>JAZKJV010000172.1:71936-671936 GCA_037367405.1 Ottelia alismoides
AGTTGCTGCGCAGATAGAGCCTCCATCTGCTGCCTCTTTGGATCAGCGTTTTGATGATCTTGTTGCCCGTCTAAGGGGCATTATTCCTCCATCTGGCCCAACACCCACTACTGAGAACCAGTCTGATGCTGTTGCATCCGCTTCTGCCTCTACCAGTGCATCGGGTAGCACACTTGCATTTACTAGTAGTGGATCAGATACTTTAGCATGGATTATGGACTCTGAAGCCACATATCATCTATGTGGCGATCAAAGTCTACTTACAGGATACAAACAGATCCCTCCAGGTCGAACAGTGGTCATTACTAATGGCACACATTCCCCAATTACTGGTCAGGGGGAGATTAGACTGACATCATCTATGCAGCTCAAGAATGTGATACACGCACTTGATTTTTCAATGAATTTATTATCTATCAGCCAAATTACAAAGGATTTACAATGTCGAGCGATTTTTAATCCATCTTCTCTTGTTTTTCAGGACATCCTTACGAGCAACGTGATTGGTCGTGGCTATGAGCAAGGAGGCCTCTATCGCCTCAGTCAGACTCCTTTTGCTTGAACCTCATCCCTACTTACTGGACCCGTATCTCCTCTGCTATGGCATCTGCGCTTCGGACATCTACTGCTTCAGAAGTTGTGTCGTGTGTTACCCCAGGGTCTGCCTCACACATCTATCCAATGTGAGGCTTGTCAGTTGGGAAAGCATCATCGGTCTACCTTTCCCAGTCGTCAGTGTCGGAGTAGTACCTCCAAGTTTGAGTTATTTCACATTGATATATGTGGTCCGAGTCGTGTTCTTGATCATCAGGGACACAAGTTTATATAGTTATTGTGGATGACTTCTCTCGTGTGTCATGGGTGTTTTTGTTAAAGAATAAATCTGAAGCAGGGAATATCATTATCAATTTTCTTAATGATATTCGTAATGTATTCCCCACATCTGTTAAAATTGTGAGAAGTAATAATGCCCTGGAATTGTGTACTCATGTCCTAGCCAGTTATTTCTCATCCCAAGGGATTATCCACCAGACATCTTGTACCTATACCTCCCAACAGAATGGGATCGCTGAAAGGAAACATTGCCACTTACTAGATGTCACCAAGTCACTTCTTATACAGAGCCATGCTCCTTATTCTTACTGGGGTGACGCGGTTCTTACAGCATGTTACCTAATCAATCGTATGCCGTCATCTGTTCCAGGTGAAAAGATTCCTTTCTCCCTTATCTTCCCTAGTTAAGATCTATTTTCCCTTACTCCTCGTGTGTTTGGTTCGGTTGCCTTTGTCCACCAGTTGTCTCCCGGTACTGACAAGCTCTCTCTTAGAGTTGTCAAGTGTGTGTTTGTTGGGTACTCCAGAACTCAGAAAAGGTACAAGTGCTATGATCCATTGCGCAGGCGGTATCTCGTTAGTGCAGATTTTACATTTTTTGAATCCGTAATGTATTTTTCATCCCCAGGTGATCAGTTGATACCTCCAGCTAATACCGATGCCATTTATGTGACACCACCACCACCATTACCACCATCACCACCACCAGCTCCATTACCATCATATGCACCTCCTATTACTATACATGTTTCACCACTACCATTTCATTATACCCGCAGGCCTGCTCCAGCTCATGGTCATGACTCATCACCTAGCTCGCCTAAGGTATGTTCTGAAGATATTACTATTGATGGATCTGATGATGTTTCTGAGCAGGATGTGTTACAGAGGACAGACGAGGACACATCTGATTTAGATGTTCCTGTTGCTATACGCAAGTCGAAGCGGAGCTGCGCTTCATATCCTTTAGCAGCTTCTGTGTCATTTGAGCGACTAACTAGAGATTTCAGGAACTTTGTAGTCGCTTTGTCAGCTGTAGATATTCCACGGAGTTACCAAGACGCTCTGAAGGATAGTAGATGGCGTCTAGCAATGGAGGAAGAAATGGCAGCACTTCAGTATAGAGGAACTTGGAGTCTGGTTCCTCTACCTGCAGATGTGTCACCAGTGAGCTGCAAGTGGGTATTTACAGTCAAGCAGAATGCAGATGGCGGTATTGACAGATACAAGGCTCGTCTTGTTGCTCGTGGCTTTACACAGACATACGGGGTGGACTATCTTGATACATTCTCGCCAGTAGCCCGCCATTCCACTCTACGGATCTTGGTGTCAGTTGCGGTTACTCGTGAGTGGCCGCTATATCAGTTGGATGTGAAGAATGCGTTCTTATATGGTGATTTACAGGAGGAAGTCTACATGCAACAACCACCCGGTTTTGCTGTTGAGGGGGAGTGTTCCAAGGTGTGCAGACTTCATAAGGCTATTTATGACCTTAAGCAGATCCCCAGAGCATGGTTTCAGAAGCTCTCAGATCTCTTTGAAAAACAGGGATACAAACGTTCAAATGCTGATCATTCCTTGTTTGTACAAAAGACTTCCAGAGGTATTATTGCAATCATGGTCTATGTAGATGACATCTTAATTACAGGTGATGATGTACAAGGGATAAAGAAGGCGAAAAGAAATGCTGGGTAGCGAATTTGTCACCAAGGACCTTGGAGTTCTTAGATAATTTCTGGGATTGGAGTTCGCCAGAAATCCGTATAGGTTGGTAATGTCTCAGAGAAAATATGTCACTGACCTGTTGAGAGAAACAGGAATGCTTGGTTGTCGACCTGCTACCACACCAATGGACCCCAGTATGAAGCTATATGATGATGATACAGAGGAGGTGGATAGGAGAAGATACAGAGAACTGGTGGGCAAACATCTATATGTCACTATCACTAAGCCCGATATATCCTTTGCAGTGAGTCGAGTGAGCCAGTTCATGGAGCAACCACGTCAGGTCCACATGGATGCCATACATATGATACTCAGGTACCTCAAGTCATCTCCAGGTGCAGGTCTGCTGTTCAAGAAAGGCAAGGTGATCTCTATCTCAGCCTGTGCAGATGCAGATTATGCAGGGAGTCCCAAGGACAGGAAGTCCACCTCTGAGTTTGCTGTGTATGTTGGAGATTCCCTAATCTCGTGGAGGAGCAAGAAACAAACTGTGGTAGCAAGGTCTAGTGCTGAATCTGAATATAGGGCTGTAGCCCAAGTTAGTACAGAAATGATGTGGGTAAAAGCTGTGCTTACAGATTTACATATAGAAGTCCCACTTCCTATGGCTTTAGAATGTGACAATCAGGCGGCCTTGTTCATTGCAAACAATCCAGCATTCCATGAACGAACCAAGCACATTGAAGTTGATTTCCACTTTATACGTGACATGATCCAGAAGGGATTCATTGCTACATCCCATGTTAGTTCAGAAAATCAAACTGCAGATATTTTTACCAAGGCATTACTGCGAGGCCCGTTTCAGAAGTGTGCGTCCAAGCTGAGCATGATTGATATCTATGCTCCATCTTGAGGGGGAGTGTAAACATATATTATCTACTTATGTAGTCTTATATTATTTTCTATTCATGTCGTACTCTTTATGTAATTTACCCATAGGCTACTCTCCTATATAAGAGAGCCTAGGGCTGATGGAATAAACAAGTTCTTTTATTTTCCCAACAATAATTATCTTTTGAATATTGCAATCATGCCATTGAATCACACTCACATCCCAAAACAAAATATAAATTATAGTTTCAATTAATTATCCAATGTGAATCCAATTCACATCAATAATTAATCAACAAATATAAATCACAATAAGCTCTCTCTAATATATTATATATCACATTTATAATATGTATGATTAATATGGATAGTGATATCCACATTATTCATATCCATGATAATTAAATCACATTTAATCATCTTGGATATCTATTCTCTTGTGCCCAAATAATATGAATCGCATTCACATTATTTACATCTTTGATAATTAAATCACATTTAATTATCTCTCTTTATAATATGAATCAAATTCCTATTATTCATGATAATCAAATCACAATTAATTATCCATTTTCTCAAAGCTCGGATACATATATCAACAATGAAATTATTCTTGAACTCTTTCAAGAACAATGTACTTACTCCGTGGATACTTGGAGATAAGGACATGGCGATTGTATTATTCCATGTATAGTGACTTGGACATTGAGATCGCATCTCAAATCTAGATCTTGCGGACATCCCATAGATGTTTGATTATATCAAAGCCGTAGATCTAATCTTCTCATTGTATATAAATCACATTTAGATCAAGGTCCAACATTTGGACTAAGATCAGACTACTTCTCTATGATATGAGTCACTAAAATCCAGACATGTTTCATCACTCCCTCGGAATGGAAGCGTCATGGTTATACAATCGTTTATGATCACATCACCCTCAGGTATTCCTAATAACTGTACATCCTGCATACTGGAAGACCTAGAATAAATTTGAAGTATTAGATCAATTTTACACTGTCTACTTTAGGATCTTATCATTAGGTTTCTCATTCGATCATTGGGAGTTGGTATCAATCATATACTTTCTAAAAACATATATCAAACCTTACAAATTCAATCAAGCTTCGAAAGCAAGACGATACACAGAATTTGATTCCTCCCAATATCTCATGAGTAAGCTCATGTCTTCTGGTTCAGCAATGAACCTGTATGATCCCTTTGAGAGATCGTAGTACTCGTATGCCCTTGTATTTACACCAGCGCGTCGGTGTATAGACCTTGGTTAGGTCATCAACCTAATGGTCTGCCAAATGTACATACTCGGACATATAGTAACACTGTTGTCTCCGGTCAGAGGATGCGTGCCTATATCGTGACAACATACGACATAGGTCTTTGGTTATCTCGATTTCGTTAAGTGAACTCTTTGACCTAACTTATCTAACACCTCTGAATCTCTATTCCTATGTAGAGCACCTGCATCAAGAGGTCGATTAGATATCAGCCTTTAGAGAAAGGATTGTCATCTCATTCTCAGGTTGGAGATTATCTCTTAATAATCAGTTGACGGTACTTGATGAGTCCTTAATCTAACTCTTTAGATGTTCATCCAAGCACCAGGCCCTATGATTCAATAATTGAATCAACAGTTGTATGATCATTAAGATGGACATGGTACATGATCCTAATTATACTAAGGGACCTATTATGCAAATTAGTTATTCTTCATTTCAGATCAAGGAATGATATTTGTAATAGAATATATTGCATAATGGCTCGTCGTAGGCTCGCATGACCAACAAGTCCTATGCTCAGCACATGAAGAGTTGATGTGGCTTGCCTCTAAGAAACGAAGATTGAATCATGGGAGTCCGTGTTGGAGCTCAGTTTCTGGACCTCTTTTTACAGAGTTCAGGGTTGTGCTAGCAACGATAGTTCAGGAGGGATTGTAGTGGCTTGGAATGGAGATGTTTTCGATCTGATTGAAGAGAAGGTCTTGGTGCATTCGTGTGGATTGTCTTGAGCAGCATGAGGGGTCAGTGGTTATTACTAGTGATGTCAGTGTATGGAATTCATGGGGTATCACATAATACAGAGCTATGGAGCAAATTGTGAGAGGAGAGGGCCTCGTTCCCAAAGGTGGCATGGATCGTAGGTGGAGTCTTCAACGTCACTTTGAATTTAGACGATAGGTTGGGTGGAAGATGGGCTTGAGACTCTAGATCGGGCATGTTTGTCGAGGTAGTGGAGGAACATGCCTTGGTTTTAGATTTGGGTAACTGCAAATATACTTGAAGAAGTTCGTCTTCCCGGTCGTGAATCAACGTTTCCTTTTATCAGTAGAGGCGTTGGAGTTGTTCACCCTTGTTTGTGTTACTTCCTTTCCTAAGTCAAGGTCGGATCACACTCCCTTGTGTTTAGACACGTGCAGTGGTAGGGGCTCGTCGTCGTACTTCTGTTTTAAGCAGTGTTGGATGCTGGAGGAGGGTTTTTGCAATTTGGTTACGAGTTTTTAAATAGATTTGGTGGTTAACGATTCGACGACTGTGAGATTTTCTATGAAGTTGAATGTGTTGCGTCAAAGTTGATCACTTTCAAGAAAAATTCTCGTTTATTACAGGAACAACATCGAGCTCATGCACAGAAGGAAGTAGTGAGGTTAGATTCATTGGAGGATTACAAGGAGTTAGACGTTGAGGAGCTGGAGAGTTGTAGAGTAGTACAGAAGATTCTAGAAGAGGAAGATAGAAAGCGATAGGTAGGATAGAGACAGCGGCCACGCCAAAAATGGTTGAAAAAAGAGGATGCGAACATTAATTTTTCCATGTGTGGCAAATGGACGAAGGAGGAACATGATTCACTCCACTGAAGTTGGGGGGAGTTTTGTGGAGAGAACAATGTTACATTATAATAGGATACTTTAAGGATATGAGCAGGCGTGCTCCTTTTTGCAGAGCCAAGTGGTTGGGTGTAGAGGTAAGGTGAGGCAAAAGCAGAGTTATTGATGAGGCCTTTTGAGGTGTTGGAGGTCTGTGAAGCAGTTTTTGGGCCGAATCTGTTGTCCTGGTTTGGATGAATTCCCTATCTTCTTTCTCCACGAGTTCTGGGACTTGGTAGCAGATGAGGTGATGGAGATGATTGCCAAATTTGCCGACAGGAACTCCAAGTTTGAACGTCTCAACCGTTCATTGATTTTTCTGTTACATAAGAAGAATGTGGCCAACAGGGTGGAGGATTATTGCCCAATTACAGTCTCCAATGTTGTTTACTTGATTATGGCAAAGGTTTTGGACAACCGTTTGAGGGAAGTGCTCGTTGTTATCATTTCCCATGTTTAGAGTGCATTCCTGCCTAGTAGGAAACTCATGGATTGTGTGTGGTTATGATGTTTGAGATCGTGGCAGACTAGAGAAGGAGGGATGCAAGGTGTGTTCTGTGGAAGGTGGATTTCTCAAAGGCGTATGACAATATCGATTGGTGCTTCCTGTGGGCTTCGTTGCATCGACGAGGTTTCCCCTATCGGTGGATTGGATCACTTGGATGAAACGTTGTGTCACAATGGTAAACCATATGGTCCTTGTCAATGGCAAGTCGAAGGGAGGTTTTTCTAGCCTCGGCGGGGAGTGCGTCAGGGGTGTCCCCTAGCCCCTTTGTTATTTGTTCTCGTCACAGATGCCTTGGAGGTTATGGTAAACCGTGTAGTGCCGAGCAGTTTTTGTAGTGGCTAAAGTAGGGAGGAGATCTCGGTGTCTATACTTCAGTATGCAGATAATACCATCATGTTTCTTGAGTGCGGATATGAGATTTGTCGAGCTCTGTCAATGGTCCTTGAAATATTTGGTGCAGTTTTAGGTTTGAGGCTAAACAGGGCTAAGTTAGAGTTTGTGCCTTTCGGTCTAGAGGAGATTGGGTGGTGTGCTAGTTGGTTGGGTTCTCCTGGCAAGGAGCTACCTTTGCAATGCCTTAGGGTGCCTTTGGTTGCTGGGAGGATGCATTTGGTCGATTGGATGCCTGTGATTAAGAAGTTAGAGAAGAGACGGGCAGGTTAGAGGTATGATTGTTTAACCCATGGTGGAAGATTAGTGCTGTTGAAATCGGTTCTCTCAGCTATTCCTATCTTCTTCTTGTCTTCTAGGATTCTTCCAATTGGAGTGTGGAAGGATCTTGTGGGTATCATGAGAATGTTTTTTTTGACATCTTCGGAGCACTTACTGGGTTACCCCTAGTTGGGAGACAGTGTTGTCTGCGAAGGAGGACGACGGGCTTGGTGTTTGAAGTTTGGAAGAGATGAACAAGGCTCTGTTGAGTAAGTGGATATCACGTATTTGGGGTGATTGTGACAACTTGGTGTAAATTTGATCCAGAAAATTTATGGTATGAGTTGCTTGTTTCCGGAATCAGGGACTTTCGTCCCTGCTCTCTAATAATTGTGAAGAGGATTTTGTGGCATGGTGCAAGAGATTCGGACTTTTATGAGGTCAATTTTAGGTGATGAAATAGGCTTCAGGTTTTGGGTGGATGATTGGAGTGAGAGGGGGAGATTCTATATGTGGTACATATGGATGATGGTGTTGGTTGTGGATTCACATTGTTCCCTTGTAGATGCTTGGGACGGATCCTTTCCACATTTCAGATCTGAGATATCTTATCAGCGCATGAACGAGCTGCAGGAGATGTAGTAAGATCTCGAGAATATTGAGGGGCCAACCCAGGGGTAAGACTACTGGAACGGGTAGCATACAAGGCCTTGAAGGGTCCAATGATGTTCGATTCTGGACGATGTGTTGCAGATTGCAGATGGATATGGAAGTGGAAAATCCCGACACGCGTGAAGGTTTCTATGGGGCTTTTTAGAAGAGGGTGTTGACAGGGGACAGATTTGCATGTTTTATTCAAATAGCTAACCCGAACTCTGGCCGATGCTAATAAGAAGTGGAAAGTGCATATCACCTTTTCTTTAGGTGTGGGAGTCTGTGGATCAAGGAAGGAAATATCGGTATCGATATCGTTTCGATACAATGTCGATACCGATATATCGCCGATATATCGGCGATATATCGACGCATATCGCCGAAACCCGGTATCCACCAAGGCATTTTCTCCTATCGATATCCGATATCGTCCATATCGGCGATATATCAGTGACCTGTCGATACCGATATATCGCCGATATATCGACGATATATCGCGATATGGCGATCCTTGTTGTGGATGCATGGGTACTTTTCGGCAATACATTGATTACCACTGATGGGGTTTCGAGTTTCTGGGATTCCATTGGTGTGGATTGGGATGGTACTGAGAAGGAGCGTGCGAGTTGTGTGACAATGGTTTGGGCTATTTGGCTGGCCATAAATGGAAGATTATTTCGAAATAATCACTTTTACGGAAAAAATGTGGTGATGCATGCTAACGTGCTTGTAGAGAGTTGGTGTTTGTAACGCGAGCCTTTACAGTTTGACTGTGTTCATCTTGTAATCTCTTTGGTGATTAATAGTAAAGTTTTTTTGGGCATAAACCTATATGATGGAGGCTCTTTTTCCTTTCAAAAAAATAAAACATTCTGCAGCCGCATAGATGTCGTCAAATGAACATCTTCATGTCCTGTAATGGGTAAATAGACCTCGTCTGCAATGAGAACCCATCTACCAGAGGGTATAGATCTGTACGGATTGAACTATGCTCTATCTCAACACAAATGGCGAGAAGCATCAAAGTCTATGATCCACTATGTCATATATGACATGCTACAAGTGATAAAAAATAGGCTATACCTGAGGTGCTCGAAGAGGCTCTAGCAACGGATGCAATATCTGGAGGGCCTATAATAGTGCCGACGGCAAGCGTCATTATCTTCCTTAGACGAGAGACAATTTCATCAAAGGCATAAATCTGTAGGAGTCGAACTGTCTAGAGGCTCAATCTGCTCGATCACACAAGTAGATGCGGGATATCTATACTTCCGATAGCATGTATCCTCAAAATAACCCAGACGATGACAATAGATGCAAGGACCACATTGACGTCCGCCTCCTCTGCTATGGGGACAATGCCCTCCAAAGTGAGCGGAGCCTCTCCTTCCGCGAGATGTGGCCATCGCTAAAGAAGTATGTGGTGGTAGGAGGTAGGATAATAATTCTGATGAGGCAACTGTAGGTTTCTCCATGGGAGGTATGGCTACACCTGTAAGAAGCTACATGTGTGTTGTCTTGTACTCAGGATCAAGAGAAACTAAGAAAACTTCAACCATCGAGGAGTTCGTGTATGTCATCTGCTGCTTAGTAGACGTGGTCATTGGCATGAAGATATGAAGCTCCTCGAACATGCCACAAAACGAAGAGTAAAAAATGTGTAGAGGATAACCATTCTGCTTGATCGTGTGTGTGTGTGTATATATATATCAAAACGTAGCTAGAGAATCTTGGCCCCATTCTTCACTTAGCCATATGTGGCTGCCAAAATATCCCACATCACCTTGATGGTGTACCGATTCACAATGTCATGGGCAATCTCTGTGATAGGAGTACGAGAGAGCCAAATATGCATGTACGAATCATCTAGCTTCCACGATGCATCCTCCCCAATCTTATCTGTCGGTTCTGGCTATGTCAGAATGTGCTCCTTGTTGCATTGCATGAGGGTCAAGAACTGCATGGACCACAACTCGTAGTTGGTTCCATCCATCTTTACGATGGGAGCCAGGCCTTCGAAGGCACTGGACGAACAGAAGATGTCACCACTGTTCTCTGACATGATGAAAAAAGATCGAAACGGATGTCGACTAGGGTGGTAGATTCATCTTAGTGAATATACACAATCATATTGATTGTACGTGTAGACTCGTACAACCATCCTCATCAATCCTCGATCCATGCGAGAGTGGGAAAAGGTTATTTATTGGTCTGAAATCACATTTTCCAGTCAAAGTCAAATTGTTTCGGAGTGTTGAGCGGCATCTGAACGGAATAGGAGGGTCTTAGGGCATTGGTGTAGAGTCAACTGTGTTGCGACGATGATCAAGGCTTCGTTGATAGCGGTGGGGATACGCATGGACCGGTGGCGATGGCGCGCAGAGCACGTTGGGGCCACTGTTAATGATAGCAATGCGCAGTAGCTGCTGGCGACGGTGCGCAGGGGGCCGTGAGTGTATGGGATTGTGAGCAGCAACGACAGTGTGTGGCGTGCAAGGATAAAGGGCAGAGGGTGGGGTTAGGACTTAAGGTACGAGAACTTCGATCTAGGACCGTCGCTCTAATACCATGTGGAGAGAATAATAAATTGTTTATTCATGAGGCCCTGTGGTTCTTCTATATAGAGGAGAAACATGTTGGTTAAACTACATAATATAGATGGAAAGAAAAGAGAATACATAAAAGAGATAAAAGATAAGTAATATCTCAACACTTATGATGTGGGAATCACACATTGAGAGCAACCTAACAACCAAATATCCCCCACATAGGATGTTGGAATTTGCTCCAAACCAACAGTGGAACAATGCATTTCCAAATTATCATATAGTACTGCCTTTTTTATCACAAAAAATGAATCTTAAAACATATTCTCAAAATTCACATTTTCTTTTAAGATACTTTGACATTATTTTTCATAAAAAAAACGTGATTCTGATCAATCATGAACTTGCTTGCCTAATAAACAAACATTACCAAGTTCAGGTGATGAACACGAGTAAGAACTTGCAATTCAGCTGAAAATTCCTTGGTTGACTTCATTGCCATCATTTTCACTGCAGTTCTCTGGCAAAAATAGATTATAAGAAAACTGTGATTGCTTCTCAGAGGAAGAAAGAAACTGCAATTTAAATTAGAAAATCAACGAGATCTCTTACAGTAAAAGATTACGTAATCTTCTGTCAATTTGCATCAAAAATGAACGACGAGAAAAAAGGAAAATAGTACCAGCAATTGGACATGCCTGAAAAAAACCTTGAATTTCTAAAAAATGCTTTTGGTGAGGGAAGGGTTTGGGATCAGTTTTAGATTTGGCAGCAAATATCTAGAAAGGCGAAGTCACCGTATTTCAGTTACATGGTAATATGTATACATATAGATATATGTGAACATATGAACACATGGACTCAGAGTACGCAGATACTCTCTAAAAAATATAGGACACTATCTGTTCTTGTAGTGCTTGCTAATTTGTAAGACCATATCAATTGATGATAGGAATATTTGAAAACATGATGTATAAATGCAAGTAAGTGTGAACATTGACATGTTGTATCTAAGAAAGTGATCCACGGCATTTGTCCTGTGAAGCAGCAAGGTCTAGGCTCTGCTGCAGAGCTTCGGAGCCGACGCCGACGCTCCTTGAGGCGAGGAACGGGGCACCAAGCCTAGCTCCCCCATCCTTCCGGCGAACCATCAAGTAAAACCACTTTCTTTTCTCTTTCATTTTTCATTTCTATTTCTCTGCTACTGCTTGTTCTTTTTTTCGTTCTCCAAAGTCCATCTTTCTCTCCTAATTCGCATCTCCATCTCTGATCTAAAAACCCTGATTTCTTGAGAAACAAAGATCACATCGTCGCACATCCATCACCATACACAAGGAGCTTCTCGTTCACATATCTACCCAGATCTCCTACCGATTAGCTCCAAGCTTCGTGTCTGCCGGAGCTCTTCATCCTTCTCTGTCCGCAATATCCGTGAGACCATTGAATGCCACACAACCCAATCTCGGATTTGTGTAGCGTGCCCGTTTTGGCTGAGTTCTTCGGAGCTCTAGCCCCATATTCATCTTCTCGTGGAGGTATAAATTGGGTCTTTAGCAACAGAAGATCTTAGTTGTGGTCCGTAAGCTATAAGGGCCTTAATCATATCAAGTCGACCATCGGGTGCTCCGTTGACCTCGAAGTACAGATGTTGTAGCCGGAACCCACCAAACCTCCAATGCATGGCCGGATTGTGCGGTCCTCCAAGCTGCAAGCGAGCTTCTTCCACGAGCCCCCACCGAGCACCTCCTCCATCGCCTAGTTGATCCTCCACCTTTGATCTACAACGGAGAATTCTTCTACACATCAATCACCTCAGTTCACCAATCTTTGGGGAGAACATCGTCCTTCTCTTGCATCAGGAACAAGGAACGAAAGATCCCTCACATGAGAAGCACAAGGTCTAGGAGAAATTGTGGATTGACCCTCACAGCTTCACCAAATTACACCAAGGACCCCGCAATCTAGCCTCATATGCGGAGCGCATGTTCGAAGGATATTACATAGCAGTCCTTGTTGGTAATAGAAACTACATAAACGCCCACGTGTGTTAATTCTTTATTTTGTTTCATTTCCAACATTTGCATTAATACCCGAGCATTATTTTGGACAAGCATTTGTTAACCTTTTTCTATTCCAAAAATTGCATATTGTAGAACAATTAATGTTCTTTCTTGTGAACATTTAATGGTAATTTTATGAGTTAGAGGGGATATATTGATTTAATTGTGGCAAAATTGACTATATCTTAACCAGTCTATGATCAATAATTCATAGTAAATTAATTTTTGCTCTAAAAATTGCAGAAAAAACACATTTTGTAGAATTAATTGTGCTTTGCAATGTGCCCAAAATCGCATCACTTTCATGCATAGATTGCCTTAAATAAATTAATTCGTGATTTGGATAGTTTAATTTTAATTGCATGTAAAATTAACATTATTCTTATGATTTAGAATTTTTCCTTGTTGCTTGTTATTAGACAAATCTAAGATAATTTTATTTCCTAAAAATATTAAGCTTTGCCAACTATTAAAATTAAATTACACATAATCACCAATTTCGCATTATTTACTTCACAGAAAAATCATTTTGCTTCAAAAATCCTAAAAATTACAGTAGGCAAATTTTAAAGGCATTAGCATTCTGGCCTTTAGGATTTTTGGAATTCATTAAGTGAAAAAAATACATTTAAGCTCTTGAACATAGCAAGAATTGCATTCCATTATTAATTGTATAAAAATATAAAAAAAAGTGCTCCTCGTAAACCTAATCTCTAAATTATCCGAAAATTAACATAAGGAGAAAGTTGCCTCCCTGAGTTCGACATTGGCATTTCCCAAGTAAAAAATATGAAACAAGGCATATGATAAGACTGTGATTTATAAGGATAGAATCAAGCGTTGGCATGATCAGCAAATCAGGCGCAAGAATTTTGTCCCAGGGCAGAAGGTATGGTTATTCAATATTGAAGATTTTTCAGGGCAAGTTAAAGTCCAAGTGGATGGGACCCTTCATTGTCAGAGAAGAACACAAGAACGACAACGTAAAGATTTTAGATCTTTCAGATAATGTGTGATCATTCCTCGTGAACGGGCAAATGCTTAAGCATTTCATAGGATCAGATTAGCAGTTGGCCCGTGTAGAAGAGATCTCCTTCATGCGTAACCCAGAATATCATGATCAACATATAGAGAATGCATGACACCACACTACTCCAAACATCCCCAAGCATCTTCTGCATAGCCCTGCCTCCAATTCTTTGTATATCCCTCAACCTCATCGGTTCTCACAGTCCTTCTATACTTTGGCTAACCATAGCCTAAGTATAGGGGAACCAATGCCCTCTCTGTATATCAATTCATTCATTCTCTTCTTGACCACGATCGTCCCATTTTTGCTCTTCTTATATACTTAAGCTGATTAGAGCCTAAGTACAGGGGTTGACCAGAGCCTAAGTATAAGGGGGCAGGTCGACTTCTAGACTTCTATTCTTTTTAATCTCTTATGTTTAGCACGAGCTATGTCTCTTACTCGCTTTTTGTGCTCTGATGACATAGCATACGATAAGTATAGAGGTGTGTATATATTACATATATACTTCACATGTGGCCTATACTTTCATATATTTTGTATGCATAATATTCAATAAATACGGGATGGGTAACAGCTTGTAAAATTCGTGATTAAAAAAACTTGTAAAACATGTACAATATGTAAAATACATGTAAAGTTTCTTTGTAGCCCTTGTAAATTTTGTAAACTTTATATAATTGTATAAATATGTATAATCTTGTGCAAATAATATCCTTTTTATAAAATTGATGTAAAATTATTGTAAATAATATTGTAAATTGTTGTAAAATTGAGTGTATAACAAGAAAATTTTCAAATAAAATGACTTCTCATTCATTCCTTCATTAAAAAAATCATCAAAAGAAATTGTGCATTTCATTCATTTGCATTTCATTAGCATATAATGCATGTGCACAAGTGGAAAGTCATCAGAATCAAATCGTGAGTAAAAACCAAGAGTGAACTTGACTAGACCTAAATCCACTTAAACTTTCAGAGAAACTTCACTGAGAAGTAGGATTTTAGAAACTTCAGGTCATGGACTTAATTCTCCAAGTTACTACAAGGCAATGTCTAGATTTTGACTCTTAATGTCTAACATGAGGCCTCATTCTGAGTAAACTCTTGGATAGGGAACTAATCTCTACTCTACACCATGCACTTAGCTCAACTCAAATGAGGTGTTGAAAGAATGTGTCTTTTTCTTTAGTAGCGTGGACATCTAAATATCGGAGTAGCGGGTTGAAACGAAGCTTTGGATGAGGAATGGACTGCTAGCACAATTTTTTCTAAGACCCCTGTTGGAAAAGAAAAGAGCCCACCCATGTGTTTAGTACCACATGGGGGAGCGGTCACTATTGGGTCTATCCGTGGGGCTATATAAGGAGCCCCACACCCCCTGTACTCATTGAGAACTTCAATAGAAGAAACGCCCAATTCAGGGGCTTCTCCCGTGGTTTCATCCCGCTCCTCTCGGAGTAGGGTTCCACGTTAAATCCCGTTGTTCTTTGATGTTTATCTTTATTCCATATTTTTGCTTCCGCTTCATATTTTTCTACATGGTATCAGAGCGGGTCGATTCTTGAAGATTTCATCATGTTTGTCGATAATTTTTGTAATTGATTTGAGAATCGAAGTTGAGTTATTCTTAAGAGATATTTTTTTATGGTTCAAAATTCGATTGTCCCTGTTCGTGCACATCCTAGGTGATCGGCGGCGCGAGCCCTTGTGCTCCAGCGCACACCATCCTGGCAGAACGGCAATCAAGCCCAGCAATGAGCAGCTGTTCTGCGCAATCATTCCCAGGCGGCGCACTTCTCCGCAACTCAGAAGCTATCATCCGAGTCCTCTCCCTCGAGCGAACTTCAGATCCCGATTGCCAGGCGCATACAGGCAACCTAGCCGCTCCAGATCGCGATGGCGCGCATCCTCCATTCAAGCAACTCCTGGCGATGGCGTGCTCCGTATTCCTCCCAGGCGTCACCTGCGATGGCGCACCCCGCGCATGCGCTTCATCCAGCGCAGCAGCCCTCAAAGATGCGTGTGCTCTAGACCTAGCGCGTACATAGCGATAGGTCACGGCTCTCTCCCTATCGTGCGCTACAGCGATTCCGCCCCTCCGTAGGCGCAGGCGCTAGATCTTAGAGGGGCATATCCCATCCCCACCCAGCGATGGCCGCCTCTCCGTAATGCAAGTGCCCCTTCCAGGCGGCGCGCCTGCTTTCCAGGAGCAGAAACCCCAAAAGGGGGGAGCGGCGGCACTGAAAAAAAAACAATCTGTGAAATGTTCGGGAAACCCTAAGGCCCCACGACCTTTAAAAAACCATGTCTCTTTATTAGGCATGTTGGGCCGTGTATCCCTTTTAAAAAAAAAGAAAAAAAAAGGTGGGTGGAGAAAGGCCTTGTAGGCCTGTGTCGTTTACAAAAAAAAAGTGAGAGAGTTTACAAAAAAAAAGGGTGAGAGAGAAAGGCCATCCAAAAAAAAAGAAAAAAAAAGAAAAAAAGAGAGATCTTTGTTTTGGCAAAAGAAGAAGAAGAAGAAAAGAGACGCGTACACAAAAAAAAAGTTGTACGCATGGTAAAAAAAGAGAGAGGAGTTTTCTTTGAAAGAGTCGCATACAAAGAAAAGCCGTATGCAATTTAAAAAAAAACCATAAAAAAATGTGATTCATGTTTGCTTCTCCCAACTTGTCTATTATTTTCATTATTCTCACAAGTTCGGGAGAAAGGGGGAGTAAAAGCCATATGCATCCTACATCGTTGATTGACAGACCAAACACTCCGGATTTCACAGAATATCAAGCCATCTTCACTGTGCATCGATCTTCGTCGTGGTGTCTCTATCCTCGACATCGACTCCGCACTGGATTTGTTTTCTTCAAGGCACGACAGAGACAAAGTCCGGTGACCCGCAGGCACGACTGAGACAGAGATCCGGTGACCATGCAGGCACGACAGAGACAGTCCGGTAACCTTCCAGGCACGACAGAGATACGTTCCGGTGACCTGATATACACGTCAGCAAGCGGGTTTGTCTACCAGTTGCGGATACATACGTTTATTGTGGTGATTTCAAGTGAAGATGTAATGATGTATATTTTTCTTTATTATTGCAAGTTGCAGCTGTCCCAGCTACCAACTTGAGGGGGAGTGTTGGAAAAGAAAAGAGCCCACCCATGTGTTTAGTACCACATGGGGGAGCGGTCACTATTGGGTCTATCCGTGGGGCTATATAAGGAGCCCCACACCCCCTGTACTCATTGAGAACTTCAATAGAAGAAACGCCCAATTCAGGGGCTTCTCCCGTGGTTTCATCCCGCTCCTCTCGGAGTAGGGTTCCACATTAAATCCCGTTGTTCTTTGATGTTTATCTTTATTCCATATTTTTGCTTCCGCTTCATATTTTTCTACAACCCCAAAATATGGGCGGAAAAAAAGATTCTATATCCGCCAGGTCACAAAAAGGTCAATGTAGAGCAACGACAATTCATTGACGACAATGGTCCAAGCTTCAGATAGCTTACAGATCTTGATGGAGACATGACTGAACTGGCCAAGTTTCAGAAGAGATGTGTCTACAATTATCACACTTCAGTTCTTTTTCCCTTCTTCTAGACTTATCCCTCTATATTCGTTGTGAACTAGCATATACCTGAACTTAAAAGGAAATACCTGGCTCCATGAGGATGAGTTACTGGAGGAGGAGATTGCATGGTAGTTCGACATCTTGGATGGGAAGAGATACCACCCCTCACACACAAGAGACAGTTATTCAATGTTCATGTGGGATGCTTTAGGAGGGGGTTGCTCTAAGAGGACTTCTGATTCGGATGTGGATGATGACTTGTACAAGTGATTGTTGTTTTTAAAATCCTAATTCTCATGAGGAGTTCCGCCACACTATTAATCTAAAGGTCGAGTCGAGCTTCATTTTCACCTTTGTTTATAACCTTGGTATGGAACCCAATCTTATTTCACTTATGCATTCATTTTAGTTGCTCCGAGATGAATAAAGTTTAAGTATAGGGGGTTGATGAATATGTGATTCATCATTTTAAAAGCTGAAAATAGAGCTTTGTTCCCAAGTAATTAATTGCATTTAATCATTTATATTACAATATTAGCATTCATGCATGTGTAAATAATATCCTTATTTTAACTAATTTTCTGTATTTTTTTATAATAACTCTAAACCCAGTATAATCAACTCCATTGTGTACATACTACTAACATTAATAAAGGAAAAATATTAGAAAAATTCTAATATGTATATATGACAAATAAAACTAAACCATAATTTTGAGACAAAAAGCCGCAAAGTCAAATACCCCTCACATACAGTCTCCTACGAACCCCTACTAACTTTTAGATTAATGTACATTCAATTATCTACAAATCAAGATCAAATTTAAAAGAATTGGAGTTCATATGTGAAACTTGGGTTTTGGGTCCACATTGCATATTGTACAAAATACAAAATACAAAATTTAAAACAATCGGAGTTCAATTTGACTTTATCATTTTATGTACAAAATTAACTCTTTTTTATCTATTTCTTTTTCATTTTTTTCTTTGATTTATATTTTAATAAAATGTACAAAAATCTAAATCTAAAATGAATTAAAAACCAAACAAAATGAGTTATTCTAAGTATATATAGTCTGTAGATAAGACATTTCTCAAGTGAGATGCATTAAGGATGAGGAAGGTCACTTGTTTGTTACTCATAAGGATATAGAGACTAGATGGAAATAGTACTTCCATAAGCTTTTCATTGGGGAAGGAAATAAAGAGATCAGTTTGGAAGATCTAGCTAGTAGTGAAAGTTACTTGAATCGAAGAAGCTATAGACAAATAAAAAAAGAAGAAAGCAGAAGGGCTTTGAAGGTTATGAGACCTGGGAAAGGTGTAGGATCTTATGGCATTCCTATACAAGTTTTAAGGGTTTTAAGAGAGTGGTTTGACTTAGCATATAAATTTATTCAATGTTATTTGGCAAAGCAAGAAAATGCATGAAGATTAGAGGAGAAGCACTGTGATGCATTTTTATAAAAGCAAAGGAGACATTCAAAATTATTCAAATTATAAAGGTATCAAGTTGATGAGTCAAATTATAAAAATTTGGGAACGTGTGATCAAAAGAAGGTTGAGACGAGTTTCTAAAATAAAAGAAAACCAATTCGGATTCATGCCAACTATTGAAGTCATCCACTTGTTGAGGAGAACAATGGAGATCTATAGAGCTAAAAAGAAAAACATCCATATGATTTTTATTGATTTGGAGTAAGCTTATGATTCTGTCCCACGGGAGATATTGTGGAGAGTTTTGGAGAAGAGACAAGTACATGTCCTACATATTAACCTCATCAACGATATGTGTTGAGAGATTTTTATCTCTTATTATCTATTTCTCATTTCTATTTTCTTTAAGTACATCTCTTTTATTGAGTAAAAAGAGGGTGATATCCCGAGTTGGGACTTACCGCGCAAGGCCTTTATATTGAAAATGGAAAGAGACCTACATTACCTTGTGGACCAGAAACGGTAAAGGAAAAGACAGTAAGCAATTACATTTTCCAAATAAAACCTCTGATTTTTGAAAATTAGATCATTTCTTCCTCCTTAGATGGCCCAAAGAGCTGCAAAAGGTAGTGCACAATCATCTGTCGAATTGCTCCCCACCGACCTCCAAAAATCGGCCGATCCACCATGCAAAACCCAAGACGCTCCAACATCCTTCCAAACTTGTTCCGACAAAGGACAACTGTAAAAATATTCATCATCCTCTGTATGTGCGAACTCATCCATGGTCGGTCCCAAGCCCGGGTAAATGAGGAGGGTTGCGTTAGGTAGCTAACAGCCAGCGTAAAACAGTCGGAGACAATTTCCTAAATAATATTTTTTTAAAAAAAAATATTAGTTAGGATGTTGCCTCATTACAGTCGGATCTTTTCAACATGGACTTAAGCAAACATGCAGATTTCGTTAGGGCGTTCCCTACTTGCAACGCGTTGCATCGCCCGAATGCAATGAAAAATTGGCAAGGGTCGCTACATCGCAGTCTGGATGTAGTTCAAAATTTGCAAGGGTTCTCGCAAGAGGAACGCATGCGGGTAATTAAGCTAGTTCCGTTGCATCACCGCCCGTATGCAGTCCAAAATTTACAAGGGTTCTCGCATAATGGACGCATGCGAGTAAAGAAATTAGTCCAAAAGAGATTGCAACGGAAGTTGCGGATTGGTAGTTAGAATATTGGCACTTTGACTGGAAAATCGATGAAGATAGTGGATACAATGGAATGAAGGAAAATTCATATACTATGTCTTCAAGAGACTAAATGGGTTGGAGAGAAAGCAAGGGAGATCGAGAAGACAGGCTTTAAACTTTGGTATTCAGGTAAAGATAAGGGTAGAAACGGTGTTGGAGTGGTTATTCATAAGGATTTGAAGGATTGTGTGGTTGAGGTGCAAAGATTCGGGGATCGGATTATTTTGCTAAAATTGGTGCTTGAAGAAGAAATTCTGAATATAATCTCAGTTTATGCACCGCAAATTGGTTTAGATGAAAGGATTAAATAAGCTTTTTGGGAGGATCTAGATAAGATTTTACAAGGAATCCCACAAAGAGAGATGATTTGCATAGGTGGAGATCTTAATGAACATGTGGAAAAAGATGCTTCAGGGTATGCTAGTGTTCATGGAGGACACGGTTTTGGAGATAGAAATGAAGAGGGAAAGTCATCCTGGATTTTGTAACGGCATATGATCTTTTCATAGTAAACACTCTCTTCAAGAAGAGGGAGGAGCATTTAGTTACTTATAAGAGTGGGCCAACGAGAACACCAATAGATTACTTTACGTTGAGGAGAAGAGATCGGTTGTGTTGTAAAGACTGCAAAGTAATCCCAACAGAGAGCTTGACAACCCAACATCGCTTGTTAGTCTTGGATGTACAAATAAAAGGGCTGGTAAAGAAAAGGAGGGTTCCTAAGATCACTAGAACTAGATGGTGGAATCTTCCACTGAAGCAATCGAGCTTCAGGGAGAAGGTTTTAGAAGATTTATCTTGGGATTGTAGTGGAAGCGGAAACGGGATGTGGGAGGCTGTAGCATCTTCTATCCGAAAGGTAGCCAAAGAGATGCTAGGCGAGTCAAAGGGGGAGCCCCAGGTCAAAAGGAGGCTCGGTGAAGTAGTGATTCTAGTGAAGGGGTGCAAGAGAAGCTAAAAAATAAAAGAGCATGCTTTAAAGCTATGTCTAAGATAGAACAGAGGAAACTGTCACAAACTACAAAATAGCAAAGAAGGAAGCAAAGAAGGCTGTAAGCGAGGCTAAGTCGAAAGCTTATGAAGTTTTGTATAAAAATCTCGACTCTAAGGAGGGTCAGAAGGATATATTCAGGTTGGCCAAAGCAAGAGAAAGAAAGACCAAAGACCTTTCTCAAGTGAGTTGCATTAAGGACGAGGAAGGTCACGAGAATGATATAGAGACTAGATGGGAGCAGTACTTCCATAAAATTCTCATTGGGGAAGGAAATAGAGAGATCACTTTGGGTGATCTAGCTAGTAGTGAAAGTTACTTTAACCGTGCAAGCTATAGACGGATACAAGAAAGGAAGTAGAGGAGGCTTTAAAGGTTATGAGACCTGGGAAAGGTGTAGGACTGGATGACATCCCTGTAGAAGTATGGAAAGTTTTAGGTGAGCGCGGTTTGACTTGGCTTACGAATCTATTCAATGTTATTTGGCGAAGCAAAAAAATGCCTGAAGATTGAAGGAGTATCGTGGTGCCTCTATGAAAATTTGGGAGCGTGTGATCGAGAGAAGGTTGAGGCAAGTTTCCAACGTCAAAGAAAACCAATTCAGATTCATGCCAAGTCGCTCAACTATTGAAGCCATCCATTTGCTGAGGAGAACAATGGAGATTTATAGAGCTAAAAGGAAGAACCTCCATATGATCTTTATTGATTTGGAGAAGGCTTATGATTCTGTCCCACGAGATATTGTGGAGAGTTTTGGAGAAGAGACAAGTGCTTGTCCTATACAATAATCTCATAAAGGACATGTATGATAGGGTTTTATCTTGTGTAAGGACCCCGTTTGGGAAGACTGGCTATTTTGACATCAACATTGGTTTACATCAAGGTTCAGCTTTGAGTTCATTTCTTTTTACTTGATTATGGACGAGTTGACAAGTCACATTCAAGATGAGTTACCTTGGTGTATGTTATTTTTTGATGATATTGTGTTGATTGACGAGACTAGAGATGGAGTAAATGAGAAGCTTGAGGTTTGGAAACATGAGTTGGAGAGTAAAGGATTTCGTATAAGTAGGGCTAAGACAGAATATATGGAGTGCACCTTTGATGGAAGCAATGGTGAAGGAATTGAGGTGAAGATTGGTGATGATAACATTCGGAAGAGAGATTCTTTTAGATATCTGGGATCAATTTTGCAACATGATGGGGAAATTGATGGAGATGTTACTAATAGAATAAATGCAGGTTGGCTAAAGTGGAGAGGAGCTTCTGTTGTTCTCTGTGATAAGAATATATGGAGTGCACCTTTGATGGAAGCAATGGTGAAGGAATTGAGGTGAAGATTGGTGATGATAACATTCGGAAGAGAGATTCTTTTAGATATCTGGGATCAATTTTGCAACATGATGGGGAAATTGATGGAGATGTTACTAATAGAATAAATGCAGGTTGGCTAAAGTGGAGAGGAGCCTCTGTTGTTCTCTGTGATAAGAATATATGGAGTGCACCTTTGATGGAAGCAATGGTGAAGGAATTGAGGTGAAGATTGGTGATGATAACATTCGGAAGAGAGATTCTTTTAGATATCTGGGATCAATTTTGCAACATGATGGGGAAATTGATGGAGATGTTACTAATAGAATAAATGCAGGTTGGCTAAAGTGGAGAGGAGCCTCTGTTGTTCTCTGTGATAAGAATATATGGAGTGCACCTTTGATGGAAGCAATGGTGAAGGAATTGAGGTGAAGATTGGTGATGATAACATTCGGAAGAGAGATTCTTTTAGATATCTGGGATCAATTTTGCAACATGATGGGGAAATTGATGGAGATGTTACTAATAGATTAAATGCAGGTTGGCTAAAGTGGAGAGGAGTCTGTTGTTCTCTGTGATAAGAAAATTTCTTTAAAAATTAAAGGAAAGTTTTACAAAGCAGCATTGAGACCTGCTATACTCTATGGATCTGAATGTTGGCCTGTGAGCCATAGACATGTACAGAGAATGGTTGTAGCAGAAATGAAAATGCTAAGGTGGATGTGTGGACGCACACGTAAAGATCGGATTCGGAATGATGAAATCAGAAAGAAAGTTGGTGTTGCTCCGATCGAGGATAAGATGCGAGAAAACCGCTTAAGATGGTTTGGTCCTTTTTTTGAAGCTTTGAAGAGGGGGAAGCACTCGACGGTGTTCACCCCAATGTATTAGAAAATAAAATGAAAAGAGAAATTACAGAGAAAACGAAAAGAGAAAATACAGACACCAGAGACGATGTTTACAAACCAGCCTACCCGAGAGGGAGGCCACTGACAATGGAAACCCCCCAAAAAAACCACATATGTCTACCCCTGGCACCAATCCTCCAAAAGCCGCATTGCACGTATAATGATATTCTCCCTGTAGAACCGTTGAGCCGAAAAAATTGCCTCGTTCCTCCCCAGTCAAGTAATCCAAAGCCTTGCGATAGGATCGAGAATAAACTTCCGCTCCCTACCCCGTGAGTTAACCAAGCTCTCGCACACGGCAGGAAAGGAGACCGCGTTAAGCCAAGGAACATCATCCCAAAGAGAGCGAATATGAGGGCATTCGAAGAACAGATGACTTGCAAAGAAGATCAGCTGATGCACCAGTTAGGAGATGCGAGTTTTGGGATGTTGAGCTGGTTAAGAGAGAGTGGGGACGGCCCAAGAAGTGTTGGAAAGCGACCATACAAAGGGATCTTTGTTTTGTGGATATAAGCTCGGGATTGACCCAAGATAGATCTTAATGGAGGCGAAGAATCCATGTAGCCGACCCTACTTAATTATGGGAAAAGGCTTTGTTGTTGTTGTTGTATCTTTAGTCTGTGCACCACATCTATCACATTGAATGTCTGCAATGCCAAACAACCTATCCTTCTCGCTTTGTAACACAGACTACCCCTTCTGAGGCACCACAAGAAGACCTTCACTCTGCACGGGAACCCACTTGCCCAAATTATCTTCATATCTTACTTCAGGTCTGGGTCCGGGTCATCCATGATCCCTCCGAACTCCGAGTACGCCATCTTCGTATAAAATTTACCCCCATCCCAAAAAAGTGGTCCCTTCCATGAGATATGCAATCAGGAGAGGGCAGCTCGGACTGTAATCTAACCAACTCCTCCATTCGTTGGTCCGAAAGGTCCGTCAAAAACTGAGGGATCCACGAACCAGACTCACCAACTTCTGCTACGGAACACCCATTGGTTGCCACCAGTGCAAAGAGCCTTGGGAACCTATTGCAGAGCACCCCATCCTCCGTCCAATTGTCCTGCCAAAATCGAAAAACCTCCCCGCCCCCCACCTTCAGTATCAATATCGGCCTCAGTTGGGGTATAATATCTCGAACACCACTCCAAAGGGAAGATTCGAACCGTGTTCTTCCTGCCTCAAGAGAGCCCTTGACGCCATAAATGGTGCGTAACAGTTTGGCAGCCAATCCATCTGGGTCACCCCAAATCTGAACAATCCATTTAGCCAAAAGTGTTTTATTCATGCAGTTCACATCTCGAACTCCCAAGCCTCATTCGCTTCTCGGCTTCGTCAGTTCCTCCCATCTCACAACATGTATGCCAGGTCTATGCCGCTTCCCGTCTGACCAGAAAACTCTTCGCATCATTGCCTCAATCTTTTTTTCTAACACCTACCGGCATCAACCTTGTTGAAAAGAAGAAGAAAGGAATCGCCGAAAGCACGTAGTTCAAGAGAATCAACTTCCCACCCTTAGAGAGGGTAACCGCCTTCCATCCCGCCAGTCTCTGCTCAAATCTCCTGAGGACCATGTCTCAGTCCGCTTTTCTAAGTCTTCCCGCCACTAGAGGCAGACCTATGTATGAAATGGGTAGCTCACCCAAGGGACAGCCTGGTAACTCCGCCCTTCTGCTACTCTCAACCACATCCATCCCAAAATGAATTACCACTGACTTATTTCTATTGATCTGAAGACCAGAGATACTGCTGATGATATCCACCAGTTGCATCGCCCTTATGTGCATATCTTATGTGCCACTCAGGAAAATCATTGTGTCATCTACAGACTGCAATAGTGGAACCAAAATGGTCCCCAAGCGGAAGCTTTCACACCACCCTCCGTCGACCGCTCTCCTGAACATCACTGCCAAAGCATCCGCAACCAAAACAAAAAGCATCGGCGCTAAAGGACATCCTTGTTGTACACCCCTTTGAGGCTGGAAAAAACCCCCTTCCGGCCTTCCATTCACCAGATTAGAATAGGATGAGGTCGTGACACATCTCTTCATCCAGCCTATCCAGAGGTCAGTGAATCCACGGCGACGGAGTGACGTCCATAAGAAACTCCAGTTCAAGCAGTCATATGCTTTCTCATAATCAATCTTCCACATCAACTCTTTCTTGTTTTCATGTCGCTATTGGAAGCATATCTCAGACGCCATAACTAGACCATCTGCCAATTGTCGACCAGGGATAAAAGCAGTCCGATTCTGAAGAATTACAGCATCAAGCACCTGCCTTAGTCTATTCGTCAGTATCTTGGCCACGATCAGATAGATGGCATTGGACAACGCAATCAGCCTATTGTCCTCCATTCGTATTGGTTGCTCCTTCTTGGGAAGGAGGAAGAGAAGCGCCCGATTAACCATTTCGAAGCCCCTATTTCCATCCCTGAACTCATTGATTACGTCCAGAATCTCCTCCTTCAGCAAGTCCCAAATTTCCCTGTACAACAACACTGGGAACCCGTCCGGTCCTGGGGCCTCGTCCACGTTCAGCCCCCAAACTGCACTCTTCACCTCCTCAACAAATGGTGCTTCAAGCCCAACCGCCTGTACCTCCGACAAAGCCTCCACCCGTGTTCCACACCACCCTTAACCCTCCCCTTGCTATATAATTAACCTCTCATGTATATAACCCAGGTTTTTTCTCCTATATAAGAGCCCTAGCGTTTCTTCTAAAGCGTTCACTTCTTTTCTTCCAACATGGTATTGGAGCAACGGTCCTAAATCGGGGTACCCATATCCCACCAACCCAAACCTTATACGCCCCCCACCCCCCAGCCGCCACCCCCGGGGCATCTCCCCCCCCCCTCAGCGCCCCCTCCCGCAGCCCACCTGTTGGGGGCCTCCCATTGCCGCCTAGTGGCTGCCGAACAGCAACCCCTGCACAACGGCGGCTGCCGTTGCTGAACCGGCCCCTCCAAGGTCGGTTCGTCCTCTCCTCGAGGTCCTGCTGCAGTTTGGTCGTCTTTTACAAGGTGATACGCTCTGATTTTGATCGAATTTCGTGATTTTCAAGCTATAAATCACGGCTTCCGACTCTAGACTACAACAACAAGTGATGAGGATGGTTGCATGAGTCTATATATACAACCAATCCTCCATATGATTGTATAGACTTACTCAAAGCAGTCTACCATCAGTTTTGTCCTGGATATCGATGTTCTTGTTACCATGTCAGATAACAAGGGTGGTGTTTTTTCATTGTACGGTGTCTTCAAGGGCCCGGCACCCATCGTGAAGATTGATGGGACCAACTACAAGTTGTGGTCCGTGCAGTTTCGCACCCTTATGCAGTGCCACAACAAGAAGAATATTCTGAGGATTCAGAGCCGACAAACAAAACTGGGGCTAATGCTACTTGGAAGCAAGACAATGTCTATGCTCGTATTTGGCTCTCCGGGACACTCACCACGAAGATTGACAATGATATTACCAATCAACCCATAGCAAAGGCTATGTGGGACATCTTAGCAGACACATATGGGCATGCAAAGAATGAGAGCAAGATTCTACAATTGCGATATGATATTTTTTTCGATCAAGCAGAATGATCGACCTCTTCATGTACACTTCTTGCATATGGGCAGGCATGTTTGAGTGTCTGCATAGCTTCATTCATATTACTACCAGCACTGAGCAGCAACAGATATATCGGAATGCCACTATGACCGGAGTCTTTTTGTCATCTCTTGACTCTGAGTACGATGCAACACCAGCATGTACTCAACTACTTATTGGAGAGACCGACGGATCGTGGATTGCCCTGTACTACGCGTTGTTGTTGTAGTCGGGCAATTAGGATCGATCAAAAATTAACCACACGAATTGATGAATCACGAATCCATTAAAGTACGATTTTATGTATTTTTAACCTGCGCAAGCCCCAGGGTCGACTCAAGGAGGTAAAGGAACAACTTCGGATCAACTTAGATGAACTAGCTCATGATTTTCTAAACATGATTTTTTTAAATTTTTTTATGCAGAAGAAATGCTAATGTACAAATGTGATTGAACTAGGTTATTAAGAAAACAAGCAATTTAACCAAATTAAATTTAATGCGAAATTAATCCAATTTAGCCAAATTGTATTTTTTATGAAAACATAATCCAACAATGAATGCAAAATGTATTTTTTGGAATTTTTGAATTTAACATGCAACAATGAAAAATGCAAACTTTTTATCGTGTTTTTATGCATTTTTTTGTGCAAACAGAATGTAAAATTAATGAAATATTTACTGGAAGTGAAATATGATGAAATGAAGCTACACTAATGTTTTTTGAATTTTCTGACAATATATGATTTTTTATGGATTTTTTAATGGAAATAGAGTGACATTGAGTATTTAATTTATAATAAATACACGAAATCAAATTATCTAGAGACCAATTTATCTCAAAAAGATATTTTAAGAGCAATCAAGGAGACTTGAAATTTTGCAAAAATGATACTCGTGGATTTAATTAGGAATCAATTACAAAAATCACTTAACTATTTATTTTATGCACAAGACAACTCCAATGTTTATGAAATTTGTATAATAATTAAAGCACATATGAATGCATCATCTCTGATTTTTTGACAATTTTAACGGCAAGGAATAAATATTTGTGGATTTTAGAGCATAAATGGGTAAAATATCACTACATTTCAAACACTAATTTTTAGTAAATTCTCCAATGCTCACAAAATGTCAAATAAATAAACAAGTGATAG
This sequence comes from Ottelia alismoides, assembly GCA_037367405.1. Taxonomy (NCBI): domain Eukaryota; kingdom Viridiplantae; phylum Streptophyta; class Magnoliopsida; order Alismatales; family Hydrocharitaceae; genus Ottelia; species Ottelia alismoides. The sequence goes on from JAZKJV010000172.1 coordinate 99,883, forward strand.
AGAATTAAATGATCTTCAAGTGTTATTTTTGATTAAAAGAAATGATGCAAACTAGAGGTCTAAGTTAAAACAATAATGCAGGGGTGTTCGTGCAATACAGAAATTAAAATTTAACAAAAAATGTATACAAGAGCACTTTTGCAATTTTAAAAACTTACGGAAAGAAAAATATAATTTTCTCAAAAAAATAAAAAATGAAGAAGGACCTTCTTGTGAACGTGGGTTCCAAGAAGGAACCCACCTTTATATGGTTGGGGCGCGCGACGGGCCTGGAAGGTGATGCAGGGGCGTACGGCGGGCCTGGAGAGTGCTCAGGTGGACGAAAGAGGAACAACGGCTTGGAGGGTGCAACAGCGGCGAGGAGCACGGTCGTGGGCGGTGGTGGAGCTCAGCGAGGGCTATGCGCGTGGGGGTGCGTGCCTAGGGGGTCGGCGAACACGAGCAACGACGAGGATGTGGGCCTAGGGTGAGACCTACGGCTGAAAGGGGAGGGGCAGCTGGGACGCGCGGGTGCACCAACCTGGAGTGTGGTGGACCGGCTTTTAGGAGGCACTGACGGAGGCAAGGAGGGTCGCAGTTGGACAGTGTGTGGCAAGCCTCGGTGGCGGCGGCGGCGACTTCAGGGGGCGGTTGAGGGCCGCGCGTTATGCGTGAAACTGCCGCTGGAGGGCCGAGCGGCTGGTCAGAGCAGATGCAGCGACGAGCAGGTGGATCTCCTTCTGCGCACAGAAGGAAAGGGGTCGCGGATGCACGTGCAGGGGTAGTGGGGCGGAGCTGGGGGCTACGCAAGGTTGCACCCTTAGGCGCAGCCGGGGCTCTCGACTACTGGGGCAGAGGTGCGGCAGGAGGCTGCACGAAACTTCGGTGACGAGGAGTGCAGGAATGGCTAGGTCAGGGCGGAGGAGGCTGGCGGCTGACAGAGAAGGCCACGACTGGAGGGCGGTCGACCGAGGAGCGCATGCTCCAAGGGCATTGGCGGAGTTGTTGTCGGAGGCGGTTGCGGCGATCTGCGACGTCAAGGAACAAGGAGCAGAAGAGAAGAAAGAGGAAAAGGAGTTACCTGGATGGTGGACGTACACGCCTAGGAATGTCAAGAAGGCTCGGAGGGCCTTTTCTCTGTTCTCGCCTCGAGCTGTTAGCGTGCAGCGAAGCTTCGCAAGCTTGGGAGCTCGCAACGTAGAGGAATTCTCCATGGATTTCGCGTGGAGTTAACTCGGGCCGTCGTTGTCTTCAAAGCAGCCCCGAGGTCTGTCACAACTTGAGGTACCGAAGCTGGTGGCCTCTTCTCGAGGAGAACGTGTGGATCATTTGGATGTTTGGCGGGGAAGGAGTTTCATAGGCGGAGCGCACGCTAGGTGGAGGTGGTCGACGTGAGATGCGGTCAAGATGGGAAGAGTGGAGATCGTGAGGAATATGGGTGCAGGGAGTTGCGCATGGTCGCGTAAGGCGTGTAATGAGGAAGACGCGAGCTACGCCATGCAAAGAGAGGGATGCGAGGATGGTTGCGTTTTGCATGGTGAGGGAGAGGAGAGAGAGAACGTGAGATGCATGGAAAAATTGGTTACGTGGGGAAAGAAAGAGAGAAAAAGGGAGAGAGAAAGAGAGAAGAGAGAGTCAAGTGGGCCACGTTGCATGCATGGGAGTTGGAGAAAGAGAAAATAACGGAGGTTGCGTGAGATGGTTTGAAGAGAAATGTAAGGGGGAGAGTGCGTGAGAAGAGGGAGAATTGAGAGGGAGGAAGAGAAATGAGATGGAACCACATGGCGCGCGGAGGCACGGCAACGAGGCAGAAAAATAACAAAACTTAAATATCAAAATAATAAATAATAATAATTATTAAAAAGGAATAATTAAAATTGTAATAAATAAAATAAAACTTAAAAAAAGGGGTGACACGTGGCGGCTACAGGAGCATCCATGTGTCGCTCCCAGAAAATTCAAAAATTAAATGTAAGTAAAAATAAAAATAATAATAAAAGGGGTCAAATCAAAAAGTGATCAACACGAAAGTTGCTCGTCTCAACGAGATATGCAACTTTCGTGAAGGACTAAAAATTAAAATAAATCTATACAAAAAGTATTTTTTGGGGGTACCTTATAGATATAAAATACCATACTTTTATATTTTACAATTTTTTTATCATTTGCTAAATAAGGTAAAAATTGAAATAAAAGTAGAGAAAACATAAAAAGAATATTTACAATTTAATCTATTTTTTAATAAATAAGAAGGGCCCAAAAGCCAAGTTTCACATACGATCTCCGATTTTTATGAAATTGGTCTTGTTTTGAAGGTCTTTGGATGTATATTACTTTAAAACTGAGTAGATCTAAATCGGATACTGTATAAGAGAGCGACTCATATTTTAAGGCTCTTAGTCTCAAACTTGAATTTGGGTTTTATTGATCAATTTTACAAGTTACTATTTTTTTGGTATTTTCCTTTATTAGTGTTAGTAATATATATATACTATAGAGTTGATTTTATTGGATTTGGAGTTAGTATAAAATATATACAAATAAGTGAATTTGGCTAATATACATGTGAATATGTACAAGTGAATTAGGCTCCTTGTTTAATGCAAATATGCATGCTAAAATGCAGATATTGTTTCTAAATGCATGAATGCGAATAATGCACAATAAAAGGAAATATGCAGCTAATTTCTCGGGAACAAAGCTCTATTTTCGACTTTTAGAGTGATGAAACAGATTCATCAGAGACGATACCTCCAATGGAGGTGGTCTACAAGAGGCTGAGTAGGATCACTACTTCATCTACTATTGTGGCTCAGACTCCCTCTGCTATGGCAGCTTCTCGTGGCAGAGCGGGTAATTTATAGTTTTGTGGGTAAGGACCACGTGGTCGGGGAGGAGGATGTCAATGTGGCCCATGTTCACATTTCCACCGTCCCGGTCATTCTGAAGAGACACACTATCTGAAGCATGGGTATCTTGTGTCTACCTGAGTTAAGCAGACCGAGCCTACTTCTACTCTAGCTCATGATGCGCGATTTGACGATGGTGTTTCCAGACTGAGAGAGATGATGAGTCGATGACTACTCCTACCACTTCAGTTGCAGGTTCTTCAGATGTCGCAGTTGCCTCTTCGAGTTCGTCGGGTATTGCTTGTGCACTTACCAGTTGTAGCAGTTCAGATTTGTTTGACTGGATCATGAACTCTGGAGCATCTCATCATATGTGTAGCGATTGAGCACAGTTTAGTTCTTACAGGTCTATCCCTCCTGGGAGATCAGTTGTGATTGCTAATGGGGTTCATCTACCCATTGTTGGTCAGGGGGAGATTGTTCTAGCTCCCTCTATGTGTCTGCAGAATGTCTTCCATGCTCCAGCATTTCATATGAATCTTTTATCTATTAACCAGATGACAAAAGATTTACATTATCGTGCCATATTTGATCCTTCTTCTCTTGTGTTTCAGGACTTACTCATGGGCAGGGTGATTGGATGTGGCCGTGAACAGAGAGGACTTTACATACTTGTCCAGACCCCCTGTGTTGGTGCTACTACTATTCCTTCAGGATCTGTTTCTCCTTTCATGTGCCTTCTTCGCTTTGGACACCTTCCTCCGCAGAAGCCGTGTCATTTTCTACCTCAGATCTCTACTCGTGCTACCTTGGATTGTGAGGTTTGTCAGCTTGGAAAACACCATCGTTCTTCTTTTCCGAGTCATCAGAGTCGTCATAATAGTCCGTCATTTGAGTTGTTTCATTTCGATATCTGGTCCTAGATGTGTTCACAATCATCAGGGGCATCGGTTTTATATGGTTGTTGTGGATGACTTTTCCCGATTATCTTGGGTGTTCTTGTTGAAACATAAGTCTGAAACGGGTCCTGTCATTAAATCATTTCTTATTCAAATTAAGAATATCTTTTCTCCTAATGTGAAGTTTATTCGTACTGACAATGTCTTGGAGTTTTCCACTTTATAGCTATCTGATTTTAGGCGATCTCTTGGTATTGTTCATCAGACCTCTCGTGCTTATACTTCACAGCAGAATGGTGTTGCTAAATGCAAACACCATCATCTTCTGGATGTCATGAGGACTCTTTTGATTCAGAGTCAAGCTCCTCATTCATTTTGGGGTGATGATGTTCTTACTGCTTGCTAGTTGGTGAACCGCATGCCTTCCACTATCCTTGGAGAAAAGGTTCCCTTCTTGATTGCGTTTCCGAGAAGGACATATTCTCCCTTACTCTTAGGGTTTTGGGGTCTTGGCATTTGTCCACAATTTCACTCCTGGACGTGACAAGCTCTCTCCTAGAGCTTTCAAATGTGTCTTTGTTGGTTATTCTCGTACCCAGGAAGTGTATAGATGTTTTGATTCTGTAGGAAGAAAGTATTATGTTAGTGTTGATGTCATATTTTTTGAGTCTATTAAGTATTTTTCTCCTTACACGTGATAGGTTGTCTAACGTTGATTCGGGTCAGGATGCTTTTGTTCCTCTACCTCCGCAATCTCCACCATATACACCCCATGTTGAGTCTCAGTCATCTCCACCTACATCTCCTCCACCACTTCCACCTCCGTCAACCCTGACGCAGTTCCTATCGAGGTTTTACATTCGCAGGTCTTCTATTCGCCCCTCTGCTCATGTGCCTTCCCCATCATCCAACACGCCTCAGGTATGTAATGAACACATTGTTTCTACTGATGGCACTGGAGATCTGAGTGTTCCACGGAATACTGCACAGGAGGAGTTGATACCAGAGAACAGAGATGTTGAAGACCTGGATGTACCTATTGCCTTGAGGAAGTCGCGTCGTCACCGTGCCACTTATCCTCTAGCTGTGCATGTTTCATTGGACCATCTTTCAAATGAGTACAGAAGGTTTGTTGTGGAACTCTCTGTTGTTACTATCCCACGAACTTATCAGGAGGCCAAACAGGATAGTAGGTGGTGATTTGCCATGGAGGAGGAGATGGATGCTTTGTAGTCGTTTAGTACCTGGAGCATTGTTTCTGCTCCTCTAGGTGCCTATGTTGTGCGATGAAAATGGATCTTTACGGTGAAGCAACGATAAGATGGCAGTGTGGATCTCTACAAGGAAATGCTTGTAGCACGTGGGTTCACCAAACTTACGGGGTGGATTATCAGGATACCTTTACTCTAGTGGCCAGACACTTGACACTTCTCATTCTTTTATCAGTTGGTGTTTCACAGAACTAGTCTCTTTACCAACTTGATGTGAAGAATGCATATCTATATGGCAATCTACATGAGGATGTATATATGCAGCAGCCACAAGGGTTTACTACTGAAGGGGAGTCTCAGAAGGTGTGTATGCTCCATAAGGCGATTTACGGCTTGAAGCAAAGTCTGAGAGCTTGGCACCAGAAGCTATCAGAGTTGATAGAGCAACAAGGGTCTGTGCGGTCTTTACTCACTTTTAATTTAGAGGGACACAGAGAGGTATTGTTTCTATTCTTGTCTATATTGATGATATTACTGTCATGGGGGATGATGAGCAGGGCCTTCAGGCTGCCAAGGAGTACCTAGGTCAGTAGTTTGTGACTAAGGACCTTGGTAATCTTCTATACTTCTTTGGATTAGAGTTTGTCAGGAACCAATGTGGTCTTGTGATGACCCAGAGGAAGTTTGACACAGATCTTCTTCTAGAGACAGGCATGACAGGGTGCAAGCCTGCTACTACCCTTATGGATCCGAGTATGAGATTATATGATGATGACACTGGGAGGTAGATAAGAGGAGATTTAGAGAGCTTGTTGGGAAGCTCATATTTGCTACCATCAACAGGCCAGACATATCTTTTGTTGTGAGCAAGGTTAGTCAGTTTAAGAAGCAGCCCAGGAGGTTCATATGGATGTAGTCTATATGATTTTGAGATATTTGAAGACTTCACCTGGTTCCGATCTTATATTCAGTAGAGGTACATCTTTTGAGGTGACAGCTGTGCAGATGTAGATTATGCAGGTTGCCCTAGAGACAGGAAGTCTACTTCTGTCTTTGCTATTTTCGTTGGGAGCTCTCTCGTATCATGGAAAGCAAGAATCAGACAGTGGTTGCTAGAACTAGTGTAGAATCTAAGTACAGGGACATGGCACAAGGAAGTACAGAGATGATGTGGGTTAAATCTGTCTTAATTGATCTTATTGTTGAGGTTTCTCTTCCCATGCAGCTTTTATGTGACAATCAAGCGGCTCTATTTATTGCCAATAATCATGCATTTCATGAACGGACCAAGCATATAGAGGTGGATTGCCATTATACTAGAGACACGATCCAGAAAGGGCTCATATCCACCTCCCATGTTTCCACTGGAGATCAGATTGCTGATATTTTCACCAAGGCTCTTGCTAAAGGTCCATTTCAGAGGAGTTGTTCCAAGCTGAGCATGATAGGCATATATGCTCTAGCTTGAGGGGGAGTGTTGAGATATTTCTATCTCTTATTATCTATTGCTCGTTTTATTTTCTGTATGTACCTCTCATGTAAGTAACCCATTGTTTTTCTCCTATATAAGAGAGCCCTAGGGTCTTTTCTAATGCATTTACTTCTTTTCTTCCACCAATATGTATGACAGGGCTTCATCTTGTGTAAGGATACAGTTTGGGAAGACTGACTATTTTGACATCAATATTGATATGCATCAAGGTTCAGTGTTGACTCCATTCTTTTTTACTTTGATTGTGGACGAGTTGACAAGTAAGTTTCAAGATGAGATACATTAGTGTATGTTACTCTACGATGATATTATGTTGATTTATGAGACTAGAGATAGAGTAAATAAGAAGCTTGAGGTTTGGAGGCATGCATCAGAGACTAAAGGATTTTGTATAAGTAGGGCTAAGATTGAATATATGAAATGCACTTTTGACGGAAGCAATGGTGAAAGAATCGGGGTGAAGATTGGTGATGATAACATTGAGAAGAGAGATTATTTTAGATACTTGGGATCTATTTTGCAACATGACGGGGAAATTGATGGAGATGTTACTAACAGAATAAATACAGGTTGGATAAAGTGGAGAGGAGCCTTTACTAATCTCTGTGGTAAGAACATTTCTTTGAAAATCAAAGGAAAGTTTTACAAAGTAGACGTGAGACTTGTTGTGCTCTATAGATCCGAATGTTGGCCCGTGAACCACAGATGTGTGCAGAGAACGGTAGTAACAGAACTATAGATATGAATGCTAAGGTAGATGTGTGGACACATACGTAAAAATCAGATTCAAAATGATGCAATCATAACGAAAGTTGGTGCAGCTCCGACTGAGGATAGGATGCGAGAAAATCAAATAAAGTGGTTTGGCCATTCGCAAAGGAGGTCAGCAAATGCACCAATGAGGAGATGCGAGTTTTGGGATGTTGAGTCGGCTAAGGGAGTGTGAGGAAGGACCAAGAAGTGTTGGAATGAGACTACACGAAGGGATCTTGATTTTTTGGATCTAAAACCGAGAATGACCTGAGATAGATATGAATGGAGGCAAAGAATCCATGTAGTCGACCCTACTTAATGTGGGAAAAGGCTTTGTAGTTGTGTTAATTATTAAAAGGGTTTAATGGGGCGACCCCCAACGAGGTGCCTCCGCGCTATTTTTCGCAAATTTTTTTATTTTATGAAAAATATCGCCATGTTTACTCATCTAACCATTCGAATTTCATTAGAAACGGAGACTCATATGCCATTCGTATAGCCGACCATACTTAATGTTGGAAAAGGATTTGTTGTTGTGTTGTTGTCTTAATTATTAAAAATACCAAAAATAGATTAACATGTAAATATTGTTTTATATTTTATTTGATTTTATTTTAAATTATACTTTATTTAAAATCATAAAAATGAAAAATATAAAAAAATCCGGTCAAATACCACCAAAAATACACTTTGTACAGATGACTTCTTTTGGTTTTGATTCCTTCACGAAAGCTGTAGATCTGATCGAGATGAAAAACTTTAATGAAGGCCACTTTTTTACATTGTTTACTATTTTATTTTGATTTTCCTTTTATTCTAGTTTTTTATTTTTGTGGGAGTGACACGCGGCGAGTCCTGGAAACGCCACGTGCCTCCCACTAAGTCCCCTTAGCCGCTCCTTTTATGGGTTGCTAAATGAAGTACCACTTCATCCAACGGCCCATATCATTTATCTAATTTTATTTTATTTATAGGTATTTCTTTCTTATATGTCTCCACCTAGCTTCATCTCGACCGTTTCTTCTCGACCAATCGAACAGTCGAGTCCTCTCCTTCTCCGTCGGATTTCCTCGACTGCGGTTGACACGGTCCATCCGCCACTTCCTCTCTTGCCCCGTCGCACCACCTCCTGGACCAAGCCTCCCCCTTCGCCCCTCTCCTTTCGTTTGGTTGCAGGGTTGGGCAGGGTTGGGTTGGCCCAACCCGGGGTACCCCTCCTTCCAACCCTCCCAATCCTCCTCACAGTTTACTATTCACAGGGGTACCCATACCCAACCCAATTCTGCCCAACCTTGCAACCAACGTACCCCACATCGCCAACCACCTCCAAAACCCTAGCCGCTACACATCAAAACCATCGAGCTCTGCCACTACGCAAGTGATCCGCCATTAGCGAGAGCAAGAAGGTCTAGCCCCCTCGTCCCTCTAGTGACAGTGGAGGAGCAAGGGGACTTAAGGTCGAGCAACGACGACCCCACCCCATTCATAGGCGTGATCCACAGCATTTGTCCCGTGAAGCAGCAAGGTTTAGGCTCTGCTGCAAAGCTTCGAAGCCAACACTGAGGCTCCTCGAGGTGACGAACGGAGCAGCAAGCGTAGCTCCTCCACCCTTCCGGTAAACCATCGGGTAAAATAACTTTCTTTTCTCCTTCATTTCTCATTTCTATTTCTCTGCTACTGCTTGTTCTTTTCTTCGTTCTCCAAAGTTCATCTCTCTCCCCTAATTCGCATCTCCGTCTTTAATCTGAAAACCCGAATTTCTTGAGAAACAAATATAACCTCGTTGCACATCCATCACCATACGCAAAGAGATCCTCGCTCATATATCTACCCAGATCTCCCACCGATTAGCTCTGACCTTCACATCTGTCAGAGCTTTTCCCTTCTCCATCCGTAATATCCACGAGATAATCCACACAACCCAATCTCGGATTTGTGTAACGTGTTTGTTTTGACCGAGTTCTTCGAAGCTTGAGCCCCGTATTCATCTCATCTTGCATGTATAAATTTGGTCTTTAGCAGCAGAAGATCTTAGATGTAGTCCATAAGCTTCAAGGGCCTCAATTAGTTCAAGCTGAGCATTTGGTGCTCTGTTGACCACCTCAAAGTACAGATGTTGTAGCCGGAACCTACCAAACCTCTAACGCACGGCCGGATTGTACGGACCTCCTAGCTGCAAGAGAACTTCCACGAGCCCCCATTGAGCACCTCCTCCACCGCCTAGTTAATCATCTGCCTTTAATCAACAACGGAGCATTCTTCTACACATCAGTCACCTCAGTTCACCAATCTTTGGGGAGAACATTGTCCTTCTCTTGCATCTAGAACAAGGAACGAAAGCTCCCTCACGTGAGAAGCACAAGGCCTAGGAGAAATTACAGATTGACCCTCACAGCTTCACCAAATTATACCAAGGACCCCGCAATCTAGATACTTATGTGCAGAGCGCATGTTTGAAGGATATTTACATAGCAGTCCTTGCTGGTAATAAAAACTACATAAACACCCATGTGCATTAGTTCTTTATTTCATTTCATTTCCAGCATTTGCATTCATACCCCTAATTTTGAGCATTATTTTAGACAATCATTTGTTAAAACTTTTCCAAAAATTGCATGTTACAGAATAATTAGTACTCCTTGTGAACATTTAATGGTAATTTTGTGAGCTAGTGTAGATTTATTGATATAATTGTGGCAAAATTGACTATATTTTACCTAGTATGTGATTGTGATCAATAATTCATAGTAAATTAATCCTTGCTCTAAAAATTGTAGGAAAAATCACATTTTTTAGAATTAAGTGTACTCTGTAATATGCCCAAAATCACATCACTTGTATGCATAGATTGCCTTAATTTAATTAGTGATTTGGATAATTTAATTTTAATTGCATGTGAAATTAACATTTTTAAGATTTAGATTTTTTTGGTTGCCTATTAATTAGACAAATCTATGATAATATTGTTTTCTGAAATATATTAAGCTTTGCCAATTATTAAAATCAAATTACACAAAATCATCAATTTCGCATTATTTAATTCATAGAAAATTCATTTTGCTTTGAAAAAATCTAGAAATATTACAATATGCTAATTTTACATACATTAGCGTTCTGTCAAGCTTTAGGATTTTTGGAATTCATTTGAGTGAAAAATTATATCTTAGCCCATGGACTTAGCTTGAATTGCATTCCATCATTAATTGCATAAAACTATAAAAAATTCACCTTGAAAACCTAGTATCTAAATTATCCTAATATTAAATCTAAGGAGACAGTTGCCTTCCTAAGTTCGACCTTGTGCTTGCCCAAGAAAAAATTAAATTTGACCGCTTTCACATTTATTGAATTAATCAATTAAGCTATTTTTTTATCAATCCTTAATTGTATGACTATAATAACACGACGCTCTTAACAAGAGCACTTTTACGGGTTTTTCAGTCCTGTATTGATTTTTGAGGAGAATTTTTCAGACATAAGCATCTTTGATTTAGTATGTTTGAGTATCGAAGTTACTCGTAAATAGTTGCAAAGAACAATATTATTTAACTTCGCAGTGTTAAAAACTTCAGTTCCTTTTCAAATAATGTTATGAAAAGTGAAGGAATCTGACAAGCAATAAGAGAGTGAAATCGATGCTCGAGGAAATACAACAAGAACATGCATGAGCACACAAGGTGAGAGAGGGAAGCATTATTGTAAGATTTTGTGTTGGAGTATATGCGTCATATGTTATAAATGGTAATGGATCCCTCCAAGATCCATTTGTTTAGTCCCACATTTACCAGTGGTGGGACTTAGGGAGTCTGTGGAGGCTATACAAAAAACGCCAGACCTCCTGTAATAAATGAGAAAGTGCAATGCAACATATGGCCCTTTGAGGCCTTCTCCCATGGTTTCATCCCACTCCTTAGTAGGGTTCCACGTACAATCAGGTGTTCTTCCTTGTTCACTATTCTTTATTTCTGATACGCTTTTGATTCAAGTTTTATAACATGGTATCATAGTGGGTTCGATACTCGAGGAGTAACTTTTCATCGTTTGTTCGAGATTCGATTTTTGGGTTTTTATTGATGATTATTCACATTCATATGTTGTTCGAAGATCTGTATGATCAGTTCAAGATTTGATCCGTTGTTGATCTTGAAGATTGTTCGTAAAGATTATTTGCTCACAATTGTATTCCAAAAATTCTATGGTTTATTTTGACCCTAATATTGCTCAGATCAAGGTTGCAGAAAGCGGTAGTCGGTACTCGGTCGGCGGGGTCACCTACTAAGGATTAGTCGGCAGTCGGGCGACTAGTCGGAATTAGTCGGTCAATAGTCGGTTTTGAATTTTTAATTATTTTAAATATATAAATCAGTTTTTTATACATATATTCGTATGTATATACATGTATTTGTACATTTTATATGACATCATGATGAAACAAAAGAAGTAATTGACTTTAAATATAACATTAAGCGTATTAGAATATGTTTGCTTTTAAAAAAAGTGAAAAACAAAAAAAAATAAAAAAGGTTGTTGTAAAAGTCGGCCGATTAGTCGGCCGACTAGGCCGACTAGTCGGCCCGACTAGTCGGGTGGACCGACTAAGGGCCGACTAGGCCTAGTCGAGTCGGCTACCCCCCCGACTCGACTAGTCGGGCCGACTAGTCGGCCTAGTCGGCCGACTTTTGCAACTCAGATTCAAGCAACATCCAAGCTTCATATATGTATCTTCCAGTAGCATCTAGCGCAAGATCTGAAGATTCAGGTTTCTTGTTCTTGCGCAATGCGGCGCATCTTCCAGCCGCGGAGCATCTTCCAGGCACAGTTGTTTAAAAAAAGTTAGAGGGTTGCGCACGACCCTGACAGAGGCCGCGGAAAGCAACCCCACATCTCTAGGCAATGACCCTCGAGAAGCCCCTCTAGGGATCTTTACTCCAATAACGATGACCCCCGCGATGGATGCGAGCACCTCCTCCCCAGACCGCATCCAGGCCTACAGACAGCTCCCCTCCAGGTCTCCAGACCGCATCATCGATGGTCGCCCCCTCTAGGCGGCTCCCCTCCATAGGTGGAGCCTGATGCATGATCTAAAAAGAAAAAAAACGATGATATTCCATCAAGCAACGCGGTGCCGCCCTCTTCTTCTCCTCCAGAAGGATCCAAGCGGAGCCTTTCCCCTCCAAGAGGCAGCCCAAGCATCATCAAGGCAAAAGAGTTCACACCTCACGCCATCCGCATCCAGGCGACGTGCCTCCTCAAGGCGGCGCATCACCCGCAACCCAGGTGGTGATTCCTCTAGGCAAGAAGTCCTTTGCGCGACTCCAAACTCGCACAGCGGCTCGAACTCCTCCAGGCAAGCGGCACTGCATATTTTCAACCTCAACCCCAATCGTGGGGGCGACGCAAGTGGAACCCTAAATAGGGCTTCTCCCCTTTGTGTGCCCAAATGGGCCTTTGTTCTACATCGAGAAAAAAGTGATTACTTTACTCCACGCCCAAGTGGGCTGAGAGTTTTAAAAAAACGAGAAAAGAAAAAGGAGGGTGAGAGCGAGTCACGGGCCCATTGTTTGGGCCATGATCTTTGAGCCCAAGTGGGGCCAAGTTTTTTTGTTCAAAAAAGGGGGGAGAAGACAACTATAAAAAAAGGAAATAGCAGTGAAGAAAAAGAAAAAAAAAGAAAAGGAGGATCATACAAAAAATCCATACAAAAAATGAATTGAGGATTTTTTTGAAAAGGAAAGCCGAAAAAATCAAGATCGGCTAAGTGATTCAATGTTTTTTTTGTTTTCCCCATTTTCTTGTCTTATCCCAACTGTGATGATGCTCCGACAAGTATAAGAGAAAGGGGGGTATTGTGTATAGTTCTACATGCCAAACTGTCAAATTCTCCATATTTCCGTTCATATTCTCCGGGTAGGATGCATGGCTAGATTTCAGACTCTACAATTTTTCAAACTCGACGTTCAGATGATTCTGACTCCTCAGTTTGATAAGCACATGTTTGCCGTCATAAATTTCAGTGGTCCCCATCATTCTAGTTTTGTCAGCTCACGGTTTTCATGTGATCCGTAAAGACTCCAGAGTAAAGATCACATTCCATATGCCATGTGGGCTAGGGTTTTCATGTGGTTTCATAGGGACTCCGGAGTAGAGATCCCATTCTCTGAGCCAGTATAGGAGAGAGCCAGTTCTCCGGCGAGGATTTTTTCAGACTCCATTTTCCAGTGACCGTGGACTCCGACGAGGATGTCTCCATGGCTTATTCAATTCGGCCCTTCAGAGAAGGAGCAGTTGTCCACATGATTGTGGCGGGCCAGAGTACTCCGACGAGGAGACTCATTTCAGTTACAGTGACTATGATAGGTGCAGTATAGAGCACATGCTCTTCGACGATGAGATTCAGTCTGACACACACTCCAACCTGTTTGTTCCTCCTCACCTCCGCGACATGAGAAGCAACATCCTCGACAGCAACCGACAAGTTGTGTATGTGTTGAGTTGATATTGTTCGTAGTGTATTGTAGCGTGAGTTTGAGATTTCTTTATGTTTGTCCAAGCAAAGCATTGCATGCTCCAGCTTGAGGGGGAGTGTTGGAGTATATGCGTCATGTAGATGCGTAAATGAACCGCTCCATGATCAATTTACAACATCCAGTTGTTTAGCCCAACATCTACCAGTTGTGAGATGTGGAGACTCGGTGAAGGCTATATAAGAATCCCCTCACCCTCTGTATCAGTTGAGAAAAGCGAATGTACACACAAGCCCTGTGAGGCGTTCTCCTGCAGTTTCATCCCGCTTCTTAGAGAGTAGGGTTCCACGTAAAATCACGCGTTCTTCATTGTTCATTATTCTTCATTTCTGATATGTTTTCGCATTCAAGTTTTCTAACATGGTATAAAAGCGAGTTCGATTCTCGAGGATTATTTTATATTTTTGGTCGAGATTCGATTTTTAGTTCAATGTTCTTGAAGATTTATTAGTTGAAGATTACTTTCATGTATTATTCAAGTTCGAGATCTAGGGTAGTTCAAAACCCTAAGGGTGCGTTTGGTTCGTGGGTTATCCAGGGGTGGATAACCCGGTTTTGTGTTTGTGTGTTTGGTTGGTGGGTTAAGGGTTGGGAGGGTTTGTGTGATGTGATTGTGTTGGAATTTGAAAAAGTTGGTAGTTATTATGGTATGATTGTATTGAAATTTGAAAAAGTGGGTGGTTGTTGTGATGTGATTGTATTGAAGTTTGGAATAGTGAGTAGAAGTTGAGTATTTTATGATTTTTAGATGATATGATAGTATAATATATATTTTTTTGATTGGAAAGAGAGTGGGCCCCACTAGTGGGTTGGGAATATGGGTTTTGGGGGGTAACCCACCCAAAGTGGGGGGTAACCCCCCAACCAAACACACCCTAAACATGTTCGTCGTTCTTGTTCAAATCGATTCAGCTACAACATCAAAGTTCTAAGGATTTCTTGAAATCCTAATCCTACATGGATTATTCAGCCTTGAAGAACATGGCATATTTTTTCCTTCTTGGATTCAATTCGAGTTCCAGTTCTCCAGGCGTGCTCCAAGCATCTCTGAAGATCAGCGGCGGCGACGCTCAATCCCTCGTACAGACGGCACGAGCCCTCACTGCTACTTCAGGTGGAGGTTCCCTTAAAGGCGCACATCCAGCGTGAGGAACCTCTCCAGCCCCTGGCACGAGGCTTCCACCTCCAACCGGATGGTGACACCTCAAGAGATGCCCACCAGTTCCGATCACGAGCTCCAGGCGGAGCATCTCCATCTCTTCAGCAACCCTATCAGCACAGGCAGCGATAGACCTTATCCGCCTCCTGTGTGCCATCTGCTTCAGGTGTCCAATTCCATGCCGTGCTTCGCAACACACCCATCCGCACACTCCAGGCGTTGTTCCTCCCTTATCACGCACCTATCTCCAGTGCCTCGAACAACAATAGGCGCCCTTGAATCTACAGGCAACAACAGGCTCAGAATATGCAACAGCACTGCTGCCCCTCCGACCTCCAAGCAGCGGCAACTCCCAAGTGGCACCGACCTTCTTCCAGACGACGCTTCCACCACACGCAGGCGGCACCATATCGCGCAGGTGGTGCCATCCAGGTCGAACTCTAGGCGACAATGAAGAGGCGATCAACCCTCTTCCAAGATGGCTCTCCAACAGAGGCATCGCAACTCCAGGCACTGCCCTCTCCAACCTCTAGCGCATAGATCAATAACCCCATCGAGGGGCGGCGGCAGTGGGTTCTCCCGAAGGTAACCCTAGTGGTGAAAGGGGTCGATTCTGATCTTTTGAAAAAGGGGGCTCTTTCCATTTTATTACCCAATTGGGTCGTGTGTGCTTTTAAAAAAGGGGGTTTATTTGAGGCACAACGACTCCCTGCTGCTGTTGGTACAAAAAAAGGGATGTCAGCAGTTTGTAAGCCTTGTTTGGGCTTAGTTTCAAGGGTCCAATTCAACTTTGAATTTGTTTAAAAGAAGGAAGAGATATTTTGGAAGAAGAAAAAAGGTGCGTACAAAAAACCGTACTCTTTGAAAAAAAAGGAGGTGGCTAAAAAGGAAATAACTGTAAAAAAAGGGGATCGTACAAAAAAAATCTTTACAAAAAAATGATGATTAAAAAATGTAAAGTTAAAAAAAAGGTGAGATTAACTTATTGTTTTTTGTTTCTCCTTATTTTAGTGTCTTCTCTCAACTTGGTCGATGCCATTGTTTTCAGACAAGTATGGGAGAAAGGGGGAGTGTTGTGTAGTGTTCCACAGGCCAAATTCCAAATTCCAGGTCAGATTCAGATTCTCCAAACTGGCCATATTTCAGACTCTACAATTTTTCAGATGTTCAGACTCGGCGATCAGATTCTAACCTTCAGTTCGATGTGCACATGTGTGCCATAATTTGTGTGGTCCCCATCTTTATTTTGTTTGGCTCAGAGTTTTCATGTGATCCATAGGGACTCCAAAGTAGAGATTTCATTCCCTATGCCATGTGGGCTAGGATTTTCATGTGGTTTCATAGGGACTCCCGAGTAAAAATCCCATTTTCTAAGCTAATATGGGAGAGATCCAATTCTTCGACGATGACACTTTTTCAGACTCCATTCTCCAGCGATTGTGGACTCCGATGAGGATGTCTCCACGGCTTTTTCAGTTTGGCCATTTCAGAGATGGAGCAGTTGTCAACATGATGTGGCGGGCCAGAGTTCTCCAGGTCAAGACTCATTTCATTTGTAGTGATTCTGACAGGCGCAGTACATAGCACATCCTCTCCAATGAGGAAATTCAGTTTGGTTCACACTCCATCTTGTTTGTTCCTCCTCACATGCACGACATGAGAAGAAACATCCTTGACAGCAGCCGACGGTTGTGTTTGCATTGAGTTGATATTGTATGTAGTGTCTTGTAGTGTATGTTTGTGATTTCTTTCTGTTTGTCCAAGCTGAGCATTGCATGCTCCAGCTTGAGGGGGAGTGTTGGAGTATATACGTCATATGTTGTAGATGGGAGGATCTATTTACCAATTAGTCCCACAACTACCAGTGGTGGGACTTGGAGAGTCTGTGGAGGCTATATAAGAAGCCCCAGACCTCCTGTAACATATGAGAAAGTGCAATGCAACATGTGGTCCTTTGAGGCATTCTTTCATGGTTTCATCTCGCTCCTTGGGGAGTAGGGTTGCTTTATTTTTTATACGCTTCCGCATTCAAGTTTTCTAATATTTGCATATGGATTTCTAATTTGGTGGGGCATGCCCTCCAAATAGAGATAAAAAGAGAGATTTGAAATACATAAATACCCTATAAGAGGATAACCAAACATAGAAAGTAAGATGAACAACAAACCACTCCCTTAGACCTGGAACCAAGGACTTAATGCCCTTCCTCAAGTTGGAGCATAGATGTCCAATGCATTTTGTTAAGGAAATTGATTCAAGGGTTTTGTGATCATGTCAACAATCTACTCTTTAGAATTAACGAGTTTGGTCTGGAAACATACATTCAACATCATATCCTTAGTGTAACAAAAATCCACCTCCACAAGCTTGATACAATCAAGGAAGGTTGGGTTGTTGGTGATATTCATGGCAGTTGAATTATCATTTTATAGTCGTGAGACTGAGGCATGTAAGAGGCAATTCTCTAATCACTAACATGTTGAGATATTAGTTATCTTTCATATTTTTTATGTATTATTTATTTTCTTTATCTTCTCTATGTAATTTGCCCAACAGGTTACTCTCTTATATAAGAGTTCCCTAGGGCTTCATGAATATATAATTTTCATTCTTTTCTCTCCACACAATATCAAAGCGACGGTCCTAAATTGGAGTTCTTGAACCTCATGCCCTAACCCTATCTGTCACCCTCTCTCTCTTTCAAGCCGATGCAGTCGCAACCGCACGCAAAAGCGGTGGCCGCCGCCTCCACATGGCGACAGCCCAACGTCGTCGCGACACCCTTACAATCCCCTTGCAACCCCCATTGCAATCCCTCGTGCCACCCGATGCCGTATCCAATCTCCGGGGTTGATTTATTCCCTCTCCAACACCAAAATGCAGTTTGAAATGATTTGATTTTGTTCACGTGATTTCAACCCTTTATATAATGTTCTCCAGCCCTAGCTTGGTTAGAGGATTGATGAAGATGGTTGTATGAGTCTACATGTACAACCAATCCTCCATATGATTGTGTAGACTTGCTCAAATCGATCTACTTCCTCAGTCGAGTTCCACTTTTAACTGTTTTTCTATCATGTCAGACAACAAATGTGATATCTTTTCTTCGTCCGGTGCCTTCAAGGGCCCAGCTCCCATCGTGAAGATGGACGGGACCAACTATGAGCTGTGGTCCACACAGTTTCTGACCCTTATGCAATGCAACAATAAGGAGCACATTCTGATGAATCCAGAGCTGACGGACAAGACTGTGGACAATGCTTCGTGGAAGCAAAACAACGCGTATGTGTATATTTGGCTCTCTGGGACCCTCACCACAGAAGACAATGATATTTTTAATCAACCCACCACCAAGGAGATATGGCATATTTTGGCATCAACTTATGCCCAAGCAAAGAATGAGGTCAAGATTCTTCATCTTCATATTGACATATACAGGGCAAAGCAGAATGGCCATCCACTTCACGTGTTCTAGTCCTCGCTTCGTGGCATGTTTGAGAAGCTTCACAGTTTCATGTCGATTACGACCTCCACAGAGCAACAGATGGCATACAAAAACTCCACAATGGTTGCAGTTTTCTTGATTGCACTTGACGCAAAGTATGAGGCAGCACTAACACAACTCCTTATTGGGGTAACTATACCACCCATGGAGGAAGCTTATAGTCGTATTAACATGCTCCTTATTCCACATGTTGCCAACACACGGCCTTCCTCAGCGATGGTTGCTTCTCGTGATAGAGGAGGTTCTACTCAATTCAGGTGGCGTAGTCCCATGGCAGAGGTGGTAGACGTCGGTGTGGTCCCTGCACCTACTATCATCGTCCAGAGCACTGTGATAACATATGCTATCAGAAGCATGAATACCCCACATTTGCTCGCATGGCGGAGCAGATTGAGCCTCCAGACACTACAACTCCTCAAGCAGAACCATGCCTTGATGACATTGTCTCTCGTATACGGGAGATCATGACTCCAGGGACCGGCACTACCATTACAGGATCTACTGATACTGCAATTGTAGCTAGAGCCTCTTCGATCTCCTCAAGAATTGCATACGCTTGTACTGGTTGTAGCAGTGCAGATATGACAGAGTGGATCATGGACTCTGGTACTTCTCACCATCTATGTGGAGATAGAGCCCAATTCAGGTCTTACAGGTTTATACCTCCTAGTAAATGGGTCGTCATTGCAAATGGGGTTCACTTACCCATCATAGGATAGGGGGAGGTGCATTTGATGCTATCCATGTGCCTGCAGAATATTTTATATGATCTTGATTTTTAGATGAAGTTGCTTCTATTAGTCAGATTACAAAGGATCTGCATTGTCATGCCATTTTTGACCTCTCATCTCTTATGTTCCAGAACATACTCACGAGTAGGGTGACTGGATGTGTCCATGAGCAATGGGGGCTCTACAAACTGGTCCAGCCCCATCATGTTGGTGCCTCTCCTATTCCTACTGGACAAATTCCACTGTACCTGTGGCGACTTCATTTTGGCCACCTTTCTCTGCGTCATGTCCTCCCACGGACTCCACACGATTTTCCTTCCAGTGTGAGGCTTGTCAGCTTGGAAAGCATCACCATTCTTTGTTTCCGTCTCGTCAGAGTTAGAGCAGTTCTCAGTTGTTTGAGCTCCTTCACTTAAGATATTTGGGGTCCGAGTCGTGTCCCCGATCATTAGGGACACTGTTTTTATTTAGTTTTTGTTGATGACTATTATATACTTTCTTGGGTTTTCTTGTTGAAGAATAAGTCTTAGGTTGGGTTTACCATTAAATCATTTATTAATGAGATAAAGAATATTTTTTGTGCTATTGTCAAGTATTTGCATTCCGATAATGCCTTGGGGTTTTGTACTTTACAGCTATCCAAGTTTCTCACGTTACTTGGCATTGTACACCAGACCTCATGTGCCTATACATCTCAACAGAACGGTATTGTCGAGTGTAAACATCATCATTTACTCGATGTGACTAAAACCCTTCTGATTCAGATTCATACTCCTCACTCTTATTGGGGTGATGCAATTCTCACGACCTGCAACTTAGTAAACCGTGTTCTATCCTCTATTTTGGAAGAAAAGGTTCCTTTCTCGATTGTATTTCCTGAGAAGGATATGTTCTCCCTTACACCCTGTGTGTGGATTTCTGGCCTTTGTTCACAATTTTTCGCATGGTCATGACAAGATCTCCTGAGAGTTGTCAAGCGAGTCTTTGTTAGCTACTCTTGTACCAGAAAAGGTATCGTTGCTTTGATCCACTTCAGTTGAACTACTTTGCCAGTGATGATGTTAAGTTTTTAGAGTCCGTTATGCATTTTTCTCCTATAGGTGATAGATTGGCCCCACCTGACTCTAATATGGAGGTCTACATGCCTCCACCTCCTAGAGCTCTACCACCTCATGCACTTGCTCTCCCACCTCTATCACCTCCCTCACCAGCACCAACATTGCTACCTCCACCTCCAGTACCTACACCTGCTCTTGTGGTTGCCTCTTGACCACCATCCACCTTAACTCAGTTTTTGCCATATGTGTTTACTTGCAGGTCTTGCTCTGTTCCCCCTGCTCACATGTCTTCCCCATCATCCAGTACACCTCAAATATGTAATGAGCGCGTTGTTTCTACTTATGGCACTACTTAATTGTCTATGCAGCATGATTTCTTAGGGGTGAGCAGGAACCCTTTGAAGAGGGAAACTTATAGGTTCAGGAGATGGTAGATGATCTTGATGTGCTTATTGCTCTGTGAAAGCAGAAATGTACTTGTGCTTCATATCCTCTTGCAACTCAAGTTTCTTTTAGCGAACTTTCAGAGGATTTTAGGAGATTTACCATGGCACTATCAGCAGTGGAGATACCATGGACGTATCAGGAGGCCATTCAGGACGGTCAGTGATATCCTGCCATTGAGGAGGATATGGCCGTGCTACAGTCGTGTGGCACTTGGAGCCTAGTTTCATCTCCAATTGGCACATCCTTTGTTGGGTGCAAGTAGGTGTCTACGGTGAAGCACCGAGCATGTGACAGTGTATATCACTACAAGGCGAGACTTGTGGTATATGAGTTCACTCAGACATATGGGGTGGACTATCCAGATACATTCTCTCTAGTGGCCAGGCATTTTACTTTGCGTATACTTCTATATGTTACAGTAATACGGGATTGGCCCCTCTATCAGCTTCATATGAAGAATGTTTTCTCTATGATGACTTACAAGAGGAGGTTTACATGTAACAACCACCTCGGTTCGCTGCTGATGGGGGTGTCAGAAGGTTTGCATGATTCATAAGATGATCTGTGGCCTTAAGTAAAGTTCAAGAGCATAGTTCCAAAAGCTCTCGGACTTGATAGAGCAACAGGGGTTTGTGAGATCGGCTGTCGACCATTTATTGCTTGTACAGAGGACTCAGAGATATCATTGTAACAAAGGATGACGAGCTAGGCATCCAGGCTGCTAAAGATTTCCTAAGTTAGCAGTTTGTGACCAAGGACCTTGGTAGCCTATGTTACTTCCTTGGACTGGAGTTCGTCAGGAACCATCGAGGTCCTGTGATGATCCAAAGAAGTATGTTATAGATCTTATCTCTGAGACAAGAATGGCAAATTGCAAGCATGCCACTACTCCTATGAACTCGAGCATGAACCTCTATGATGATGACACTGATGAGGTCGATAAGAGGAGGTACAGGGAACTTGTTGGGAAGCTTCTTTATGTGACTATCACCAGGTCAAAGATATCCTTTACAATGAGCAAAGTAAGTCAATTTATGGAGCAGTCTAGACAGGAACATATGGATGCAGTCCATATGATTCTGAGGTAACTGAAGGCCCCACCTGGCACCGGACTCCTATTTAGCTACATCCCTTGTAGTTACAGCTTGTGCAGATGCAGATTATGATGGGTGTCCCAAGGATAGGAAGTCTACTTACGACTTTGCAGTGTTCATAGGAAATTCTTTGGTGTTATGGAAGATCAAGAAGTAGACTGTGGTTGCCAGATTAAGGGCAGAATCAGAATGTAGGGCCATGGCGCAAGCTAGTACAGAGATGATGTGAGTCAGATCTCTACTTACTAACTTGACTGTTGAGGTGCCTCTTCCCATGCACCTCCAATGTGACAACCAGGCTGCTCTCTTCATTGCAAACAACTCAGCCTTCAATGAGAGGATCAAGCACATTGAGGTGGATTGTCACTACACTCGTGACATTATATAGAAGGGTCTCATCTCCACTACTCATGTCAGCTTTGGAGACCAGACAACAGATGTACTTACCAAGACCCTAGCCAGAGGGCCTTACCATAGATGTTGCTCCAAGCTGAACCTGATAGATATCTATGCTCCAGCTTAAGGGGAGTGTTGAGATATTAGTTATCTTTCATGTCTTTTATGTATTATTTATTTCTTTTATCTTCTTTATGTAATTTTCTTACTCTCCTATATAATAGAACCCTAGGACTTTATGAACAAATATTGTTTCATTCTTTTATCTCCACAAGACTTAATCCACATAAGATCAATGGTAGCTTGGGTCGTTGCCCTATATTAAAACTCAACACATAAGTTCTAAGATATCATTTCGATCTTCAATTTCTTACCTAAGAATACTATTTTGCTAGTACTCTTTGTTGGCCTATTTTTTCTCTTTTATTATTGCATGTATCACCATTCTCTTAATATTCAAGAAGTGAAACTAATGGCTTCAGTTCTGATTATGAGAAGTACACTACTTTTTTATTGTTGGAGTGAGTGGACGGAAATTTAATTTAACATATCATGTTAATATCTTACTATTAGCAAAAAAACTGGTATCTCATTTATTGAGTTAGAATGTTAGAAATCTTAATTTTAGAAAAAAAATAGCCTCAAAAAAAATTTAGAAAAAAATGAGTTTTCAAGTAATTTCCACAATTCATGGCCCTTTCACCGAAATTCCACCAAATTTCTCTTTCCAAGCTTTACCAAAACGAAACTGAAATTCGACATTTAAGGTCTTGCATTAAAATACTAGAGAAATCGACACCTAGGGCCATAAGATACATGAGGTGTGGAGTTCTTTATATTGCCATATCAACACAACCAAGTCCTACTACTAAGCAATATATGCTTAAACAAAATCTCTCACATATGTGGTCCTATCTTTCATTTGTAGATTTGTTCAGAACTTCAGATTCCCAATCGAATAAAAAAATTGTTATAGTTAATGCATCAAGGGTCACTCCTAACCAAAGATCGTTGGTCAAAGATCTTTGTGGGTGGCAATGACAAGTGTCCTCTATGCAAGAGCGAACTGGAGTCTACAAACCAGCTATTTTTCGTATGTGAGAGAATAGTCAAGTGTCGGCATCAGTAGGTAATCAGTTGGCTGGACTCGAGTACTTTTGGAAGCTTTGGGATTGAGTTTACATTGTAAGATTTCATGTTGGCAACACAGAGCTACTCCATCCATTTACGACAATTTGGGCAATCTAGCAGTCCAAAAACAGTGTTGTCTTTTCCTATGATCACTTTTATATTTAAAATATACTCTTTCGTGCCGGGATTCTCCTCAAGTACTAGCACTTGTAAGGTAACCCGGGTATTCTCCCTTTTAAAAAAAATGTCGGGGCAGACATCTTTTTTTGTTTTTCTTTTTTTCCTCAAAAAAATTTTTCATTTCAATCAACACTCTGCTACAAGTTGGAGTATGAAATGCTCGGCTTGGACATACAACACTACACACACAAGCCAAGTACCACATTTTAAATACAAATCTTAAATGGTAAATCGAATCTTTCCGTGCTTGCCATCTGTGGTATCTACAACTGTTGCAATCTGAATCTCTAGGTATGGAGATTAAAGTTGTCCTGAAAATTGGAGATCTCTGAGTATCACCACATATAAAGATTTGAAAAGTGTTACCTCATGAAAAATCTGATAAGGATCCCTTTCACATGAGAACCTTGAATTGGACCTAACCCATACACTAACTCGGAGAATGAGATATCTACTCAAGAATTCTTATGGATCTCTATATATCAAACCTCTACCATAGGGTCTTTGGCATACATTGTCCATGTGAAGACTCAGAGCTGAAACTTATAAGTATGAACATCTCAATAAATGATCGTAAATGTAGGTTTTACACAAAACTGGAAGGAGTTCACTAACACTATCCTTATTTCTAGTATCACTTTTCACATTCTTTTTCCACTTTTTAATTTAAATTTTGTTCATAGCTACTCCGTTTGCCTATTTTTTGTTTGCTTCATTTTGTTTCCGGATAATAATGGCTTATCTATTTGTCTCTTTTAAGAAATGGGGTAGAAGTCTGTAAAAATGAGCATGACTGCTTATTAGAAAAATAAGAGGGACACAACAACAACAATAAAGCCTTTTGCAACACAGAAGTAGAATCGGCTCCACGGATTTTTTTACCTCCAATCAGACCTATTTTGGGTCATTCCCGAGTTTAAATCCAAAAAACTAGGATTCCTTTGGATAGTCTCAATCCAACACCTATTGGGTCTTCCTCGCCCTCTCTTAAGCGGCTCAACATCCCAAACATCGCATCGTCTCACCGGTACATCAACCGACCTCCTTTGCAAATGGTCAAACCATCTTAAGCAGTTTTCTCTCACTTTATCCTCTATTGGAGGTACACCAACTTTCCTTCTGATCACATCATTCTGAATCCGATCTTTTCGTGTATGACCATACATCCACCTTAGCATTTTCATTTTTGCTACAGTCATTCTCTGCACATCTCTATGGTTCAGAAGCCAACATTCTAAAGAGCATAGCAGGTCTCATGGTTGCTTTGTAATACTTTCATTTGACTTTCAAGGGGATTTTCTTATCACAAAGAACAGTAGATGCTCTAATCCACTTTAGCCAACCTGCATTTGTTCTCTGAGTAACATCTCCATCAATTTCCCCATCAAGTTGCAAAATAGATAACACGTATCTAAAAGAAACTTTGTTCTGAATGTTATCAACTCCAATCTTAACCCCGAGTCCTTCATTATTGTTTCCATCAAATGTGCACTCCACATATTCAGTCTTAGCCCTGCTTATACAAAATCCTTTAGTCTCTAAGGCATGTCTCCAAACCTTCAGCTTCTCATTTACTATATCTCGTGTCTCATCAGTCGACACAATATCATCGACGAACAACATACACCAAGGTATCTCACTCTGAATGTGACTATTCCACTCGTCCATAATCAAATTAAAAAAGGAATAGACTCAAAGCAGAACCTTGATGCAAACCGACGTTGATCTTAAAATAGTCAATCTTCCCAGACCAGATCCTTATACAAGATGAATCCCCATCATACATATCCTTTATAAGGTTAATGTATAGGACATGTACTTGTCTTTTCTCCAAAACACGCCATACTATCTCCCTAGGGACTGAATCATAAGCCTTCTCCAAATCAATAAAAATCCTTTGGAGATTCTTCTTTTTAGCTCTATAAATCTCCATTATTCTCATCAACAAGTGGATCCGAATTAGTTTTCAGTTACCTTGGAAACTTGCCTCAACCTTCTTCCGATCACATGTTCCCAAATTTTCATAGTAGGACTCATCAGTTTGATACCTTCGTAATTCAAACAATTTTGAGTGTCTCCTTTATTCTTATAAAAGGACACCACAATGCTTCTCCTCCATTCTTCATGCATTTTCTTGCTTCGTTGAAGAATATTGAATAAATTTGTGAGTCAAGTCAAACCCCATTCACCTAGATTTCTCCAAATTTCTATAGGAATGACATCATGTCCTAGCTCTTTCCCATGTTTCATAAACTTTAAATCCTAATCTACTTTATTCATTTGTATACATCTATAGCTTGCACGATTCAGGTAACATTCACTACCAGCAAAATCACCCAAAGTAAAAAATCCATAGCCAACTAAAAAAATAAGATAGGAGATGAAAGGGGGGAGAGAATGAACAAAATTTAAAGTGACCAAACAGAGATGACATGCCACTTTTCCCCTTTTCCCCTTTTTTTAGGAAAAAATATGCAGGCACCAAGAAAGGTGCATACAGATCCTTTTATAAATTGTATAAATAAATAATTATATCACGAAGACAAAAAGAGACTTGGCATGCTCTTCAACATTTTCAACAGAGAATCTCTCCTAATGGAACACCATTTTGTTTCTACCTAATGGAACACCATTTTGTTTCTAGCTATTCTCTCCTAATGGAACACCATTTTGTTTCTAGCTAAATACATGGCCCAGACAAGAGCCACCACCATCGCCTTATCTTGGTTCAATCCAACCTAGATTGAGATAATCAAGTCCTAAAACACATGTGATTCCAAAGTGCTCGCTTCTATGATAGGAGAAACTAATAGAATACATTAGACGTACCCGAGGGCTCTCTTATATAGGAGAAAAGCCCTTAGGTTAATTACATGATAAGTACTAGAGAAACTGAAATTACATAAACAGATAACAACTATATTTATCTTAACACTCCTCCTCAAGCTGGAGCATATATATCTATCATGCTCAGCTTGGAACAACATTTCTGAAATGGGCTTCGAGATAGAGCCTTGGTGAAGATATCTATTGTCTGATCTCCTGTAGACACATGAGATGTAGATATGAGACCTTTCTGTATCAGGTCTCGAGTGTAATGGCAGTCCACCTCGATATGTTTTGTACGTTCATGGAATGCAGGATTTTCCGCAATGAATAATGCAGCTTGATTATCACATAGGAGCTGCATAGGAAGAGGAACTTCTATGGTAAGATCAGTTAATATCGATCTGACCCACATCATCTCTGCACTCCCTTGGGCCATAGCTCTGTACTCAGATTCTGCACTTGATCTAGCCACCGCAGTTTGCTTTTTGCTTTTCCATGAAACAAGTGAGCATCCAACAAACACTGCAAACCCCGAGGTAGACTTCCTGTCCGTGGGACATCCTGCATAGTCAGCATATGCGCAAGCGGTTACATCCAAGGTAGCATCCCTACTGAATAAGAGTCCTGAACCAGGTGAGTTCTTCAGATATCTCAAAATCATAAAGATAGCATCCATATGTGCCTTTCTAAGCTGCTCCATGAATTGACTGACCTTGCTTACAACGAACATAATATATGGCCTAGTGATAGTAATGTATAGAAGCATAGAAGCTTTCCAACTAGTTCCCTGTATCTCCTGCTAGTAACTTCTTCAGTATCCTCATCATACAACTTCATACTTGGGTCCATGGGAGTCGTAGTAGGTTTACACCCGGTCATACCTGTCTCAGAAAAGGAGATCCATGACAAACTTTCTCTGAGTCATTACTAGACCACGATGAGTCCTGGCAAACTCCAATCCCAAAAAGTAGCGAAGGGTACCAAGATCCTTGGTTACAAACTCTTTACCAAGGAACTTCTTGGTTATCTGAATGCCCTGAGTATCATCTCCTGTGACAATAATATCATCTACATACACAAGAATGGCAACCGTCCCTCTATGAGTCTTCTGGACAAAAAGCGAGTGGTCTGCAGTGGACCTCTTAAACCCCTGTTGCTCAATCAATTCTGACAGCTTTTGGTACCAAGCTCTAGGGCTTTGCTTCAAGCCATAAATTGCCTCTTGTGCAATCTGCATACCTTCTGGGACTCCCCTTTAGCAGTAAACCCAGGTGGCTGCTGCATGTAAACTTCCTCCTGAAGGTCGCCGTAGAGGAATGCATTCTTTACATCAAGCTTAAATAACGACCAATCACGTGAAACGGCCACGGCTAGTAAGATCCGAAGCGTTGAGTGTCTCGCTACTGGAGAAAAAGTGTCCTGGTAGTCTACCCCATATGTCTGGGTAAAACCACGGGCCACCAACCTAGCCTTGTATCGATCCACACTCCCATCTACGTTTTGTTTGATGGAAAATATCCATTTGCAGCTGACCACCGATGCACCTCGCGGAGGCGACACAATTGTTCATGTCCCTCTTGACGTTAATGCTGCCATTTCTTCTTCCATGGCTTGACGCCACCTGCTGTCATGAAAACCCTCCATATATGTTCCGGGTATGGTGACCGCAGAAAGTCCTACAACAAACTTCTTGTATTCATCCGACAGATGATCCAAAGAAACATGGGCAGCCAGTGGGTATGTTGCACATTTGCGCCGAGGCTTCCTTAGCGCAATAGGAACGTCCAAATCTGCATCCTCTCTGTCTTCTGTAGCAGAATCATCCTGTGTATGTGATGATTGCATTATATACTAGCATAACATGCTCAAATTATATGAAGTACAATATTAATCTTTGATGTGTAAACTCCAAATTCACACAATTTGCGTCATATACACATAAGCACATAAAATCAACAAATCATTTGAAGAAAATATCCTCACAAATCTCTATTCACATTTAAAGGTCATATTCTAAACTGAGATTAATTATCAACTATAAACTTCAGATTTGTTGTTATCACAGAGAATGAAGAATTATTGGAATACTTATATAACATTAAATGTAACAACATCCAACACATTTCACTTTACATTTTGTTGGAAAGAAAAGGGGAGGGGGTTAGCGTAAAAATCTTATTCTTTATTCTCATAAATAGAGCCACCAACTTTATCTCCTTTCCCATACACCAACCACCCACCAGAATCTCTTTCCCATGCATTACTCTCTCTCTCCCCTTTCCCCACAAAACATAGTCGTCCACACCTCATTCCCATACACCAACCACCCACCAAAATCCCTTTCCCATGCAATTGCACTCCCTCCCCATGCATGTATTTAAGTTTTGTCTTTATGTGTGCATATACTAACTCTTCTTATTTGTAGGTTTAAGAGATCTATAAAAGGAAGGCACTCTCTTCCTCAAGGAGACCTCTTGCTCTGAAGGTACTTCTTACTCCTACCATTCCCTCTCGACTCCGACTTCTCTCCCTCTCTCAGGAAGCTCTCGCCCAAGGCAGCCGAGTCTCTCTCTCTCTCTCGTTGAAGCTCCTCTCCGCCACCATCTTCCTTGGCTCCATCCTTGTGTGTGCGAGCAGCCCACGCATCTTCCCGTACACTCCCTCTCCGCCATCATCATCGTCTTCACTCCGGAATCAAATAGAGAAGCATTTCTTTCCCATCTTATTTGTCGCTTGTATTTTTTCTACCTTAGTTAATTTGTTTAAGTTGAATTTGCAAATACAGGGCTTTGCTCTCTCCCACGCCTGCCTTGTCTGCCCCCCTTATGCGCGACCGTGCTTTCTTCTGGGGGTTACGCTTACCGGAGCGTATCGCCTTCTTCTTATGGTTACTTCGTCAACGGCGTTTGTTGACCCGGGATCGGTGCGCCATGTTCTTTCCCCAGATTAACGCCACTTGCCAGCTATGCGGTTATGTCGATGAAACTGCCGATCACCTATTCTTTCGATGTATATTGGTTGCGGGGGTCTGGGACGACGTTGCTTGGGCTCGTGCGGACAATATTGAGGACATTTGCGACATCCTTTGGTCGAACAGGACGAGGGACAGAGCTGATGTTTTGGGTCCCATTGCGCGACTTTGGTCCATCTGGCGTGCTAGGAATGAGGCTATCTTCTCGGGCATGCGCTTCTATAGGGAGAACGTTACCATTTTGGCTAATAGACTTATATCCGACTGGTGTACTTAATTGTATCTCGGCAGTTGTATGCCGAATTCCTCTCTTGTATACTAATCTCCTTCTGTGTCTTTCTTTCCCATCTACCCACTGTAAGTATATCTCGCCTTTCTTGTTTTAGTTAATACATAATTGGGGTGAGCACCAACGAGTGCTTCCCCCTTTTCTTTGAGCCTCAAAAAAAATTGTGTAAGCTATTGTCAACTCTATATATGCAATGCATGTTTTATATTTCATCATTATCTCTTGAAAGCTTCCAAGTAAATCTCATCTTCCCATATTAAATTGCGAATCAACCCCCACTTCCTTACTTAGTTGCACTCATACAATCATTTGCTTACTGTAAGTTCTAAGAAGTGTTTTTACCGTAGATCGCATTCTGTTATAAATTTTCTTTCATCACAATAGATTTAAAATTTGAATCAAGTTTTAAAGAAAAACAAAAAGAGCGAGTTTGCTTAGTCACTGCGGATACGAACCTCTACTTGCACTGAACAACTCATATTTTTCCAACATGCTTGTAGTTGTATTCTTTTTTGTTTGATTGCGGTTTTGTGTGGGACAACAACGACATGGTAAAAATAATTTTTTAAACCACGTAAAATCGCGTCATCATTTTGGCGCCGTTGACGGGGACTAGGCAACATTTGCAATTTTTTCTTCTTCATTTCTACTCATTTTTAATTATCTAATCCGTGCATTTTTATTATTTTGCAGGTACTTAGGCTTCAAAAAGAAAAAAAATTACTTGTCTTTTCATGCATTTTATTCTAGCAAGCTTGTAATTTGGTAGAAAAAAAAATTTTGTAATCTTAATTTCCCCCCTCCCTTCTCGGAAAAGCTCGCCATCAGCAGGACAAAACATTACGTATTAGCGCCAGAAGTGCAGGCACTGTGAGCTCCCTTTTCTCTTAGGAATCCTAGGTTTTTTTAATATTTGCATTTGTTTGTGCTCGAATTTAAACCGAAAAAAATTAAAAAAAATACTTCTTCTTTGCATCATTTCTGTGGTCTTCTCCCTCTACTCACCTAAAAAGATCACCAAAACGTATTCTATGTGCTCGTGATTTTTGTGTCATACACGTGCATCAAAACAAGCATTCATAATTTTGTCCGCTTTCTGCGCGGGCCACTGCGGTGGCCTTTCAAGCTTATCTTTTTTTTTAAAAAAAAAAGATAAGCTTGAAAGGCCACCGCAGTGGCCCGCGCAGAAAGCGGACAAAATTATGAATGCTTGTTTTGATGCACGTGTATGACACAAAAATCACGAGCACATAGAACCCGTGGATAGAGACAAAAATCCCTGGTGCTACGTCGGATTGCAGAGAGAAATCGTAACTCCTCGACGCGTTGGGTGCAGGTTCTTGTGGAAGAAGCAGATCCTCGATCTGAGTACCGCACCCTGGATCCCCCAGCCGGATTAGGACATTGATTTCTCACAATCTTCCACACCCACCTCATCTTTAAGGACTCTAATTTCTCTGAAAACTTTGATTGCATCACTAAACTAGAATTGAAAAGATAACCGCTCCCGCGTCAATTTTTGTGTGAGTTGGTGAATCAACAACTTGTCGGGTGTTTGTGTTGTGTATGCTAGGTCGTAGGTCTCTGAAAAATCCATTGCAACAACCATTAGAGTACGACCCGGTCTATAAAAGAAAATCTAATCCATCTCCTGCGACTAAGGAACCTGAAAATTTATCTGACCTAGGAGACATGGGAGAAGAAAGACCAAACCCTATGGATCTCATCCTGCATCAACTGCAACTGCTGAGAGAAGAAAATGCCCCAATCCGCCACACAATAGCACCTCTCATCCGACCACCTCCTATTAGTACACATTATAACCCGGCTGCAGAAGACTTAGTTCACTGGGTCCAAATTCCGCCTGAAGTAGGGGATTTCGAAATAAAGCCTGCATCACTCTCCTTAATCCCAAAATACTATGGAATGACTCTGAAGATCCCTTCCTCCACATCCAAGATTTCCGATCAGCTTGTGACACCATGAGTATCCATGGGGTAGAAAAAGAATACATCTATATGAAAGCCTTCACCCACTCACTCAAAGACAAAGCACTCTAATGGCTTCGAAATTATGTAACCCCACTCACCTCTTGGGACTCCTTAAGAGAGGCATTCATCAAAAAATACTTCCCAATAGGAAAGACAAATGTCCTGAGACAAGCCATATCATCATTCACTCAGAAAAACAGAGAGCCCATTCATGAAGCCTGGGAACGGTTTAAGGAACTTCAAAGGAAATGCCCTCCTCATGCCATCCCCAAATGAAAGTTAGTTCAGATATTTTATGAGGGCATAGATACATCATTTAAGAGAGTGATTGATGGCTCCTACGATGGAAACTACATTAGCCGTGATGAGCATTTCGTTTGGAATTTGTTTGAAAATATGGCTGACAATTCGGTGAATAGTTCCTCAATTGACCAATACAGTGGGAACACAAGGACAGTCAATATCATTGACCATGAGAGATTTAGCAATGAGAATCATGACAAATGGGAAACCCTCTCAAAACAAATGAACCTCATGACTCAAGCCATAGAAAAATTGGCCATGAATAATCCCACCAGCCATGAAGTTGACCACACCACCCATAATCAAGACATAAATCCTGAGACTGTGAATTGGGTGCAGAGAAATCAAGGAGGAGCATATTCAAATAACCACAATACATGGAGAGAACAATCAAATCCTGGGTGGAATGGACAAAACAACTATCATTTCGAGAATAACACCCAACCCAGACAACCAATAGGACAACCCGTAGCCCAACCCTCTACTACTGCGGTTAACTTCGATGCCTTGGCTCAAGCAATACAACAACTGGCTATAGCACAACAACATGCCACTGAAGCACAACAAAAAGCCAACTCTGAGAATGCCCGGCAGTTTGCCGAGATCAGATCATATATCCCAACCTTGTCACCTCAACCTCTACCTGTAGAAATAGCTTCGACTCTTTATAATTGTTTTCTTATTTTTCTCTTTTATGTAGACGTTTATGTAATTTACCCTCAAGGCCTCTCCCTATATAAGAGAGCCTAGGGTTATTCTATGGATCATAACAGTGACTCCCTTCTTCTAACATGGTATCAGAGCCACCCTAGGGCTCCATACCCGTCGCCTCTCCCTTCCCCACCCGCCGCCCCTTTCTCCTACTCTCGTCGAAGCCATCTTGGGCTCCCATCGGCTGCAAGCAGCCCTCGCCAACCCCCAGCCAGGGGCCTCCAGTGGCCTCTGCCGCCTCCAGCGGTCTCCGCTGCTCCTCCCGAGCAGCCCCTTGCCGCCGCCAATCACCCACCGGCGGCCACTTGCCTCCAGCGACCCCCTGCCGCCCCCTGCGAGCGGTCCCAGCCCCTATCCAACGGGCCCCAACTCTTCCTAGCCGCCGCCAACCGATTCCCAGCGGGCCCCAGCCCCTCTTAGCGGCCCTTCAACGCCGCCACCAATTCCAGCGACGCTCCAACAGCAGCCGTAGGCCCTCTCCTAGCCTATATCAGTCCGTAGCCGGTGTTCTCGAGGCGATTCAGGGCTGTAAGCTTCATTCGAGGCGTGCCCTAGACTTCCTTTCCTTCGGATTTATGGATTTGAGTGCGTAAAGGTCTACACACGTACTCAAATCCAATGCAGTTGGTGTAGACATTCATCAACGTGTCAGTTATTCCTTCGTCTTTCTCCAGAGGCATTATGTCAGAATCGAAAGTCGATTTGCCCTCCACCGGCGCATTCAAAGGTCCAGCGCCAATAGTGAAGATGGACGGGTCTAACTATGAGCTATGGGCTATGCAGTTCATGAGTCTCATGAAATCAAATGGTAAGAAACACATTCTGACCGAAGATGAGCCTGCAGAGAAGACGGGGATCTATGCCTCATGGGAGGCAGATGACGCTTATGCGAAAGTCTGGCTGTCCGGTACATTGACGATGGAGATAGCTAACGATGTCCTCCATCAGCCCACTGCTAAGGCAATGTGGGATATCCTTGCTGCTACGTATTCGCAGGTGCGGAACGAGACAAAGATGTTGCAGCTTCAACATGACATTTTTACGATGAAGCAGGCCGGCCGACCTCTCCATTCTCTATATACATCCCTGAGAGGGATGTTCGAGAAGCTCTACAGTACCATTCCTCTGACAGCTCCTCCGGAGCAGCAGAAGACGTTTCGGAACGCCACCATGGTGGGTGTTCTGCTCGCAGCTCTTGATCCTGAGTATGATGCTGCAAGGTCACAGATTCTAGCAGATGCAGTAATTCCTCCAGTGGAGGATGTCTACAGAAGGCTCAGTCGCATTCCAGTTTCCTCCAGCTCCTCTACTCCACCTCCATCTGCGATGGCAGCTTCGCGTGGGAGAGGTGGACCGCCTTCTGGACGTGGTCGTGGACGTGGCCGTGGACCTCAAGGTAGAGGTCGCTTCAGTCAGATGTGCTCGTTTTGTCACAGAACCGGACACTCAGAGGAGACATGCTATTCAAAGCATGGGTTTCCAGCATCGGCACGAGTTGCAGAGCATTCACAGTCTCAATTACCATCTACTGCAGATCATAGGTTTGACGAGCTTGTGGCCCGTCTACGTGATATAATGCCACATTCTTCTGGTGATCCTTCTGGTAGCTCTTCTGACATTGCAGCCACAGCCTCTGCCAGTTCTTCCGCTGCAGCAAGTAGCTCAGATAGTTCATCATCACACATACATTCTCATGATATATCTGACTGGGTTATAGACTCCGGAGCTACACATCATCTTTGTCGAGATAGGGGACGACTACAGGCCTACAGGGATATTCCACCTGGCCGCTCGGTACAGATTGCAGATGGTACCCACTCACCACTTGTTGGATAGGGAGAGGTTTTCTTATCCCCCACTATGCAGCTACAGAATGTGTTACATGCTCCTGCGTTCTCACTGAATTTGCTGTCTATCAGTCAAATTACAAAGGATTTGAATTGTCGTGCTATTTTTGACCCGTCTTCTCTCATTTTTCAGGACATACTGACGGGAAAGGTGATTGGTTGTGGCTCTGAGCAGAATGGTTTATATAGGCTGGTTCGGGATTCCTACGCTGGCATCTCCTCTCACTCCGCTGGACCAGTCTCTCCTTACATCTGGCATCTTCGATTTGGTCACCTTCCGATCCAGAAAATGCGCCATCTTCTGCCCCAGATCTCTCCAAGTTCGTCGTTTCGCTGTGAAACATGTCAGTTGGGCAAGCATCATAGGTCGAGCTTCCCAGGTCGTCAGAGTCGGAGCAGTAGCTCCTCGTTTGAGTTATTACATATAGATATTTGGGGTCCGAGTCGTGTTCCCGATCACCAGGGGCACAGGTTTTATCTAGTTGTCGTGGATGATTTTTCTCGTGTCTCTTGGGTATTTCTTTTGAAGAATAAATCTGAAGCAGGCGATCTTATCAAAAATTTGGTTAATGAAGTGCAGAATGTGTTTTCTTCCTCAGTCAAATATGTTCGAACTGACAATGCCCTAGAATTCTGTACACGCTCTCTTTCTCTTTTTCTTTCATCGAAGGGTATCATTCACCAAACCACATGCGCATATACATCCCAACAAAATGGTGTGACGGAAAGAAAGCATCGTCGCCTATTGGACATTACTCGTACACTGTTGATTCAAAGTTGTGCTCCTATTTCCTACTGGGGGGATGCTGTCCTTACTGCATGCTATCTAGTCAACAGAATGCCGTCCTCTGTCCTTGGAGAGAAGATACCTATCTCTCTTATTTTTCCAGACAAGGAGCTCTTCTCTCTGCCGCCACGAGTCTTTGGCGCAGTAGCCTTTGTCCATCGTCTTTCTCCTGGACTTGACAAACTCTCTCCCAGAGCTGTCAAGTGCGTCTTTGTTGGTTACTCCAGATTCCAGAAGGGATACCGGTGTTATGATCCTACAACCAACAGGTACTTTGTCAGTGCGGATGTCACCTTCTTCGAGTCAGTCATGTATTTCTCGCCAGCTGGGGACAGAATGGTACCATCCACCACCACTGATGATATTTTTGTTCCACCACCACCTCCTGTGTCAGCTCCTTTGCCAGCACCACCACCACC
Organism: Ottelia alismoides; assembly: GCA_037367405.1. Classification (NCBI taxonomy): domain Eukaryota; kingdom Viridiplantae; phylum Streptophyta; class Magnoliopsida; order Alismatales; family Hydrocharitaceae; genus Ottelia; species Ottelia alismoides. The sequence continues at coordinate 135,438 of JAZKJV010000172.1, forward strand.
GCCACCACCACCACCTCCACCTATTCCACAGCAAACCATATCACCGTTTCCTAACCATTATACGCGTCGGTCAGGTCCTGCTCAGACGACAGTACAGCCAATTACTACGCCTCAGGTATGTTCAGATGATGTTACTACTGACGGGTCAGGTCCGGTACATATGCAGGATGACTCATTACAGGTGGATCCAGATGATGATCTTGATGTTCCGATTGCTATTCGGAAACAGAGAATGCAGTGTGCTTCCTATCCATTTGCCTCACAGGTGTCCTTCCACCGACTCACAGGTGATTTTCAGAAGTTTGCCACAGCTTTGTCTTCCGTGGACATACCACGAACATACCAGGAAGCCTTGAAGAGTGAGTGCTGGAGATTAGCTATGGAAGAAGAAATGGGGACCTTGCAGTCCCGTGGCACATGGTCTTTGGTCCCTGCACCTTCTGATGCATCCATTGTGAGCTGTAAATGGGTCTTCACCGTCAAATATCATGCAGATGGCACGTTGGATAGGTACAAAGCACGCTTGGTCGCCCGTGGATTTACCCAAACATATGGCGTTGACTACATTGATACTTTCTCTCCAGTGGCGCGACACACGACTCTTCGTATTCTCCTGTCTGTTGCACTGGCTCGTGATTGGAGCATTTCACAGCTTGATGTCAAGAATGCTTTTCTGTACGGGGATTTACAAGAGGAAGTCTACATGCAGCAGCCACCTGGGTTTACTGCTGAGGGGGAGAAGCATATGGTCTGTAGACTTCACAAGGCGATATATGGCCTCAAACAGAGTCCACGAGCATGGTTCCAGAAGCTGTCCAATCTAATTGAGCACCAGGGATTCAAGAGGTCCAATGCTGATCACTCATTGTTTATCAAGAAGTCCTCGGCAGGTACGGTTGTCATAATGGTCTATGTGGATGATATTCTTGTTACAGGAGATGATGTTCAGGGCATAGCAAGGGCGAAAGCATTCCTAGGTCGTCAGTTTGTTACAAAGGATCTTGGAACCCTAAGATACTTTCTGGGGTTGGAATTTGCAAGGAATGCACATGGGTTGGTGATGACACAACGGAAGTACATTACAGACTTTCTGGTTGAGACCGGTATGGATGGGTGCAAACTATCAAGCATCCCCATGGACCCCAGCATGAAGTTATATGATAATGATACTGATGAAGTAGATAAGAGGAGATACAGAGAGATGGTGGGAAAACTCCTCTACGTCACTATAACTCGTCCAGACATTGCATTTGCAGTTAGCCGGGTGAGTCAGTTTATGGAGCAGCCAAGACAGGTTCACATGGATGCTATACATATGATATTGAGGTATCTGAAGTCTTCTCCAGGCTTAGGGCTACTATTCAGAAAGGGCGCAGACTTATCCATCTCAGCGTGTGCAGACGCAGATTATGCGGGATGTCCCAAGAATAGAAAATCAACCTCAGAGTTTGCAGTTTTTGTTGGAGGCTCTCTGGTGTCTTGGAAAAGCAAGAAACAAACGGTGGTGGCAAGATCCAGTGCGGAATCCGAGTACAGGGCAATGGCCCAAGCCAGCACGGAAATGATGTGGGTTCGCTCCGTATTAGAAGATTTACATATAGTTGTAACTCTACCTATGAAGCTTCAGTGTGACAATCAGGCAGCATTGTTCATAGCCAACAATCCAGCTTTTCATGAGAGGACCAAGCATATTGAAGTTGACTGCCATTACACCAGGGACCTGATCCAGAGAGGATTGATATCCACGGCCCATGTTAGCTCAGGAGATCAAACTGCTGATGTGTTCACCAAGCCATTGCTCAGAGGACCTTTTCAGAGATGTTCATCCAAGCTGAGCATGATCGACATCTATGCTCCACCTTGAGGGGGAGTGTAGAAATAGCTTCGACTCTTTATAATTGTTTTCTTATTTCTCTCTTTTATGTAGACGTTTATGTAATTTACCCTCAAGGCCTCTCCCTATATAAGAGAGCCTAGGGTTATTCTATGAATCATAACAGTGACTCCCTTCTTCTAACACTACCCAATCCCAACACCAACAAGGCTAGTTCATCTAGAGTACTTCAAACCCCACCACCTCCCGGATCTTTCACCTCACCACCTGGTTTCCAAAACCAGAATCAAAGATTTTTTACATCCTCTAGGACAAATCAAGGGAACCCACAACAAGCACCTAGAAATCAAGTTAATTTCAAAACCCCACCACATCCAAACCAATTTGCTACTGCTGTCACTCTGAGAAATGGGAAAACCACCTACACCAGACCGCTAGCTCCAGAAGATCAAGTTGAAATAGAGAGGAGGTTGATGATGAAGAGAAGCTAACTGAGACAACCATGCCCCTTCCTATCTCCCCATCCATAACTATACCCTTTCCCGGAGCTCTTCACCGGAGAAAACCTCGATCTTCCACCATCGATCCAGAGCTAGAAAAACTATTCTCCGACATTATCATTGAGATCCCGCTCTTAAAAGCCCTTGAACAAGTTCCAGCCTTCTCTCGATTTTTGAAGGAAAAATGCACACCAAAACGGAAATCCAAGGGAAAAAGTAGAAAGGACAATGAAGACATTGAAAGACATGTGCTCCCTCAAGCAACAACCAATGCCATCTCCCAATTCTTACCCACCAAAAAGAAAGATCCAGGAGCTCCTCTAGTTAGATGCACAATTGGCAAATTAACCTTTGATCACACCCTGTTAGATAATGGCGCTTCCATCAATCTTCTCTCGACTGCTATTCTGGAGCAATTTGACCTAGGAAAACTGAAACCTGTCTCAATGAATTTGCAAATGGTTGATCGATCTGTGAAAAGACCGAAAGGACTACTTGAGGATGTGATAGTTGATGTTCAAGGTCATAAATTCCCGGTTGACTTTGTTGTGATGGATATGGATCAAGCAAATATATTGAGTGAGACACCAATCATACTAGGACGACCATTTTTGGCCACTGCTCAAGCTCATTTTGATTATGAGGTTGGAAGAGTTGAATTTAAAATCAATGGTCAAGTCATTCCGGTAGACCTGGTCACCCCTACTCCCACTTAATCTGAGACCGAAGAATGTGGTTGGATAGAAAGATGTGTTGTTCTCAACATTCAAAAAGACTTTGCCCCCATCCATCTCACCAAGTATCCTTTAGAGGTTAGCCTGAACACCTCTAGATCCACTTACAAAAACGCTTCTCATGAAATTGCCACATACAATCTGAATCTCGCACTGGAAGCTCCACCATGCCCTCTCACCGGACAAGAAATTGATGAGCTTGATAATGCCTGGGACACATTAGACTCTGAACTCGCATTGACTTCAACCATGATCATGCCCATGATGGAACCACCATTTGAGACTATTTCTGTAATAGATTCACGAAACACTACAACTCTGACTCCACCAACAACCACTATTGAATTGAAACCACTACCCAAAGATCTAAAGTATGCTTTCTTGGATGATGCGCACACTCTACCAGTCATTACCAATGCCAACCTAAATCATATGCAAGAGAGACAACTAATGGAGGTTTTGAAAAAGAATTCTCGGGCCATTGGATGGAAGATAACAGATCTAAAAGGAATAAGCCCCACATTCTGCACTCATCACATATATCTAGAAAATGATAGTAAACCCTCTCGAGAAATGCAAAGAGGATTAAATCCCAATTTGCGAGAGGTTGTAAAGAATGAGATCTATAAATGGGCAAGTGCGGGTATCATTTACCCTATCTCTGATAGCCCCTGGGTCGGTCCTCTCCAAGTTGTCCCCAAGAAAGCTGGATTAACAATTGTCAAAAATGAGAAAGGCGAGGACATACCCACCAGAGTAGCCACATCTTGGAGAGGTTGTGTAGATTATAGGAAACTCAATAAGGTTACCCGAAAAGATCATTTCCCATTGCCATTCATTGACCAAATCATTGAGAAGCTAGCCGGAAAAGAATTTTTCTGTTTTCTGGATGGATATTCCGGTTATAACCAAGTAGCTATAGCACCAGAAGATCAAGACAAAATCACTTTCACTTGTCCATTTGGAACATATGCCTTCCGCCGCATGCCTTTCGGACTATGTAATGCCCCAGCAACATTTCAAAGATATATGATGGGAATTTTCACTGATATAATCGGCGATTTTATGGAAGTATTTATGGATGATTTCTCTATATTTGGAAACTCTTTTGAGGAAACACTGGGATTTTTGGATAGAGTCCTCCAGAAATGCATTGAAATGAACTTGATATTATCTTGTGAGAAATCTCATTTTATGGTGAAACAAGGGATTGTGTTAGGACATGTTGTGCATGGCCTCAAATTTCGGCGAAATTCGGTCGAATTTCTGTCAAATATCGATATCCAGTCGAAATCGAAATTCGACCGAAATGACCGAAATGACCGAAATATGGGGGTCTTAGTACAAAAAATGACCAAAATGACCGAAATTTCGGTCGAAATTCCACCGAAATTCCATCGAAATTCTATTTTAGTCGATACCGAAATGGTGACCGAAACCGACATTTAGGGCCTTGATGTTGTGTCAAAGAAAGGGATGGAAGTGGATCCATCAAAAATTGAGACAATCACCCATTTAAGTCCACCGGTGAACATCAAAGGTGTTCGGTCCTTCCTAGGTCATGTCGGCTTTTACCGCTGCTTCATCAAGGATTTTTCGAAAATTTCCCGCCCTCTCACCAAATTATTGGAAAAAGATCAAGACTTCACTTTCACTGAGGAAGCATTTGAATCCTTCAAAACCCTGAAGAAAATCATCACTGAAGCACCCATACTACAACCCCCCGATTGGAACTGTGAATTTAAGATCATGTGTGATGCATCTGATTATGCTGTGGGAGCAGTATTGGGTCAAAGGAAAGATGGGAAACCTTATGCCATTCACTATGCCAATAAAACTTTGGATGATGCTCAAAAGAACTACACTGTGACTGAGAAAGAATTTTTGGTTGTGGTGTTTTCCTTAGAGAAATTTCGATCTTACATCCTAGGATCCCACATCATCATCTACACAGATCACTCTGCTTTGAAATATCTCTTCACAAAAACCAATGCTAAGCCTAGACTCCTTAGGTGGGTATTACTGCTCCAAGAATTTGATTTAGAGATTCGAGATAAAGCCGGAGCAAAGAATGTCGTGGCCGATCATCTTTCAAGACTCCCTTCCTCAAACACAAACACAATCCCAATTTCTGATAATTTTCCGGACGAAAGTATTATGTCTGCTTCTCAACTCCCTTGGTATGCCGACATCGTCAATTACATCATCACTTCCACATTTCCTGATGATTGGCCAAAACATAAGAGAGATAAAACTAAAGCCCAAGCCCGATACTATCACTGGGAAGACCCTTTGTTCTTCAAAGAGAGTACTGATTTAATATGGAGACGATGTATCCCTGAATCTGAAGTCAACGATGTCCTAACTCACTGCCACACTTCTGGGTGTGGAGGACACCACTCAGGGAAGCGCACAGCCGCTAAAGTCCTACAATGTGGTTTCTACTGGCCAACACTCTTTAAAGATGTCCATCATTTTGCTCAATCTTGTCCTGCCTGTCAGACTAATGGAACAATGACCCGCCGCAACATGATGCCCCTCCAACCCGTACATATAGTTGAGATCCTTGATACTTGGGGAATAGACTTCATGGGACCTTTCACCACCTCACAAGGCTATCAACACATCTTACTCGTTGTTGACTATGTGTTCCGTTGGGTTGAAGCCATTCCCACTCGCGCTGCTGATAGTGCCACTGTTGTTAAATTCCTGAACAATCTCTTCTCCCAATTTGGATTACCCAAGGTGGTCATTAGTGATGGTGGAACCCATTTTCTGAACGCTTCAGTCAAGAATTTACTTAAGAAAAATTGGGTCGAACACCGGGTCTCAACTGCCTATCACCCACAGACCAATGGAATGGTTGAGCTGTCGAATCGAGAAATCAAGCCATCCTCCAGAAAATTGTCCGCTCTGAGCGTAAAGACCGGTCTCAACACTTACCTTCTGCTCTTTGGGCCTACCGTACAGCCTTCCGTACATCCTTAGGAATGAGCTCATATATGTTGGTCTATGGAAAGCCTTTCCATCTACCTGTAGAGATACACCACAAGTCACTCTGGGCGATCAAGAAATGCCATTTGGATTATGATGAAGCTGGAAAGAAAAGACTATTGGACTTATCTGAACTGGAAGAATTGAGATCACAAGCCTATGATAACAACCAGCTATACAAAGAGAAAATTAAGTTGTGGCACGATGCCAACATTTCGAGGAAAACATTCAAAGAAAATCAAAAAGTATGGCTATTTGATGCAAAACTGAAGTTATTTCCAGGGAAACTGAGATCGAAATGGAAAGGACCATATATTGTAACTCAAGTATTTGATAATGGTTCGATAGAAATTTCTGCTGCACAACATACCTTCTGCAGGAAAAATGAACCACCACATCGCCAAGCTGAGACGTTAAATCATGTACTCTCGTGAGCCTCTCCTCACAGGTATCTTTTCGTCTTACTGCTCGCATGTTTATTTCCACTGCATTGCATTAGATAAGTATGGGGGTACCCCTCTGCATTACATTTCAAAAAAAACCAAAAAATACATTTCACGTCCCTTCTGATCCTCCTATTACACATTGTCTTCACCATGAGGACATGGTTTCTGTTAAGTATGGGGGGTGTGTCTGCATAGTTTTTCAAAATTGCATACTCTTTCAAAAAAAACTCTTTTGCAAAAATTCCCCTAAAAATATTTTCAAAAGTAAGAAAACAACCAAAAATACATCCTTCCTAGTTTTATCCTATTTTGAGAAATCAGATCTTCACTGCATAAATCATAGATTAAGGTTGAGTTGACCCTAGTCCACTTAAACTTCATCAGAATCTCTCTAGGCATGAGTTCTTAAGCTTTCGTCAGGTCCATATGGACTTTATTCTCTCAGTTCCACTAACTCTACTGGTGAATGAACTTCTGTATCTAACTAGATCACCTGAGAAACTAGTAGCACTCTTAAACTCTTCAGTGGATATTAAGCAACTGCACACTGCACTTAGCTTGATTGAGTTTATTTTACGAGATACAATTACAATCTAGTTGAGGTGAGGAGTTGTCCTCTTAGTTGTGCCAATGCCTGAACCTTATCTATAGCTAATGAAGGAACTTGACTCAGGAGCAACATAATCCCTCTAGTCTAAGTATGTCGGCAAATAAGCCAGTATCGTGCCTTCAAAGTCAATATTAAGCCGATACTACCTTTTGATGCCCAACCCAAAACAAAAACACCACAAAAAGGCATATCACAATACAAATGCCAAAAACCACCAATCATGCAAAGCAAAAGCAAAGAAGACCACCAAATAACCCTCCTCCACCAAAAAGCCGTGGTAGTAGCCCAATGATGCTACCCAAATCCTTAAAAGAGGCCCAAAGAGGCACAGGGTTATGCTCTGCAAAAGGAAAAAAATGAGAGCAACGGACCAAAGTGGTCTACGGAAAACCCCAAAAATCAAGTCCCATTCTCCAATAACTATGGCCTATTTTTTCTATGCTAACATACTTGGGTGAAAGGAGAATATGCCTGAATCTAGGTGAGGATTGAGGCTATATGTATAGGGAATCATTCGGTACCTCGATAGATTGTGTTGATAGCTCGTTCTCTTGACTCACGAAAGCTAAAACTATCACTAACACTTTTTATATCCACTCAAGGTCAAAGAGAATACTTGTTTCCTAGGGATGAGCTAACCTGATCGACCTTCTGAAACCATGTCTGATTTTGTTGGAACTAAGGGGCTGTTGAAACTACAAAATTCAAGTCAAGTCGACAATTCGAATAAATCATTAATCCATGGGGCGACTCTACTGAAGTTTGTGTATTTGTGTGGTTATGAACTGAAAACTCGAAGACTTTGTGGGTATGTCTGCTGCAAACCCTCACCAGATCTATCTTGGCTATTCTCCTTATCCTTCATTATTTCTTATCTTATTCTTACTAGGGACTAACAAGATTTAAGTATGGGGGTGTGATGATTGCATTATATACTAGTATAACATGCTCAAATTATATGAAGTACAATATTAATATTTGATGTGTAAACTCCAAATTCACACAATTTGCATCATATACACAAGCACGTAAAATCAACAAATCATCTGAAGAAAATATCCTCACAAATCTCTATTCACATTTAAAGATCATATTCTAAACTGAGATTAATTATCATCTATAAATTCAGATTTGTTGTTATCAGAGAGAATGAAGAATTATTGGAATACTTATATAACATTAAATGTAACAACATCCAACACATTTCACTTTACATTTTGTTGGAAAGAAAAGGGGAAGGGGTTAGTGTAAAAATCACATTCTTTATTCTCATAAATAAAGCCACCAACTTTATCTCCTTTCCCATACACCAACCACCCACCAAAATCCCTTTCCCATGCATTACTCTCTCTCTCCCCTTTCCCCATAAAACATAGCCGTCCACACCCCATTCCCATACACCCACCAAAATCCCTTTCCCATGCAATTGCACTCCCTCCCCATGCATGTATTTATGTTTTGTCTTTATGTGTGCATGTACTAACTCTTCTTATTTGTAGGTTTAAGAGATCTATAAAAGGAAGGCACTCTCTATCTCAAGGGGACCTCTTGCTCTGAAGGCACTTCTTACTCCTACCATTCCCTCTCGACTCCGACTTCTCTCCCTCTCTCAGGAAGCTCTCGCCCAAGGCAGCCGAGTCTCTCTCTCTCTCGTCGAAGCTCCTCTCCGCCACCATCTTCCTCGGCTCCATCCTTGTGTGTGCGAGCAGCCCACGCATCTCCCCGCACACTCCCATCTTCGCCATCATCATCGTCTTCACTCCGGAATGAAATAGAGAAGCATTTCTTTCCCATCTTATTTGTCGCTTGTATTTTTTCTACCTTAGATAATTTGTTTAAGTTGAATTTGCAAGAACAACTTTTATTGTGTAAGCTATTGTCAACTCTATATATGCAATGCAAGTTTTATATTTCATCATTCTCTCTTGAAAGCTTCCAAGTAAATCTCATCTTCCCATATTAAATTGCGAATCAACCCCCACTTCCTTACTTAGTTGCACTCATACCATCATTTGCTTACTCTAAGTTCTAAGAAGTGTTTTCACCGTAGATCGCATTCTGTTATAAATTTTCTTTCATCATTAAAGAAGAACAAAAAGAGCGAGTTTGCTTAGTCCCTGCGGATACGAGTCTCTACTTGCACTATACAACTCATATTTTTCCAACATGCTTGCAGTTGTAATCTTATTTGTTTGATTGCGGTTTTGTGTGGGACAACAACGACGTGGTAAAAATAACTTTTTAAACCGCGTTAAATCGCATCAACAGTATGTTGTAAATTTCCAGTGCCATCAGTAGAAATATTGTTATCAAGACATACCTGAGGCGTGCTGGATGATGGGGGCGGCCCATGAGCAGAAGAGCTAGTAGAGGACCTACGATTGTACACAATAGGTAAAAATTTGGGCACAGGTGGTGGTGGTGGTGGTGGTGATGTTGGAGGTAATGTTTGTCCAGGTTCAGGTGCTGGATGGTATGGAGGTGGAGGAACAACAATGTCATCCGCATTATTATCAGACAGCATGTCACATGTAGGAGAGAAGTACATGATTGACTCAAAGAAAGTAACATTAGCACTTACATAATATCGCCGAGACACCGGATCGTAACAATGATACCCTTTTTGAGTGCGAGAGTACCCAACAAACACACATTTGATAGCTCTTGGTGATAGCTTATCACGACCAGGAACAGAAATATGCGCAAATGCTACAGACCCAAAGACTCGAGGTGTCATGGAGAATAGGTCCTTCTCAGGAAACGCAATCAAGAAGGGAACCTTTTCTCCAAGAACGGCAAACGGCATACGGTTCACAAGGTAGCATGCAGTAAGAACAGCATCCCCCCAAAAAGAATGAGGAACACGACTGTGAATCAGTAGTGTTCGAGTGACATCAAGAAGGTGATGGTGTTTGCGTTCCGCCACACCATTCTGTTGCGAAGTGTAACTACACAAAGTTTGGTGAAGAATGCCCTGTGAACTGAGAAAATCTGATAAATGTAATGTAGAAAACTCCAAAGCATTGTCTGTGCGAATTACTTTGACATTGGTAGAGAAGATATTATGAACTTCAAGAATAAATTTTCTAATTATAGTACCATCTTCAGACTTTTGTTTTAACAAAAACACCCAAGATAGTCTAGAATAATCTTCCACAGTAATCATATAATAGCGGTGACCATGAAGATCAGGGACACGACTTGGACCCCAAATATCAAAGTGAAACAACTCAAAAGACCGACTACTATGACGACTCGGACGACCAGGAAACGAAGACCGATGGTGCTTCCCAAGCTGACAGGCTTCACAAACTAATGCAGTGCGGGTAGATATCTGTGGTAAGACATGACACATCTTCTGCAGAGGAAGATGGTCAAATCGAAGATGCCAAAGAAATGGAGAGACAGATCCAGAGGGGATAGTCGCAAGTCCAGCACAAGTTGATATAGCAAGCTTATACAAGCCTCTCTGCTCACGGCCACTTCCAATCATCCTACCAGTCAGTATGTCCAGAAACACGAAAGTAGAAGAGTCAAAGATGGCACGACAATATAAATCATTAGTAAGCTAGCTAACAGACAACAAGTTCATCTTAAAGTCAGGTGCATGTAAGACATTCTGAAGACTCAAGGAGTGCGTTAGAGTAATCTCCCCCTGACCAACAATGGGTAGCCGAACCCCATTGGCAATAACTACAGACCTTCCTGGCGCAATTGCTCTGTAGGTAGTAAACTGCATTCTGTCCCCACACATATGATGGGAAGCCCCAGAATCTATAATCCAATCTGTCAAGTCTGAGCACGTAGTATTAGTGAGCGCATAGTGGATACCTGAAGAGCTGGATGATGCTCTGGCAGGGGTTGCAGCTTCTGTAGAAGCTGGAGAGGGAACCGAAGGTGTAATTATCATCTCACGGAGTCTGGAGACAAAGTCATCAAAATGAGCATCTGGGATAGGTACTGTTGCAGCCTTTGTCTGCTCCGCAACACGTGTAGTGGCTGGATATCCATGCTTGTGAAAGCATGTGTCCTCCGAGTGGCCAGGACAGTGACAGTGAGTACAGGGACCACGATGTTGGCCTCCTCCTCTGCCATGAGGGCCACGACCTCGAAAGTTTGACGATCCTCCTCGGCCACGGGTGGCAGCCATAGCTGAAGAAGTAGGTTGTGCCGGAGATGCTGATGCACTAGTAATTCTGTTATCTCTTATACACCTCCTCCATAGGTGGAATAGTCTCACCTTTCAGAAGTTGAGTGTGGGCTGCATCGTATTCAGGATCTAAGGAGGACAAGAAAACCCCCGTCATCGTGGCATTCCAATATGACTGTTGTTGTTTCGTACTGGTTGTGATCGGCATAAAGCTATGCAATCTCTCAAACATGCCCCGCAGATGAGAGAAGTGTGCATGGAGGGGTTTTCCATTCTGTTTGGAAGAAAAGATGTCAAATTGTAATTGAAGAATTTTGCTCTCATTCTTCGATTGTCCATATGTAGCTGCCAGTATGTCCCACATAGACTTCGTTGTGGGTTGATTCACAATGTCATTAGCAATCTCTTTAGTCAGCGTCCCAGAAAGCCATATACGAGCATACGCATCGTCTTGCTTCCACGTCGCATTCGCTCATGTCTTGTCTTCCGGCTCGGGTTCTGTCAGTATGTGCTCCTTATTGTGGCACTGCATCAAGGTTCGAAACTGCATGGACCATAGTTCATAGTTGGTCCCGTCCATCTTCACTATAGGGGCCGGGCCTTCGAAGGCACCCGAAGATGTAAACACATCACCCTTGTTCTCTGACATGATTGAAGAAGAGCCGCAGACCGACGGAGGTAAACAACTGGGCGGTCTACAGTATTATAAGAGGAATGGGATGTATATGTAGACTCATACACCCATCCCTAATCTCCGTTGAGTTGCGTAGGCTATCAACCGAACTTCACCGCTGAATCTCTGGTTGTGGGAATCTGCTGGAGAGTCTTGGCAGCCGTGCACATGTGCAATGGTGCAGAACAGCCACTGGGGATGCCCCCTACGCCAGGAGGGGCACTGTCACGGCGTTAAGGTGCCACAACAGACGCCGCCAAGCACCGCTGAGACCGGTGTGATGGCATTTTGAGCGCCGCAGAGGACACAAGATCCATGGCGGCACTTCGTGTGGATCAGGCGACGCCTGGGAGAGGCGATACGAACCCCCTGAACTGTGGCGGCGCCTGCTACGGGCTTAGGGCTGCGGGCGACCCGTGTACGCAGAGGGCAACGCGCCTGGACAGGCGCAGGTGGCGAACGGGAGGTGCGCCTGGGGACCCCCTAGCGATCAGGAGCGACGATCGGGAGGCGTTGAGCCCCAGGCGGCGTTGGCGATGCGCCTGGAGGAGCGCAGGAGCGCAGGCGGTGCGTGGGAGTCGCCGACAGAGCGTCGAGAGAGAGAGGGGGCCGGGTGGGGAGATTAGGGTTAGGGTTTGGGTAGGATACCGAGACCCCGGTCTAGGACCGTTGTTCCGATACCATGATAGGAGAAACTAATAGAATACATTAGACGTACCCGAGGGCTCTCTTAAATAGGAGAAAAGCCCTTGGGTTAATTAAATGATAAGTACTAGAGAAACTGAAATTACATAAACAAATAACAACTATATTTATCTTAACAAAGACAAAAAGAGACTTGACATGCTCTTCAACATTTTCAACAGAGAATCTCTCCTAATGGAACACCATTTTGTTTCTAGCTAAATACATGGCCCAGACAAGAGCCACCACCATCACCTTATCTTGGTTCAATCCAACCTAGTTTGAGATAATCAAGTCCCAAAACACGTGATTCCAAAGTGTTCGCTTCTATGATGGCCATCTCGGCCCATACAGCCTTTAAATCATCATACTGGAAGAACAAGTGATCAATAGCCTTACTATTATCCGAGCATCGGAGCAAGAATCCCCTGTACACTGGAAAATCATTTCCCTTATGAGCATTTGTCAGTACATGCCCACGTTATAGAAGCCATCGAAAAATATGCACAAGCAAAGGAATCCTTCATGCCAAAATTGTCTTGAAATCCAATTCTATACTAGCGGGGTCGAAAACCGTGGATATTATGTGGGCTAAATAAACCTTCATGCAGAAAGCACCACCACACCAAGACCAATGATCACACTGCCCCTTTCAACCAAGTCATGGAAACATGAATACCCTGGCACACAGCAAAAGCAAACAGTCATGGAAATTGATCAGCTATTACGGCTATCGTCCAGTCATCATGCCAAGTCCCAGAAGCCCCTATCATCTCCCACTAGTGGTCTAAGAAAAGGGAAAACGTCAGGCATCACATAATAAACTCTGTTTCTATGGTTTGTATATATTAGAATATGTATATATAATAAATTATTTAATATGTAAAATGATGAAAACATAAAATTGGATATACTCGATTAGTCTCCCATGTACCAATGAGTCTTTACTCAGTGACCCAAGCAACTTGATATTGAATATCAAACACTAATATCAGCAACCTTGCACTCAAAAACTTTAGTAGGAAACTCCTATATTCCATATAGAATTGCTTAGTGCCACAGTTTCCAGGCCTTAAAATATGGACTGTTAAAAACCACTGCTCATGAAAAGCCATAATTGGTTGTCCGATGCCAACTAATAAGGTTTGCAAACAGATGCTCTTATGCCTATGAAAATATACTGGATTTGAAAGGGGAAAAAAGACTGGAAGCCGCATTCTTTGCCTAAAATAAGAAAATAGCTGATCAAATATTTCCCCTTCCAAAATTATGACAGTTTTGGGATTTACATGTGGACATAAACACATTTAGTATGCATGCATATGCCAATCTAGAATATGGAGAGAGAGAAACATGTTTAGCATTCACTGTAACTAAGCCTTTCTAGCAATAATCAAAACTGTCCATATAACTTCTATAAGTTGCGGAGGATAAATTCTTTATATAGTGGCATCATCTTTTTACTGGTAAGTTATGGCATCATTAGCTAGGCGCATGTAGCAAAGAATGCAAAAAAGGTTCTATAGAAAGCTCATAGACCTCAATCTCACAGGAATCCATATACAGAACGTCACAATGATATCCAAGCCTGAAACAAAATAACTGACCTCTCCCCTTAGCTCGGCATAATAGACAGCACCAAATCCACCTTGGCCTATTTTGTTTGCCATACTAAAATCGTGTGTAGCTGCAGCAAGTTCTTCATAGGAAAACTCCACTGATTTGTCAACTGTAATACCATTCACTGGGGAATGCTCTCCGGGCATCATGCTTAGAGAGACTGTAAGAAGAAAGAAAACACGAGAAGGGGGAACAAAGATACAACTCAAATGGCATTCAAATCCAAAAAAGAACAAACTGCAATATATTACTAAAAGAAAATTGATAGCAGTTCAAAGAGAGGTAGTATATAATCAGAACAGTATTATCAATTTTTAATTTAATTGGGCTAACATGACATCTAGGCATATTCCGTCATCATTAAGGTACATTGTTTATAACATCCGAGTTGGATGATAAAATATGACAATAATAGAAACAAGCATCAAAACATTAATTATGTGATTCAACATTATCAGGATAACTATGCTATTTCGCGGGAGAAATCTCATGGTGGCTCTTCACATTATTTCTCCTCATTTTTTTGGATGAAAAAAAGGGAGCATCCTAAGATGGAATCCACCTCAAATTATATTAAAAAATTAAAAGTAAATGAGGGGTTACATCAAATGCCAAGAACATCGTTTTACAATCTCCATGAAAAACAAAGCGCCCTACAAAGCTCCAGCACGTTCTCCACGTAGAAACGTTGCCCCGAATATGGCCTCATTTCTGCCACACCAGATCGTCTACAAGATTGCAAAAGGATAGGAGTTGTCCTCAAGGCCGTTTCGCACACCGATCTGATGTTTCTCCAAAAAATTAAGCCATCATCTGTGCAAAGCCAAAATATGTTGACCTTACCTCACACCTGCGCAGATTGGGGACATGAGAAAAACAGATGGTCCACGTCTTCCTCTGCTAACTCGCATCTATCACACAAACAA
The DNA here is from genome assembly GCA_037367405.1 of Ottelia alismoides. NCBI lineage: Eukaryota > Viridiplantae > Streptophyta > Magnoliopsida > Alismatales > Hydrocharitaceae > Ottelia > Ottelia alismoides. The sequence continues at coordinate 150,609 of JAZKJV010000172.1, forward strand.
TCCTCAGTGCACAACAATTGACAGCAGTGGCCCTTGGTAAGGATTCTGCCAAGCCTGAGCAACCATAAAAAGACATTTACTCTATTTGGCACTTTGCTTTTCCACATTATTCCCATATCCGCCCATAAATCCTCATGCACCACTTCCCCATCCTCCATAAAGAAGCGGTAAGCCTTCTTCACCATGAATCTCCCCGCCCAAACGAAATGGTCCCTACCAGTTGTAGGTCCCACCACTAGTGTCAACTCGCTCTGTAGTCGAAGAAGTTCATCCAACCTTCGGTCGAACAAGTCCGATGTGAAAAGAGGAGACCATGTTCCCTGGTCCCACACATGACTGACCAAAACATCCATGTTACGAGCCAATCCCAGGAGGCGTGGGAAACGCACCCCAAGGATCCTATCCCATGTCCAGTCATTGAACCAGAAATGAAAGCTCTCCCCGTCCCCAAGAACCCGTTGCACCTTGACTGTCATCTCTTGTAAAATCTTAGCAATACTTTGCCACAACAGTGATGGAGTATGCCCCAACACCACCTCCAAGGACATGGAGACTGTAGAGATATATATATTTATGTTACCATCTTTATTTCTGGTCATCTGGACTATTTTTTATCTTTCTTTACTTATGTATGCTTTATGTAATTTACCCATAGGCTACTCTCCTATATAAGAGAGCCTATGGTTATTGGAATAAACATATCATAGTTTCTCCCAACATGGTACCAGAGCGTCGGTCCTAGACTGGAGCTCCCATACCCAAAACCCTAACCCTCCACCAACCAGCTCGTCGCCGCCCAAGTGCTCCCAGCAGGCCACACCGCCCCTTAGCGGGCCCCTGCGACCTTGCTGCCCCAGCCTCCCGAGCCGCTCCTAGCAGGCCCAAGCCACCTCTCGAGCGGCCTTGTTGCCCCAGCCAGTGATCTGTACCGCTCCAGAGGCCTCCCCAGCAGCCTCCTCAGCGGCCTTTTCCTCCCCAGCGGCTCACGCCGCTACCCCTAGTCGCCCCTAGTGGTCCCAACGGGCTCTTGCGGCACCTCGGTTCGCTGTCCAGAAGCCTCCTCCATCGTTGTACCTATATTCACCGCCCCAACGGCACCCAGCGGCATTAACCGCTTCCTGGGTCCATCCAGTCGCTCTGTCTCCTTCGAAAGGGGGTTAGTTGTGATCTGAGTCTACACATGCAATCAACTCCCTCTATATCAGTGTAGACATTTACTTGGTCAAGTCTACAATTCTTGTCTTCTACGATCGACAAGATGTCAGAAAACAAGATTGATATCCCCACCATAGGCGCATTCAGAGGTCCAGCGCCCATTGTCAAGATGGATGGGTCAAATTACGAATTCTGGACCATGCAATTCATGAGACTAATGAAGTAGATGGGCAAGAAGCACATCCTTACTAAGGACGGGCCGACAGAGAAGACAGGATTGTATGCCTCATGGGAGGCCGATGAGGCCTATGCTCAAGTCTGGTTATCGGGTACTTGATACCAGATATTGCAAACGATGTCTTGCACCAGCCCACAGCAAAAGCCATGTGGAATATTCTTGCTGCCACATTTTCTCAGGCCAAGCATGAGACGAAGATTTTACAGCGACAACATGACATCTTTACTATTAAGCAGAATGGGCGTCCCTTGCATGCACACTATACTGCCTTGCGCGGAATGTTTGAGAAGCTTCAAAGCTTCGTACCTCTCACGGCTACACCAGAGCAGATGAAGACATTTAGAAACACAACAATGGTTGGAGTATATCTGGCCTCTCCTGACTCACAATACGAGGTTGCTTCCTCTCAGATATTAGCTGATGCCACCATTCCTCCCATGGAACTATGGAAGAGGCACTCCGAAGGCTGAGCAGGATCAATGTTTCATCTCTAGTGTCGAATTCTCCTGCCATGGCAACCTCACGCGGACGAGGTAGTTCATCTCGTTTTCATGGACGTGCATCACATGGTAGAGGCGGACGTGGTCGTGGACCTCCGTGCACCTATTGTCACAAATATGGTCATACGGAAGATACATGCTATTCCAAGCATGGCTTTCCAGCATCAGCACGTGTAGCAGAACAGGCCCAGCATCAGCAATCTGCTCCTCCCGCATCAGATTAACGATATGATGATCTTGTCTCGATTGAGAGACATTGTGTCACCATCTGGTTCCTCAACACCCACTTCAGAGAACAGTTCGGAATTTGCTGCTACTGCAGGAGCGAGCACCTCAGGTAGTGTTCATGCACCTGCTTCTTATCATGGTTATGATATCTCGGAATGGATTATTGATTCTGGAGCCACACATCACTTGTGTGGAGATAGAGGTCAGTTCTCAGCATACAAGCAAGTTCCTCCAGGACGGACAATAGTCATTGCTGATGGTACTCATTCCCCTATCATGGGACAGGGGGAGATTACCTTGACACCTTCCATGTGTTTGCAGAATGCGTTGCATGCCCCTGATTTCTCAATGAATTTACTGTCTATCAGTCAGATTACGAAGGATTTAAATTTTCGAGCAATATTTGACCCATCATCTCTCTTTTTTCAGGACATTCCTACAGGCAGGATGATTGGCACTGGTCGTGAGTAGGGCGGACTCTATCAACTGGTCCGCGCATCGTATGCTGGTTTATCATCCCATCGCACTGGACCGGTTTCACCTTACATATTTTATCTGCGCTTTGGTCATCTTGCTCTTGAGAAGCTGCGTCAAGTCCTTCCTCAGATTTCTCCTCTCTCGGCATTCAACTGTGAAGCATGTCGATTAGGAAAGCATCATCGGTTCGTCTTTCCTATCATTAGAGTCGAAGCAGTAGCTCCCCTTTTAAGTTTTTCCATGTTGATATTTGGGTTCCTAGTCGCATCCCAGATCATCACGAATATAGATATTGGTAGCGGTGGATGATTTTAGTCGTTTATCTTGGGTCTTCTTGTTAAAGAAAAAATCTGATGTTGGAGATGTCATTATGAATTTTATTAGACAAGTGCAAAATCTGTTTTCTACCTCTGTGAAGATTGTTCAGACTGACAATGCGCTTGAATTCTGTACTAATGTGTTGTCTCGCTTCTTTTCTTCAAATGGTTCTCCATCAAACATCGTGTGCTTACACGTCCCAACAGAACGGTGTTGCTGAAAGAAAGCACTGTCACCTCCTTGATGTTATCCATACTCTCATGATACAGAGTTGTGCTCCTTATTCATTCTGGGGTGATGCGGTTCTCACGGCTTGTTATCTTATTAACCGCATGCCATCTTCAGTTCTGGGGGGGGTCCTTTTTCACTTGTGTTTCCTAACAAGGAGTTGTTCTCTCTTAGCCCTTGTGTCTTTGGATTCGTTGCATTTGTCCCACCAGGGGTTGACAAGCTATCTCCAAGGGTTGTCAAATGTGTCTTTGTTGGTTACTCCAGAACTCAGAAAGGTCATCGTTGTTATGATCCGCTACACATGAGGTATTATATTAGCGTATATGTCACTTTCTTCGAGTTTGTCGTGTATTTTTTGCCTACAGGTGATAAGTTGACTCCTTCATATTCTGATGATCAGGTATGCATTCCACCTCCACTCATGCGTGAACCACCTTTCTCACCGTCTCCTTTACCGCCTCCTCCATCGCCACCTCCTCCACCACCACCTATTTTCCTAGTTCCTCCACTACCTCGTCATTACAGTCAATGGTCTTCCCCTGCACAAGCTCTTGGTCCATCATCCAGCATGCTCCAAGTTCGTTCTAATAGCATTACTTCTAAATTTCTAATGATGGGATTAATAATGATTCTCAGCAGGATTCCTCTACGGAGAGTGATGATCAGGGGGACGGCAGGAATGTTGATAATGATCTGGATTTACCCATTGCTATTAGGAAGCAGCAGTGTTCTTGTGCATCGTATCCAATGGCCTCTCATGTCACCTTCAAGCGTTTTTTTTTTGACACTCAAAAAAGGGGGAGACACTCATAGGTGTTCGCCCCATCTTATTAAGAAAAGGGATAGGAAGCACTTACAGTGGGAAATAAAACAAAAAGGAAGGATAGATGATATCAAAATAGATACCATCCGCCCCCCGAAAGACGCTACACGGATGACCAATCCATACAAAAGTGATTCGTTGCGATACAAATATTCTCCCTATAAAATCTCTGCCCAGCAAAAAGAGTTTTGTTTCTTCCCAGCCAAATACACCAGAGGCGCGCAATCAGAATAAGTCTTTCCTCCCTCGGTCGATTAGCAGCGATAGATAAGCTCTCCCAGAGAGCCTCAATAGTGGTACTATTTAACCACTCCACGTCATCCCAAATGGGCCGCACGACGTCGTAGTGAAGGAAAAGATGGCCGGCCGACTCCACATCCGAGCCGCAAAGACCGCACAAGTGAGAGATATTAGGGAACATCACGGCACAACGATCGCGAGTAAGTAATCTTCCACGTCTAAGAATCCACAGAAATATACCCACCCGTTCCGGGAGCCTGAGACCCCAAATGAGCTTGCAGTGTCTGAGCAAGGACGCATCCGATGACACAAAGTTGGGTAGAATAGAGAAATACGCCTTCCGCGAACTGAAGGTCCCCTCCTTCCAGGTGAAGTGATCACGGCCCCCGGAGGGCGTAGGGGCGTCCACAAGGAGAGCCATCAAAGCCGAGAAGTCAAGCAGCCGCTGATCGGAAAGATTGTCCACCAATAGAGGGCACCAGCACCCATCGGTCCAGCACGAAGCCATTGAAGCAAATTTATCACCGGCCAGCGCAAAAAGTCTCGGAAAAAGGTTCATGAAGATACCATTACCAGACCAATCCACAGACCAAAATCGGAACGAATTCCCATCGCCGAGAGCTGGCCTAAACAAGGATCGGTTGTTGTTGAACACAGAGAGGACGTCGCGCCAGAAGGAGAGAAAAGTTCCCTGGGAATGCCCACCAAAAACGGAATCGAAAGCAATCCCGGCCGCCACGCGGAGGCACTTCACCAAGAAGCTTTCATCCCGACCAAAAAGTCTCACCGTCCATTTGAGAAGCATAGCATCATGCACCACCTCCAACCGCCGAACGCCCAGGCCCCCGTCGCGTTTAGGACGCGAAATATCCTCCCAACCCACCAAATGAATCCCTCTTCTACCATCGCCATTCTTACCCCAAAGGAATCCCCTCATACATTTCTCCAAGCGCACCCGGATCCCCTTAGGCAATCCGCGCGCCGACAAGAAGTAGATGGGTATAGCAGAGAGAACAGATTTAAGAAGAACCAAACGCCCCCCTCTAGAGAGTAGCGATGCGCGCCACCCTGCCAACCGGGACTCCACCTTCTCGACCACCCTCTGATAGTCACGTAAGCGCGTAGGGCCCACCGAGAGCGGTAGGCCCAGATACTCCAGCGGCAGATCCCCGATGGGGGCGCCCAAGATAGAGGAGCACTCCCTAGCCTCCATCGGCGACAAAGCAAAAGGCACAATCTTAGATTTGGCCTCATTGATGCAAAGCCCCGACATCTCGCAAAAAAGTTGAAGCGTAGTGGCCATCCCCAAGGCCTGAGACCGATCCCCCTCGATAAAGCATAAGGTGTCATCCGCAAATTGCAGTAGAGGAATATGGAAATCGCCCAGAGAGCATCCGCGAGTAAGCCCAGCATTGGCCACTCCAAGAATCATATGCGGCAGCACGTCAACCGCCAAAACAAATAATAGAGGGGCTAGGGGGCAGCCCTGACGAACTCCCCTACGAGGCTGGAAAAGGCCCCCAGTCGGCCGGCCGTTAAGAGATAAGGAGAAGGAGACGGTAGTAACACATCGTCGCACCCACGAAATCCAAAGCGGGGGGAAGCCACGAGACTTCAAAACCGACCATAAGAAATGCCAGTCCAAGGAGTCATAAGCCTTAGCAAAGTCAATTTTCCAGAGAATCCCCTTCGTATCATTTCTGTGCCATCCATTAATAATCGCGGAGGCCAGGGCGAAGCAATCCGATATTTGCCTCCCATGGACAAAAGCGGCTTGGGAGGGAGATATGAGTGAGCCCAGAAGTGGAGCAAGCCGTCTAGCCAAAGCCTTAGCAATGATTAAGTAGATGCCATTGGAGATCGCAATCGGACGGAAGTCCTCAATACGGCTAGCCCCATGGGACTTCGGAATGAGGATCATATTGGCCCTGTTAATCCTGTTGAAACCCCGGTTCCCCTCGCAAAATTCGAGAGCCACATCCATAACATCATTGGCGATAACATCCCAGAAGTCCCTATAGAAGGAGATGGGGAACCCATCGGGACCAGGGGAGGCGTCCACGTTAAGGTCCCAAACCGCCCCCTTAAGCTCCTCCAGCGAGAAAGGCCGAGATAACAAAGCCGCATCCGAAGGGGCAAACGAGGGGACCCCGCGGGCCATCCACCGCCAAGAGCAAGAAGGCTGGCGATCAAAAAAATTTTTGAAATGGTTAACCAACGCCGAGCCCAACTCCCGATCGCCATGAAATAAAGCGCCCCCAATCTCAATGGAGGAAATAGAATTAGCACGTTTACGCGCACTAGCGACCCGATGGAAAAAGGCGGTATTTGCGTCCCCATCCTTGATCCAACGAAGTCGCGAACGCTGCCTCCAATCGATGGCTCGTTTCCTGTCATCCTCCGAGACGAGTTGCATAGCTGAAGAACGCTCAAGTAATTCCTCCAGGGAGAGCTCCCTATCGTTCTCCACACGATCCAAGCGAAGGATGATCGCTTCAGCCTCATTACGAGTAGAAAGTCTTGCCTGGCGAGTGTTAAATTTAAAGGAAGCGAGAACACCTCAAAGGGACGAGAGCTTAAGATCAAAGCGATGAGCCGCACTACCAGGAAAGGAAATCTGGGACCAATGATTGCGCACCAGATCATTAAAATGAGGCTCCAGTAACCAACTCCTTTCATAACGAAAAATACCGCGCGGACGGGCGGAGTCGCCAGCATCCCAAATAATGGGAGTATGATCAGAAAAGGACCGTGGACGAGAGGATACCGAGCACAGGGGGAAAGCTTCCATCCAACGAGAGTTAGCCAAAAACCTATCAAGCCGAGATCGAGATGAGTTATTACGCCAAGTGTAGACAATATCTCTAGCCACCAGACCTTCAAGCGCCAGGTCTTGTATGAAGTCCAAAAAATCGGTAGAGCCCGGATCCCTTCCCCCCCCGACCGCGTGGGCGGTCATTAGAAAGCAAAGTAACATTAAAATCACCCCCCAGAATCCAAGGAGTATCCCCCAAAGCCGCGGCATCACCATGCAAATCCTCCCATAAAACACGACGGGCAAGGTGGCATAAGGGCGCATAAACGCAAGTGAAAGCCATAGATACATTAGAGTCCACATGCACAAGGACCACAGTGATAGAATGACGTCCCAATCGAGAAGAGGAGAAAGTAAATCTTTAAGAATGCCAAGCCACAATAGCTCCACCAGAAGCACCAACCGCGTCCAAAGAGCAAAAAGCGTCGACAGGCCCTGCCCCAAAAGATTTCCACATAGCGTCATCGATCCCAGATAGTTTTGATTCCTGGAGGAAAATGACATCGCAGTCCCAATCGACCAATCGAGAGCCCAAAGCCCGGCGCCGCAACGGATCGCCCAGCCCACGAACATTTCAAGATAGTAGCTTCATTAAATAATACAAAAAGGGCCCCAAAAAGTGATCACAGACCCAAGCACATCTATGCATTGCGCCGACTCGCCCGTCGAAGCCCTGCCGCCTCCGCCACAGCCTCGCGAGACAGGAGAACCGGCGATGGAGAAGGCCCCTCGAGGGACGGCTGCGGGCGCCGAGAGTAAACATTTCCAAATCTTGCCGGGGAGGTAAACATAGCATTCCACGTATTCCAAGAAGTAGCAAAGCGGGTCGGGGAGTCTGCCGAAGCGTCCGACGAGGAAGCCACGGTACCGCCACCAGACCAAGAAATCTGATTAGAGGAAGATGGCTGGCTAGAAGGCTGAGAGAGCATACCAGCGTCGGCCGAGATCGAGTGAGTTAAAGAGACGCCCTCCCAGGGCCCGGCACCAAGTGACAGCAGAAGTGGCGAGGAAATGGATGCAGATGAAATATAGTCTTCGAAGGAAACTGTCTGATAGAAGGGCACCGCTGAGACCGGAAGAGGGCAAGGAATATCTGAATAGCAAATAAGAGATCCGCTTATAGTAACCGGGTCAGGCGCCACCCGCGGCAGGGGATGAGAAACAATAAGATCCGACCCGAAGGGTGGAATCGGAACCGCCACATTGAGACCCGAGACCAGCCCGATTTCCTGCGGGTCGGGAATATCAGATAATTGTCCATACAGCGAATCGTCCTCGAAAAGAACCCCGGGCACGTGAGAAGGCGCCCCTCCAGCTTCACACGCGAAACGAAGCCCAAGCGACGTTTCCGAACGATCGCCATGCACCAGCGACGCCTCGAAAATATCCTTGCAAAGGGATACGTGGGCCTTGGAAGACGAACCGTCGATATCAGCATGAGAGAGAGAGTCGTCGGCGTCGGTCAGGGAGGGCTGAGCCGTAGCGTCCGGCATCGGGAAGAAGAACTCGAGTTTGAATGACCAGCGGCCAATACACAACTTCTCGAAGAGAACCTTGCCAGCCATGGAGTGGCAAAGGGTAGAGGAGCACTCCACCAGAATCCTCGTGCAAGACCAATCTGAACCGGGGGTCAGGCCATCGTCCAGAATAGCCACCACCTGACCCCAACCGCCGATAATCTTTGATAAACAATGTACCGAGCGTGAGAGGAAAGGGACGCCGCGTACCTCCACCACGCACAGATCGGAGCCCAAGCTAGCACCATCAGCAACACGAGGACGTCTCCACTTGACGACCGAGGCATCAGCACGATAAAGGAGGATCTCCCGTTGCTCCGGGGAGAGCCCCCGAGCACAGCAGCGAAAGTCATCCAAGAAGAATAAATCCCCCGAGAAGGCCTCGCCCAGGAGAAGAAGAGTAGCAGAACGAATAACCTCACGGTCCATGCCCGGCCGCTGCACCACGCCACATTTGTCACCTAACGCCTTCAGCCCGAATCTCGCCATTGCCGGCATCTGAGAAGAATCGCCACCGGTATCCCCAATCCCATGAGAATCACGAGCGAGCGAATGGTCGCCACGCCGAACCGAGTCAGAAGCATCGCCCAAGGAGGAGCCAGGCTGATTCCGCTCCACCCTCCGACCTTGATGTGCATGCATCCCCGACGCAAGAGGAACCCCGGATCCGCCAGCGCCAAGAGGAGGAGGAGTATGAATGCTCTTCCCCTTGTGGCCCGTCCCCATTGGGTCCTTGGAAGAGGCGCCGCCACCGCCCGCGCACACCACCTGAGCAAAGGAACGAGAGTCCAGCAAGGCCGAGGAACCACGGCCGCGGGAGGGAGCCTCCAGGTGAGAGGAAAGCTTTTGCTGTGGAGAAACCATGCTCTCCGTCCTGCATGAAAGCAAAAGATGACCAAACTTTCCGCACCGGAAGCACCTAGGGGGAACCCAACATGCAGACGCCAGATGGCCACGACCCGCGCAGCGGAAGCAGCGCCTTCCGGACTTTGCGTGAGATACCTTTACCCACTCTTCACCGCCAGCAACCTGCGAGCAACGACCCACATGACGAGTGGCAATGAAAGAGTCACCACGAACATCCCTCGCCCGCCGAACACCATGGGCCTTCGGAACCCACACTCGCTTCTGAAAACGCTCCCGCTTGCACCCTGCTTCGGAACTCATAGGTAAGTTACAAGAGATGGAAGAAAAGAATATCAACTTGCCTACATCTTGCTATGCATGAATCCTCAAGGAGAACCATAATGAACTTCCACCTTCAAGCATTTGACAGGTGATTTTGGGAAGTTTGTAGCTGCATTGAACACCATGACTATCCCACAGAATTACCAGGAAGCGTTGGCATATAGTCGGTGGCGTTTAGCCATGGAGGAGGATATGGCGGCTCTACAGTACAGAGGTACATGGAGCCTGGTAACTGCTCCCTCTGGGGCGTCTTTAGTAAGTTGCAAATGGGTTTTTACAGTAAAACAAAATGCATATGGCAGCATTGATAGATACAAAGCCAGGCTAGTTGCGAGAGGCTTTACACAGACATATGGTGTGGATTACCTGGACACTTTTTCCCCGGTTGCACATCATTCTACCTTGGGGATTCTTTTATCTGTTGCGGTTCTTCGAGATTGGCCTCTGTTTCAACTTGATGTCAAGAATGTCTTCCTCTATGGCGATCTTCAGGAGGAAGTCTATATGCAGCAGCCACCGGGGTTTACTACTAAGGGGTGTGTATACAGGTATATAGACTTCATAAGGCCATATATGGCCTAAAGCAGAGCCTGAGAGCTTGGTTTCAGAAGCTCTCAGATTTATTTGAAAAGCAAGGGTTCAAACGATCCAATGTAGATCATTTTATTTTCAAAGGGAGAGCTACCATAGGTACAACTATTGTTATGGTATATGTTGATGATATTCTCATTATAGGAGATGATCTACAGAGAATAAGGATGGCTAAAGACTTTTTGGGTCGTGAATTCATCACCAAGGACCTTGGAGTTCTTCGATACTTTTTGGGACTGGAGTTTGCCAGAAATCAGCAAGGACTAGTAATGTCTCAGAGGAAATATATCACTAATCTGCTTAGTGACACATGTATGCTCGGATGTAGACCCGCTACTACACTTATGAATCCAAGCATGAAGTTGTATGATAATGACACTGATGAAGTAGACAAGAGAAGGTATAGATAACTGGTAGGGAAGCTGTTTTACGATTAACAGACCAAATATCTCATTTGCAGTTAGCAAAGTTAGTCAGTTCATGGAGCAACCACGTCAGGTACATATGGATGCTATACAAATGATACTGAGGTTCCTAAAATCATCTCCTGGTGCACATCTACTGTTTGGAAAAGGCAAGTTGGTCACCATCTCAGCATACGCAGATGCGGATTATGCAGGGTGCCCCAAGGATAGGAAATCCACCACAGGCTATGCAGTATATGTTAGAGATTATCTTGTCTCACGGAAGAGCAAGAAACAAACAGTTGTGGCCAGGTTTAGTGCTGAATCGAAGTATAGGTCTATGGTCCAGGATAGCACAGAGATGATGTGGGTTCGAGCTGTCCTTACAGATTTACACATTGAGGTTCCTCTTCCCATGTCACTGAAATGTGACAATCAGGTTGCTATGTTTATTGCAAATAACCCAGCATTTCATGAACGTACCAAGTACATTGAGGTTGATTTCCATTATATACATGATATGATTCAGAAGGGTTTCATTTACATCTCATGTCAGCTCAGGGGACCATACTGCAAACATTCTTACCAAGCCCTTACTCGGAGGACCTTTTCAGAAGTGTTCGTCCAAGCTGAGCATGATAGACATCTATGCTCCATCTTGAGGGGGTGTAGAGATATATATTTATGTCACCGTCTTTATTTCTTGTCATCTGGATTGTTTCTTAACTTCCTTTACTTATGTATGCTTTATGTAATTTACCAATAGACTACTCTCCTATATAAGAGAGCATACATATTCATCGTTTCTCCCAGCAGAGGTCCCATAGATATGCATCAGCAAACGACACACAAGATCCTCAGAACACCCCCAAATACGTACCAACCACTTTGCCAAAAGCGACTTGTTCATTTCCTCTACATGTAGTACCCCTAAATCGTCCTTCCTTTTAGCCTTCGTCACCCTGGCCCAGTCCACCAAGTGGAACCCCTTCCTTTCCGATTTTCAATCAAACCAGAAAATCCATCTCATTACTGATTCAATTTTTATGGGTACCCCAGTCAGTAGTAATCTAGAGGAGCAAAAGAAAATCGGTATATCCAATAAAACATGCTTCAAACGAATCAACTTCCCTCCCTTGGACAACAGGGATGCCTTCCACCCCACCAACCTCCCTCCCAGCCTATCCAGAATCGGTATGTAGTTACAAACTCTCAAAATCCTGGCCACGAGCGGAAGGCCCAAATAGACGATGGGTAAGCTAGTAATGGGACATCGTAAAATTACCGCCGCCTCATGTACCTCCTGTCCGAAAGCCCGAAAGGGACGATCGCTGATTTTTCTCTATTAATCTGAAGTCTCGACATGTTCCCAAATATGTCCATAATGAGAGATGTATGTCGAGTCTACTCCCACTCAACCCGAAGGAACAACATAGTGTCGTCAGCATACTGCAAAATAGGAATTGAGATCTCATTCTTCTTGTAACCAGACACAACTATGCTTCCACCGCCAACATCATCATAACCGCAAGCGCATCTGCCACAATGACAAAAAGAAGAGGCGCTTCTGAGCATCTCTGCCTGACTCCCGCTGCGGGTGAAAGAAACCCCCCTCAGGATTGCCATTATTGAGCATAGACAAGGAAGTCGTCATTACACACCGCATCATCCACGAGATCCAAACGTAGGTAAAGCCCTCTTCTCCAATGAGGCCCAAAGGAAGTGTCAATCAACACAATCATTTGCTTTGGAGAAATCAACCTTCCAAAGCAAGACATTAGCCTTACATCTCATCCAATCCATCACCAACTCGGACGATATCACAAGTCCATCTTCCACAAGTCTCCCCGACACAAAGATCGTCTTCTCAGGTGCAATAATACAAGGTAGGACCCCCTTGAGGCGGTTGGAAAGAATATTCGTAATAAGGAGGTGGATCGTATTGGAAAGTACAATAGGATGGTACTCCTCCACAATGCATGGGACCTCTTAGGCAGCAGAAAGAGGATAGCCTTATTCAGTCTCTCGAAACCTTTATTCTCAATACGAAACTCTTAAAGAACGTCCGGCACATCCATCTTGACCACAACCTAGAACTCTTTATAGAAAAGCAAAGAAAAACTATTCGGATATAAAGCCTTATCTGCATTGAGTTGCCCCAACACATGCCTGACTTCCACCTCAAAAAACTCTTGAATTAGAAGATCAGCCTGGCGGTCAGAAATCCTAGAGACTCTTCTCCCCTGCCAAATCCAACCATCTCGACCACGCCGCATGTTGAACGCTTGGAAATGAGCCGAAGCGCCGCACCCACCGCCTGGTCATCATGTATCATTGTTCCCCCAACATCAATCTGGTGTAGTATGAAATTCCGTCATCTCCGCCCGCTTGCTAGCATCCCCCTCTTTCAACCACTGTTGTCTGGACCTTTGCCTCCAAACCACTTCCTTCTTTTTGTCTTCTAAGTGGATCTCATCCAAATGAGAACTTCTCAAAGCCACCTCTTCCGCAGATAGCATCCTCTCCTCAAGATTATCAAATCTATGCACCTCCTCCTACGCCCACAATCGTCTAGATCGTCGTTGCAGCAGGTTGTTTCTATAAGACTCCACCATATATCTCCTGAGCTCTACCAACTTGGTCACAAAACGTACCGCCATCGACCCCGAGAAACAGCATTCCCTCCAAAAAACTTCCACCGACTCCCTAAAAACATCCTCCAGGAGCCATGCCCACTCGAACCAAAGAAAGATCCAGGGCGCATGTCCTCCCCCGAAGACCATAGCAACGACGTTTGTTCCGAATGCGCCCTCGACAGGGCCAAAGCCCTCGACAGCGGAAAAACATCCATCACCTCAGAGGTGAAGGATATGGGAAAATCCTCAAGCGCATCACGGAAGCGTGAGCGTCGTATCGAATACGACGAAGAACGACTAGTCGTACTAGTTGTTCGATGCAGCGGAATTTAATATTTTTTCATGTGATGAAACTACATGATCCAAGAACGATTCTCAGATCGTTTCATCTATAACCACAACAAGTATAATGCAATACCTCTTGAAGCGTGGTTGATCGAGTCTCTACGAAAAGAGACCTCCTGTCTCAAGTCCGATCGTCGGAGAAACGGCTTGCGAGCGCGGAGATGAATCGCGTTGTCCTCGCAATCCAACAAGTTGATCCAAGCGCGGTGATCTCCTGATCTCGTCCTACGAGATCGAACGTCTCCTTCATGAGCGAAGCACTCCAAGGAGACGGAGAACCGCAGAGTGTCGAAGCGGCGGCGCGGTGGCGTAGGCGACGATGAGATCCTCCCCTAGGGTTATGGTGGTCGGCCACCAAGAGAGAGAGGGAGAGGGTTGGCGTGTGAGGAGAAAAGAGAGAGAGAGAGAGATGTGCTACCAATAGCATGTACAAGAGAGCAAAGTATGCCTCTCTGTTTATAGGGTTTTGGGATCCATGGATCTCAATCCATGGGACATATAAAATCAATGGATGAGATTGATTTATGTCAATCCAATGGTCAAGATTGTTGTTGGTAAAAACCAACAACTTTAGATTAAAATATATTTGACAAAATCAAATATAAATCAATCCTAAATTATACCAATAAATAAGGAGAGAATATACATCGAGATTTCATCTCCATGTACATTCAAGGGGGGACGGCCACCCATTCCATATAGGAATTGGGTGCCGCCCACCACCTTCCATGTGGGGGCAATCTCATGGATTTCCATGAGATTGCATGCCTCCTTGAATTTCTCCATTATTTATTTCCAATAACTTTTGTTGGTATTTATTCACCAAAATAATTCACAATTAATTTTGGGAATATTGCAATCTTGACATTGGAAAATTGTGAATCACATTCACAACCCAAAACAAAATATAATTTACATTTTCAATTAATTAGACAATGTGTATCCAATACACATTAATAATTAATTAACAAATATAAATTATAATTAGCTCTCTCTAATACATTATAAATCACATTTATAATATATTATGAATAATTAGATATTTCTATCCACATTATTCTTATCCATGATAATTAAATCACATTTAATTATATTGGATAATTCCTCATACATCATGATACTTAAATCACATTTAATTATCAATTTCTCAATGCTTAGATCTCATGGAATTATTCTTGAACCATTCAAGAACAATGCTATTTCTCGTCAGATACTTGGGGCGATTGTATTGTTCCACGTATAGTGACTTGGATATTGAGATCACATCTCAAATCCAGATCATATGGATCTCTCATAGATGCTTGATTAAATCAAGACCGTAAACCTAATCTTCTCATTGCATCTGAATCTCATTCAGATCAATGTCCAGTATATGGACCAAGATTAGGTCACTTCTCTAATGAGAGGAGTCACTAAAATCCAGACATGTTTCATCACTCCCTCGGAATGGAAGCGTCATGGTTATACAACCGTTTATGATCAAATCACCCTCAAGTATTCCAATACATGTACATCCTGCATACTGGAAGACTCATGATCATCCTGAAGATATAGATCACTTTTACACTGTCATCTTCTCGGTTTGATCACTATGTTTCTCAATCTTGATTCTTGGGATTTGGTATAGATCATATGCTTTCACAAAGCATATATCTTACCTTCAAATTCATGTCATGCTTCTGAAGCATGACGACCATGCATGGAATTTGATCAGTCCCAATACCTCATGAGTGAGCTCATGTCTCCCGGTTCATAAGTGAACCTGTATGATCCCTTTGAAAGATCGTATTACCCATATGCCCTTACATGCACACCAGCTCGCCGGTGTATAGACCTTGGTTAGGTCATCAACCTATTGGTCTACCAAATGTATACACTCAGACATATAGCAATACATCTATCTCTGGTCAGAGGATGTTTGCCTATGATGTGACAGTATTCATCATAGGTCTTTGGTTATCTCGATCTCGTTAAGTCAACCCATTGACTCAACTAATCGGATACCTCCGAATCACTATTCCCATGCAGAGGACCTGCATCAAGAGGTCGATCAGATATCAGCCTAATGAGAAAGGATTGTCATCTCCTTCTCAGGCTGGAGATCACTACTTGTCAATCATTGATGATGCTTGATGAGTCATCTATCTAACTCCTTAGATATTCATCCAAGCATCAGCCTCTATGATTCAATCAATGAATCAACAACTGTATGATTATTAAGTTGGCCATGGTAAATAACCCATATTGTACAGAGGGACCTTATAGTGCATTCATTCATTCAATATCAGAAAGGGAGTGAAATATAATCAATAACTTTTATTGATAAATCATTTATTACAATAACATTTATTGTAGGAATGGTTCGCCTCGGGCTCACATTGCTAACAAGAGAAGGACAAGAATATGTCAATACACGACCAAAATATCGAATTTTGCCAAGTGTAAAGATAGTTCACATCATCCAAGATATGAAGACCCAAATCATCCACCATGCTTAGGAAATTCTCAAACCTGGCTGGAGTCACAACCACCACGATTTCCAAGGTGATCCTCTGGACGTAGATTGACATTGAAATCACCCACTACAATCCAGGTCATTGAAGGGAAACTCACACGTGCTAAGAGCAATTCGTCTAGCAGCTGCCGAATGTTTTCACCATTGCAGGGCCCATAAACATTGGTAATGACAACCCTCATTCCATCTGCCTTCCACCTTTGCAGAATGGTGATGGAGTGCCTGCCCAACATCTCTAGCCATTCTCGGGTAAATTTCTCACCACACCACCCCGTCACAAGGCACCCCGAGGCCCCGTTCGACTTAATCATCATGTACTCCAGCAAGTTAGAGCCTCCAATATCTTTCCAAATCGCAATCAAAATCCCTTGACACCTATGTTTCTTATAGGAGCGCCACATCTACCCTTCATTCTAACACAAGATTATGCACCGCACGCCTCTTTTCAAGTCGCCCCAGGCCTCAGACATTCACCAGCAATCGCACCACCCATACCCAAGCTTCCGAGCATCGAGCTCCAACCCCAATCGGGGACAATCAGCCCCATATTATGATACACCTCGAACCGCCTCCGCCTCCTTAATATCTTTGCCCAAAGAGTTGGAGTATATGTGTTATGCATCACTTGTGGTGTAGATAGGTAAATGGATCACTTTAGGATCTATTTACCACATCTAGTTGTTTAGTCCCACATCTACTAGTTGTGAGATGTGGAGACTCAGTGAGGGAAATATAAGAAGCCCCTCACCCTCTGTATCCAGTGAGAAAGTCAATAGACACATCAGCCCATAGAAGCGTTCTCCCATGGTTTCATCCCGCTCCCTAGGGAGAAGGATTCCATGCTAAAATCACAGACTTCTTAATGTTTTTTAACTTTATTTATCTGATACGCTTCCGCATTATATTTTCTAATATGGTATAAGAGTGGGTTCGATTCTCGATGAGTTGTTTTCATTATTTGATCGAGATTCAATTTTTTGGTGTTTTGATATTGAAGAATATTATGTTCGGAAGTGTTCAAGTTTGGCGGATTGATTTCTACATGGGTTTTTGAAACCCTGATATCTGGATTATTTGATTCTATGCATCTTCATCAAGAATTTAGGGTTTCCAATGAAACTATAGTTCTTCACCTCCAGATCGGCGGTGGCGGCACATGTGGTGCCTCCGGTTCCAGCAACGATGGGTTCCCAAGAGGGGAACCCTATCTCACAAAAAAGGGACAGTTCTCCTTTGTTCTTCAACGTCAGCGAAAAAGGGGGGCCTGATTATCTGCAAAACCCCATCTCGATGGTGGAGGCTCAACGCCGCCCCTATCTCCAATCACATGACCTCCAGCCTGCCGCCCCTATCTCCAAGACAAGCCACATCTCCAGACGGTGCTCTCCAGCTGCCCTCCTCCCAAGCAATGCATCAGGCAAAGGCTGAACTCCATCAACCCGCTCCATCATGCGAACGGTCTCCCTCCCATGCGAACGGTCCCCCTCTCATGAACTCCATCTACAACTCGCGTCATTGACAGCGCGATCTCCAGGCTGCATCCTGACGGTAGCGGTGGAACCATCAGCAGCAGAAACCCCACCGCGGCACTCCTCCTTTCCTCTTTGATTTCGCACAGGCAGCGCAAGATGCCCTTACACGCTATCTTCCTCGCATCGTCTTCCAGAATCCTGGCGGCCGCACCTTTTCTTCCTGTTGATTCACCATCTGAGGCGGCGAGACTCCCTCTTTGCTACTCCATCAGAGCTCGAAGCATCCTAGGCCCGCCCCCTCCTTTCCTCACGGTCGTGTGGGCGACAATCCAGAAGCCTCCTCCATCTCGTCCAAGGGGCAGCGGCACCCTCCTAATACACGTGGCGGAGGCCAGAAGAAAACCCCCATCGTGGGCGGCAGGAGCAGAACCCCATTGGGGGGCGGCAATTCGAAGAGAGTTCCCAAGTGGGAACCCTATATATTGGTAGGCCCAAGTGGGCCATTGGCTTTTTAAAAAAATGTATGTGAATAAAAAGAGGAAGGGAGAGATGCCAGGATTAGTAAAAAAATGAATAAATGAGAAGGGCCCAGCCAGAAAATACAAAGGGGAGGGGATGCTAGTTTGGCCCATCAGGTAAAAAAGGGGGGATTTGTTTTCAAAAAGGCACGTACAAAAGAAAAGTCGTACGCAAGTAAAAAAACTGCAAAAAAAAGAGAGAAATAGCCACAAGAAAACATTTTGAGATTGTTTTAGGTTCTCCCATTTTTTTATCTTCTTCCAACTTGGTCGATGTTGATATTCCGACCAGTATATGAGAAAGGAGGAGTTTTGTGTAGAGTCACAGGCCATGATGATTTCAGATCAGATTCAGATTCTCCAATCAGTGCCAGGCCAAATTTTCCAAACTCTACAGAAGTTTCAGACTCGATGTCAGATTAGTTCCGAGTCTTCATTTCGATTTGCATGTGTTTGCGATCATCCTTTGTGTGGTCCTCATCTTTTATTTTGGTCTCAGAGTTTTCATGTGTTCCATAGGGACTCCAGAGTAGAGATCCCATTCTCTATGCCATGTGGTCTAGAGTTTTCATGTGGTTTCATAGGGACTCTAGAGTAGAGATCCCATTCTCCGAGCCACTATCAAAGAGACCAAGTTCTCCGATGAGGAGACTTTTCAGACTCCATTCTCCAGCGACCGTGGACTCCGACGAGGATGTTACCACGGCTTTTTTAGTCCGGCCCTTCAGAGATGGAACAGTTGTCCACATGATCCAGTCTTCTACATGTGGCGGACAAGAGTTCTCCAGGTGAAGACTCATTTTCAATTTCAGTGGCTCTAACAGGCACAGTACAGAGCCCACTAAGTTTGTCTCACACTCCAGACCGTTTGGTCCTCCTCACCTACACAACATGAGAAGCAACGTCCTCGACAGCAGCCGACAGTTGTGCGCGTTGAGATGATATTGTTCGTAGTGTCCTATAGCGTGAGTTTGAGATTTCTTTCTATTTGTCCAAGCTGAGCATTGCATGCTCAAGCTTGAGGGGGGTGTTGGAGTGTATATGTTATGTGTCACTTGTGGTGTAGATGGGTAAATGGATCACTCCAGGATTCATTTACCACATCCAGTTGTTTAGTCCCACATCTACCAGTTGTGAGATGTGGAGACTCGGTGAGGGATATATAAGAAGCCCCCAACCCTCTATATCCAGAGAGAAAGTCAATAGACACATCAGCCCTTTGAGGCGTTCTCTCGTGGTTTCATCTTGCTCCTTAAGGAGTAGGGTTCCACGTTAAAATCTCGGAGCTCTTAATATTTTTTATCTTTATTTCTCTGATACGCTTCTGCATTATATTTTCTAACATGGTATCAGAGCAGGTTTGATTCTCGAGGAGTTATTTTCAATATTTGATCGAGATTCGATTCTTTTGGTGTTTTGATCTTGAAGAATATTATGTTCAGAATTGTTCAAGTTAGGCAGAGTAATTTCTACATGGGTTTTTTAAACCCTAATATCTGTAGAGTTAGGTTTTATGCTTCTTCATCAAGAATTTAAAATTTCTAATGAAACCCTAGTAATGCACCTCAAATCGACGGTAGCGGCACATGCGATGCATCCTCCGGTTCCAGCAATGATGGGTTCCCAGGAAGGGAACCCCTCTCACCAAAAAGGGGCATCCCTCCTTTGTTCTTCAGCTTCAATGAAAAAGGGGGCCCCGATTAGCTGTGGAACCCCATCACGATGGTGAAGGCTCAGTATCGCCCCTATCTCCGATCACATGACCTCCAGCCTGCCGCCCCTATCTCCAGGACATGCCGCATCTCCAGGTTGCGCTCTCCAGTCGCCCTCCTCCTAGGCAACACATCAGGCGAAGGATGAATTCCGTCAACTTGCTCCATCAAGCAAACGGTCCCCCTCCCATGAGATCCCTCATATTCGACCAAGCCCAAAAGGTCTACAACTCACGCCATCAGCGATGCAATCTCCAGGTTGCATCCTGACGGTAGCGGCGGAACCCTCAGTAGCGGGAGCCCCATCGCAGCGCTCCTCCTTTCCTCTCTGATCTCGCGCAGGCAACACGAGATTCCCTTGCATGCCATCTTCCTCGCATCATCTTCCAGAATCCCAGTGGTCGCACCTCCTCTTCCTGTTGATTCACCATCTGTGGCGGCGAGACCCCCCCCCCCTTTTACTGCTTTAGCGGAGCTCGAAGCAACCCGAGTCCTCCCCCTCCTTTCCTCACGGTCAGGTGGACGACAATCCAGAAGCCTCCTCCGTCTCATCCTAGGGGCAGTTGTACTCTCCAGATACAGGCGGCGGCGGCCAAAAGAAAGCCCCCATCAGGGGGCAGCGGGAGCAGAACTCCATCGGATGGGCGGCGACTCGAAGAGGGTTCCCAAGTGGGAAACCTAAATAGGGGTAGGCCCAAATTGGTCGTTGGCTTTAAAAAATATATATGTGAATAAAAAGAGTAAGGGAGAGATGCCAACCAGATTAGTAAAAAAATGAATGAATGAGAAGGCCCAACCATAAAATACGAAGGGGAGGGGCGGCTAGTTTGGCCCATTAGGACCTATTTTTAAAAAAAAGGAGATTTGTTTTAAAAAAGGGCGCGTACAAAAGAAAAACCGTATGCAGGTAAAAAATTGCAAAAAAAGAAAGAAATAGCCGCAAAAAAATCATTTCGAGATTGCTTTATGTTCTCCCCATCTTTGTTGTCTACTCCCAATTTGGTCGATGTTGTTACTGCGACCAGTACAGTAGAAAGGGGGGTATTGTATAGAGTCACAGGCTATGATGATTCCAGTTCAGATTCTCCAGTAATTGCCAGGCCAAATTTTCAGGACTCTACAGAAGTTTCAGACTCGACGCCAGATTAATTCCGAGTCTTCATTTGGATTCGCGCATGTTTGCAATCATCCTTTGTGTGGTCTCCATATTTTGTTTAGGTCTCAGAGTTTTCGTGTGTTCCATAGGGACTCCAGAGTAGAGATCTGATTTCCTATGCTATGTGGCCTAGATTTTTCATGCGGTTTCATAGGGACCCCAGAGTAGAGATCCCATCTCCGAGCTAGTATGGGGGAGACCCAGTTCTCCGACGATGAGACTTTTCAGACTCCATTCTCCAGCGATCATGGACTCCGACGAGGATGTCTCCACAGCTTTTCAGCTCGACCCTTCATAGATGGAGCAGTTGTCCACATGATCCAGTCTTCTACATGTGGCAGGCCGGAGTTCTCCAGGTTGAGACTCATTTTCAGTTTCAGTGGCTCTGACATGCGCAGTACAGAGCACACTCAGTTTGACTCACACTCCAGCCTGTTTGGTCCTCCTTACCTGCACGGCATGAGAAGCAACGTCCTCGACAATAGCCGACAGTTGTGCGTGTTGAGTTGATATTGTTTGTAGTGTCCTATAGCGTGAGTTTAAGATTTCTTTCTGTTTGTCCAAGTTGAGCATTGCATTCTCCAGCTTGAGGGGGAGTGTTGGAGTATATATGTTATGCGTCACTTGTGGTGTAGATGGGTAATGGATCACTCCAGGATCCACTTACCACATCCAGTTGTTTAGTCCCACATCTACAGTTGTGAAATGTGGAGACTAAATGAGGGCTATATAAGAAGCCCCTCACCCTCTATACCAAGTGAGAAAGTCAATAGACACATTAACCCTTTGAGACGTTCTCCCGTGGTTTCATCCCTCTACTTAGGGAGTAGGGTTCCACGTTAAAATCCTGAGTTATTAATATTTTTATCTTTATTTCTCGGATACACTTCTGCATTATATTTTCTAACACAAAGCATCCCGACCATCCCTCATCATCTGCCCGAGATTCGGTAGAAAATCACGGGTCGAGGCGGAGGGCACCACTGAAACGACCCCATTGAGCTGTGGAGGAGCAAATTGTGCCAAAAAAGGACCCGCGATTAACCTCGAGGAGACTAGCAGTGTTGCAGGATGCCACAAGCATTCCCCCGCTTAGACAATCGGGTCAAAATTTCGCAGCTGAGGAAGGGTCATGTTATAGCCCATATCCGCTAGAGGATCCGGATCCACATCTGCACTTGCCAACACAGAACGCCCACTAAAGCTGATTCCAGGACTCGCTCGAAAGTCGTTGCAAACAAAATTCGAATAGACATGTGGTCCAGAGCCACCTGAAACCTGGTCCCCAATTTATGAATCTAACCGCTTGACAAGCATTGTTGCAGAGGACTGCTTCCCAACAAAAGATATGCCCATATCCCTCTCGAGAGCAGCTCCATCCCCCCCCCGTCTTCTCCCCCTTTACCTGAAGTGGAAAGGGACACTCTACAAACCAGAAAAGCACTTTTCCCTTTTTCGACCCTTCCCACTTCTGTCACATTGGACCTCCCCAGCTACCAGGTCCAAGGATCTGATGACTGCAACGCAACCTCTTGGATCTCCAGGCATGATGCGCAACCGCCAAAATTTGCGTCGAAGCAGAAGGGCAGGGGTCACGAGAGCTCCACCACCTCCACCAGCATCTTGAACCGTTGACTGTGACGTAGCCCATCAGAAACAATCACCCCCACACGCATCACCGGGACTAACACTGCTCGAACCACTTCAAGCCTCCTTTCAATCAGATGGACACCCTTAACGGACACCACCCTTGCCGCTTGCAAATCGCACCCTCCATCGTGCAACCTAGGAGCTCGCCAATACATCCTCCCAGCCGCCTGCTTCGTGAGGTCAAGCAGCTTCGAGGCTTCCTCCTCAGTGAGGTCGCATGCACAAACAGTGGAGCCACCAAGGAGGATCACATCTCCCCAAAGCCACATCCAATAGCACATCCAACATCCTCCATTGCATCTGCCAAACAACCACATGAGCCACAACCTTCCCTTTCTCACTACTCTAGGTAGGCCGAGGTTTCCAAACCTGAGGATGGATGCACTGGAAACTCTGATGGTCGCTTCGTCCGCAGGCAAAGCACATTACGGGGTCTCTGCGCATCCGCACGCGATGACCACGACCCCCACAGCGGAAGCAGAACCCCTCAAACCGTGAGCCCTGAACCGCACTCATGACTGCGGAAGGCCCCGACGGTGGCCTCGAGCATCAGTGCTGACCCCCTACCAAAGACCAACCCCCCCGCATCACCCATCTCCTTCCCCTCTAGCTCTTACCTATTATTTCTTCTCATTAAAACCCGTAAGTAGAAGGCTTTCTCTAAATAATTCGAATTGCAGCAATAACATGGTATGTCTGTGTATGTATAACCTTGTAAAGTAACAATTGCACTTTAAACCCTATATACATATTTACATCCTCGCTCTTACAAAGTTGCTAACTCTTTACGTTATAACCTTTGTGGGTCAACTTCCATCCACTAAACCATTGGCTTCAGAACAAAGTTCCCATGTGTCCAGCTTGATGTTGGCAGCTACTCCACATCCCTGCCAGCCCCTAGTGTCCCCAAGAGCTCTTATGTGACATAGACAATTCCTTCACGCATCCTAAACTCCCAACATGCCGAGATCAGCCCAAATAGGCCCCCTGTCACACCCTCCCAGCAAGCATAGTGTTCCATTTACATGCTCAACTCCAGTCTGATACCTCCTTCATCTCCCTGACAATCATAGCATCAAATTTTGCATATTGAAGCCCCCTATCCTTTCGATTTCCAAGGTTTTACTCCTATTTAGATGACAGTTCACCAAATTTCACCTAAATGTGAAGATTCCTTAGCAATTTCTCAAATTTCATCGAAATATTGTCTGATTTACCTTATTTCTTGTTTTCAAACGGGATTTTTTCTGATGTTTCTTTGATTGATCGTCCTCTTATAAGAAGCCCAAGATCCGCCGTTTGAATATGGTCTCATACATCGATGACTATTTGTAATAATCTTAAAACTTACATAGCTCATCCTTATAAAAACAAATACTAAAACTAAATAGCATAAACATCATTTAGTTTCAAGAACTTTGCCTCCCAATAATGACGGAGACCACTCATCAATCACATGTACAAGCGCACGTACTTATCGTTGCGTATGCCCCTTTCCCAGGACACATACATATATGACCCATCATATATAGCCAGTCCTAATTGATTACAAAACAATGTACTATATAAACAGTTGCATATTATACTTTTTAAGATATAATTGCTTTTCAACACGTCATATCTAATGTGGCATAAGTAAAAACTACAAATTATACCTCATTTTTAGTTAATGAGTGTGCAATTTTATCTTATATACTGATAAGCGAACATTGAGACCTGAAATTCTAAAAATCGATATGTAAAGTTAATGGGTTTTTATCATGTTGGAGTATGTGGTGTATGCGTCACTTATGTGGGAGATGGGTAAATGTATCACTCCAGGATTTACCACATCCAGGTGTTTAGTCCCACATCTACCGGTTATGAGATGTGGAGACTAAGTGAGGGCTTATAAGAAGCCCCTCACCCTTTATATCCAGTGAGAAAGTGCAATGCATACATCAACCCTTTGAGGCGTTCTCCCGTGGTTTCATCCCGCTCCTTAGGGAGTAGGGTTCCACATTAAAATCCTGAGTTCTCCAATATTTTATCTTTATTTCTGATACGCTTTCGCATTCACTATTAACTAACATGGTATCAGCGCGGGTTCGATTCTCGAGGATGTATTTTACATTTTTTTTAGATTCGATTCCTGATTCTATGTTCCTGGAGATTTATTAGTTGAAGATTGTTATCATGTATTGATCGTTCAAGTTCCAGATTTAATTCTAGGGTTCCATTCTGAAATCCAAATTCCTGCACGCATCTCAAGGAGGCCCTCCGCATCCGTGCGGCAGCGCTGATGCAATCCTAGGCCAAGCCCCAGACTTCTAGGCACGTGCACTCCAAGCATCTCTGATCGGTCCAGTCGTTCTAGAGTTTCTCTCTGAAACCCTACTCCTTCCAAGCAACCTTTTACGCTAGATCAGTTGTGCATGTGACATGCTCCAGGCGGAGTTCCTTCACTCTTCCAGAAGGATCCAATCCCCTTGATCTTCCGCATCCAGGAGCTCCATCCCTAGCCGCAGTTCATTAAAAAAAGGTGGCAGCAACGGCGATGCGCACAGCCATCTCCAGCGAATGAACTCGAAATGCAAAAAAAAAAGGCAGCAACATCGTTGCTCTTCCTCCAACCGCCTGCAGCAGTCCCATCGATGATGGTGGACCCTAGCGACGATGGTTCCCCAATTGGGAACCCTAGCAGAGCGTGAGCTCCTCTCCAGGTCACGGTGGCATCCTCTCCAGGCAGCACCAAGCTCCTCTCCTTGGAGAGGCACCCCCAAGCAACGACCCTTCCTCCAGGCGGCGATCTCCAGTGATAGCGGCGTAGCCCCAATTCAACGCAAACCTCAAGACGGCGGCGGCTGCGACATCCTTCTCTCGATCTCGCGCAGGCGACGCGAGACCTCCTCCTTGCAATCCAGGCCCATCAGGTGGCGCTTCTCCAGGCGATGGAGCCTCTCCAACGCATCAGGCGATGCCTTCTCGCACGATTCATCTCCATGCGGCTGTGGATTCTCCAAGCATCGACGACACCACTTCATTCTCCAGGGCGGCAGGCGACTGCGGCAAGACCAAGCCCCATAGGGGGGATTCGAAGAGAAAGGGTTCCCACTTGGGAACCCTAAATTTAAAAAAGGGGGCGCCCAAATTGGGTCGAATGCTATTAAAAAAAGGCCCAACAACCTCCAATGATAATGTGCATTCACAAAAAAAGGAAAGAGTGGAAAATAAAAAAGAGAGGAGAAAGAGCCAACAGTGGGCTCTTGCATATTTCAGGGCCTAAGTAGGCCAAGTTTCTTTGTTCAAGAAGAAAAAAAAGGTGCGTACAAAAAAATGTACGATTAAAAAAAGGAGAGAGAAGACGGCTATTAAAAAATGGGAAATAGCCGGGAAAAAATCATACAAAAAATCCATACGAAAAAAAATGAATGATGATTCAAAAAATGCGAGAAAAAAGCCCTAAAAAATAGTGACGGCTTCATGTTTTCCCCAATTTCTTTGTATTCTCCCAACTTGGTCGATGTCTTCATTCCGACCAGTATGGGAGAAAGGGGGAGTATTGTGTAGAGTCACGGGCTTGTTCCAAATTCAGATTCCATATTCCAGGCCAACCAGTTGTTCCCATCGATGATGGTGGACCCTAGCGGCGATGGGTTCCCCAACTGGGAACCCTAGCAGAGCGTGAGCTCCTCTCCATGTCACGGCGGCATCCTCTCCCGGCGACACCAAGCTCCTCTCCTTGGAGAGGCACCCCCAAGCAACGACCCTTCCTCCAGGCGACGATCTCCAGTGACAGCAGCGTAGCCCCAATTCAACGCAAACCTCAAGACGGCGGCGGCTGCGACATCCTTCTCTCGATCTCGCGCAGGCGACGCAAGACCTCCTTGCAATCCAGGCCCAGCAGGTGGCGCTTCTCCAGGCGATGGAGCCTCACTAACGCATCAGGCGACGCCTTCTAGCACGATTCATCTCCATTTCTCCAAGCATCGACGGCACCACCTCATTCTCCAGGGCAGCAGGCGACTGCGGCAAGACCAAGCCCCATCGGGGGGGAGGGGGATTCGAAGAGAAAGGGTTCCCACTTGGGAACCCTAAATTTTAAAAAAAGGGGCGCCCAAATTAGGTCGAATGCTATTAAAAAAAGGCCCAACAACCTCCAATGATAATGTGCATTCACAAAAAAAAAGGAAAGAGTGGAAAATAAAAAAGAGAGGAGAAAGAGCCAATAGTGGGCTCTTGTATATTTCAGGGCCTAAGTAGGCCAAGTTTCTTTGTTCAAGAAGAAAAAAAAGGTGCGTACAAAAAAAACGTACGATTAAAAAAAGGAGAAAGAAGACGGCTATTAAAAAATGGGAAATAGTCGGGAAAAAATCATACAAAAAATCCATACGAAAAAAAATGAATGATGATTCAAAAAATGCGAGAAAAAAAGCCATAAAAAAATTGCACGGCTTCATGTTTTCCCCAATTTCTTTGTATTCTCCCAACTTGGTCGATGTCTTCATTCCGACCAGTATGAGAGAAAGGGGGAGTATTGTATAGAGTCACAGGTTTGTTCCAAATTCAGATTCCATATTCCAGGCCAACCAGTTGTTCAGACTCTACAGATGTCCAGACTCGACGATCAGATTCCGAGTCTTCAGATTGATTCGCACATGTCTGCAATCAGTCGTCATAGTCCCCATCTTTTTTGTCAGAGTTTTCATGTGTGCCATAGGGACTCTCGATTAGATATCACATTCCCTATACCATATCGGCTAGGGTTTTCATGTAGTGTCATAGGGACTCCAGAGTAGCGATCTCATTCTCTGAGCCTGTATGGGAGAGACCCAGTTCTCCAACGATGAGACTTTTTCAGACTCCATTCTCCAGCGACCGTTGACTCCAATGAGGATTGCACTCCACGACTTTTCAATTCGACCCTTTTCATAGAGCAGTTGTTTACATGTTGTGGCAAGCCAAAGTTCTCCAAGTGGAGACTCATATCTAGTTGCAGCGACTTTGACAGGTGAGGTACAGAGCACATGCTATCCGACGAAAAGATTCAGTTTAACCCACACTCCAGTCCGTTTGTTCCTCCTCATCTGCATGACATGAGAAGCAACGTCTTCGACAACAGCCGACATTTGTGTGCGTTGAGTTGATATTGTTTGTAGTGTCTTGTATTCTGAGTTGAGATTTCTTTATGTTTGTCCAAGTTGAGCATTGCATGCTCCAGCTTAAGAGGGAGTGATGGAGTATGTTGTGTATGCGTCTCTTATGTGGGAGACGGGTAAATAGATCACTCCAGGATCCATTTATCACATCCAGTTGTTTAGTCCGACATCTACCAGTTGTGAAATGTGGAGACTCGGTGAGGGCTATATAAGAAGCCTGACACCCTCTATATCCAGTGAGATAGTGCAATGCATGCATCACCCCTTTGAGGCGTTCTCCCGTGGTTTCGTCCCACTCCTTAGGGAGTAGGGTTCCACGTTAAAATCCCGAGTTAGTCTCCAATATTTTTTTTATTTCTGATACGCTTTCGCATTGCTATTTTCTAACATATCACTTAAGCCCCTATGAGATATTGCAATATCAGTCATGACCCTCCCCTTTTTGGAATATTACTTATGCCCCTCAATTCTTACACCATTATCACTTGTGTTGTTCCCATAGTTTCATTGTCAATGGGTCCAACTATACCATCGTTTATTCAACCACGGTTTGATTAACAAGGGCATAAGTGTCAAAACAAACCCTTCGTCCCTCTGCACAATGCCTCCTACCGCCAATCCCTCCATCTCTCGCTTCTCCTTCGCCTCCTCCTCCAACAACTACAGGCCCCCTTCTCCCACTGATGGGTTTGAGTTGCGGTAGTTCACAGCTACAAAATCTTTGCCTCTTGCAGCTGAGAAGCCCCGGAGAGGAAGCGAGTAGCCGCGCAGGTAGCATCTTATGTGAAGGTATCACAACGGAGGAGGAAGAGGGGCTATATTGGGAGGGGTGGAGGACGAGGAAGGGCTAGATGGGGAGGGTGCGGAGGAGTAGATGGGAGGAGGAAGATGGGTTGGATGGGGAAAAATAGGGGATTTTCAGGCATTTATTTAGCAGCCTCAAAATTTTGATTAATTAATTCATGAAAACACCTCGAAAAATCAATAAAAATCATCATTAAATCCGTAATAGGTAATTTATCTATAAAAATACAAATATTTTGATGCTTTGGTGGATGAATGAAGGTAGAGTAAAGAGAGGATAAATAAAGAGGAGGAAGAAGAAGAATGTAAGGGTAGAGGAGGAGGGGTTGAGGGAAAGGAGCAAAGTAGGATAAGGGGCTAGAGGGGGCGAAGGAGGAGGTGATCGGAGGAGGATGAGGAGGGGCTAGAGGGCGAGAAATAAGGAATTTTGAGGTATTTGTTTAGCAGCCTCAAATTTGTGATTAATTAGTTCATGAAAACTCCCCAAAAATCAATAAAAATCATCATTATATCCGTAATAGGTATTTTATCTGTGAAAATACAAATACTTCGATGATATGGTGGATGAATGAAGGTTGAATAAAGAGAGAAAATAAAGAGGAGGAAGAAGAAGAAGTGAGGAGGAGGAAGAAGAATAACAATGAAAGGACGGAGGAGGGTTTGAAGGGGGGCAAAGGAGGAGGAGGGGACGTGGGAGGGGGAGGGGTGGAGGAGGAGGGGTGGAGGAGGAGGTGGTCGGAAGAGGAAGGGCTATAGGAAGGGCATAGGGGGAGGGGGTTGGAGGGGGAGGGGTGGAGGAGGAGAAGTAGGGGATGGAGGGGGAGGGGCGGAGAAGGAGAAAGAGCTGGAGGGGGAGGAGAAGAAAGGAAGGAAGAGTGGAAGCAAGAAGAAGAAGAAAAAGAGAAAGAAAAAACAATTCCGCCCTCAAATTTTTATCTAATTACCCTTGTATCCCCAAAGTTAACTTCTGTTTAGAATGAGGACGGATGGCAACTAACCTGAGAGGCACAAGTGATCATTGTGGAAGAAGCCGGGGGTATTGGACATGCGAGCCCACGGCGAGCCATTATGCAATAAATGTTATTGCGAATATCATTCCCTGATCTGAAATAAAGAATAACTAATTTGCATAATTAGGGTTATGTACCATGGCTGTCTTAATGATCATACAACTCTTGATTCAATTATTGAATCATAGAGGCAGGTGCTTGGATGAATATCTAAAGAGTTAGATTGAGGACTCATCAAGTATCGTCAAATGATTGTTAAGAGAGGATCTTCAGCCTGAGTAGGAGATGGCAATCCTTTCTCACTTGGCTGATATCTGACCGACCTCTTGATGCAGGTCCTCTGCATAGGAATAGATTAAGAGGTGTCAGATTAGTTAGGTCAAAGAGTTGACTTAACGAGATCGAGATAACCAAAGTCCTATGTTGTATGCTGTCATGATATAGGCACGCATCCTCTGACCGAAGACAAATGTGTTACTATATATCTGAGTATGTACATTTGGCAGACCAATAGGTTGATAACCTAATTAAGGTCTATACACCGGCGCGATGGTGTGCATACAAGGGCATATGAGTAATACGATCTCTCAAAGGGATCATACAGGTTCATTACTGAACCGGAAGACATGAGCTCACTCATGAGATATTGGGAAGAATCAAATTCCGTGCACGGTCGTCTCGCTTTGGAAGCTTGACTGAATTTCTAGGTTTGATATATACTTTTGAAAAGTATATGATCAAGACCTAGGTATGATATACTCTTTTGGAAAGTATATGATCGATACCGACTCCCAATGATCAAAAATGAGAAACTTAAAGATAAAACCCTGAAGTAGACAGTGAGAAGAAATATAAATACTTCGGGTTTATTCTGGGTCTTCCAGAATGCAGGATGTACAGGTATTAGGAATACCTGAGGGTGATAAGATCATAAACGATTGTATAACCATGACGCTTCCATTCCTAGGGAGTGATGAAACGGGTCTAAATTTTAGTGACTCGTCTCAGTAGAGAAGTGATCTAATCTTTGTCCAAGTGTTGGACAGTGATCTGAATGTGATTCAAATGTAATGAGAAAATTGGATCTACGGCCTTGATTTAATCAAGCATCTATGGGATGTCCGCAAGATCTGGATTTGAGATGTGATCTCAATATCCAAGTCACTATATGTGGAACAATACAATCGCCCGGTCCATATCTCCAAGTATCCGCGGAGAAAGTGCACTATCCTTGAAAGAGTTCAAGATAATTTCATTTTTGATATTATATATCCGAGCATTGAGAATGTCGGTAATTAAATGTGATTAAATTATCATGAATACTATGAATTTGAAATAAAGAGAGTTATCTTAGATAATTAAATGTGATTTGATTATCAAAGATGTGAATAATGTGAATGTGATTCATATTATTTGGGCAAATGAGAATAAAGATCCAAGATGATTAAATGTGATTTAATTATCATGGATATGAATAATGTGGATAGCACTATCCATATTAATCATATATATTATAAATGTGATTTATAATATATAAGAGAGAGCTATTTGTAATTTATATTTGTTAATTAAATGTTCATGTGAATTGGATTCACATTGGAAATTATATTGAAAATGTAATTCACATTTTATTTTGGGTTGTGAATGTGATTCACAAATTTCCAATGGTATGATTGCAATATTCACAAAATAAATTGGATTTATTTGTGAAATAATTTGCAACAAAAGTTGTTGCAAATATTGGAGAGAATCATGAGATAATGTAATCTCATGTAATAGGAAAGAGACATCCACCTTCCTAATAGGAAGAGTGGACGACCACAATTCCTATAAGAAATGTGGTGGCCGTCCACTCTCCTTATGGAAGGAGGCTTGCCTCCTTCCTGTTTCTCCAATGAAGATTGATTTAATATGAATCAAATTATATTTAATATATATTTGATTTTATTAAATTAATTGTTGTTGTGTTTTTAGCAACAAATCATGACCATTGAAAGAAACACAAATCAATGTGAGCCACTGGATTTGTGTTGCCCATGGATTGAGATCCATGGATCCCAAAATATTATAAATAGAAGGGTACCCCTTGCTCTTCAAATGCTAATGAGAACATAAGTTTCTCTCTCTCTTTCTCTCTACATTCCCACTCTCTCTCTCATATGGCCATCCACCATGGATGCCCTAGAGAGAGCCTCCATCGTCGTAGCGTCGTCGTTATGCTGCCCAATCGTTTGCTCGTGGATCTCCGTCTCCTTCGGTGCGCCTCGCTCGTGAAGAAGACGTCGGCTCTCGTGTGTCGAGATCATGAGATCCGTCGCTTAGATCGTCAACATGGATTGCGAGGAGCACGTGTTTCATCAACACGTTCGCAAGCGTCTCCTCCGTCGGATCGGACTTGAGACAGGAGGTCTCTTCGTTTAGAGACTCGATCGCAACCACGCTTCAAGAGGTAACCCTAATACTTGTTTGTGATTTAGACGAATCGAGAAGTATTCTTAGATCATGTGGTTTCGTCACATGAAAAAATTTTAATTTCCGTTGCATCGAGCAACTAGTGCAACTAGTCGCTCACGATTGCATACGATGCGATCCTCACGCTTCTGTGATGCGATTAAGCATCTCCCCATATCCTTCAAGTGGTATCAGAGCCTTAGTCGGAGGTTTCGGATACAATCCATAAACCTAGGACGACTTGGGTTCGTTAGGGTTTGCGAAAGTTTTATCGCGTTTTATTTCACATCTCTGTCTTGTGATTATTTTCGGCCTTTTTTAAATTGTTTAAACATGAAAATAAAACTTGGATTGTGTTCCCCATTAAATAAGAAAACCGTGGGATTTGAGTTTACGTAATTTGGATTCCGCTTGCTCATGTTATGATCATTTTAGCAAACATGTATCCACTGTTTCGGGGACTGCGAATCTCAACGTAATTAAGAAGTTAATTGATGATTTGAAATGCCTTGAAATGCATGCAAATCACTTAGATTCTGTTGTAAATCAAATTAGCAAACTTTGGAAACCTACTTTGCTTAATTTGGATTTGAATTGATTGAGATATGCTAATTTTAGTGAGGGTCACTGCTGGAAATTACTTTCCTAATCAAGAACCTTGTGATTGTCATTTAATTAATTAGTGAAATTAAAGGGTTTAATTTCCTGGAATAATTATGGATAAATATTTGTGAAATCTTGATAATAATTATCTCCTTAAATGACGTTGCCTTAACCAATATTTGATTAGATGTGATCTAGATCACAAATTGGTCACTTAATCTACATGATCTACATTCCAACAAACATAGTTGCTTGAATAGGATTGGGGATTTATTTAGCAAATCTCCTTATAATGTTAATCAAAATTGTTTTGATTACTATTATATGGTATAACTTCGGTTGAAAACCCGATTATAATCTCAAGTACACAATGATCAATTTGGCATTATCTTTTTCCGAGATGGATATCGTGTCTAGTCGGGGAGCGTTGGGGTAGCAGGTTGCACCGTGTGCGGTCTGTCCCACTCCCGTCGGAACTGGACATGACAACGGGTAGGGACTCGATAATGCAGGAGAAATCACGGTGTATTTTTCTAATTATTAAAATTCAGAATAATACGTATTTGAGATAATACCATAATTCAAGTAACAAGAAAGATTATTTGTTGGATATTAATTAGATCATTAATTTAATATGATTAGATTAATTGGAATCCAATTAAAATTAAAACACTCTATTATGAATAGAGATGTTATTTCCCTTGAAAGAATTAATCATAATTGTTAGAAAATAGGAAGCGGAAGCGAAAACATGGAACAAGATAAAGAAAATAAGAACAACGGGATTTAACGTGGAACCCTACTCCGTGAGGAGCGGGATGAAACCACGGGAGAAGGCCTCACAGGGCCGTATTTGTCTATTGACTTTCTCATCTGATACAGGAGGCATGGGGCTCCTTATATAGCCTCCACAGAGCCTCCAAGTCCCACTGCTGGACAATGTGGGACTAAACACTTGGATGGGGTAAATGGATCCTGGAGAGATCCATTTACCCATCTCCCATACATGTGACGCATATAACGCATACTCCAACACTCCCCCTCAAGCTGGAGCATGCAATGCTCGGCTTGGACAAACAGAAAGAAATTGAACTCACGCTACAAGACACTACGGACAATATCAACCCAACGCGCACAACTGTTGTTGTCGAGGATGTTGCTTCTCATGCCGTGCAGGTGAGGATGACGAACGGGTTGGAGTGTGAGTCTGTTGAATATCCTCTTCGGAGAGCATGTGCTCTGTACTGTGCCAGTCAGAGTCACTGCAGCTGAAATGAGTCTCCTCGTCGGAGTACTTTGGCCCGCCACAATATGTGGACAACTGCTCCATCTCTGAAAAGGGTCGAACTGAATAAGGGTCGTGGTTGTGCAATCCTCTTCGGAGTCCACGGTCGCTGGAGAATGGAGTCTGAAAAGTCTCCTCTTCGGAGAACTGGGTCTCTCCCATCTGGCTCAGAGAATGGTGCACTACTCTGGTGTACCTATGATACCACATGAAAACCCTTGCCAACATGGTATAGGAAATGGTCCTCTACTCTGAAGTCCCCATGGCTCACATGAACACTCTGGTCGAAAACATAAGAAAAGGATGGGGACCTCTGAATTGATGGCATACGTGTGCTCATCTGAAAATGACCGCATACATGTGCATGTCTGAAACTGAATCTCTCTCTGAAAACTTGAAAATGGGCCTCTCATCATGGAGTGCCTCGAACTTGGACTCTGACCAAACGGAATGTCGAGTCTGAATCTGCGCATCCTACTGTGGACTCGGAATCTGAACATCGAGTCTGAAATTGCGCATGGAAAATCTTCATCTGAAAAACTATAGAGTCTGAACATCTGGATGGTCTGATGAATATATGAATCTGGAAGAAGACCTGTGACTCTACATATACTCCCCCTTTCTCCCATACTGGTCGGAAAACATGGACGTTGACAAGTTGGAAGAAGACAAAATAATGGGGAGAGAAAAAGAACTTGCGGCTTTGCGTCATTTTTTTAATAGTCGCCCCTTTTTTGTTTAAGCCGTTTCATTTTTTTACGGCTTTTCAATTTCTTTCTCTTTTTTTAAGTTTGTGTACGGCTTTTTCTTATACGCGCCTTTTTTTTCCTTTTATCTCTCTTTTTTTAACAAACAAACGTAACCCATTTGGGCCCAAAGAAACCTTAGCTCATTTGGGCTTTACAAAATACAGCTCTTTTTTTTACAAAAAAAACTCGCCCTTCTTTTTTTTCTTTTTTTCAACAGGCCCTCGGCCACATAGGCCCGCAGCATTTTTTTAATTAAAGCCCGTACCCTTTAGGGTTCCCACGTTGGGAACCCCTTTTTTTCTTGTCACGCCCGCCGCCTGGAGATTAGAGGTCGCTGCCTCGACGCGGGAGGGAATCTCCCGGAGCGCGCGCGGGGAGAGGTCGCGGACGCACGGGCTGCGGTGTCCAGGGGCAGGGGGCGCG
This sequence comes from Ottelia alismoides, assembly GCA_037367405.1. Classification (NCBI taxonomy): domain Eukaryota; kingdom Viridiplantae; phylum Streptophyta; class Magnoliopsida; order Alismatales; family Hydrocharitaceae; genus Ottelia; species Ottelia alismoides. The sequence continues at coordinate 185,801 of JAZKJV010000172.1, forward strand.
CGCGGAGCAGGGGCTCCACCTAGGGGCTTTTTGCGGCGCCGCGGGATCATCGCAGCCTGGAGGTTGTGCTTTGGAGAGGAAGATCGCGCAGGGGCGAAGTCTGCAGAAGCCTGGAGGTGTCGCGTTGTCTGTCTGGGAAGAAGATGACGCGCTGTTGCTGGGGATGCCGTTGCCGACAACGCGCTTGGAGGAGATCACGTCTGGCTATGAGGGAAGAAGGTGTTGCGCTGCCTGCGCGAGTCCTGGAGCCCGCGCGACTTGGGAAGGTGCGCCTGTTGACGCGCTTGAGTCACCGCGGGAGAGGAAGGGCGGAGTGGCTCCGCCTGGGATCTGGAGGAGGGCGGGCGCGGCTATTGGGACCGCCATGGAAAAGCTGTACGTGGTTGGTGCTTCAAGCGGCACTGCAACCTGGAATTTTTGCTGGGAAATCTCGGCGCAACCCCCAATTTTTTTTGAGATTGCGAGTATCGCCGCTGGAGTGCGTGCTTGTAGCATGCGCGAGGCACAGCCATTTGCGAGGGTGAACAACTTGTCTTGCCGTTTGGATGTGATGGCCTTGTGCGAGATAGAACCGCCTTATGGATAAGGGCTTGAAGGGGCGCGCCACCTGGATCGTGCGTAGCCCGAAGGCTGGAGGTTGCCTGGGCGCGGCCTGAGCAACGATGTTGGAGCATGGATTAGGGTTTCAATGGAAAAGTCCTAGTCTTGAACAGCTCCAGAACATATTAATCAGACTTGAACCAGACGTGCACAGATCTTGAACATAACTTTATAAAAATTCATCTTCGAGAACGAACCAATAATCAGATCTCGAATCAAAATAAAGAACACGGTGAAATCCTCGAGAAACGAACCCGCTCTGATACCATGTTAGAAAATAGGAAGCGGAAGCAAAAACATAGAACAAGATAAAGAAAATAAGAACAACGAGATTTAACGTGGAACCCTACTCCGTGAGCGGGATGAAACCACGGGAGAATGCCTCACAGGGCCATGTTTGTCTATTGTCTTTCTCATCTGATACAGGAGGCCTGGGGCTCCTTATATAACCTCCACAGAGCCTCCAAGTCCAACTGTTAGACAATGTGGGACTAAACACTTGGATGGGGTAAATGGATCCTGGAGAGATCCATTTACCCATCTCCCATACATGTGACGCATATAACGCATACTCCAACAATAATGAATATGATTCATGATGATTAATTAGAATTTGAATATGATATGGAGGATCACATAAGTGACATCCATGGTCTCCCGTCAAGGCGGAGGATTCCGTCGCCAGGGATTGTATGTAGGAGATGTATGTCTTAAGTGACAGCTCCTATATGTAAGCGCATCTGGATCGGGCTCTTCTCTTCTCGAAAGAGTAAGGATGTATGCATAGTGACCCCAATATCGGGTCCTCATATTATTAGGGCGATATTGGATTGCGCATAGCAAGTTGTAATCCTGTTGACGATTGGTTCAATTAATGACGGGTCAACATCACCTTAGGGGTGGTGGGCCCGGGTGTTGAAGACCAAATTGGGAAATGTAAGTTGGACTTACAAGGCGGAATGTGTTCCCGCTTCTTTTTATCCGAATTACAGGTTCTCATATTATTGGGATGTAACAAAGATAAGGAAGGAGATCCCAGATCTTACTTGAGATATAATGGTAAGTATATCTCTTACATTGAAAGTGATTAAGGGAATGAACTTTCAATGTTGACACGGCAAGACAACTTTGATATAAAAATTCCTAAATCAAAGTAAAATATGTGTATATATATTTATATACATTTATGTAAATTTCTTATTTCAGATAATCCCTCATTAAACCCACTCAATATTATACTCAATAATACCGAGTATAATATCATGAATTGGATTCATGATCAAAATATTGTACTTGCAGTTGGACACATAATGTATATGGTTGCAATGTGCAAGTTTCCTCATAATAATGAGGAATGACAATTAATTAGACAAGAGGACAACAACCTTGGGTTTGCTTGTCTCTATAGTCTTGATCTCTCATCAAATATACTTTAGAAGTGACATGTCAATGATAATCGTAATTGTCAAATAATCCTTATAAAAATTTGAGAAGATGTCCTGACATACATATGTGCTCTTGACATTTAATCATGAATGACATGATTCACCGCATTATGTAGAATGGTGGCTCTATAAGAGATGGTGTATTCAAAATGTTTGAATACCTACCTGAACCAATGTTTTAAGAGTTTAAATGGATGTAGATATGATGAGTATCATCATTCTGCTATATATACTCTAGTCATCCATAAAGCTTCATAATATTCATATTGTATGAATTGAATGAAGCATGTATAAATGTTGAAATACTCTTACATTGAATTCAACATAAGAGATTCTTTGTCTTGAACAATGGTTGTTTATAGATGAAGAGAGCGCAGTGGAAGCATGGGTCAGACCCAAGATGAGAATGAAAGTCAAAGAGTTGACTGTACTTCTGTGACTTTCATCCATATGACATCCAGAGAGTTGGATGAATGCCAATACTGCAATAAGCCGATGTATTGATAATATGACTATCAAATCTATCTATAATCCTTAGAGAAGGACTCGGATAGTGCATCGGAATAATCTACATATAATCATTGAAATTGACTTTCTTATTTGATAAGATAAAGTCTAATAATTGTATCTCAATCTTCTAATGACACTTGCAATTGATTTCATATGTATTAGAAAATTAGAAATTTGATCTTGAGGTTTAATGGCCATCCATGTTGGAATTGATGCAATTATTGCAACAATTTCCACTGGATCAATAGACTTCATTTTTTCAGTGGGAGAGCCCTTAGTCTTAGAGAATGTCTCTATGACCCAGCTATTAGAATACACTCATAATTTATTTCTAAATGTTGGAAATAAACATGAATTCTGGAATAGACATATCATAAAGAATTATAATGGATAGTAATCTAACATCTAGTGGACTCTACTAAATTAGAAAAATAATGAATGGTTCATTATGATTTCTAATACTGAAAAATTAAACTTTAAAAGATCAATTGGAGGATGAAGATCATTTGGCAATGATCTGGCATCAAGCCTTGGACATATGTCTATTGATGAGATCAATAGACTAGTAAGATATGAAACTTTAGAATGTCTAAAATTTCAAAACTTACATACTTGTGAATATTGTATTCGAAGAATGTCCAATACACCCTTCTCTTGGGAATGGTGTGAAATGTCGAGGTATTCAAGATCTCATACATATTGATGTATGTGGATCATCTATATCATAATGAACATTATGGATATGTGATATCTACTGATGATTATGTATGATATGAGATCTCTTCTCTTCACCTAAGAAACCTTTGAAATATTCAAAAATTTCGTAATTTTGGTTTGGAACCAAATGTCTGAATGAAGATGAAATGAGTTTGATCTAACCTAGGTAGTCTATACCTATTAGATGAATTCATGGAATGTCTTATGGAGATATGTCTTATGACTCTTATCCCACTCCTCCTGATACACCTAAACTCAATGGAGTTGTAGGGAGATACAATTGGATCATGTATGCCATGATTTAATCAATGATGAATTTTAGCATAATTATCCCTTAGTTTACAGATATATAATTGTAGTAGAGACTACAATATATATCCTTAATAAGGTTCCATGCAAGTAAGCTGGAATCTAGCACTGAAGAGTGCTACTTCATTAGGAAAATAAAGAATGATATTGGATACCTACTTTATGACCTTGAGATTCTTAAAAGATCTCATCTCTGAAAATGTGATTCTTAGAGGATGACTCTCTTGAGAATCAAGATGAAAATGAAGTAAAGGAACTCATTTAATCTTGAAAAGATAATGAGATTCCTGAAATCGAAAACTAATAGAATAATTAAAGATAAAATACTAATACTTCTTCAAATGAGTTTGAGGATGTATTCCATGTGTCAGTTAAGTCTGATAATGATCTTACTTCATGTGATGAAGCTTGTAAAGATCATGACATGGAAAGATAGATGTTAGCAATAAAGTCTAAGGTAGACTTCATATACAAGTGTTATATATAGACCCTCGAAGATTCACCTATAAGGGTTAGACCCATTAAGGTGTAAATGGATTTTCATGAGAAAGAGGGAATTGATGAGAAGGTATGGACCTTAAGAGCACGGCTCGTAGCCATGAGCTAGACACCAAAGAGAAGACATTGCTTGCGATGAGACTTGCTCTTCAGTGACCTTGAGATTCTTAAAAGATCTCATCTCTGAAAATGTGATTCTTAGAGGATGACTCTCTTGAGAATCAAGATGAAAATGAAGTAAAGGAACTTATTTAATCTTGAAAAGATAATAAGGTTCCTGAAATCGAAAACTAATAGAATAATTAAAGATAAAACACTAATACTTCTTCAAATGAGTTTGAGGATGTATTCCATGTGTCAGTTAATTCTTATAATGATCTTACTTCATGTGATGGAGCTTGTAAAGATCATGACATGGAAAGATAGATTTAGCAATAAAGTCTAAGGTAGACTTCATATACAAGTGTTGTATATGGACCTTCGAGGTTTCACCTATAAGGGTTAGACCCATTAAGGTGTAAATGGATCTTCATGAGAAAGAGGGAACCTGATGAGAAGGTATGGACCTTAAGAGCACGGCTCGTAGCCATGAGCTAGACACCAAAGAGAAGACATTGCTTGCTATGAGACTTGCTCTTCAGTGACCATGCTTGAACCCATCAAGAATATTGCTAACTATATCCATGCAACTTGACTATGACATCTTCATGATGTGGGTCAAGATTGCATTCCTCTATGAATACCTCTCTGAGGATATTCACATGAAGTAGCCCTAGGGCTTCATGGTTGAGGAAAGCAAGGTATGCAAGCTAAAGAAATTCATCTATGGACTCAAATAAGCTTCTTATAATTGGAACATAAGATTTGATGAAATTGTAAATGTTATGATTTCAGATAGAATCTTGGTGTACCATGTGAAGCTTAGTGGGAGTGACATTGTGTTCATCGTGCTAAGTGTAGAAATTATCCTAATCATTTTAAAATGATATAAGGACAATAATAAGTGTTTTATAATCTGGTTGCTCCATACCTTGAGATATAATCTCAATGATACCTCTTAGATTTTAGTTCTGAAAGTGTTCAGAAGCAAAGAGAAGAGGATATTGGGACTGTCACATTTGTAGTACACCTTGGATATGTTCCATTCTTGGAGAACCTCAAGGAAGGCTTCCTTTCCTTAAGATATGGTATTGACCTATCTGAAGGGATAGCACCTCAAAGAGTTGAGGAAGTGAATGTTAGAACTGCTTGCACTTATACATCAGTTACGAGAAGCCGAGTGTACGCTAGATGGGTACAAAAACCAGATGTCAGCCATGCAGTGGGAGTAGTAAATTGTTACTAATCCTACTATGGAGATAAAACACTTAATTGTAGTAATAACAATATCTTCAAAGATGACAAGATTTTTGAGATAGTGATATCAAAGTCTTATCTTCAAAAGCTTAAGACTTTATAGATAGAGATCTAAAAGGTCTTAACTACGAATACCTTGCGAGATAGAGATCTCCAGGAATAAGGGCATTCTGATAAGGGTAATAGAAATTACAAATTGGTTATAATAATTATTGAGGTGTAGTGTCAAGGACACGATGACTGACATGGTTGAGTATTGGTTGCATGAGATGCAACATTCGCATTGGATGCGAACAGTGTCACGAGGAGATATGCAAGTGTCGTAAAAGGACTTGACACAGTCTCTTGGGAACAGAGTGACTGATCAGCTTACCTAGCTAATTTCTAAATAGCATATGATTGTCACAAGAGTGGGTTTAAATGATTGGCCCATTAATGGCTCTTTGGGCTAGTGGGAGATTGTTGGACATGTGAGCTCACGGCGAGCCATTATGCAATAAATGTTATTGTGAATATCATTCCCTGATCTGAAATAAAGAATAACTAATTTGCATAATAGGTCCATTAGTACAATTAGGGTTATGTACCATAGTCGTCTTAATGATCATACAGCTGTTGATTCAATTATCGAATCATAGAGGCTGGTGCTTGGATGAATATCTAAAGAGTTAGATTGAGGACTCATCAAGTACTGTCAGATGATTGTTAAGAGAGGATCTTCAGCCTGAGTAGGAGATGGCAATCCTTTCTCACTTGGCTGATATCTGACCGATCTCTTGATGCAGGTCCTCTGCATAGGAATAGATTAAGAGGTGCCAGATTAGTTATGTCAAAGAGTTGACTTAACGAGATCGAGATAACCAAAGTCCTATGTCGTATGCTGTCATGATATAGGCACGCATCCTCTGACCGGAGACAGATGTGTTACTATATATCTGAGTATGTACATGTGGCAGACCAATAGGTTGATGACCTAATCAAGGTCTATACACCGGCGCGCTGGTGTGCATACAAGGGCATATGAGTAATACGATCTCTCAAAGGGATCATACAGGTTCATTACTGAATCGGAAGACATGAGCTCACTCATGAGATATTGGGAAGAATCAAATTCCGTGCACGGTCGTCTCGCTTTGGAAGCTTGACTGAATTTGTAGGTTTGATATATACTTTTGAAAAGTATATGATCAAGATCTAGGCATGATATATTCTTTTGGAAAGTATATGATCGATACCGACTTCCAATGATCAAAATGAGAAACTTAAAGATAAAACCCTGAAGTAGACAGTGAGAAGAGATCTAAATACTTCGGGTTTATTCTGGATCTTCCAAGATGCAGGATGTACAGGTATTAGGAATACCTGAGGGTGATGTGATCATAAACGATTGTATAACCATGACGCTTCCATTCCTAGGGAGTGATGAAACGGGTCTGGATTTTAGTGACTCCTCTCAGTAGAGAAGTGATTTAATCTTTGTCCAAGTGTTGGACAGTGATCTTAATGTGATTTAGATGTAATGAGAATATTATATCTACGGCCTTGATTTAATCAAGCATCTATGGGAGGTCTGCAAGATCTGGATTTGAGATGTGATCTCAATATCCAAGTTAGTATACGTGGAACAATACAATCGTCATGTCCTTATCTCCAAGTATCCGCGGAGAAAGTGCATTATCCTTGAAAGAGTTCAAGATAATTTCATTATTGATGTTATATATACGAGCATTGAGAAAGTTGATAATTAAATGTGATTTAATTATCATGAATAATATGAATTTGATTCATATTTCAAAGAGAGTTATCTTAGATAATTAAATGTGATTTGATTATCAAAGATGTGAATAATGTGAATGTGATTCATATTATTTGGGCACATGAGAATAGAGATCCAAGATGATTAAATGTGATTTAATTATCATGGATATGAATAATGTGGATAGCACTATCCATATTAATCATATATATTATAAATGTGATTTATAATATATAAGAGAGAGCTATTTGTAATTTACATTTGTTAATTAAATGTTAATGTGAATTGGATTCACATTGGACATTATATTGAAAATGTAATTCATATTTTATTTTGGATTGTGAATGTGATTCACAAATTTCCAATGGTATGATTGTAATATTCACAAAATAAATTGGATTTATTTGCGAAACAATTTGCAACAAAAGTTGTTGCAAATATTGGAGAGAATTATGAGATAATGTAATCTCATGTAATAGGAAAGAGACATCCACCTTCCTAATAGGAAGAGTGGACGGCCACAATTCCAATAAGGAATGTGGTGGCCGTCCACCCTCCTTATGGAAGGAGGCTTGCCTGCTTCCTATTTCTCCAAAGAAGATTGATTTAATATGAATCAAATTATATTCAATATATATTTGATTTTATTAAATTAATTGTTGTTGTGTTTTTAGCAACAAATCATGATCATTGAAAGAAACACAAATCAATGTGGGCCATTGGATTTGTGTTGCCCATGGATTGAGATCCATGGATCCTAAAATATTATAAATAGAAGGGCACCCCTTGCTCTTCAAATGCTAATGAGAACATAAGTCTCTCTCTCTCTCTTTCTCCCTACATGCCCACTCTTTCTCTCTCATATGGTCGTCCACCATGGATGCCCTAGAGAGAGCCTCCATCGCCGCAGCGTCGTCGTTATGTTGCCCGATCGTTTGCTTGTGGATCTCCGTCTCCTTTGGTGCGCCTCGCTCGTGAAGAAAACATCGGGTCTCGTGTGTCGAGATCAGGAGATCCGCCACTTGGATCGTCAACATGGATTGCGAGGAGCACGTGTTTCATCAACACGCTCACAAGCGTCTCCTCCGTCGGATCAGACTTGGGACAAGAGGTCTCTTCGTTTAGAGACTCGATCGCAACCACGCTTTAAGAGGTAACCCTAATACTTGTTTGTGGTTTAGACGACACGATCCGAGAAGTGTTCTTGGATCATGTGGTTTCGTCACATGAAAAAATTTTAATTTCCGCTGCATCGAGAAACTAGTGCGACTAGTCGCTCACGATCGCATACGATGCGATCCTCACGCTTCTGTGATGCGCTTAAGGATCTCCCCATATCCCTCCAAAAAAGGGAGGGGCATAAATGATAGTGCAATATCTCAAAGGGACACGAGTGATAAAACCCAAAGTTATTTCCACGACTTTCAACAATATTATCAAAGTATTGGTAAAATTCTTTGATATTTCTCTTTTTAGACTTTTTTTTGACGCTCAAAAAAAGGGGGAGACACTCAACGGTGTTCACCCCAATATATTAAAAACAAAACGGAAAAAGAATTTACAAAAGTGTTAAAAAAGTCGAACAAAAAGAGATTCGCGATCAATCCTCGGTCGAGATGACACCGAGCACAAAGGGAAAGCTTCTGATCAAATTCTCTTTTTAGACTTATGAAATCAAAATACGAAATTCGAGGTCATGCCAACCCCACCCATGTCTCTTAATGCCCACAACTTCAAAAGAATCATGTTTTCTCTCTGACGACCTTCAATGAGGGAAAGTGTATTAAAAAGAGAAGGGGAGGGAGATGAAAATTAGAATAGAGAATCTCCAACATCATATTATTTGTTAGATATCGCTAGATTAGCAGTGATTCACTTAATAACATGGATGTGCATGTAAAATAGAGTAACTTTACACGGGGTTTGTCCGAGTTATTTTATCTTCTATTTATATTTGAGCCATGTAACCCTTCTGGGTCGTTTATGTAATTCGTCATTTTAGCTCCATGGGTTTCAAGCTATATACGAAATCCTAAACTCATGGAATAAGATACAACAATTCATTCTCTTCTCCACATGGTAGCATCAAAGCAGTGGTCCAAGATTGGTGTTCAAATCTAACTCTTACAGCCACCACCAGTTAAGCCCTCACGTGGGCCCTCACCTCTCTCTAGGGTCTCCTGTAGGGCACCTCTCGCCACTGCGCAAGGCTGCAGCACCCGTGTCACCGCCCCATATGCTCATCTGAGCCCTAGCGCGTGGGAGTTGCTGCAATCTAGCCTTGCAAGGCCGCCGCCTGACCACCGGATCCCTCCCAGGCCTTCCGACTCCCTGTGAGACACTCTCGGTTGCCGCTTCCAACCCTTTATCGTTGTCGTGGAACTCCCAGGTGCCTCCAACACTGCCACTAAGCATTTACGCCCTACTTGGGTTGCCGTCCGGATCCTTTAGGACCCACTGCTCAATTGTGCATCACGATTTTAGAACTCTCACACACCCATGCGTGAGTTCTAAGGCACTTTCCAGTCCAAGTCGACCGACTAGGTTGACTAATCGACAAGACTAGTCGAGTCGGGGGGTATCTGACTCAACTAGGCCTAGTCGGTCATTAGTTGGTCAACCCGACTAGTCGGACCGATTAATCGGTCGATTTTTACATCAAGCTTTTTTAGTTTTTAGTAAAATGATTTGTAATTCCTGTGAGCACTCCAAGCCACCAGTAAAATGCACAGAGTTCCAATGATCTGTAGTTGTAGGTATGTCTTCTGTTCCAGAGCACTAAGTTTAATATTGGATGTGTATGTTGACAAAAAATTTGCACTAGTAACGTCTTTCCTTAGGAAGTTGAATCATGGGCTAACTATTTATATGAGTGACAATGTTACTGCTAAGCTGGAACTTGAATGTGAAGTTTCCAAAGATGGAACTTGAATGTGAAGTTTCCAAATCTTGTTCTGATGCATGAAATATCTATTCCATTGGTATTTGGTGGTAATTTTGTACCAGAAATTGATACTTTATGTGATAAGCAGTGATGTTGTTGACGTACTATTTATCATTCAAATCTTTAAGGCCAGGAATAGTATTCTACATCAGGGTCCACTTCAAATATTGGATCTCTACCTGGCGTTAGAGATCTGAAACGTATTTTAAGTAATGTAATTAAAACAAATTCAAGTTACCCTTATTTTATATTCCATTTTTCTTTTTTAACAGTATTGGAATTAGTGGCTTCCTGACTTCAAGTCAAGAAGCTAGGCAGAACAACTTCCCTTCATCAGCTAATGGAATGGCGAACATTCAAGATGATCATGTCATTGTAAGTTTGTCAGCTATCCTTATTAGTCCATGTGCTATGAAATAGATTTTTTGTCGATACAGAGGAAGATGTTTCTTACCAAGGATGTTATCGAAATTCTCCGCTTTTCCCCATGGACGGAGACCTTTGGTGATGGACAATACTGGTACCAAAAGATCAGTGGTTGGAACTTGGAAGTTTGGTAAAAAATATGCATGTTCTCTTGGAGCTTTTATGTACAAATCTATGTGTGTGTATATATATGTATGTATGTATAAAAAATTAATTATATATTTAAATAATTAAAAATTTAAAACCGACTAATGGCCAGCTAAATTCGATTAGTCGTCCGACTATCGATTAATCCTTAGTCAGTGCTCCTGTCGATCGAGTATCGACTACCGCTTTATGCAACCTTGAATACGACGTATGTGATTGTACATAAAGTAGCTTTCCCACCAATTCTCTATATCTTCTCATGTCCATCTCCTTTGTATCATCATCGTATAGCCTCATGCTAGGATCCATATGAGTAGTGGCAAGTCAGCACCCAATCATGCTTGTCTCAACTAGCATATCTGTAACATATTTTCCTTGGGTCATCACAAGACCCTGTTAATTTCTGGCAAACTCTAACCCCAGAAAGTACCGTAGGGTGCCAAGATCCTTAGTGACAAACTGTTGACCAAGAATTTTTTTTGCTTTTTTGATCCCCTCCACATAATCTCATGTAACAAGGATATCAACAACATAGACCATAACAACGACAGTAACACTATGGGTTCTCTAGACAAACAACGAATGTTATGTATTTGATCTCCCGAATCATTGCTTCTCAATCAGGTCTGAAAGCTTCTGGAACCAGACCCTTAGACTCTGCTTAAGACCATAGATGGCCTTGTAAAATCTACAAACCTGTTGATACTCCACTTCAGCATCAAACCTCGAAGGTTGTTGCATGTAGACTTCTTCCTGGAGATCTCCATATAGAAATGCATTTTTGACATGAAGTTGAAATAGTGGCCAATCATGTACTACAGCTACAGTAAGGAGAACTCAAAATGTGGAGTGGCGAGTAACCAGGGAGAATGTATCCAGATAGTCCACCCCATAGGTCTAAGTGAACCCACATGCAACTAATATGGCCTTGTAATGATCGATACTACCATTGACATGGTGTTCAACAGTAAACACCCACTTGTAACTGACAATAGACGCTCCAGGAGGAGCTGGGACCAAGCTCCATGTGCCATGCAATTGTAGCGCAGACATCTCCTCTTCCATGGTAAGACTCCATCGACTATCTCTCAAGGCCTCCGGCTAAGTCCGTGGAATCTCGACGGTAGATAGACCAACTGTAAACCTCCTAAAATCCCATGCCAGACGATTAAAAGATACATGGGAAGCAAGATGATACGAAGCACACGTATGCCTCTACTTCCAAAGAGCAATAGGTACATCCAGGTCATTGGGAACCTACTCAATCTGTATGCCAACCTCCTGCAAAACTTCCTGCTCAAAAACATCTCCAAATCCATCAGTAGAAACAATGTATTCAAAACAACCCTGAGGTGTGTTGGATGGCGGACGAGGTGCATGAGCAGAAGTTGACCGACGAGTGTAGAAACGTAGCAAGGGTGGAGCAAGGGTAGTGGGTGGTGGTGGTACAGAAGGAGGTGATAGAGGAGGTAAAGGTAGAGCAACGGGTACAGCGGGAGGTGGTAATGGGTTTGTACGAGGACGTGAAATGTAGACATCATCATCTGAATCAGATGAAGTCAACCTATCTCTTGTAGGTGAAAAATACATCATCGACTCAAAAAATGTGACATCAACAGTGACATAATATTTCCTACGCAATGGATCATAGCATATGTATCCCTTCTTCATCCCGGAGTACCGCACAAAAATACATTTGACAACTCTGGGAGAGAGCTTGTTAATACCAGGAGACAACTGATGGACAAATGCAATCGAGCCAAACAAACGAGGAGTGAGTGAGAACAAGTCCTTCTCAGGATAACCAAATGAGAAAGGAATTTTTTTTCCCAGTTTAGACGAGGGCATGTGATTCATTAAATAACAAGCAGTGAGAACTGCATCAACCCAGAACAAATGTGGAGCACGACTTTGAATGAGAAGGGTTCGTGTGACATCAATTAAGTGGCAATGCTTACGTTCTGCAACACTATTTTTCTAAGACGTGTATGCATGTGAGGTTTGATGAACAATACTACGAGAAAAGAAGAACTGAGAGAGTTCAAGCGTACAAAATTCCAATGTAATGTCAGTTTGCATATACTTGACTGTAGAGGAAAATATATTCTTTACTTCATTGATAAAAGATTGTATCACATTCCCAGCCTCAGATTTATTTTTTAACAAGAAGACCCATGACAAACGAGAGAAATCATCTACATTCACTAGATAAAATGTGTCCTTGGTGATCAAGTACACAACTCAGACCCCAAATGTTTACATGAATCAACTCAAAAAAAAGAGCTACTACTCTGACCCTGACAACTAGGAAAAACAGACTAGTGATGCTTTCCCAACTAACACGCCTCGCACTGGAAGGATGAGCAAGGTGAGATCTCAGGAAGAACATGACACATCTTCTAAAGAGGAAGGTGACCAAAGTGCGGGTGCCACATAAATGGGGAGATTGGTCATGTGGGATTTTGAGGAAACACCAGCCTACAAGTGTGGATCAGTCGATAGAGGTCGTCTTGTTTACAGCCACAACCAATCACCATGCCAGTAGGAATGTCCTAAAATACAAGAGAAGATGGGTCAAAAATAGCACAACAATGTAGGTCTTTCGTAATCAGAATAGCATGAAGCACATTCAGCAGATGCATCGAAGATGTCAAACTGATCTCCCCATGTCCTACAACTGGAGAATGAGTCACATCAGCTATGATAATTGATCTGTCAGGGGGAACTTGTTTGTATCCATCAAACTGACTCATGTCTCCACACATAGATGGGACACCCTAGAATCCATAATCCATTCTAATAATGTCAATTCTATGACAACTGGTAAGAGCATAAATACTACCTGAGATACTGGCAGAAGCAGAGGCTGCAACATCCGAATGGCTTCATTGAGCAGGTGAAGATGTATGAGAAGCAACATGAGGCATAATCACCCTCAGGCGAGTAACCAAGTCCCCAAATCTCTGATCGGATGCAGTAGTTGCAGAAGACTCAGCAAGCTCGGCTACACGAGCAGAAGCAGGAAAACCATGCTTGGAGTAGCATGTATCCTCTGAGTACCCTCGACGATGGCAAAAGGTGCATAGCTGGCGAGTACAACTTCCTCTACCACGAGGTCCACGACCGCGAAACTGAGAAGAACCTCCCCTACCACAAGAGGCAACCATTACAGAGGAGGTCTAACTGGAAATAGAGGATGGAACTGATATCTTGTAAAGCATGTGGTATGCCTCTTCCATGGGAGGAATAGTGGCATCTGCAAGTATCTGAGAGTGAGTAGCATCAAACTCTGAATCAAGTGCTGCTAAAAATACGCCAACCATGGTGGCGTTTCTGTAAGCCTTCTGTAGCTTAGGGGTGGCTGCAAGGGGCATAAAGCTATAAAACTTTTCGAACAAGCCAAGAAACAAGGTATACATAGAATGCAGTGGACGACCATTCTGCTTGATCGTGAATATATCATGTTGTAACTGCAAATACTTTGTCTCATTTCTCACTTAAGAGTAGCAGCGAGAATATCTCGCATTGCGTTGGTAGTGGGATGGTGCAAAACATCATTGGCAATATCCATTGTCAGAGTGACACACAACCACGTATGTGCATATGCATCATCAGCCTCCCACGAGGCATTCACTATAGTTTTGTCAACCGGTTCCTCCTCGGTAAATGTGCTTCTTACCCGCAAACTGCATCAGGCTCATGAACCACATGGCCCATAGTTTGAAATTTGCCCCATCCATTTTGACTATTGATGCTGGACCTCGAAAAGAAATAGTGGCAGGGATATCAATCATACTTTTTGACATATTGTCGGTTCAAGAAACTGGGGCTTGTAGACTAGAGATGTTCATCTGCACAAACATAGAGAGACGTGGTTGCATATATAAATGAAGTGCAACCATATCCACGGAAATCGACACAAAATTGATCACACGATCACATTCCTGGAGCTCTAGGAGAGGGCTTTATGATCCACGGGGATGGCAACAGCCACAGATAAGGCCGCGACAGTCGCTGATAGGGTTGCGAGCGGTGGCCAATAGTAGAGAGTGCCACAGGAGGCGACGCTGGACAACAACAGGCTACAAGGGAGGGTCGTAGGCAACTGTGGGTGGCGGCCTACAGCAGTAGGTGTCGCAGGAGGCGGTATTGGACCACCGCGAGCTGTAGTTGAGGGTGATAGCCTACAGCAGAGGCCATTGACGGTGGCTTTGGAGAGCCCAGGTGGCAATGGTTGTCGATGGTGGCGACTGAGCGCATGGCCTCAAATTTCAGCGAAATTCGGTCGAATTTCTGTCGAATATCGATATCCAGTCGAAATCGAAATTCGACCGAAATGACCGAAATATGGGGGTCCTAGTACAAAAAATGACCGAAATGACCGAAATTTCGGTCGAAATTCCACCGAAATTCCATCGAAATTCTGTTTTGATCGATACCGAAATGGTGACCGAAACCGACATTTAAAGCCTTGACTGAGCGAAGGAGATGAAGGGAGAAAAGGGAGCCAAGAGGTGTCTAGGGTTAGAGTTTTGGTGGGGTACGAAAGCTCCACTTTAGGACCGCCGCTTTGATACCATGTTAGGAAAAATGATAAAATTATTTTTGAAGAACCATAGGGCTCTCATATATAGAGACCTCCATGGGTAAATTACAAAAGATGGATGAAATAAATATAAATGTGAAAATAGTACATAGACATAATAATATCTCTATAGTCCCCAAATATCACAACAGACTAAAGAAAAGGGCAAGGAACAATGAGGCTTAGTCTCTTAAGGAAAAGATGCATGATGATATTTAACAAACTGATCCCTACGTGTGCACTCGGGAATCCATGTTGCATGCGTGGATGGGAGGTGTTGCGGAACAGATGCTCAATCATAAAAATATTTAACAAAATGATAGCCTTCATACTCAAAATTCTTCAGCAAGGGCAACTCAGAGAACATTTGAGAGGGGGTTTTGGCAGAAGGATGACCAAGCTGCAAATAGGGCTGCTAATTGAACTGAGTTGTAACAAACGAACCTATGTTCGAGTTTGGTTCAATAAGGGAGTTCAAAATTTTGAATTCGGTTCGAAAAATGTTCGAGTTCGAGTTCATTTAGAAAACGAGCGTTCGAGTTCGGTTCAATAATAGTCCGTTAACAATTTAACTTAACTAAAACTTGTTTATATGAACAAGTTCAAAACTTGAGTTCGATAATGAGGTTCAACAAGCAGTACAATAAAGAAATTATTCAAATTAAAGTGGTACAAAGCCCAATAAATACCATAATTTCTTTAACCGTGAAATTTATCATACGTATAAATACGAAGTTACACACAAATACACACATATGCATATATCGAACTCAATTTTATTGAATGAACATATGTCATGTTCATGTTCGGTTCGTTGAGCTATCGAACTAAATTTTGAAGTTCATGTTCAGTTCATTTAGAAAAGAATGAACATGTTTTGAACTACTATCGAACGAACTCTAATCGAATATAAACATGTTCAGTTTGATTAGCAGCCCTAACCGCAAATGCCATAAGAACGGGTCGGCAAAAATTGAAACAACACCAACAAAAATGAAGTATGTTGGGATATCAAGACAGTATAGGGCCTACTTTAAGAGCCTTAACATGTGATTATCAAATCGGAGCACCAGCAAGGTAATCGACATCATACTCTATATGTCAAGAAAAGCAAAAACAAAGTGGATCTCCTTATTATTACATTAACGACATGATCAAAAGGGGCATAATAAAGAGCTGAATGCATGTTTAAAAAGGAAATTTCTACCTAATTTCCCAAAGGAATCTTAGCAACCTAAAATACTATTAGCATTTAATAAGATGTCGAACAGAGGCATGGTTCTTTGTCAGAGAAAATATACTCCGAAATTATTAAGGGAAATTTTAAAGTTGGGATGTACACTCGCCCTATACCTATTTGAGGAAAAATAAAAGTTGAGCATCAAGGATGGATAACATCTTGATAAAAACTTTCAAGGTTTGGTCCTATAGGTGCATGGTATCGGGGAAGTTGGTCTTTCAAACTATAGCCAAACATGACATTACTTAAGCATCTAATGAGGTATGTCAATTCATGCATGCACCTATTGATGTGCATATAAAGGTTGTGAAACATGTGCTACGTAAAGAATGGAAGAGAAAGGCCTTATTTTGTAAAGTAAACGAAGCATGAGATTGAGGACTATGTAGTTACAGATAGGACAAGATGCTCTAATACTAAGAGATCCACCAATAGGTATTACATTGAGCAGCAACCTTGTGATTTGGAGAAGCGAAAGACAAATTGTTTATGCAAGGCCTAGTGTCTAAACGAAGTACATGGAGACAATAATCTTTTTTAGTAGCATAATTTTACATAATAAAACGAAGCATTTTAAGATCAACAATCACTTCATAAAAGAGAATTGATTCAACAAAGATTCAGTTGCCATTTCGAAATGAAAAACAACTTTTTTATGTCTTCACTGAGGAGATTTCCACGACTTTTCAAAAAGAATGTAGCATGTCGGGCATGTACAATCTCTATGACAACTTGATTGGGAGCATTGAGTTATTTTTCTTATATGAGATAACAGATCGTGGGTGAGGTCTGAGACTCTGAATGTGTAACACCAAGGTTCAGAAAGTCGGATGTGACATTCATTCAGCTAGGCAGTCTAAAGCGAGTAGTGGGTAAATGGTGGAGTATGCAATGGTATATGGCAACTATGCAATTTATATTGTTTTAATAAAAAATATTAAAAATAAAATAGTAAATTCAAAGTAGATATTTATGTTTCAGAAAAAATGCATAAGTTCTAATTTAATGCATATTGCATAACTTAGACAAAAAAAGTTGGTAGCTAAAAACAGAAATAGGGAAATGACCGACCCCAGGAATTGTACAAACTTATTCCAGCAAATTTTCATATTCGGTCCCCGCCTGAGTGGGTGAACTCATGCCACGGTTGCACTAGTCATTCTCTACTTTTAGGTCCTCCACAGCCAACTGAGACAAGACTGACAAGTATACTTGCTTTCATCTCATTACTATAACCCTGAACAATTGCAATGTCCCCAATCAATGTGTTCTTTGAAATTTTGAAGAACTTCAAGTCCTTTGTCACAACTTTCATCGGCTTAACTTTTGCTTAAGCCTAAATTCCATAGGAGAATATTATCTACATTTTTCTTCTCAAGCAACTCCATGTTGAGTTGTTGCTATCTTCAATGCCTTCGGGTAATTTCTGTTAACTGTCACCATCACCTGTAGGTTGCTATTGTCCTTAACGATTTGAGTGCAACTATGTTGCAGGACTAGCAGCCCATGTTGAAATTCCAAGACAAATGCCTCTTGTAGGTCATGGCTATAACTAGGAAACTGCAGCAGCATGCATTTCTTGTACCTGAAGATCCAGCCAACTGCAGTTGTGAGCTAATGGTGATAGCAACGCTTTGCTGTTGCTTTTGATTGCTACAACTGGGACTAAAAGAACGGGATGTATGATTGAAAAATCTCTACAAACATTACACCTTGTTTTTTTCGGTTTTCCTTCGCTGCTCTTTGGAGGGGGTTTTCTTATTGTTCATATATGTGTGCATGCACCTTCCAGAAAATATAAGAGAAGTCTGATCAGCAGCACCGCATGGACTTGATATGTGGTGCATGCTCTGCCGCATAAGCAGTTTAGTTGGATCGAATATGCATAATGCACCCATGCTGCATATACATGTGATTTGGCGGACCTATTGCCTCATGTTGAGAATAGGGACATGATGAATCTATTGGGCAATCGGATCTTGTCAAAGATCCGACAATTATAGAGTGTGGGGTCTATTGGGCAATTGGATCTTGTCAAAGATCCAACAAATATAAAGTGTGGAGTCTTGTGTTTACTCTAACATAACCTACCGTGAGAGATTAGGTTTTGAGTGGGGCCCTCAGGAATCGAGGTAGTTGGCCTCATCTGGAATGAGTAATACTGAGGATGTGTTCTCTCCCTCGTATATAGGGCCTTGTACGACATGCTCCAATGAAAAGAATCACTTTAGAGAAATGATTGTTAGGCCGATTCTCCTATAGAGTATTCCGATTGTCTCAAGCCACGTAACCTGCGGGACATGCTCGTCATGCTAAGTGGTATAAGGTGGAAGTTCGACGAAGGGTGCAAGTCATACCGAAAAAAGGGGTAAAGCATACGTCTACAAAGTTGGACTAGAATAGCATGGGCTTCTAATTGCTCTTTTCCATTATAGATATATAGGTCGCTAATAGGTTTGATTAGCATAGACGAAGATCACTATATAACTATCACTGGGCAGAGAAATCTAATATGAGATGTGCCTATTTAGACGACTGCGATGTGATTGGCCATGTCACTTGTTACTTGGTACTTTGAAAGAGTTCATACATTTATGCTCATATTGTGCGGGAGTCAGAAGGTGCACGGGCTCCCTTCCTTGTGGATCTTTAAGGAATGGCTCTTTGAATCCAATATTTGAAACACGATCCCCCCGACAACCCCCCCCCCCCGCCCACATAACCCGGTGGTTGATTAAGGTCCAGGGAGGATTGGATCTGACTCCCTGTTTCGCATGGGAATGGAAAGGATGGATTTTCATTCCAGCGCTCCTAAGGTGTGTCGTTAGGGGGAAGTTGGTTGAAAGACATTGTGGAAGGAAAAGAAAAGGGTGTATTCCTTCTAACCCTAAATCTCTCATATATAGGAGAAAAGATTTAAGGGTAAATTACATAAACAGGACAATAGAAATAAACAATTTAGGAAAAAGAACACAATAACATAAACATCTTAACACTCCCTCTCAAGCTGGAGCATATACATCTATCATGCTCAGCTTGGAACAACAGTGATGAAAAAGACCTCTAGCCAGAGCGTTAGTAAACATATCTGCAATCCGGTCTCCTGATGCTATATAAGAGTTGAAATTAGCCCCTTTAGGATCGAATCACGAGTGTAATGACAGTCCATCTCAATGTGTTTTGTCCTTTCATGGAATTCTGGATTATTAGCTATGAACAAGGCTGTCTGATTGTCGCATTTGAGATGCATAGGGAGAGGCACTTCAATTATTAAATCAGTCAAGACAGATTTGACCCACATTATCTACGTACTACCTTGAGCCATAGCCCTATATTCAGATTCCGCAATAGATCGAGCAGCAACAGTTTGTTTCTTACTCTTCCATGAGACTAGTGAGCTGCCAACAAACACAATGAAGCATGAAGTAGATTTCCTGTCCTCCAGACACCCAGCATAATCTGCATCTGCACACCCTGTAACTGAGAGAGACGTATCTCTTCTAAACAGAAGACATGTCCATGGAGATGATTTCAGATATCTCAAGATCATGAATGCTGCATCCATGTGTGCCTGTCTGGGTTGCTCCATGAACTAATTCACTCTACTCACAGCAAAAGATATATCAGGCCTGGTAATAGTAACACACAATAATTTCCCTACCAGCTCTATGTACCGTCTATTGTCCACCTCCTCAGATCCGTCATCATGGAGCTTCGCATTAGGATCCATCGGGGTAGTAGCTGGTCTACATCCTGTCATACCTATCTCAGATAGAAGATCAGTAACGTACTTCCTTTGTGTCATAACCATACCCTGTTGATTTCGTGCAAACTCCAGGCCAAGGAAGTAACGAAGCGTGCCAAGGTCCTTAGTAACAAAGTGCTTTCCAAGGAAATCCTTAGCTGCTTGAATGCCCTGTTCATCGCTGCCAGTGATAACAACGTCATCAACATAAACCAATATGACTACAATACCTCTCTGGCTTCTTTTTACAAAAAGAGTATGATCTGCAGTAGATCTGACAAACCCCTTCTGTTCAATCAATTCTGAGAGCTTCTGAAACCAGGCCCTCGGACACTGCTTAAGGCCATATATAGCCTTATGAAGACGGTACACCATATCGGATTCCCCCTCAGCAACAAACCCAGGTGGTGGTTGCATGTAAACCTCTTCCTGCATATCACCGTACAAGAAAGCATTCTTGACATCCAATTGGAAAAGTAGCCAATCACGTACCACGGCACCAACAATAAGAATCCGTAAGGTAGAGTGACACGCTACAACAGAAAAAGTGTCCTGATAATCCACACCATAGATCTGGGTGAACCCACGAGCAACCAGCCTGGCCTTGTATTTGTCTACGGTACCATCAGAGCCCGATGCTTCACAGTAAAAAACCACTTGCTTCCAACAACAGACGCACCTGGTGGAGCATGGACCACACTCCACGTACCTCGTGACTGTAAGGCAGCCATCTACTCCTCCATAGCCAGACGCCATTGACTGCTTTGCAGTGCCTCCTGATACGACCGTGCTATCTCTACAGCAGACAACCCCATAACAAAGTGCTGAAAATCCTTGGAACGACGCTCCAAGGAAACATGAGAACTAATAGGGTGCATAGTACATGCTTGTTTTTGCCGCCGAAGTGCAATAGGCATATCCAGATCCTCAATAGGACTAGTAAAGTCAGTATCTGCACCCTGTACCACAGTCTGTACATGCAAATCACTCGTGCCATTAGAAGAACTCAAATGCTCAGTACATACCTTGGGTGTGCTGGATGATGGAGGAGGCGCATGAGCATGGGGCCTTCGCTGATAGACCTGTGGAAAGAAAATAGGAGACGGTGGTGGACATAGTGGGGGGGAGTGGAGGTGGCGGTGGCGGTGATGGAATAGAACACTGTAATGACAGAGGAGGTGGCATATAGATTTCTTATCCATCCTCCGAAGCAGTAAGCATGTCACATGTGGCAGAAAAATACATAATAGACTCAAAGAAGGTGACATCAACACTGGCATGGTATCTTCGTCAAACAGGGTCAAAACAGTGATATCCCTTTTGGGTTTTGGAATACCCAACAAACACACATTTAAAAGCTCTAGGAGAGAGCTTGTCAAGACAAGGACAGAGGTGATGAACAAATGCAACCGAACCAAAGATACAAGGCGTAAGCGAGAAAAGATCCGTCTCAGGAAACGCAATCAAGAACGGGATCTTCTCCCCTAATACCGAAGAAGGCATACGATTTACCAGATAACATGCAGTTAGAACCGCATCTCCCCAATAGGAATGAGAAGCACGACTCTGAATCAAAAGGGTTCTGGTGACATCCAAAAGATGGCAGTGTTTCCTTTCAGTCACTCTATTCTGTTGGGAAGTATATGCACATGATGTCTGATGCATGATACCATGAGACCTAAGAAATTGAGAGAGCTAAGTACTGCAAAATTCTAGTGCATTATCTGAACCCATGTACTTGACTTTTGCAGAAAAAATATTTTTTATTTCATTAATAAAAAACTGAATAACAGCACCAGCATCGGACTTGTTTCTAAGAAGAAAAACCCAAGACAATCTAGAAAACTCATTAACCGCAACAAGATAAAATCTGTGTCCCTGACGATCAGGGACACAACTAGGACCCCAAATATCGAAATGGAGCAACTCAAACAGACTATGACTACTTGGACCCCGACAACTCTGTAAAATAAACCGATGATGCTTCCCAAGCTGACAGGCCTCGCACTGAAAAGTGGAGCGAGGAGAAATCTGTGGAAGAACATGAATCAGCTTTTGCAGAGGAAGATGATCAAATCGCAGATACCACATATAGGGAGAAACAGATCCCCTGCAGAGAGAAGAAGAGGCGCCAGCATACGGAGACTGCACGCCCCCTTGCTCGTTGCCAGTTCCAATCACTATGTCCGTGAGTATGTCCGGAAACACAAAAGCAGATGGATCAAATATGGCAGTACAATGTAAATCTATGGTGATCTGACTAATTGATAATAAATTCATAGAAAATTCAGGAGCGTAGAGAACATTCGGAAGCCTCAATGTAGAAGTCAATTGCACCTCCCATGACCAGTGATGGGGGAATGTGTTCCATCTGCTATCACAACTGATCGCCCATGCTGAGTAGGACGAAAATCACTAAACCGACCTCTGTCACCACAGAGATGATGGGATGCACCGGAATCCATGATCCATTCCGATAAGTCCGGCCTGTAGCAACTAGTAAGAGCATAGTCTATACCTGATGTAGACGCAGATGCTGAGGTAGCAACCTCTGAGGAACCTGAGGGAGAGCTAGTGGATCCAGACGTACCAGGCATGATCTCCCTCATTCGGGATACAAGCTTGTCAAAACTCTAATCAGATGCAGGTGGACTCCCAATCTGTTGTGTCCGCTTTGCAACTCTGGCTAACGCGGGAAACCCATGCTTAGAATAGCAGGTTTCCTCAGAGTGGCATGTCCTGTGGCAGTAGGTGCACAGTTGACGGGGTCGAACACCCCCTCCTCTACCGTGGTTGGAACTTCTCCTGCCACGATATAATGTATGGTTTCCTCTACCACGTGACGCCGCCATAGCTGAAGAAGTATGTTGCTGTAAAGTACTCCCATATGGTATAGACAATCTGCTCAATCTGTGATATGCCTCCTCCATAGGAGGTATGATAGCATCCGTAAGGATCTGGCACGAGCTGCATCATATTCTGGATCCAGGGCTGTCAAAAATACTCACGTCATCACAAAGTCTCTGTATGCCTTGAGCTGCTCTGGTGTAGCAGTCGAGGGTATGTAGCCATATAACTTCTCGAACATACCCCTCAAAGAAGTATAGAGGGAGTGAAGAGGGCGACCATTCTGCTTCGATGTGAAGATATCATGCTGGAGCTGGAGTATCTTCGACTCATTCTTTGTCAGAGAGTATGTTGCGGCAAGAATGTCTCACATAGCCTTTGCAGTAGGCTGACTCAGTATATCATTAGCTATCTCCGTGGATACAGTCCCAGATAGCCATACACGAGCATCATCCGCCTCCCATGAGGCATCTGTCCCAGTCTTGTCACGTGGCTCCTCTGTCGTGAGAATGTGCCTTTTGCCATTACATTGCATCAAACTCATGAACTGCATGGCCCACAGTTGCCGGACCTTTGAAGGCACCTAGGGATGGGACTTCAACTTTGTTGTCGAATATGATGACAACAATCTTCAAGACTGGACTAGCAACAAGAGATACTAGTGTCTACACTGACATACAGGAAGATAGTTGTGGGTATAGACTCATACCACAACCTCTTTCATTCTTTTGAAGAGTCCTTTGGGTAACTAGGGTGTTTTAGGGCTTCACGTTACACCCTAGGTACCCAAGAATCTACGGGACGACTACGTGTTGGCGGCAAGCTGCCCACTACACAAGGGCAGCGGTGGCATGATGTGCAGCCAAAGGGAGGAGCGCGTGAAGCCCTAAAGGGCTAGGCGCGCAAGAAGCGGGGAGGAGGCCAGGCGGCGACGAGCCCGCGAGGGCTGGACGGCGGCGAACCCACGGGGGCTGGCGGTGACGAGCCCACGGGGGCTGGGCGGCTGCGAGCCCGCAGAGGCTCGGTGGCGGCAGTACGCCCGTGAAGCCCGAGAGGGCTAGGGTTTTGGTGGGGATAGGATTTTAGAGCACAGGCTCTGGTCTAGGACCGTCGCTCTGATACCATGTGGAAGGAAAAGAAAAAGCTGTATTCCTTCTAACCCTAGAGCTCTCTTATATAGGAGAAAAGCACTAAGGGTAAATTACATAAACAGGACAATAGAAATAAACAATATAGGAAAAAGGACAAAATAACATAAACATCTTAACGGACATCATAGCTCAAAATTGCCAAGGCCGATTTTGAGCGTTTCCCTTTTTGTTCGAGGTCTTGCTTAGTGGGAGATTGTGTTGTATGAGCAAACTAGGTGTAGTTGAGCCTATCCTGCGAATTTGTGTTTGTTGTGCGTTCATCTCTTCCAGTTTTTCAACATCATTATCAGCATTTTTTTAACAGCTGTGTAAATGAAAAGAAATCCCTTTTGCCTGGCTGCCGATAAATGCAAAGAGAAACCTCCAAAGAGAAAGTAAAGTCATTCCCATATTGGAAACAATCCCAATGCTTAAGAAAAGCCTAAACTTTCTACTGAAATGAATGAACTTTTTTCTCGATTGTGTTTAACCCGGTCCCAATATAAGATAAAATAAGCAGATGATGGTCGAGAATGATGCCATATCAAACCTATAAAAATACCAATAACTAGCTGGAAACGCTATATATCATTTAGAAAGCTAATCAGAAATTACGTCATTTGTATGAGATACGACTACCTTTTCTCCACAGCTATAAAATGTAATGACAATGAAGAATATAGATGGATAGAAGGAACACATATGCAAACACAAGTATTACCATCTTGACGGGGAGCAGATTCACCACGCAACGGCCTATGTAGTGAGTTTTCATGTCCTTTCTTTCGTTTGTAGATGACAAATAGAACTACAAATATCAGTAGAGAAACCCCAGCAGCGACGGAAATTCCAGCAATGGAGCCCCCAGAAATTCCTGATTCAAATTTATGCAGAAACCAAGTAAGCCGCCGTGGCATCAAATTCCATAAGAACGTAGAAAGAATCCCCGTTAGCTGTGAACATCTGGGTATATGATAAAACATCACAGGAGCGGAGGTCAACCTCTTTTGCTGCAAAAGAATTTCCACAATACATGCTCCCACAAGTCAAAAAATCCATGTTTATAAATATATTGATATCAAATGCAATTATAAAAGACAATACCATGGTGGTAGAGGGTAATAACTTCCGTTTTTATCTGCAGATAGAAAGCAAGCAACAAATCTCAGCAAATACATGAGAAAATTATGACTTGTAATAGATCACTATGTATGTGAGCATCATATTAAGTGACTTCTGAATCAATGCTACATAAGTCACAAAAAATGGCATTTAAGATTTTAGTAATCTCCTGCTGCTGGCAAAATCACAGAAGCCAAAACAAACTGTACGTGCTCATCACACATGCACACATTTGTAGGGGGGAATGCAACAGACACCATGCTGGACTGGTTTTAGCCTAGGTACAAATTAAAGTGTGTATAAAGATGTCGAAAGAATATACTAAGTTACTAACTGAGAAGGCTAATTATGGAGATAAACAAAGAACAACGGCAATGCATTTCATTAGTAGCCTGGCAAGCATTCTGCATAAGATTGTGTTTAAGTAAATTAGTTGGACATTCCACAGGGGCAAGCTCGATCTAATTGCTAATATTTAACACAATGTAAATCTCATGCTTTTTTTGGCTTTTTCGAATAAAAGGCTAAGGTTTAACAGTAGTCTTTGGGCGGTCCAAAGGCCGGGAAGCTCTCCTACGCATATATCATATATATAATCATGCCAGGAAGACGTCAAGGAGACTAGAAGTAGGAGGTCGAATTATTTGATTTGATTGTATTGTACCAATGTAATGGCTCCCTTATTAAATCAATCTTTCTTCCCATTTATGGACAATGTTCATTTCTATCTATGTCCATCCCTTTTCCTTGAATCCACTCCCGGTCTCGCACTCAATCCACCCTCATGTCTTGTTTGTTTTATCTCCTCTCTCCCTTGGTCCAATAAAATCTTCAATAAATCTGGATGATTAACATCATGTAACTCCTTTTCTAGCCCATATTAGTAAGATGGGGCCTCCTCCATTCTGGTCTTAGTGATATCAGCACCTTAGCTTACAGCTGCCAACTATGATGGTGCCTCTACCTCACCTTATTTACATGGAATACTTCCTAGGTCAGGTAAGCCCTCTCCTTTGGAGTAGTTATGTTAGAAATATAAAATACGGAAACGTAGTATAGTATCAGAGATAGAAAATAAACAATAAGAATATCGGGATTTTTACCTGGAACCCTACTCCCTAAGGAGGGATGAAACCACGGGAGAACGTCTCAAAGAGCTGATTGTTCGATTGGACTTTCTCGTCTGATACAGGAGGTTTGGGGCTTCTTATATAGCCTCCTACAGACCCTTCAAGTCCTATCACTAGTAGATGGGGGACTAAACATTGGATGTGGTAATTGGATCTTGATCTATACATGAGTGACGCATATACTCCAACATTCCCCCTCAAGATGGAGCATGCAATGCTCAGCTTAGAAAAACAGAAAGAAATCTCAAGCTCACAATACAAGACACTACATACAATATCAACTCAATGCAAACGCAATTGTCAGCTGTTGTCGAGGACGTTGCTTCTCATGCCATGAAGGTGAGGAGAAACAAACGGGCTGGAGTATGAGTCAAATTGGGTCTCCTCGTCGGAGAATGTATATATATATATATATACATGTTATTCTCGTCTCTACTTTTTCGTATTTTCTTTTTACCATTGGACTCTTTATGTATTTTACCCATAGGCTACTCTCCTATATAAGAGAGCCTAGGGTGTATGGAATAAACATCTCTCTTATTTTTCTTAACATGGTATCAGAGCGACGGTCCTAGACCGAAGTTCTCGAACCAAACCCTAACCCTAGCCCCTCCACCTCCAAGCCCTCCGCGCCGCCGCCTCGGACTTCGTGCCCTATCGTCTCGGACTCCAGGTGTCGCCGCCTCGGATCATGTGTGCCACCTCTCGCACAGCCTTGTGCGTCACTCTTCACACGTGGTGCCCAGGCACGTCGCCTCTTCACGCGCGGAGCCCAGGCGTGTCGCCTCTTCACGTGCGGTGCCCAGGCGCGTCGCCTCTTCACGCGTAATGCCCAGGCGTGTCGCCATCGTCAGTGCGGGTAGCCCAGGCCATGCGTGTTGCCTATGCGACCTCTTGTGCATGTGTGATTAGCGTGCGCAGCTCCTGTCAGCGTGCGCGTGCAACTCTAGCCCTGCGTGTGTGCACGTGCGCATACATCGGAGGCCGCACGCTACCTCTAAAAGCATCTCGACCCTTTGTGATATCCTAGGACTTGCGAGTAGTCTCATATCCTAGGGTTTACCTAACCCTAGGGTACCTTTGTGAGAGAGGAGGCTCTCGCTCGAGTTTCCAAGACTATGGGTTTGGTTACTTGAGTCTACACATGCAACTAAACCCGTGAAGGTCTGTGTAGACGATCATATTCTCAGTCTACTACCCTAGTCTTCGATTACCATCATTTCAGAAAGCAAGGCAGATATTCCATCTACAAGCGCCTTCAGAGGTCTGGCGCCCATTGTAAAGATGGACGAGTCGAATTACGAATTGTGGGCAATGCAGTTCATGAGTATGAAGTCAACTGGTAAGAAGCACATTCTTACTAAGGAAGAGCCTGCTGAGAAGACTGGGGTCAATGCCTCATGGGAGGCAGATGATGCATACGCCAAAGTTTGGCTATCAGGAACTCTGGCAATTGAGATTGCCAACGATATTCTCCATCAGCCCACTGCAAAGGCAATGTGGGATATTCTGGCTGCTACATATTCTCAGGCAAAGAATGAGACAAAGATTCTACAACTACAGCATGACATCTTCACAATCAAACAGAATGGCCGGCCCTTACACTCATTATACATGTCTCTACGTGGAATGTTCGAGAAGCTCTACAGCTTCATGCCTCTCACAGTCACTCCTGAGCAACAGAAGACATACCGGAATGCTACTATGGTTGGTGTATTCCTGGTTGCTCTTGATCCAAAATATGAGGCAGCACGTTCTCAGATATTGGCGGATTCCACTATTCCTCCGATGGAGGAAGCTTTTCATAGACTGAGTCGTATTACTGTTCCTTCATCCACAGCAAATCAGACCGCCTCAGCCATGGCAGCGAATCGAGGTCGTGGAGGTCATCGGTACCGTGGTCGTGGACATCACTGCAGAGGGGGTCGTGTTCGGCCAACCTGCACTTTTTGTCACCGTTCTGAGCATACTCAAGAAACGTGCTATTCCAAACATGGATTTCATGCTTCCGTGTGAGTAACTGAACAGATTGAGCCTCCATTTGCTTCATCTCTAGATCAACCCTTTGATGACCTTGTAGCCCGTCTGAGGGGCATTATTCCTCCATCTGGCCCAGTTGCATCAGTGCCTGTTTCTGATAATCACCCCGATGTTCCTGTTTCTGCATCCACCAGTACCTCAGGTAGCACTTATGCATACTAGCAGTAGTGGATCAGATACTTTAGAGTGGATTATGGACTCTGGTGCCATACATCATCTGTGTGGTGATCAAGGCCTACTTACAGCCTACTGACAGGTCCCTCCAGGCCATACTGTGGTTATTGCCAATGGGATGCATTCTCCTATCACTGGTCAGGGGGAGATTAGCCTGACACCTTCTATGCACCTCAAGAATGTTCTGCATGCACCTAATTACTTTATGAATTTATTGTCCAGAGCCTCAAAAAAATGAATTTATTGTCCATTAACCAACTTACAAAGGATTTACATTGTCGAGCAATTTTTGATCCATCTTCTCTCACTTTTCAGGACATCCTTACGGGCAATGTGATTGGGCGTGGCTATGAGCAAGGCAGCCTATATCATCTCAGTCGGACTCCTTATACCGGAGCCTCCTCTCTACCTGCTGGATCTATCTCCCCATTACTGTGGCACTTACGCTTTGGACATCTACCGCTTCAGAAACTGTGTTGTGTGTTACCCCAGGTTTCACCTCACACGTTCATCCAATGTGAGGCTTGTCAGTTGGGAAAGCACCATTGGTCTACCTTTCCCAGTCGTCAGTGTTGGAGTAGTACCTCCAAGTTTGAGTTGTTTCTAGTCGATATCTGGGGTCGTAGTCGTGTTCCTGATCATCAGGGACACAGGTTTTATATGGTTATTATGGATGATTTCTCTCGTGTGTCTTGGGTCTTTTTGTTAAAGATTAAATCTGAAGCGGGGAATATTATCATAAATTTCATCAATGAAGTTTGTAATGTTTTTCTGCATATGTAAAGAGTGTGAGAAATGATAATGCCTTGAAATTTTGTACTCATACTCTCTTCAATTATTTTTCAACTCAAGGGATTATCCACCAAACATCATGTGCCTATACTTCCCAAGAAAATGGGGTTGCAGAAAGGAAATATCGTCATTTACTTGATGTCACCAGGTCGCTTCTCATACAGAGTCATGCTCCTCATTCTTTCTGAGGCGATGTTGTTCTAACGGCATGTTATCTCATTAATCGTATGCCGTCGTCTGTCTTAGGTGAGAAGATTCCTTTCTCCCTTATTTTTCCAGACAAAGAATTGTTCTCCCTCACTCCTCATGTGTTTGGCTCATGGAAGGTCGTATCCCGATATATCGGCGATATATCGCCGATATATCGATATCGACATGGGACCGATATCGAAATCGATATATCGATATATCCGATTTCAGGCATTTTCTTCAGAAAGATTCCTAGATATAGCGATATATCGGCGATATATCGCTGATATATCGATATCGACACGATATCGAAACGATATCGATATCGATATGTCCTTCCATGGTTTGGCTCGGTTGCCTTCGTCCACCAATTGTCTCCAGGGATTGACAAGCTCTCTCCTCGGGCTATCAAGCGTGTTTTCGTTGGGTACTCCAGAACTCAAAAGGGGTACAGGTGTTATGATCCATTGCGCAGGAGATATCTCGTTAGTGTTGATGTTACCTTTTTCAAGTCGGTTATGTACTTTTCTTCTACAGGTGATCAGTTGGTATCCTCTGACACGACTGAAGCTATATACATGCCACCACCATCACCACCTCCACCATCACCACCTCCACCACTACAATTACCATCTCCACCACTACCATCCCCTACACCTTCTGTTACCGTTCCTGTTTCCCAATTGTCATTCCACTATACCCGTAGGTTTGCTTCTGGTCATGGCCACCGCTTATCATCTAGCTCGCCTGAGGTATATTTTGAGAATATTATCAATATTGATGGATCTGACGATTTCCCTGAGCAGGATGTGTTACAGGGGCCAAATGAGGAGGCAAGTGATTTGGATCTACCTATTGCACTTCAGAAGCAGAAGCGCAGCTGCGCGTCATATCCAATAGCATCTAGTGTGTCTTTTGATCGCTTAACTGGAGATTTCATGAGCTTTGTCATTGCACTATCAGCGATGGATATTCCACGGAATTACCAAGATGCGTTGAAGGATAGTTGATGGAATTTAGCCATGGAAGAAGAAATGGTTGCTCTTCAGTCAAGAGGTACCTGGAGCCTTGTTAATGAACCTACTGATGTGTCTACAGTGAGCTGCAAGTGGGTCTTTACTGTTAAGCAGAATGCAGATGGCAGCATTGACGGATACAAGGCACGCCTGGTTGCTCGTGACTTTACACAAACATATGGGGTGGATTATCTTGATACATTCTCGTCGGTTACTCGCCATTCCACCCTACGGATCCTTCTCTCGGTTGCGGTTACTCGTTATTGGCCACTATACTAATTATATGTCAAGAATGCATTCTTATATGGTGACTTGCAGGAAGAAGTCTACATGCAACAATCACCTGGTTTTGCTGTTGAGGGGGAGTGTTCTAAGGTGTGCAGACTTCATAAGGCTATCTATGGCCTTAAGCAGTGCCCCAGAACTTGGTTCCAGAAGCTCTCAGACATGTTTTAAAAACAGGGGTACAGACGTTCCAATGCAGATCATTCCTTGTTCGTACAGAAGACACCCAGAGGTATTATTGCAATTATGGTGTATGTAGATGATATCTTGATTACAGGTGATGATGAACAGGGAAATCAGAGGGCGAAAGAAATGTTGGGTCATGAATTTGTCACCAAGGACCTTGGAGTTCTTAGATATTTTCTGGGTCTGGAATTTGCTAGAAATCTTCATGGGTTGGTAATGACCCAGAGGAAATATGTCACTGACCTGTTGAGTGAAACAAAAATGCTTGGTTGCCGACCTGCCACTACACCCATGGATCCCAGTATGAAATTATATGATGACGACACTGATGAGGTGGATAAGAGAAGATACAGAGAACTGGTGGGCAAGCTTCTCTATGTTATTATTACCATACTCAATATCTCCTTTGCTATGAGTCGGGTAAGCCAATTCATGGAGCAACCACGTCAGGTACATATGGATGCTATACATTTTTTTTGAGGCTCCATATGGATGCTATACATATGATACTCAGGTACCTTAAATCATCTCCAGGTGCAGTTCTGTTGTTTGAGAAAGACAAGGAGATTACTATCTCAGCATGTGCAGACGCAGATTACGCAGGATGTCCTAAGGATAGGAAGTCCACCATTGGATTTGTTGTGTATGTCGAAGACTCTCTGGTCTCATGGAGAAGTAAGAAGCAAACGGTTGTAGCAAGATCCAGTGATGAGTCTGAATATATGGCTATGGCCCAGGTCAGTACAGAAATGATGTGGGTGAAGGCTGTGCTTACAGATCTATATATAAAATTCCCTCTTCCTATGGCTCTGGAATGTGACAATCAAGTTGCTCTATTCATTGCAAATAATCCAACATTTCATGAACGAACCAAAGCACATTGAGGTTGATTGTCACTTCATACGAGATATGATTCAGAAGGTGTTTATTTCTACATCCCATGTTAGCTCAGGGGACCATACTGCATACATCTTTACCAAGGCGTTACTTCGAGGGCCGTTCCAGAAGTGTTCGTCCAAGCTAAGCATGATTGACATCTATGCTCCACCTTGAGGGGGAGTGTAGATATATATATATATATATGTATGTTATTCTCGTCTGTACCTTTTCGTATTTTCTTTTTCCTGTTGGACTCTTTATGTATTTTACCCATAGGCTACTCTCCTATATAAGAGAGCTTAGGGCGTATGGAATAAACATCTCTCTTATTTTTCCCAACAGAGAACATGTGCTCTGAACTGCACATGTCAGAGTCACTGAAATTGAAAAGAATATCCTCGTCGCAGTACTCTGACCCGCAACATATAGAAGACTGAACCATGTGGACAATTGTTCCACCTCTTAAGGGCCTAACTGAAAAAGCCGTGGGCCCGTAGAGACATCCTTGTCGGAGTCCACCATCGTTGGAGAATGGACTCTGAAAAGTCTCCTCACCAGAGAACTGGGTCTCTCCCATACTAGCTCAGAGAATGGGATCTCTACTCTGGAGTCACTATGAAACCACATGAAAACCCCTAGCCCACATGGCATAGGGAATGGGATCTCTACTCTAGAGTCCATATGGATCACATGAAAACTCGAGGACCAAAAACAAACATGGGGACCACACAAATGATGGCAAACATGTGCACATCATACTGAAGACTCGGAACCAATCTGTCGAGTCTGGATCTGAACATCTATAGAGTCTGAAATATCTGGCCTGGAGAATCTGAATCTAAATCCGACTTGCGACTCTACACAATACTCCTCCTTTCTTTCATACTTGTCGAAACACAATGACAATGACAAGATTGGGAGAAGACAAAAAAAACATAGGGAGAAACAAAATTTTATAATGTTTTTATACAGTCGTTTCTCTCCTCTTTTTTCCAGCTATTTGACTCGCATTTTTCCCTTTTTTTAGCTATTTCCCTTTTTTATAGCCCTCTCATTCATTTTTTCCCCACGTACATTTTTTGTATGCGTCTTTTCTCAAAGCACAATTTTTTTAATGCAAACAAGCCCCCCAATTTTTCCGTTGGGCCCTTCTCCCAATTCTTTTTTTCTTGGCCCACTTGGGTCGAGCTGCAGCAGCAGGCCTTCTTTTCCCCTTTTTTTAACTCGGTCCACTTGGACTGACATTATTTAGGGATCTCTCGAAGACCACCGCCCTCGATAGGGGTCGTGCTGCAGAGCGTCGCCGCCTGTAGGGGAGGGCTTCAGAGTAGTTGTTGCACCATCTTCTCCGTCTGGAGAAGCTTGCACCTGGAGGGTGCGTGCGAGGAGGAGGTGCCTGGAGGGTGTGTGCGAGGAGGCAGCTGGAGGCGGAAGCCTTGGTGTTTGCACAGTCGCCTGGAACATCGGGAAGGGTGACACCGCCTTGCGCCAAATGCATCATCGTCGAGGATCGAGATCACGTCGCAAGGGGAATTGCCTGGAGCTGGACGCCGCCTGAAGAGAAGCGCATGTGCGGTTTCAGCAGTGCACTGAGAGATAGGAGGCATGGAATCGCGGCCATCGCCGCCGAAGAAAGGAGTGTCACTTGGAGATGCGGCTATTTCTGAAGCTTGGGCATGGGGAGAGGATCTGATGCATCTTGTAGCCGTTTGCGGTCCCTTGAGCCGCCCTTGATAGGGCTAGCGATATGCGTCAATAGGGCCATGGTGAGGCACCGCAGGAGATGGAGCGGTGCGAGAGGAGGTGCGCCAGGAGATGGGGGTCCGGTTGGATGTGATGGCCCCTGGATGCGCTTGAAGGAAGAGGGCTTTTGATCTTCTCGAGATCTGCACCCCTTGGAGAGCATGCAAGGGCAAAATCTAAAAGAGTTGCATGGGGCATTGCCGTTGCTACATTTGATGCACGTGATTCGAACTAAAACCAAGAACATGTTTAGGGTTTTGAAAAAAAACCTAGATCTCGAACATTGAACAGATTGTGAATCATGAATATTCAAGAATAAACAAGAATTGATCTGCTTCTTTAATCGAATCTCGAAGAAAACATGATAATAAATCTTCAAGAATAAATCCGTGAGAATCGAACCCGCTCTGATTGTTAGAAATATGAAATGCGGAAGCGTGATATCAGAGATAGAAAATAAACAATAAGAACATCAGGATTTTTACGTGGAACCCTACTCCCTAAGGAGTGGGATGAAACCATCGGAGAACGCCTCAAAAGGCTTATTGTTCTATTGAATTTTCCCATCTGATACAGGAGGTCTGAGGCTTCTTATATAGCATCCACGGAATGTGTAGTCCCCATCTTTGTACCAATTAGGTCATTCTTGGCACCAATTAAAGATTACCACCAATGATAGCCAATATTTTATGCGTGTCTACCGAGGAATGGAATGAATTACCACCCTTTCCCCTATTCTTTCAAGTAAGAATCACCAGAAGACTTCTAACATGTACCCTAGCTCCATATTTGTCGATTTTCCCTTATGCTTTTTAAGGAATGATGCAAGAAGCTAGGTCGGCGAATATGATGTTTATTCTTTGAGTTTCAATGCATAAAAGACAGTCGAAGTTTAGACCAAAATGAGGACGTATGTATAACAAAGGACCTCATGTGAATTCGACAAGTTAGGGAAGCTCAACGCCGATCCTCTCTCATAGCTAGCAACATATGTGCGTATGCTAAATGTTTGACATAATGAAGCACTGAAATCCCAGTCACGTGGAATCTTTCTGATGCCTACCTTCTCGATATTTTTCAGCATCCTCTCAATATGAACATGGACTAAAGAGTGGATGGAAGATTGTAGGGAGTTCCAATCTCGGCGCTCATCTTCCAAACTTCATCGCACAATCCATGAGTGTCACATTTTCATGGAACTACCACCATAAAATGGCAACTGTGAGTTGGGAGGTAGTGTTAATATTGACATTATTATTATGTGAGTTGGGAGGTAGTGTTAATATTGACATTATTATTATTAGGCTATTATTGTTCCTATGTAATTTCTATGTTCATCCCTTTCTATTTATATCTCTTTTATGTTTAGGATTCACGTGAGGATTACTATTTATTTGCCATCCATAGGGTTTTAAGGTCCTAGCTATATAAGAAACCGCCATAGAAGAGTCGGATGGTGAAATAACTCTAGCCCCTCAAATAAAAATCATCCCATTAGTTCTTCGATCTTCTCCACATGATCTTAGAGCAACAGTCTTCGAACAAAATTCTTACACTAAATCATGCTACCACCACACCAAACCATCGTCATATGTGGCATGTGGTAGCCTCACAAGCGGCACATCCACTATCCAACGACAGTCTCGCTGCTCCACGGCAATCTTGGCACTCGGTGATAGCCTCTCCGTCTAGTGGCATCTTTGTCGCTACCCCTCTAGGTGTGCCCGCAATGCACTGCAAGATGCTTAAGTAAATCAGCCTGTGAAAACTTTGATCTTCTGCTCCTAGTCTTAGTGGTCATGACTCCATGTGAGACCATGCTCATGATATCTGCCTTATCCATGTGGTACAACTTCTACCAAGCTAAAGAGTGCAGAAAACGATATACTCTAGTCTCAAGCCTTTAAGGAAACGACTAAGGAGTTTTTAAAAAAAATCATGGGGTGTGAACCCTGGGAGTGAGAATGCTTAGGGATCGCAACACTAATGAGGGTAAATAGTAGTATTTGATACGCTTTGCAGTTTAAAATTGTTGAGATATTTGTATCTCTTCGTATTTATTTCTCATTTATGTTTCTTTCATGTACCTCTTATGTAATTAACCCAGGGCTTTTCTCTTATATAAGAGAGCCTAGGGTCTCTTCTATGATATGCAATTCTTTTCTTCCAACATGGTATCGGAGCAACGGTCTTAGACTGGGGTTCCCATGTCCCAAAACCTAACCCTACCTGCCGTTTCCCCCCCCTCCCTGTCGTTGTTGACAGCCATCGGCACCCACATGCGGCTATCATCGCCGCCAAGCAGCATCCCTCCCAGTCGTCACCACCTTGTGGCATCCTTGCTGCACGCCGCACCTAGCGGCCTTCGTGCTTCTCATCGTCGTCCAGCAGCATGCTTGCGGGGTGGCCGACTGGTTGGCTTAACAACCGCCCTCGCGGGTTGTGGGTCGATCCCATCTCCTGCGCACAGCAGCCAGCCTATTGCCGCTGAATTTTACGACCTGATTTCGACCGGAAACGGTGATTAAGGGCATCGAAATCACATTTTCTGACCCTAGACTACAACAAGGGTTGAAGAGGATGGTTGTATGAGTCCACACGTACAACTAATCCTCTATATGATTGTGTAGACTCGATCAGAGTAGTCTACTCCTCAGATTTGTTCCGGATTGTCGGTGTTATTTTACCATGTTATAGAACAAGGGTGATGTTTTTTCATCGTCTGGTGCCTTCAAGGGCCCGGCTCCCATCATGAAGATGGATGGGACCAACTAGAAGTTGTGGTCCATGCAGTTTGGCACCCTTATGCAGTGCCATAACAAGGAGCACATTCTGACGGATTCAGAGCCGGCGGACAAGAGTGGGGCTAATGCTTCTTGGAAGCAAGATGATGCCTATTCTTGGATTTGACTCTCTGGGACTCTCACCACGGAGATTGCCAACGACATCATCAATCAACCCACAGTGAAGGCTATGCGGGTTATGTAGCAGCCTCCGAGTTTTGCTGTTGAGGGGGAGTGTCAGCAGATTTGTAGACTCCATAATGCAACATATGACCTTAAGCAAAGTCTACGGGCTTGGTTTCGTTCCTCTCATGAGAGTTAGTGGCTGCGAGTGATAGGAGAGAATGGAATGATCTATTAGACGTACCCGAGGGCTCTCTCATATAGGAGAATAGCCCTTGGGTTAATTACATGATAAGTACTCAGAGAAACTGAAATTACATAAGAGAGACATAACAATGTATTTATCTTAACACTGCCCCTCAAGCTGGAACATATATATCTATCATGCTCAGCTTGGAACAACACTTCTGAAAAGGACTTCGAGATAGAGCCTTGGTGAAGATATCTGTCGTCTGATCTCCTGTAGACACATGAGAGGTAGATATGAGTCCTTTCTGTATCAAGTCTCGAGTGTAATGGCAGTCCACCTCAATATGCTTTGTTCATTCATGGAATGCAGGATTATTTGCAATGAGTAATGCAGCTTGATTATCACATAAGAGTTGCATAGGAAGAGGAACTTCTATGGTAAGATCAGTCAACACCGATCTAACCCACATCATCTCTACACTCCCTTGGGCCATGGCTCTGTACTCAGATTCTGCACTTGATCTAGCAACTACAGTCTGCTTATTGCTTTTACATGAGACAAGTGAGTGTCCAATAAAAACTGCAAACCCTGAAGTAGACTTTCTGTCAGTGGGGCATCCTGCATAGTCGGTGTCTGCACAAGCTGTTACCTCTAAGGATGCATCCCTACTGAATAAGACTCCTGAACCAGGTGAGTTCTTCATATATCTCAAAATCATATAGATAGTATCCATATGTGCCTTTCTGGGCCGCTCTATGAATTGGCTGACCTTGCTTACTGCAAACATAATATCTGGCCTGGTGATAGTAACATATAAAAGCTTCCCAACTAGTTCTCTGTACCTCCTGCTATCCACTTCTTCAGTATCCTCATCATGCAATTTCATACTTGGATCCATAGGAGTCGTAGCAGGCTTGCATCCAGTCATACATGTCTCAGAAAGGAGATCCATGAAAACTTTCTCTGGGTCATCACTAGACCACGATGATTCTTGGCAAACTCATACCCCAGGAAATAGCGAAGAGTGCCAAGATCCTTGGTCACAAACACTTTACCTAGGAACTTCTTGGCTATCTGAATGCCTTGAGCATCATCTCCTGTAACAATAATGTCATCTACATAAACAAGAATGGCAACCGTACCTCTCTGTGTCTTCTGAACAAAAAATGAGTGGTCTGCAGTGGACCTCTTAAACCCCTGTTGCTCAATCATTTCTGAGAACTTTTGGTACCAAGCTCTAGGACTCTGCTTCAGGCCATAAATTGCCTTATGCAGCCTGCATACCTTATGGGACTCCCCCTCAGCAGTAAACCCAGGTGGCTGCTGCATGTAAACTTCCTCCTGAAGATCTTCATAGAGAAATGCATTCTTCACATCAAGCTGAAATAACGGTCAATCCCGTGAAACCGCAGCTGCTAGTAAAATCCGAAGCGTCGAGTGTCTCACTACTGGAGAATACGTGTCCTGATAATCCACCCCATATGTCTGGGTAAAGCCATGGGCCACCAACCTTGCCTTGTAGCGATCCACACTCCCATCATTGTTTTTCTTAATGGAAAATATCCACTTGCAGCTTACAATCGAAGCACCTCGTGGAGCCGAAACAATAGTCCATGTCCCTCGTGACGTTAAGGCCGCCATTTCTTCTTCCATGGCCCGACGCCATCTGTTGTCCTGTAAAGCCTCCATATATGTTCGGGGTATAGTAACCGCAGAAAGTCCTACAACAAACTTCCTGTACTCATCAGAAAGATAATCCAAAGAGACATGTGCAGCAAGTGGGTATGTGTCACTTTGACGTCGAGACTTCCTCGGCGCAATAGGAACATCCAAATCTACATCCCCGTTGTCCTCTACAGCAAAATCATCCTGTGTATGATGTAAAACTCCAGTGCCATCAGTAGAGATAATGTTATCATGACATACCTGAGGTGTGCTGGATGATGTGGACGGCTTATGAGCAGAAGAGCTAGTAGAAGACCTGCGAGTGTAAACAATGGGTAAGAATCTTGGCTCAAGTGGTGGTGGTGGTGGAGGCGGAGGCGATGGTAGAGGTAAAGGTTGCTCAGGTTCAAATGGTGGAAGAGATGGAGGTGGAGGAACAATAATATCGTCCTCATTGTTATTGGATAACCTGTCACCTGTAGGAGAGAAGTACATGATAGACTCAAAGAAAGTAACATCAGCACTTACATAATATCTCCTACTCACCGGATCATAACATCTATACCCTTTTTGAGTACGAGAGTACCCAACAAACACACATTTGATAGCTCTTGGAGAGAGCTTATCACGATCAGAGGTACAATTATGCACAAAAGCCACAGACCCAAAGACTCGAGGTGTGAGGGAGAATAGGTCCTTCTCGGGAAACGCAATCAAGAAGGGAACCTTCTCTCCAAGAACAGTAGACGGCATACGATTCACCAAGTAGCATGCAGTGAGAACAGCATCCCCCCAAAAAGAATGAGGGACACGACTATGGATCAATAATGTTCGTGTGACATCAAGAAGGTGGCGATGTTTGCGTTCCGCCACACCATTTTGTTGCGAAGTGTAACTACAAGAAGTTTGATGAACAATGCCATGTGAACTGAGAAAAACTGACAAATGTAATGTTGAAAACTCCAAAGTATTATATGTGCGAATTACTTTGACATTGGTAGAGAAGATTTAAATTTTCGAATAATAGCACCAGCTTCAGACTTTTGTTTCAACAAGAAAACCCAAGATAGTCTGGAATAATCATCGACAACAACCATATAATAACGATATCCCTGAAGATCAGAGACACGACTCGGACCCCAAATATCGACTACTATGACGACTCGGACGACCCGGAAACGAAGACCGATGGCGTTTCCCAAGCTGACAGGCTTCACAATATAATGCAGTACGGGTAGATATCTGTGGTAAGACATGACACATCTTCTGCAGAGGAAGATGACCAAATCGTAGATGCCAAAGAAATGGAGAAACGGATCCAGCGGGAATAGTAGCAAGTCCAGTACATGATGATATAGCAAGCTTATACAAGCCTCCCTGCTCACAGCCACTTCCAATCATCCAGCCAGTCAGTATGTCCTGAAACACAAAAGTAGAAGGGTCAAAGATGGCACGGCAATGTAAATCTTTTGTAAGCTGGCTAATTGACAACGGGTTCATCTGAAAGTCAGGTGCATGTAAGACATTCTGAAGACTCAAAGAAGGTGTTAGAGTAATCTCCCCCTGACCAATAATGGGTAATCGGACTCCATTGGCAATGACAAAAGATCGGCCTGGTACAAGTGCTCTGTAGGTAGTAAACTGCATTCTGTCGCCACACATATGATGGGAGGCCCTGGAATCCATAATCCAATCTGTCAAGTTCGAGCAAGTAGTACCGGTAAGCGCATAATGAGTACATGATGAAGGCGCAGCTGCAGCCTCAGTCTGTTCAGCAACACGTGCAGAGGCTGGATATCCATGCTTGTGAAAGCAGGTTTCCTCAGAGTGGCTTGGACAGTGACAGCGAGCAGAGGGACCACGATGTCTGACTCCCCCTCGACCACGAGGTCCACGACCCCGAAAATGTGACGATCCTCCTCTGCCACGAGTGGCAACCATAGCTGAAGGAGTAGGCTATGTTGTAGATGTCGATGCATTAGTAATCCTACTCAATCGCTTATACACCGCCTCCATAGGTGGAATAGTCTCGCCATTCAGAAGTTGAGTACGGGTTGCATCGTACTCAGGATCAAGAGAGGACAGAAATACTCCCGTCATCGTGGCATTTCGATATGTCTGTTGTTGTTCCGTACTGGTTGTGATCGGCATGAAGCTATGCAATCTCTCGAACATGCCCCGCAGATGAGAGAAATGTGCATGGAGTGGTCTCCCATTTTGTTTGGTGGAAAAGATGTCGAATTGTAACTGAAGTATTTTGCTTTCATTCTTCGACTGCCCATATGTAGCTGCTAGTATATCCCACATAGCCTTTGTTGTGGGTTGATTCACAATATCATTAGCAATCTCTGTAGTCAGCGTCCCAGAGAGCCATATACGAGCATAAGCATCGTCTTGCTTCCATGTCGCATTCGCTCCAGTCTTGTCTTCCGGCTCGGATTCTGTCAGGATGTGCTCCTTATTATGGCACTACATCATGGCACGAAACTGCATGGACCATAGTTCATAATTGGTCCCGTCCATCTTCATTATTGGGGCTGGGCCTTTGAAGGCACCCGAAGATGTAAAGACGTCACCCTTGTTCTCTGACATGATTGAAGAAGAGCCACAGACCGACAGAGGTAAACAAAATAGTCGGTCTACAGTATCATATGAGGGATAGGTTGTATGTATAGACTTATCCAACCATCCCTAATCCCCGTTCAAGCGTCGAACCTAGTTAACCAAATCCACCACGGAACAGCCCGGAGGCGGTGTGGCCGCTGGAGGCAAAGGCGGCGCTGGGGGCGGCTGGTGCTGCGTGGGGAGGGGGGGCTGGAGCCGCACGGGAGGGCGGCTGGGACCGCGCGGGAGCAGCCGGTGCCACTCGGAGGTGATTGGGACCGCGCGGGAGAGCGGCTGGGTCCGCAAGGGAGGGTGGCGAGGGGAGGCGAGGGGCCGCGAGCTGGCGACGGCGCCGGGGGGGGGATTAGGGTTAGGGTTTTGGGTGGGATACCGGGACCCTGGTCTAAGACCGTTGCTCCGATACCATGATAGGAGAGAATAGAATGATCTATTAGACGTACCTGAGGGCTCTCTTATATAGGAGAATAGCCCTTGGGTTAATTACATGATAAGTACTCAGAGAAACTGAAATTACATAAGAGAGACATAACAATGTATTTATCTTAACAGCGAGGATGTCCCACATAGCCTTAGCAGTGGGCTGATGTAACTCATCATTGGCGATCCCTATCATCAATGTCCCTGAAAGTCAGACTTTGACATATGCATCATCTGCCTCCCACGAGGCGTTAACCCCAGTCTTCTCCACTGGCTCCTCCTTGGTAAGAATGTGCTTCTTACTACTGGACTTCATAAGGTTCATGAACTGCATAGCCTAGAGCTCATATTTCGTCCCGTCCATTTTGACAATAGGCGATGGACCTCTGAAAGCGTCTATATCGGGTACATCGACTTTGTTTTCGGGCATATTGCCATATGTAGAAGACTAGGGTTTTGTAGACCAAAGAGTGAATGTATACACAGACATACGTAGATTTGAATGCATATGTATACTTATGCGCCCAAATCCATCAAGTAGACAGAGAGGCACATGCCGACGATGAAGCGGCTAGAAAGCAAGTCGCGCACAGAGGCG
The DNA here is from genome assembly GCA_037367405.1 of Ottelia alismoides. Lineage (NCBI taxonomy): Eukaryota > Viridiplantae > Streptophyta > Magnoliopsida > Alismatales > Hydrocharitaceae > Ottelia > Ottelia alismoides. The sequence goes on from JAZKJV010000172.1 coordinate 228,013, forward strand.
CTGCACGCGCAAGGGCAGCACGCTGGCGGTGCGCGGTGGCGTACAAGATGGCGCACAGTGGCGTGTTGTGGCAAGTGGTGGCGTGCGAGGGCGCACGAGGCAGCGCACGGTGATGCGCGGTGGCACGCGAGGGCGCATGGGGCAGTGGGCGGTGATGCACGGTGAAGCACGCGGGGATGGGCGGCGTGCGTGCGGAGATGAGGGCAGAAGGTGAGGTTAGGGTTAGGGTTTTGGTTGAGGTTAGGTTAGGGTTTTGGGTACGAGAGCTCCGGTCTAGGACTGCCGCTCTGATAGCATGTTGGAAAAAAATAGAGAAGATGTTTATTCCATGAAACCCTATGCTCTCTTATATAGAGGAGAGGCCTATGGATAAATTACATAAGATAGACATGAAGAAATAAAAATGAGAAACTAATATTCATAGTACATAGAATTATCTCTACAATATCCAATCATTGAGATAACATTTTTTGTTATTCTAACTTGTCTTTGTATCCTTTATTTGGTAAATTGTATTGTTCTTATTTGAATCATTTGTTATAAATCAGTTGCAAAAAAACATACTAATGCATCATTTATAAAAAAACATAAATTCCAAACTCAATATAGTCATTTACTTTGATTGTGTTATCTTGAACTTTTTGTAATAGATTAAAGGAATTCTCCAACTTTAATTTGATCATGTGGTCATTAAATATTATTTTCTTTACATCAATTCATATTATCAGTTTTTACCTTATAATTCAAATATTGAGGGTTAATGTGCTATAAAATACAAACATGAGAGAGTATACTATTGAGCGGGAAAACATAAAAGTAAAAATCTGATCAAATCCGTAATCTAATGGATTGAATTGAATTCGAAAAATAGAATCCTGTTAAGGTTGAATTGGATATGAATTAAGCTAAAATCCAATCCAATCCAACATCTACTCAACTAGTACCGATGAAGGACAAGTCCCCACTGCTGAACATGTAACAAAAATCAAAAGTTCGTCCGCAGAACTCTAAATATCTTGATCCTATAGAAAATAAGAGAAAAACGAGCCTCTGAAGGGAACAAACACGATTCCCGCGCCCGAGCTGAAGTCCATCCCTTTATTGTAACTCTGCAGCAAATCCAGATTCCCCAACCCGAAGCTCTCCGCGACGGACTTCAGGGTGTCCCCACGCCGCAGCGGGTACGTCACGAAGAGGCCGTAGTCCCTCGAAACTGCTCCGTCTCCGCACGAGCAATTCACGGTGACGTTCGTGATTGCGTGGTCAGGGATGTTGTTCTTGGGATACTTGTTCCTCCTCATCAGCCAATCGACGGTCGTGAGGTTCTTGTAGACGTCCCGCGCGAGACTGTCGTAGGTGTCGCCGGTGAGGATGGTGTAGAGGAAGTCCCCTGCCAGGAAGGAACCGCCGTCGGACCATTTGCAGGTGAAGGGGATGTTGACGGGTGCGTCGGAGGGGATGGAGTCGACGGATGTGATGCTGGGGTTGTAAAGGGGGATTTGAGACCTGAGGTCGGCGAGGGCTTCGATGCCGAAGAGACTGCCGATGGTGGTGAGGTTCTGGCCCTGGGAGACGAAGTAGGAGGCGAGGGCGGTGCAGGGGATGTTAGCGCACGCGGCGTGGGAAGTGGAAGGGAGGAGGAGGAGGAGGAGGAAGGGGATGAGAGGGGACATGGTGATGTGCGAAGAGGAGACTGGGAATCATGGGGGGACTGGGAGCTGAGCTGACTAGCAGTAGGAGCGGTGGGGTGGGGTATGGACCGTGGAAGGGACGAAGAACCGTGACCGGCCACATGGACCATTTCTTGCTTATTTATTATAAGGGTTGATGGCTAATTTTACGAAAAATAGAGTGGGGGCAGCTTCATTTTTCCTTTATTATAAGGTATAATAATTTTATTGTTTTTATTGAGTTTTGAGCACGTTTCCTGACGAAAGATCGCCCATGCGGAAGAGGATCATGTCATTTACAGCAGAGCTGCTGTAATTTCCTCTCTTTTTTCTTTTTATCATTTTTATTTCCAATATTTAACCTTATTGATTATATCTTCGACTAATGCTCCACAAATTCTTGAAATTTCACTCAAATACGAGAGCATTTGCTATTTTATTTTAATTTTCAAAGATCTGGTCAACATTTAAGCAACTCAAATACCATTTTTTTAAAAAAAATCAAAATTTTGATCATTAAGAGAAAATAGCAATACCTCGAATTCAGGCTAATTTTGAAGGATATGTGGAACATTAGTCAAAGATATAATCCATAAGGTTGGATTTTAGAAATCAAAATCACAAAAAGAAAAAGTGGAATTACAACAGCATGGTTGTAAATAACATTACAGCAGATGATGCTCTTCACATCCATGCACCCTTGCCCTCTTTGACCTTTTTCGGCTACGCCTTCTCTTTTAAGTCGGTAAAAGAGGTATGTATATTTTGGCCATTAAAAGGAGAAAAGAGGTAAGGGGAGAGGGAAGGGAGCAGTCAATAATGTTTATTTATTATAAGAGAGAGGGAGTACTACTTTATAATGTAGGGTTAACCATTTTGGATTATGGTCAAGGAGATTCAGTTGGACTCAAGACCAACAAAGTTGTTAAGGCTAGTATTCCTCCATAACGACTTATATATAGTCCATTGATGTTAGAAATGGTGAAAGTCATCCTTACAAAGGGAAAGAAGAGGAAAGGGTTATCCAACAAGTACAACCACCACTGTTATAGAGAAATAAATGATCGACTTTGTTGCAACGAGGATGTTGCTTATGTAAGTGGTGGAATATGTAGTAACACAAACATAGTCAAACATCTAATATCAACACAGTGTCGATGTGAGTTATAAGGGCGAAGGAGTCTGACATTATAGCTCATACTTAATCATTTTGGATTTGTGATCAAAGAGTCTCAGTTGGATCCAAGTATAACAAGTTACGAGGGAAAGCCTTCCTCTACTACAACTCAAGTATAGGCCGGAAAAACTACAAGGTAATATAAGGTACTAAAGGTTATATGAATCCTCGACCATGACCCAATAAGAACAACAACGCTGCACCAATAAACTATGACCAAGTATTTACTCACTTTCAGTGGGGTGGATTACATGGATTATTTGGATTCAAGGAAGTCTATTTTGAGTAATATCCAAACTTAGATCCCAAATATTGTATTCGACTTGATTGTTTCCTTATGGCATTTCTATAGTATTCCCTACTTCATCTTGTAAGGCTCTAATTTGGCAACCTCTTAGGATACTATCACAGCCTAATGAACCAAGTCATCCTGAAACAAATCATTGTTCAATGATTGTCATTGCACTAGCAATGTACCGATTCCCTACAAGAAGACATGAGGGTAACTTTTCAATCAAAGACATCCATTCCTTGTGCAAGGTTTGGTCATTTTCCACACGCTGCACTCAATCAATCAATAAGCTAACACTAAGAAGGGAGATAGTTACCTCTCGTTTTCTTCTAGGATTCTTTCTATTTGTGGGTCATTTATGACTTGCGGGAGGGGTTCGTGCAGCTGCAGCAAGATTTGAAAAAGGAATCGATCGTGATTTGGAACTTGTTCTTCCCACAACCTCGCTTTCACGGTTTAGGTTGCTTCCATTTCGCTCGTCGCTTCTATGGGAATCGCTTTTGCTTTCTTTTCCTCTGGCGACTAAGATGTTTTAGTTCGTCAGGTTGTCTCTTGTTATGCCTCCCTCTTCCTTTGCTATTGCTGGGAGAGGGGGTGTCAGAGGAGAAGGAGTCAATGGATGTGATGTTGGGGGTTGCAAAATGGGGAATTGGGAAGTGGAGATGTTGTTGATGCGAAAGAGGGGCCTGATATAGGTGAGGTTATGTTGCATAGTGACTAAGTAGGACGCGAGGGTGGTGCAAGATGATGGGAACACTGACCACCTTATACAGATATGGATGCGTATGCGCAATCGACCACCACCATGGAAGCATGTGAAAAAAAGAACAACAAGTTATAACGGTGGCCGGTCACCTCTCGCGACCACCGAAGAAGAAAGATCACTATAAATTAGAACGAGTACAACTCTTTCTATTCTATCGCTCTCTCATCTCTTATCTCTCTCTCTCTCTCCTTTTCTCTAGGAGTTACATTGTTCTTGTTATGGCATGAAGGCAATGCCTTTCACCCCATCTATATATAGTCCAATTACAACTCCATACTATTATTCTCTTTAGACTATAAATAGAATACAACTCGACTATTATTAGGATAGGAGACTCATCCCATTAGAATTTCTAATCCTACTATGACTCTAATCTTAACACAGTGGATGTTGGTGGGAAGAGGAGGAGGAAGGGGATGAGAGGGGAAATGATGGTGTGATGAGAGGTCAATGGGAATCATGAGATACAGGGGGAGTGACTGTGTGTGGGGAGTGAGTTAGACGAGCAACCGTAGTGAGGGTGGTGATGTCCATGTTACTTATTTACTATGTACATGGCCCTCACTTTGCTGAGATGTGAACAAAATAGAAATAAAATCAAGAGATCCGTTGATAGTTAAATCAATGGAATGCATTTAAAACAAAGTCCATGACATACTTTAAAAAAAAGAGAGACATTAATAACTATCGAATTATTAGCAAAACACAATATCTCTACTAGCTCTAACATAGTACTTAATTTAATCCATTTCTCTCAACTATAGCTGGAATTAATATTTCATTTGTACTATATACACCTGGGTATATAATTAATAGAAATAAAAATCAAAATTAATTTTTGATTAAAAAAATATATTTTGAGACAAAAATATAACCGACTTTTAGTTAATGTGCAGAATGAAACAGAGAATACCGTGCTTCTTTCGCATTCAAAAAGAAAATATATCGATCCTTACCATATTGTACACTATATGTAGGGTCTTTATCTAGAAGAAAAAAGACATTTAATAAGTACAATATAACAAATATACATAATCATAAGGATCTTGAAACATAAAAAAATATACATAATCATAAGGATCGTGAAATATAAAAAATATACGAAATCATAACAATCGTGAAATCTAAAAATTATACGGAATCGTAACGATCATGTAAAATAGACCTAAGTATTTTGACCTAAGGTATTTTGACTTGCTTATGAACGGAATGAAAAAAATATAAGAATGTAATTACCTTGGTATTTGTTAAGATGGTACCGGTTTTTATGTTGGGGTTAGAGCAACGACTAAAGAAGGCATGCCAACGTGTAGGGATGGGGCATGGGCCGGATTGGGCGTGGCCCTAAAGGGCCCATGTTCAAGCCTGCCTAAAAAATTTGGGCCTTGGACTGGGCCTCGGCCCGTAAATTTTTTTATGGGCCCAAGCCCAAGACCAGCCCATCCTCATTGTGGCATGATTCTCTTTTATTGCTCTTGTTGTTGATGTGCATTTTTTTGTTGTTCCTATTCATGCAATAGATAAGTCATCCGTTATTCCTCAATTGAAGCTCCTCCAAAACATCATCAAGCAATACAAACACATGAAATGGATTCAATCGAGCTAAAACAGGGAAGGGGATGCACAAGTGATCTGTCTAAGGATCGAGCTTAAGACCCGCACCTAATTTTGGGCTGGGTATTGGGCTACATATCAGGCCTTATGTCGGGCCCCCAAACATGTCGGGCCTTGGGCCCGGTCGGGTTGGGCCGAGCCAAGCCCGAGCCCGGCCCAAAGAAATTTTGGGCCAAACATTTAGACCCAGGACCGACCCAATGATCCTTTGGGCTTGGGCTGGGCTGACCCAGCCCAATGCCCATGCCTACCATCATGTTAGAAAAAAACCATTTTTTTCGTGATGACATACCCACGTTAGATTGAAAAGAGAATATAAAGATGTGTATTACGTATATGTTTTACATATTCTGGATAACAAAAGTCATCAAAATGTAACAAAATTCATTAAAAGATAAAGATTATGATCTATTAATAGGGAATTAATAAGAAATAGAGGAAAAACCACAACGGGAAAGAGAGTGGATAAATGATAAAAATAGAAGGGTGAAGATTTTGGTGGCTGCTATCAAGGAAATGGAAATTAGATGAAAGGACACTAGAGTGGATCGTCTGTTGTGATCTTAATTTTTTTTGTTTGCGATTTGGATTTGAAAATCCAATCTTAATGATTGAATCTTAGGTTAATACTCTACAGATCCTCCAATTTTCGCTCAAATCAAAGATCGTTTGATATTTTATCTTAATGTTTGAAGATCCAAACAATACTTAAGCAACTTAAATTCCATGTAAAAAAACCTGGATCTTCAAAATAATTGAAGATCTCCAAAAAGGACATTACCTCTGTCAGCTCATATACTCCCTTTTTGATAAATCTCCAAAATGAAAATCTTACTTCGTGTAAGATCAACTGAGTGCAATAGGTTTTCCCTTCGGAAATTGGAAGCTTACTTACTAAAGACAATGGAGAAGGTTTTTTTTTTGTAAGATGTTCAGTGTATTATTAAAGTGCATAGTTGTTAATTCGAAATTTGGCAACAACTGGGATAGAAAATAAAAAATAACCAATTTTATATAATTCGCTTAAACAACAAAATTAGCATGTGAGAACGAGTAATATGAATATTCATTGTCGCATAATCTGTTGTTAAAATTTATAATAATGAATATTTTTTGTTGCAAATTTATCTTTCATTCTTGTAATTCATGATGAATATTATATCTAACGATAAAAGTTCATATCATGACGAATGTTCCTTGACTTTTTCGATAAGAATGGTAGTAAAATCATTGCTAATTTTAGCAACAATAAGAAAAAAGTCAACAGATAATTATTGCTAATTATATGATATTGTTAGCAATATAGCAACAAATACATACGATAATGATTTCAAATTCAAAAAATCAAAAATAATTTTGCACCAAACGATACATGTTGTTGTAATATCGAAGATTGACTCTTTTATTTGAGTATGCTTGTTTAAAGGTAGGTTCCATTTTTTTAATCACATGCACCCTAATTCGTCAGCGTAGAAACAGTCGTAATTAAGTGTCGATAACGAGGCAATCTAAGTGACTCGTATTTGATAGAACGGTAAGAGTTCAACTAAATTAAGGTTCGGCAATGATTACTGATCAGTTCTTAACAACAAACAACATCTACGACTTAATTACAGTAAGAGGATGACATTGAGTTAAGACTAATTGGATTCATGTCTATGACAACCATCCAGAATGCTTCATACGATACTGTCCGATCTCTGCGACAGGAGCAACGACGGCCACCTGAGTTCAAGCCGCTAAGGCTGGCGGATGTCGTCATCCCCCAGTGGGAGCTTGCACGACGACGGATGTCGAGTGCAAAGAGCGTTGCATTGGAGATTTTCACCCAAACTTTAGTCCCAAATGCTTTGGAACGGACATCAATGAAAAGCCCTGCTGTTATGTCCTTTTTTAACTAACTCACCTAGCAAGATGGGAGTATGATCTGTTTAAATTAGCCATTAATTATGTATTGGAATAAAGGTGAACAAGCTATATAGATGGATGGCAATGCTGATGATGCAAAAGCCCTGCTGATATACTTCCTGCTGGTGAGCAAAAAAGGAAGGTGCGAAAGAAGGAAAGCGAGCACACACGTAATCGCAACTTCAAATTTTGTAAGAAACAAATCTGCGAGCGAGATTGCTACTAATGGGAGAAGGCGCTCGTTAGGGAAACAAATCATATCATGGCATGAATGTCACGGTAAATATATCCAACATGTTACCATGTACGCATGCATATATAGACACCCAATCTTTTTGTTGGAAATCCACCCACAAGTATACTCACAAATGGCGAAGAGACCTTGCAACGTCGGAGCCATAGCTGTTGTTGGCTGCCTTGTCCTCTTCGCTGCCATCATGGGTTAGTAGTATCTCCCCTATGACTATGATCATCTGCATATAGCAGTTTTGTCGTTTGGAGTGGTCTTTCACTTTGATTATTGACAATTTGAGCTTAACCATTTTGAGTAGTTGTCAACAGATCCATTTGAATTCGAATCCAACAAGTTGTTCGGGTAATTTTCCTCGATAACGTATCAGAAACTTAAGTCCGAGACATTACAATTATTGAATGTTTCCTAAGGATCATTTTGTAGTCAAGTGTTTTATGCTCGCAAGATACTTCTCAGATTTAAAACACTGTTTCGTAGCCATGCGGCGTAAACGCTACACGAACAAAAGAACAAATGTGTGCATTACCAATTATATCATGGTGGAGAAAAACGTGCAGTCTGGCATTGTCTTGGACTGACTGGATCCGAGAGTACTGGACTACCATTCAGAATGCTTATTACTGTATCTTCTAATCTCTGCAAATGCAACAGGAGCAACGACGGCTACCCGAGTTCAGCCGGCAGGGGCAGGAGGATGCCCGTATATCCTGATGGGATCTTGCACGACGGATGACGAGTGCGTCGAGCTCTGCAATGGACGTGTTCACCCGGCCGGCGGCCCCAAGTGTGTAAGCGTGGGCAACAATGAGAAGCGTTGCTGTTGTATCTTTGCCCATTCCCAGCATAACAAGATGGGAGTATGATCTGTTTGCATTAGCCCTTAATGATGTATCCGAATAAATCTGAACAAGCTCTAGATAAAGCTCCTCTGGCTTACCTCAAATCTGAAAGTTTTATGCTCATCTCTCGTCAACGAGTTTATCTGTCTTTGATGCAAAGGCCAACAGAGCAAACTCATGCTTACTTGTCTGAGTGACTGATTGTCGACATAGATGAATGTCCTAAACGAAAAAAAATATCAATGTCTTTCCATCAAAATTGCTGAGTAACGGCAATTACGAGAGAAAAAAAATCCTTCACCGTTTTCAGAAGATAGGAGTAAGCAGGAACACTGAGATCGCGTCCATTCATCATTAAAAAACACACTCGAAAATGAGCAAAGACACTCATCAACATTGCGATTATCCATTAGTTTCTCATACTTCCACTCAGGCGACTAATTTAGATATGCCTGAAAAGAGGAAAGAATAATATCATGTTAGTTTATTTTCTTAGGCGATCTTGTGTATAGGAGATTTTGTGTAGAAGTTTGAGTGGACGTCACACTTATATAGGCAACATAAATTACAAGCTTCTTATGGCCTAACATCCATATGAACAAAGACACCCTACTAGGATGGAAGACTGAGTGCAGTACTCGTGAGGAGGTTATAGTATCTTCCTTTGAAATAGGTTTTTGGCCTTCTTAACAAGCAAATCCATATGGGCGAGATCTTATTTTTTATAGGTTCAACAACATGGTTTATAATGGGTTTTCCGAAATCACTGTTTCATTTGAAATTTCAATCTCTCTCTTTTGGTGATGCAATCCAAACTCCCTATGAATGAACTAAATGTGCATGCATGAAGGATAAATTACCGCGATCAATTAATTATCTATGTGAAAATGCTAGTATAATGCAATGGTGTGTGAATCTCAAGCCCATGAAAATTTACACAAAAGTAATAATCAGAAAATTAGTGGAGCTTGTTACTACATCCTCTCAGCTGGAAAACAAGTAATCAAACTGGACATGGAAATAAAAAAGTATAAATACAAACAAGAAGATCTCTATAATAGATCAGCATTGCTCTTCAATGGAAGGAATGACTTAATCAAAATAATCAGAACTGGGTTTAAGAAGAATAAATAAATCATTCAGAATTTTGGAATAAATAAACGACTAGATTTATTTAAAATGACACAGACTCAAATCTATGTTTCCATAACCAGGATAACAGATTGAACAATGGGGGGAAAGGAAACCACACTCGAAGACAATCGCAGGGGTACTTGGGAGGGAGTAGCCGCAGGCTAACATGATGGCAGTCCGCTGGAACGCCAGCCCGTTCGGTTCGGGAATAAGCAGGAATAATGATTGGGAATAAGGAGAATAAGGGTCTATTCTTTGTTCGGCCGGAGGATAGGAATAAGGAGAATAAGGTGAAATAAAGGTAGGTAAGGTGGGATAAAGATAAGAATAAGAGTGAAATAAGATGAAATAATGGAAACTAGTCGTACCACGGGGAACCGTATCGGGAGGAAAATGGCCCCTTATTCTCCTCTATTCCCAGCCCCTTGTGGCAACAATTGATGCTGGAAATGATGGTGCGTGAATGGCAGCGGTGCTTGTGAATGTAGGAAGAAGGTGGGGGTTATTATTGGGGGAGAGGATGAGAAAAGACAAGGGAATTCCGTAATAGATCCAATTTTAGCTTAATCTATATTTAATCTATTTTTAACCGATTTTATATTTTTTCATATACAATTCATTCTATTGTACATTTGAATTCAATTCAATCCAATCTATGCATTGTATTGGCTCCGATTTTGTGCACTTACATTTATCTGCTCAATAATCTTATTGTTTATTGTTTGCATTTTACAACACACTAGCCAACAACATTTGCATTATGGTACAAAAATCAATATATAAATAGATGTAAACAAAAGAATATTTTAAGCCCACACAATCAAATTAGTTTGAAAACTCTATTAGTCCAACTCCCTGCCATCTGTCATCCCCATCACTTCTACTAAGCTTATCCACAACAAACAACATTGGTGAAAATATACGCGCGCTTTGCGGCAGGAGGTAAAGAAGAAATGCTCAAAATACATGTAAAAATGCTAAAAAAAACTAAGATGTGATTTTAAATGTTTATTTGAATTCTAATGTATTTTTAGAATTTTTATGTGTTTTTATGATTGATTTCTTACTTGTTAAAAATAGAAATCGTATTTATTTTTCAAAAAACATTAATAATGTAAATAGTACAGTATAAGGTTTTTTATTTTATTAATGTGTATTTGAATTAATACAAAAATTATTAAGGTATATGTATATTTAATATGTATAGAAGGACGAAATGTAATTTAGGATGACTAATAGGCGATGGCAAGAAGATTTGAAAATGTGTGGGGGTTATCACACAAATTCTAGAGAACACGTGCTAGACCACATGACTGGTATTGACCCATACATGCGCTAAAATAAGCAAATATTCAGGGCTCTATGCAAATCAACCACCATAAACGTGATCATTCACGTTAGTTGCTTCGGTTGGACCTGTTTGCCATTTAGAAAAGTTTCAAGTGTTCTCATGCAAATAGTACAGAGCACGTGCAAGTAGATTAGATCAGAATGCAATTGAACAACAATGGATGAGCTTTGATTGAATGGTTCTGGAAGCTTTGGATGATGATCATGCCATAACTGTGCACCGCGTTCTTCCCCCAAATCAATCAAAGGCTCCAGGAAGTGAAAGATCTTTGACTTCGTCTGTTCTGCTATGCTCGAGTTAGATCGAAGGTCAACGATGATCAAATGTGTGCAATCTAAATCGAAGGTCAACGACGATCAAATGTGTGCAATCCTTCAGGTGATGCTTCATATGGATCTCGACTCAATAGTTTTGCTCTCAAGCATAACCTTTCGACTCATGATGGTCTTGTTCTGGAAGGAATGGCAGTCCTTGATCTCGTCAAATTGGGAGAAGGAGAGGGGCTGGAGCTTGCAGAAGGTCTCCCTTGCTTGCCATCGTTGATGTTCCATCTTGGTGGAGCTCTGCGACGATGCGATCCTACGATGGGCCACTGGCCCACTACCATGGACACTGCCATGGCTATGAGCATGATCACCTGAACCGACAAAGGAGGGAAAACAGGTTCTCAGGGGGGTCAAGAAGCCCACCCCGATGGAATCCTGGTGGATTTTTTAAGGGAAGGGATCTCACCTTCTCCAGCATGATGGAGACGAAGACTGATCAATCGCACGTAGAAGATCGCCAGGTTGCGAACCATGTAGCCTTCCAACGCATTGCAACATATATCGATTTAGCGAGAGTTAAGCGATGAATCGAAGGCAGAGATTGCGGTTCGGAGGATGAGCTGTAGGCGAGATCTCCGTGTATTAGGTTTTTAGGAGCAATGGAGGAAAGGACATGCAACTATGTGTCGTGGTGAGGGAAGAGCTAGGAGAATCCAGCTTTAGTTATATTTATAGATATCAAGTTACATGGTCGCACAGTTTTTTTGAACTTATTAATAGGCCTTTTCGACATTTCAAGAAATCTTTTTCTAACATATCGAGCTTTAAATGTCACTTTTGGCACTGTGTGCGACTTTACATGTCAAATTAAAATTTCATTTTCGATGTTAATACACCAAATTTAATGTGAAATCAATGTTTGTTTCGCCCTAGTTATTCTATTTGGTGTTACAAATAAAACCTTGAAAAAAATCCAAAAACCGCGGCCTGAATTGACACAATCTCCCAACACAACGTTTACGTGGGGAAAAAGTCAAAGTCAGACGTTTTTATACCTACATGTATATAACGACCTTTATAAACGTCGATAAAGGGAAAAGCAGATGTAGTGTTTATTAAGTACAAATATTAATACAAAAGTCAACAAAAATATTAACTTTGTTGCAAATTCTAAGATCAAATGATAATTTTACAAGGAGTAATTTTTGTTCTTACAAACTTATCATCAATGTATATATATATGGCAACAAATATTTGATTATTTGTTTCTATAGATTTTTTTTGAAACGAAAGCACACACAAAAAAAGACGAGTCGTTGTTTTTATTGTCTTATTCATATTTTTAATTTTCGTATAAATTATACATTATTTTAGCAGATAAGCCATTAATATGGTTGTGTAAAACGTTCCACAGTTGTTATCTTTATTATATTCATATATCTCTTATTCGAGTTTTTTTAATATTACAATCCATATTCTATAATAACTATTTTAGAATTCAAATTTTACGTTTTTTATATAGATATTATGATATTTATTTATTTGTTTATCTAGTACGATTTTTTCATCTTTTCACTAAATACAAGATAAATGGCGAAATTTAATAATATATATATATATATATCTAGTACGAGTATATTCATATTGTCATTTATATATAATGCTGTGAGTATATTCATATTGTCATTATATATAATGCTGTGAAGAAAATCACACTATATGAAACATTGCATACTAGAAATAAATAACAAGATAAATTAAAAGGATGGAATTATTATCCAAGTAGCCACTCTCCACTTGTAACTTCTAAAAAAACTTAAAAGTATTATTTTGCATACCCAGTCCCTTGAGATTAAAAAAAACACCATTGCGGTTGTCTCTCTAATGTGCGTTTGGTTCAGGAATAAGCAAGAATAGCGGCGAGGAATAAACTGGAATAGCACACTATTCACGTTCAGTCGGAAGGATACGAATAAGGTGGAAAACGGATATATAAGGTGAATAAAGATAAGAATAAGGTGGAGTAAGAAGGAGAGAAGGAGAATGGGCATACAAGAAGGAGAGGAGAATATCGCCTTTATTCTTGGGACTATTCCCCAAACCAACACACAACGTTATTTAGCTATATTGGAGGGAATCAACGTTCTAGATTATTTTCGGATTTATCTGGACCGACTGTTTTCCTTCTCGATAATTCAAGGTTCATCTATTATTTCGGATTTATCTGGATCGACTGTTTTCCTTCTCGATAATTTAAGGAACATCTCGTCTGTTCAAAATTTGCTACCATTTTAACAGGTGTCTCAGGAACAATGGCTTCTCTCTTGGAGTCTATGGATATGCAAATGCTTCATGCTAGTTGGCTAAAAAAGAAGGAAAGCGAGCAAGTACACGCCTGATCTACACCTTCAAATCTTTCAAGAAACAAATCTGCCAACGAGATTTGCTAACGACGGGAGGAGGCACTCGTTAGGGAAACAAATCAGATAATGGATTTGCCCCAACGCATATGCCATGGCGATATATATACACACAGCCCATTTCTTTGTTGGAAATCCACACTCCAGTGTTTCCTTGCAGTTAAATAACACCACAAATACATACTCATCAATGGCGAAGAGGTCCTGCAACGTCGGTGCCATAGCTGTTGTGGCTGCCTTGCCCTCTTGCTGCTATCACGGGTTAGTATAATATCTCCCCTGTGATCATCTGCGTGTACATATATTCTTGACGACACTGTTTCATAGCTTAAACACTGAAACAAACACAGAAAACACTGGATGGATCCAAGATTACTAGACTACCGCTCGAGATGCTTAATTAATAGTGTATCGTCTCTGCAATGCAACAGGAGCAACGACGGCCACCGGAGTTGAACCGACGGATGCAGGCGGATGCCCTTATATTCTGATAGACATTGCACAACGGATTACGACTGCAGAAACATCTGCAGCGGTCCCATTATTTATGATAACGAGGACTTGGCTTTCAAGTGTGTGATCGTGGGCGAAGAAAAGCGTTGCTGTTGTGTATATGGACACTGACCAGCATGATAAGGTGGGAGTATGATCTGTTTGCATGAGCCTATGTGATGCATCAGAATAAAAGTAAACAAGCTATAGAACTTATCTTTGTATCCGCATTTGGTAGTTTGCGCATTGTTCTTATCATTTGCGAAAAAATATACTAATGCAACATTTAAAATTTACAAATTTAATTTAATCCCTTAGTTTGATTGTATGGCCTCTAACTTTTCAGTGGAGTCTTTCAACTTTAGTTTGATTGCGCAATCTTCAAATATTCTTTTTTATAGCTATCCATATTTTAATTTTGAAGCCATAATTCAAATGTCAAGGTTAGTATGATATAAAGTACCATCATCTGACAAATAGACTACTGATCAGAAATATGCAAGTATAAGAAATCCGATTCAGTTCGATCCCATTTGTAATCCGATGGATTGGATTGCTTTAAATTCAAATACTTGATGGATTTGATTGGATTTTAAAAAGCTAAAATCTGTTAATGATGGATTGGACATGGATTAAGTAAAAATTCGATGCAATCTGATCTATATATACCCCTATGCGTAGCACTTCAACAGAAGAAATGACTTAATCGAAATAATCATAACCGAATTTGAGGATAATAAATAAACCATTCAAATTCTTGGAATAAATAAACATTTAAATATATTTAGATGACGCAGACTAAAACCTCTATTTCCATAATAGGATAACGAGATTGAACAACAGAAAAAAGAAAAAGAAACCACGCTCGAAGACTACCGTGGGGGTACGTGGCTCGCTTGGTGGCAGTCTGCTGGAATGCCTGACGGATGTTGGAACAACAAGGTGATGTTGGCGGTGGTAGGGTTGACAGCGGAGTAGTTGTAATGTAGATGGCTGGCGACAATTGATGTTGGAGATGATGGTGTGTGGATGTGGTCGTGGTAGTGAGGTAGGAAGATGGTAGGGTAGGGGGAGAAAAGGGATGGGAGTTGGGGTGGGCGAGAACGAAGGAGAAGGGAGAGCTATCGGGGGTGGGAGAGAAGAAGACGGTTGGGTATGGGTGTCAGTGTGGGGAGGGGTGTCTAGGGAGAGGTGGGGCCTCGTGTATAGGATTTTTTTTCTTTTCTCAAAAACTATTGTGACATTTTCCTTACCATCTTCTAAAATATTGGTGGGTACTCCTAAATCTTAGCCTTAATAAAAGAAAATTACATAAGAAAATATAGAAAACAACCTACATCTAGAAGCTTGAGAAAGTAAAACATCTACAAAAATGACTCTTCAACTTATTTTAATTGCTGAAATTTTCATTTGGCTCCTTACGATAGCACTTATGGATTTTGATTGTGAAGTTAACACTTCCATTTTAACTCGGTCAGGAGTATATTTAACTCTTTCCTTTACCATAACATGATCTTAATAGATGGACCTTCTGCTATGGAATCTGATTGAGCAAACCATAAGTTCTTCAAACCTTGATGCTAGACCTAAATGTGTTGTAGGATCTAGGGAATATCACCGTGAATAATTTGAGTCCGATTGATCTCATTCCAAATCTGTCCAACCTTTTGCAACGCGATTTTACATATCGCAGCTAATAGGCATCATCCAAAGTCTAATTGAACCACAAATCCAATTCTTTAAATTCGAGAAACTTTGGCATCTCGGTTAGGATATGTGTCATATCTAATTGAACAAGTATAGAACCAAATTCAATGATCACTGGTATCATGACAACGACATTATAGAATGAGTTCGCTAGAGCTGAAGTACAACTTCCGACCTTCATATTCCATCCAATCAAAAGAGGACCGTCTCCACATTGATCACGATGATTACATACTCATTGCAAAACCATGCATTTTCAACATCGGCATAGTTTTCGATGCCCAAATGGCACATATGATCGCATGGTTATGCATAGGTTGTTGAGACTATCCAAGAGAACATCAAAAGTGGAGTTTTCTAGCTTAAGTTATGAGTATTTTTGCATAATTGGGTCAATATAAATGTTATAATCGGAATCAGAAATTGGATTCAAATTTTATAAAGCAAAAGGTTCAACCTACCCTAAAGCGACCTATGGTAGCCACCCGTCTTCCTCATCAGAGCATCGTTGTTCCAATGCTGGAGCTTGTTGGAGTTCGTTGGATCGATAGTATGAAGCCACCATCGTGTAAAGGAGGTTGTGATCCCTTCCGTGTGCCCATGCTCATTGTCATCGAAGCACCGTATATGTCTTTTACGTGTGGGAAGGAGTCTGATGGAACACTCTTGGAGGTAATGATATCCCATTCTCTCCTTGATCTTGGTTCCACGTTAAAAGTTGGGATATTTACACCCAAAATCATAAGTAATTTCATAATTACATTATAAACTCTCGATGATTCATAATTACACCTGAGAGCTTAAATGAAATAGGGTCTTTCGGGATGAGAACATGCGACGGTCAACAAAAATTTGTCCCCTTTATTTACTATAAGGGACGATCGTCCTATGATTGTCTCCTATATGCTTATTCTAGATGATGGACCGCGAGTCATCATCTCCTTCAGTAATTATGGGCACTCGGTATGCCTTAGGGGATGGTTCCAACCGTCCCCTATATGCTTCTATCAATGTCACTTATTCGACGAGGATGGGGTGCTAGAACCGTAGGGCGTAGTCGTCTCTGCCCTCGCCCCCTCACTGGCGCAACTTCCAGCACTTTTGAGGTCTAAGGGGACGGTTTCGACCGTCCCTAATACGCTTCTACCAACGTCACTTATTCAACGAGGATGGGGTGTTAGAACCGTAGGGGACGATTGTCAGCGGCCGTCCCCTCTGCCCTCGCCTCATGACTGACGAAATTTTGAGCAATCGGGAGGCCTAAGGGGACAGTTTCGACCATCCCCTTTACGCTTCTACCAACATCACTTATGATGGGGGTTCTTAGACTGTAGGGGACCGTCGCCTGCGACCGTTCCCTATGCCCTTGTCCCCTCACTGGTGCAATATCGAGCAATCATGTGGCCTAAGGGGATGTTTTCGACCATCCCCTATACGCTTATGTCAGCATCAGTACTTATGATGGGGGTGCTCATATCGTAGGGGGCAATCACCATCGATCGTCCCTTCTACCCTCGCTCCCTCACTAGCATAATTTTGAGCACTCAGTGGTCGAAGGGATGGTTCTGACCGTCCCTTCTACGTTTCTGCCAACATCTTTTATGATGGGGGTGCTTGAAATGTAGGGGATGGTTGCTAGTGACCGTCTCATAATGATATATCGGGGACAGTCGCTAGCGACTGTCCCATCAAGATATATAGAGGATTGCCACGACCGTCCTGATATTACAGCGGAGGTATTTTCGATCAATCATCGTAGATGGCCATAACAACTGTCCCCAATAGTCAGGTCGAAAAATCCCAGCAAGCCTCATTTTGTTTCATTCTTCTCCAAAACCCATAAACTGCCCTCGCAACCGCTGAGCCTCTCGTAGTCGACGACCTCCTCCCTCTTGTTCCCGTGGTGATTGGCGACGCTCCTTTATCTACATTGTCATCCATTTTGCTCCGTGAGGTATCTATTTTGACCAACTTGTTTTTATAGTTTATTACACGTTTCAATATTGACTTGTGGCATATAACTTGTTTACAAATTGTATTCTTTATGTAATGTATTATATTTTGCTATGAATTGTATATAATACATTAACTTAGTGTATATTTGAGATAGTTATGGATTGTGTATAATACATTGTGATATAATAACTAGTGTATACTCATGGATTGCGGTATAAATTGTGTATAATACATTGTGATGTGAAGTTTAGTGTATACCCATCTAATATATTTTGATATGATATGATAATACATTGTAACCTTAAAGTTTAATGTAACATGTTCTAAAGACTAAAATCTAGTATTCTCTTAATGCATCAAAATAGATAAGATATGGATGGAAAAGAGATATGATGATTTTAAAAAATATAAAAGACGAGTATTGATATTTTTGGATTGGACATTTCAGTTGGAGAATGCTAATAAAAAGATTTGACGATGACAAAATTATTCTCCATGTGTGAGATGTAAGAATATAAAATGTAAAGGTAGAGATAAAGTTTATAATCATCTCATACAATGGATTTTGATTGAATTACTTCATTTGGACTGAACACAGAGAGGTTATAGAGAAGATAAGAACGGTTGAGGATATATATGTTGGGGTACGAACCTCTACACAAACTGAGAATAATATTGATTATGAGCTGCTTGTTTTAATGGATGACCTAAGAAGACCTAAAACACAAGACTTCGGTTCAGTTGATATGTTTAAAAATAGTCCGGTATATGCAAAAGCCATGTTGGCTCACAGGATTGAAATGTCACGATTAAAATTTTTATTGTAACAAAATTAAAGTAAGGACATGGTCAACTGCTGCCAAGATGACATATGTGTTATCTTTGATCAAAAAGTTATTAAATAATCCTGAGAAGTTTCCAAAAGATTGGAAAGATGCAAAGCAATGATTTCAATCGTTAGGTCTGAAATACGAGAAAATTGATGCTCGTGCTGATGATTGTATACTTTTTCGGGGAGAAAATTCGCATTTAGAATTTTGTCCACATTGTAATTTTTCAGATATAAAGTTGATAAAGGCAATTTAAAGAAAAAGAATAAGTCCGTGAAGATATTACATCGCCTCCTTTGATTCTAAGATCAAAACGTATTTTTATGTCGGAAAAGACCGCGAAGTGGATGACATGGCATGCCCATTCCAAAAAAGAGATTTAATGACATTATGTGGCATCCATTTGGTGCGGGTGAATGGATACAATTTGATCAGACAGAGATATTCTCATTCCTCTGAAGATGAGAGGATTATTCGGTTGGGACTAGCTTCGGACGGTTTCAATCCATTTGGTAACATGAGTAATAGTTACAGTATTTTACCCCCGATTTTAGTGGCCTATAATCTACCACCATGGATAGAAATGAGCTCTTCATTTGGAGGGATTTAATCATGAATCAATCAATTGATTCTTTAGAACTTTTTACCCTCTTTATTTTATTTAGATTTAAACATGAAATGTTGTTAGTAGAATTAAGTATTTATTTAATAAATATACGGATATATTGTAATCCGTATACAGATTGATATATTAAATATGATGATGACATTGTTAATCCTGATCCTAAAGGTCTTGATAATGTAATTGATGTGTACATGCAGTCATTGATAGATGAATTGAAACTGTTATGAAACACGAGAATAGCTACATCCGATGCTTGTAGGAAAGAAATATATATAATGCATGTTGCATTATTGTGGACTATAAAATAACTTCCCATCGTATGTAAATTTATATGATTGGAGTACTAGGCAGACTCTTGTGTGCTGACTGTCTTAAAAAATACTGTTAGCCTGACTTACAGCTAGTATGAAGTACTGCTATTTGGGTCATCATCGATTCCTACACTGAAGCATAGGTGGCTGAGGGTAGATAATAATAAGAAATTGATGGTTTACTCTTTGAACGCTGATTTGCATTAAATTGTATGAATGACATCTGTATTTGGCATCAACAATTGCTTGTAGGAAGTAATTATTTAGGACGGACTTTTAAGAAAATATATTTGGTGGATGGTGGAAGGAAAGTATTTTTTCAAAGAGTTATCTTGTTGAAAATATTTACAAATTCATCATAATTTGAAAGTAATTAATGCATATTGGGAAGAATGTCTTGGAGAATATATTGTGGATGCTAAATCTTTAAGGTCAACCAAAGATATTTTAAGGACGGGACATGATTTAATTCAGTTTGGTATACGTGAAGATCTACAGTCAATTGAATTAGACAATGGATGGATTACCTTACTTGAAACTATATATACATTAACCACCGATAAATGTTATAAAATTTTTGCCCCATTCCCAAGTGTGTAAGCGTGGGCAACAATGAGAAGCGTTGCTGTTGTATCTTTGCCCATTCCCAGCATAACAAGATGGGAGTATGATCTTGTTGCATTAGCCCTTAATGATGTATCCGAATAAATCTGAACAAGCTCTAGATAAAGCTCCTCTGGCTTACCTCAAATCTGAAAGTTTTATGCTCATCTCTCGTCAACGAGTTTATCTGTCTTTGATGCAAAGGCCAACAGAGCAAACTCATGCTTACTCGTCTGAGTGACTGATTGTCGACATAGATGAATGTCCTAAACGAAAAAAAATATCAATGTCTTTCCATCAAAATTGCTGAGTAACGGCAATTACGAGAGAAAAAAAAATCCTTCACCGTTTTCAGAAGATAGGAGTAAGCAGGAACACTGAGATCGCGTCCATTCATCATTAAAAACACACTCGAAAATGAGCAAAGACACTCATCAACATTGCGATTATCCATTAGTTTCTCATACTTCCACTCAGGCGACTAATTTAGATATGCCTGAAAAGAGGAAAGAATAATATCATGTTAGTTTATTTTCTTAGGCGATCTTGTGTATAGGAGATTTTGTGTAGAAGTTTGAGCGGACGTCAAACTTATGTAGGCAACATGAATTACACGCTTCTTATGGCCTAACATCCATATGAACAAAGACACCTTAGGATGGAAGATTGAGTACAATACTTGCGAGGAGGTTATAGTTGTTGTTAACAGGATCATTACCGCATATAATAAACAGGAATTACACGGATCCAAATGGATTGACAGAAAGGCATTACAGAATGTCAATATTAATATCATGCAGTTCCAATCCATTACCCGATTACAGAATGCAAACAGAAACCGATTAAACGAACGAAAACATAAAATCGGACTAGATCTAAGAAATGTAAAGCAATAAATAAATTGTGGCAAACAAAATAAGAGAGAGATTAGATTAGAAATCATTGAAGCGTCCATGAAATGGACTGTCCTTAGAGAGGATATCGCCCCACAATACCAGTGCGTAGGGTACTGGCGATCCGCTCTCAGGATATGACGACACACGGTCTTCTTCTGCACACACCAACGAGATCGTCCTCGAATGTACCTCAGAGAACTGCAACCGAGAGAAGGAGAGATGTGTTCGTCCGCAAGAGAAAGAACAGAACAGAGCCAAGACGGCGTGAAGGATTTTCTTGCGAGTGTTAAAACCAACGTGGGGAGATCCGAGATCCGAATTAACTCTCCCGAGTCGGAGACGGAGCGGAGCGCGCGCATATGTGGTCCTCCATTCCTCCGCCCTACTATTACTATAAGAGCTTGGGGTGTGAGCTCATATATAAGCCCACCAAAAGTTTAGAGCTCCAAGGTATGATACTAAACTTCCACCCAAACTTTTCCATGTTTCAAATTTGGGAATTCCAACTTTCCCTCCAAGCCATTTCCAATTGAAACCAAATTAACTTCAATTGTAATTACATAGATTTTCCAATTAAAATATAATTATAATTCTTAATACAACACTAGTATCTTCCTTTGAAATAGGTTTAGGCCTTCTTAACAAGCAAATCCATATGGACGAGATCTTATTTTCTTATAGGTTCAAGAACATGCTTTATAATGGGTTTTCCGAAATCACTATTTCTTTTGAAATATCAATCTCTCTATTTTGGTGATGCAATCCAAACTCCCTATATGAATGAACTAAATGTGCATGCATGCATGAAGGATAAATTGCCGCGATCAATTAATTAGCTATGTGAAAATGCTAGTATAGTGCAATGGTGTGTGAATCTTAAGCCCATGAATATTTACACAAAAGTAATAATCAGAAAATTAGTGGGGCTTGTTACTACATCCTCTCAGCTGGAAAATAAGTAATCAAACTGGACCCGGAAATAAAAAAGTATGAAAACAAACAAGATCTCAAGAATAAATCAGCATAGCTCTTCAACGGAAGGAACGGCTTAATAATAAATAAACGACTAGATTTATTTAAAATGACAGACTCAAATCTATATTTCCATAACCAGGATAGCAGATTGAACAATGGGGGGAAAGGAAACTGTTGAAGGGAATAAGCGAGATAAAATTTCATCTAACCCTAGAGCTCTCTTATATAGGAGAAAAGCTATATGGATAAATTACAGAAATAGGACAATTAAAACAAATAGCATAATTATTCTAACACTCTCCCTCAAGCTGGAGCATATATATCTAACATGCTTAGCTTGGAACAACAAAGATGAAAAGGACCTCTAGCACGAGCCTTGGTGAACATGTCTGCAATCTGCTCTCCTGATGATACATAAGAAGTCGAAATAAGCCCCTTATGAATCAAGTCCCGTGTATAATGACAATCCACTTCAATGTGCTTTGTCCTTTCATGGAAGGCTGGATTATTGGCTATGAACAAGGCTGCCTGATTATCACATTTAAGATGCATAGGAAGAGGTACTTCAATAGTTAAATCAGTCAAAACATATTTGACCCACATCATCTCAGCACTACCTTGGGCCATTGCCCTATATTCTGACTCTGCACTGGATCGAGCCACCACAGTTTGTTTCTTACTTTTCCAAGCTACTGGTGAGCTGCCAACAAATACAATAAAGCCTGAAGTAAACTTTCTATCATTAGGACACCCAGCATAGTCTGCATCAGCACAACCTGTGACAGATATAGTGGTATCTTTTCTAAACAGAAGACCAGCACCTGGAGACGACTTCAGATATCTCAAGATCATAAAAACAACATCCATGTGAGCCTGTCTGGGTTGCTCCATAAATTGACTTACCCTACTAACAGCAAAGGATATATCTGGTCGGGTAATAGTGACATATAACAACTTCCCCACGAGCTCTCTATATCGTCGCTTGTCCACCTCCTCAGAGTCATCATCATAAAGTTTAACATTAGGATCCATAGGAGTAGTAGCTGGTCTACATCCTGCCATTCTTGTCTCAAATAACATATCATTAACATACTTCCTTTGTGTCATTACCATGCCTTGCTCATTTCATGCAAACTCCAATCCCAAAAAGTAACGAAGTGTACCCAGATCCTTCGTAAGAAACTGCTCACTAAGAAAATCCTTGGCTGCTTGAATGCCCTGCTCATTACTACCAGTGATAACAATATCATCAACATACACTATGATGACCACAATACCTCGCTGGTCTCTCTTTACAAAGAGAGTATGATCTATTGTAGATCTGACGAATCCCTTCTGTTCAATCAACCTTGAGAGCTTCTGAAACCAAGCCCGTGGACTCTGCTTCAGGCCATATATGGCCTTATGAAGACGGAACACCATACTGGACTCCCCCTCAGCAGCAAACCCTAGTGGCTGCTGCATATAGACCTCTTCCTGCAAGTCACCATACAAGAAAGCGTTCTTGACATCTAACTGAAACAGGGGCCAGTCACGGACAACAACAACTGCAATGAGAATCCGTAAGGTAGAATGACAAGCTACTGGTGAAAACGTCTCCTGATAGTCCACCCCATATGTTTGGGTGAACCCACGAGCAACCAACCTGGCTTTGTATCTATCAACCGTACCATCAGCCCGATGCTTAACAGTAAAAACCCATTTGCTTCCGACTATTGACGCACCTGGTGGAGGATTAACAACACTCCATGTACCACGTAACTGCAATGCCGCCATCTCCTCTTCCATAGCTAAACGTCACGGACTGCTCTGTAGGGCCTCCTGGTAAGACCGTGGGATGTCTACTGCCGATAACCCAACAACAAACTGGCGAAAGTCCGGGGACAAACGCTCCAACGAAGCTTGAGATCCGAAATCCATCCCATATTTGGGATTCATCGTCCGCGCACGCTTCTGCCGTCTATAAGCAATAGGGATATGTAGGTCATCAACTAGAGGAGTGAAAGTACCATCAATACCCTGTACATCCATCTGTGCATGCAAATCACCTGTGCCATCAGTAGAACTCAAATGATCATTACATACCTCGGGCGTGCTGGATGATGGAGGAGGCACATGAGCAGAGGGCCGACGCTGATAGACCTGAGGATAAAAAATAGTGGCTGGTGGTGGCGGTGGTGGTGGTGGATTAGGCTGTGGTGGTGGTGGAGTGGGTTGTGGTTGTGGCGTAGAGCATGGAACAGATGGAGGAGGAGGAGGCACATAGATATCATCTCCTTCCTCTAGGTGAGTGAGTCTGTCACCTGTAGGAGAAAAATACATAATGGACTCAAAGAAGGTGACATCTGCACTGACATAATACCTTCGTCTAACTGGATCGAAACACCGATATCCCTTCTGGGTTTTGGAATAACCCACAAAAACGCATTTGACAGCTCTGGGAGAGAGCTTGTCAAGACCGGGAGAAAAGCAATGAACAAACGCAACAGACCCAAACACACGTGGTGTTAGGGAGAAAAGATCCTTCTCGGGAAATGCAGTCAAGAACGGAATCTTCTCCCCTAACACTGATGAAGGCATACGGTTAACAAGATAGCAGGCAGTTAGAACCGCATCCCCCCAATAGGAGTGAGGGGCACGACTCTGAATCAAAAGGGTTCTAGTAATATCCAACAAATGACGATGTTTCCTTTCAGCCACCCCATTCTGTTGGGAGGTATATGCACAAGACGTCTGATGCACAATCCCATGAGACATAAGGAATTTAGATAGTTGAGTACTACACAATTCTAGAGCATTGTCAGACCGTATGAACTTCACTGCAACAGAGAAAATATTTTTTATTTCAATAATGAAAGACTAAATAACATGTCTAGCATCAGACTTATTTTTAAGCAAAAGACCCAAGATAACCTAGAGAATTCATCGACAGCAACAAGATAAAACATGTGCCCCTGAAGATCAGGAACACGACTGGGACCCCAAATATCAAAATGAAGTAACTCAAACAGACCATGACACCTTGGACCTAGATGACTCTAAAATGACGACCGGTGATGTTTTCCGAGCTGGTACGCCTCGCATTGAAACGTAGACCAGGGAGAAATCTGTGGAAGGATATGGACCATCTTTGGTAACGGAAGATGACCAAAGCGGAGATGCCATGTGTAAGGAGAGACAGATCCAGCACTCACAGAAGAGACACCAGCGTAAGGAAACTGCACCAGTCTGTAGAGACCTCCTTTCTCACGGCCAGTTCCAATCACTCTGCCCGTAAGGATGTCCTGAAACACAAGAGCATATGGGTCAAATATGGTATGACAATGTAAATCTTTAGTGATTTGACTAATCGACAGTAAATTCATTGAAAAATCTGGAGCATAGAGAACATTCTGAAGTCGTATCGCAGGGGTCAACTGCACTTCCCCCTGACCAGTAATGGGAGATTGTGTCCCGTCCGCTATCACCACAGAACGGCCTGTCTGAGTTGCATTGAAACCATCCAATTTATTTTTATCACCACATAAATGGTGAGACGCTCCTGAATCCATGATCCATTCTGCTAGATCTGCTCTGTAACAACTAGTAAGAGCATATGTTGTACCTGACGTGGATGTTGATGCTGAACTGGCTATCTCTGAAGATCATGAAGTACTTGCTGGCCCCTGACCAGGCATGATCTCTCTAAGACGCGCCACTAACTCGTCAAACCTCTGATCCGGGACATTGGAAGGAACCACATCCTGCTGAGTCTGCTCCATCACACATGCTGTAGTAGTAGGAAATCCATGCTTAGAGTAGCATGTTTCCTTAGTGTGTCCAGTCCTGCGACAGTAAGTGCACGGCTGTCGTGGAGGCCTGCTACCTCCTCCTCTGCCACGACCACCTCTACCTCGAAACTGTGGATATCCTCCCCTACCACGAGACGCTGCCATGGCTGAGGGCGTCTGAGCTCCACCATGAGGTATGGAGAGTCTACTCAGCCTGCGATAAGCCTCTTCCATAGGAGGTATGGTGGCCTCTGTAAGAATCTGCGCTCTGGCGGCATCATACTCCTGATCAAGGGCTGCTAGAAATACTCCTGTCATGATTGAGTCTCTGTATGCCTTTAGATGTTCTGGTGTGGCTGTCAACGGAATGTACCCGTGTACCTTCTCAAACATACCCCTCAGAGAGGTGTACAGGGTATGAAGAGGACGACCGTTCTGCTTCGAGGTGAAAATGTAATGCTGGAGTTGTAAGATCTTGGACTCGTTCTTCGCCGGAGAATAAGTGGCAGCTAAGATGTCCCACATAGCCTTCGTAGTGGGTTGACTCAGAATGTCGTTGGCTATGTCCATGGATACAATACCCGATAACCATACACGTGCATAGGCATCGTCAGCCTCCCATGAGGCGTTAACCCCAGTCTTCTTAACAGGTTCCTCTTGCGTGAGAATATGCTTCTTGCCATTGCATTGCATAAGACTCATGAAGTGCATGGCCCACAGTTCATAATTCGTGCCGTCCATTTTCACAATGGGTGCTGGACCTTTAAAAGCACCCAGAGACGGAAGATCGACCTTGTTGTCTAACATGATGACAACAATATTCTGCAACTGGGATTACAAGACTAGACCGTGATGTCTACGTGAATATCTATGAAGGCCGTTGTGGACGTAGACTCAAACCACAACGTCCTCCATACCTTGAGTGTTTCTCTGACTAGGGCGTCTATTGTGAGATGGTGGAACTACAACCCAGACACGCGCACTTGACACGCATGTAGGGCTTGCGCCGACAGAAGTTGCCACGCAAAGCAACTGTGCTTCAGAGGTTGACACGCACGCGCACAGTAAGGACCACGCGCGACTGGGCTGCAGAGCAACTGGGCTGCAGAGGGGCTTCACGTGCGACTGTGCGCTGTGCGCAGGAGAGGTGCCAGAGGAGATCGCGCACGAGAGGCGCAGGAGAGGGAGGCGCGGTGTGCGGTGCTCAGTACGCGCAGGCGGGGCGCCTGATGTTGCGCGATAGCCCGGTGCACAGGGATGATGCCTCCAGCGAGGGTCGCGCGATGAAAGGCACGCGCAGGGATGCCGCCAGGGGACGCGAGATGCCAAGGCATGCCGCCGCCGTGACCTCGGAAGACACGTGTACGTACACGCAGTGGAAGAGGCGGTGGCACCGATCGAAGGAGAGAGAGGAGAGGCCGACGGGTGGGGTCGGGTAGGGTTAGGGTTTCGAGAACTCCGGTCTAGGACCGTCGCTCGGATACCATGTTGAAGGGAATAAGCGAGATAAAATTTCATCTGACCCTAGAGCTCTCTTATATAGGAGAAAAGATCTATGGGTAAATTACAGAAACAGACAATTAAAACAAATAACATAATTATTCTAACAGAAACCACACTCGAAGACAAATGCAGGGGTACTTGGGAGGGAGTAGCGGCAGGCTAACATGATGGCGGTCCGTTGGAACGCCTGAGGGTTGTTGAGGGTGGTGTGAGGGCGGCGACGGAGGTGTTGTTCGTGGGAATGGATGGGGTTTTAGGGGAACAACAGCTAGAGGTGTGCATGGTTTTCAGATCGGATGGGTACCCGAGTGGGCTCCGATCATCTGCTGTAATGGGCTTTTACAGCCCCTGCTGCAATGAATGAGAGCCGTCGGATGCGGATCCGACGACGCTCAGAGGGGGCTGGGGATAGTGTGTGCGGATGTCGAGGTTGGGGACGTGCATCTCGAGGCCAGGGAGAGACATCGGATGTGGATCAGACGGCTGGAGCACTTGCAGTAGAATCTGTTGCACAACAGACGATCCAAATTGTACCCGAGTACCGACCCTATCCACAAAAATTGATCCTAAAACCATTCAATCATATAAACTATTACATGTCGGGTAATCCGATCTGATATAACCCATCAAATTCGGAGCACCGACCTGACTGAGATCGGATACCCACGAGGTGGCCTGTCCAGATACCCGACGCCAGTGGCCACTGTCTTCCTGCCCTCGACTCCTCTAAGCACCACCAATAGGTTGGTGTTGGTAGCAGTAGAGTTGGCAATGGAATAGTTGTAGCGGAGATAGAGATGGATACAATTGATGATGGAGATGACGGTGCATTAATGGCCGCGGTGCTGGTGAATGTGGGAAGAAGGTGGGGTGTTTATGATCGGGGGAGAGGATGAGAAAAGAGATGGAGTTGGGTGAGGATAACTAGAAGTACAAATGGATCGTATTAGATCGAATTTTAGCCTAATTCATGTCCAATCTAATCTTCACAGATTTTAACCTTTCCGGATACAATCCATTCCATTGTTTTGAATTCAATCCAATCCATCAGATTATGGATTGTATTGGTTCAAAATTTTTGCACTTATATTTACCTGCTCAATAGTCTATTGTATATTGTTTGCGTTTTACATCACACTAGCCATCAACATTTGCTTTATTGCACAAAAATCAATAATATGGATAGATGTAAAAAATATATATTTGAAGGGCACACAATCAAATTAGTTTGAAAACTGAATTAATCCAACTCCTTGCGATCTGTCATCCCCACCACTTCTATTATAGCTTATCCACAACAAACAACACTAATAAAAATATAGTGGCATGAGGTAAAAAAGAAATGCTCAAAATATACGTAAAAATGCTCAAAAAATTTAAGATGTGATTTTTAAAGGTATGTTTCAATTTTAATGTATCTTTAGAATACATGCATGTGTTATGATTAATTTTTTATTAATTAAAAATAGAAAATCGTATTTTTTTCAAACAAAACTTTAATAATGTATATGGTATATTATTAAATTTTTATTATATTGGTGTAATATGTATTTGAATTAATACAAAATTATTAAGTATAAGTATTAAATATAGTATAGTGGGTGTAAATGTAATTTAGGATAACTAATATGCGGTGGCAAGAAGATTTGAAAATGTGTGGGGTTATCACTCAAAATTCCAGAGAACACGAGCTAAGCCATGTGACTGAGTATTGATTTACACATGCGTGAAAATATGCAAATATTCATGGGCTATGTGCAAATCAACCACCATACACGTGATCGTTCACATCAGTTGCTTATGTTGGACATTTTTGTCATTTAGAAAAGTTTCAAGTGTTCTCGTGCAAATAATCCAGAGCACGACTATTAGGTGGCGAATTTAGCGGTCGAGCGGTCAGTTGGATTGAACGTCTTAGATGATGCCAGGTGGAGGTTCTGCTTACCTTAGATCAAAATGCAATTGAACACAATGGATGAGCTTCGATCGAGTGGTATCTAGAAGCTTTGGATTATGAATCTATGATCATGTGGTCACTGTACACCGTGTTCTTCCCCAAATCGATCAAAGGCTCTAGGCGGTGAAAGATCTTTGACTTCATCTGTTTTGTTCTGCTCGAGTTAGACCGAAGGTCAACGATGGTCAAATGTGTGCAATCCTTCAGGTAATGCTTCGTATGGATCTCGACTCAATAGTTTTGTTCTCATGCCTAACCTTTCGACTTCCTGACGGCCTTGTTCTGGAAGGCATGACACATGTCTTGACACTACAAGGAAAATGAGTTGTGGTCACGGAATGTGGCTACGGAAACTTGCGGCCATGATAATTTCGTAGCCACTAGTTTCTCGTAGCTACAATTCCGTGGTCAAAGTCTTCATAAAAGAGCTGTGACCACGACAAGTTCCGTGGTCACTTGTAGTGGTCATTACATATTCGTGGTTAGAGAACTCTCGTGATGAGATTTGTAGCTACGGCTATTGGCCACGACGTGTTATGGACAGAGCCCAACTGTGGCTACAAACCCCACATCCGTGGGCATAGTTTTAATTTGTAGCCACAACTTGTTTTCTTATAGTGTGATCTCGTCGAATTGGGAGAAGAAGGAGAGGGGCTGGAGCTTGCAGAAGGCCTCCCTGACTTGCCGCAGCTGATGCTCCACCTTGGTGGAGCCCTGTGATGACACGATCCTACGATGGGCCATTGCGTACTGCCGTGGACACCGCCATGGCTATGAGCATGGTCACATGCGTCAACAAAGGAGGCAAAACATGTTCTCAGGGGGTCAAGAAGCTCACCCTGATGGAGTCCTGGTGGATTTTTGAAGGGAAGAATCTCACATATTCTCCGACGTGATGGAGTCGAAGACGTGAATAAATCCCACGGTGAAGATCGCCAACTATGAGTCGTGCAGTCTTGCTAGCATACTGCATCACATATTGATTTAGCGAGAATTTGGTGATGTGTCGAAGGCAGAGATTGCGGTTCGGAGGATGAGCTGCAGGCGAGATCTCCGGCTATTAGGTTCTTAGGAGCGATTGGGGAAAGGCATGCAGTCATGTGTCGTGGTGAAGGAAGAAGCTGGGACAATCCAGCTTTAGTTATATTTATAGATATCAAGTTATTTGTACGAGAACAATCACACAATTTTTTAAACTAATTAATAGGCATTTTCGACGTTTCAAGAACTATATTTCGTGCGTATTTTGAGCTTTAAATGTCGACTTTTGGCATTGTCTGGACGTTTACGTGTCAAATTCAAATTTCATTTTCCACCTTGATATGTTAAATTTAATGTTCGAAATCAATGTTTGTTTCGCCCTAGTTATTATATTTGGTGCTACAAATAAAACCTCGAATAAAAAACCCAAAAAACGACGAACTTGAATCAACACAATCTCCCAACACAACGTTACGTGGGGAAAAACATCAAAATCGACGTCTTTATATCTACATGGGTATAACGACGTTTATAGACGTCAATAAAGGGAAAAGCGGATGTAATGTCAAAAATATATTAATTTTGTTGCAAATTCTAAGATCAAATTATAATTTTACAAGGAATACTTTTTGTTGCTACAAATTTAACATCAAAATATATGGCAACAAATATTCGATTATTTGTTTCTATAGACAATTTTTTTTTGCAACGAAAGCGCACACAAAAAAAAGAGGAGTCGTTTTTTTTCTTATTCATATTTTATTTTCATATAAATCATACATTAGTTTAGCAGATGAACCATTAATATGGTTGTGTAAAACGTTCGACAGTTGTTATCTTTGTTATATTCATATATCTCTTATTCAAGTTGTTTTAATATCACAAAATTAGTATTCCTTGCCATATTCTGTAATAGTGATTTTAGAATTTACGATGTGTATATATATAGGGAAAAAGGAGTATGCTCCCTCGGTGTAGCCAACTTGTATGCTCCCACTCCTTTCCCTTGTATTTTTTTTATTTTTCTAAAATGAAACCTATTGAAATTTAGATCACAATATGTCATCATGGTGTCATTCAAAATTCGATTTAATTTGAGACTTCTATCCCCTTAATCAAGACTATCAAATTATAACGGTTTCAGAATTGCTGAAATTGACCCCTTCATATGAAAGGTTATAGGAGTCTATGTTTCTGATGAAATTGGAATAACATGTTAGGGGGGTATAGTGATGAATGTACATATTTTATTTTCCAAAAAAAATATAAAATGAGGGGAAAATGGGGGTGGGTGCAGCCCGTTGGCTCCATCCACGGTGCATACCCATTTAACCCTAGTACGATTTTGACATCTTTTCATTAAATATAAGATAAATGGTGAAATTAAATATTATATATCTATACTAGTATACTGATATTGTCATTTATATATTGTCGTGAAGAAAATCACACTATATGAGACATTGCATTTTAGAAAAGAATAAGAAGATAAATTTAAAGGATGGAATTACTATCCATGTAGGCACTCTCCACTTGTTAAAAAAAAGTAAAAGTATTATTTTGCATACCGAGTCCCTTGAGAATAAAAAAAAGTACCATTGTGATTGTCTCTCTAATGTGCATGTGGTTTGGGAATAAGGATGAATAAGGGTGAAGAATAAACTGGAATAACACACTATTCATGTTCGGCTGGAAGGTAGGGATAAGATGGAATAAGGATATATAGGGGTGTTTGGTTCAGGAATAAGCAGGAATAAAGATTGAGAATAAGGAGAATAACGTTTCTTTGTTCGCCTGGAAAGATAAGAATAAAGAGAATAAGGTAAAATAAAGGTAGGTAAGGTGGAACAAAGATAGGAATAAGGGTGGAATAAGATAAAATAATGTGCTGTGGATGGAAATAGACGTACTCTAGAACCGCGTCGGACGAGAAATTGACCCCTTATTCCAGTGTTTATTCTCCAAACGAACATGATCGTAAGGTGAAATAAAGAAAGGAATAATGGTGGAATAAGGTGGAATAAGAGGGAGGATAGGAGAATAACCATACGAGAAGGAGATGGGAATATTCCTCAAACCAACACATAAGGTTATTTAGCTATATTGGGGGGAATCAACGTTCTAGATTATTTTCGGATTTATCTGGACCGACTGTTTTCCTTCTCGATAATTCAAGGAACATCTCGTCCGTTCATAATTTGCTACCATTTTAACAGGTGTCTCAGGAACAATGGCTTCTCTCTTGGAGTCTATGGATATGTAATCGGATATGCTTCATGCTGGTTGGCTAAAAAAGAAGGAAAGCGAGCACGTACACACCTGATCTACACCTTCAAATCTTTCAAGAAACAAATCTGCCAACGAGATTTGCTAACGACGGGAGGAGGCACTCGTTAGGGAAACAAATCAGATAATGGATTTGCCACAACGCATATGCATGGCGATATATATACACACAGCCCATTTCTTTGTTGGAAACCCACACTCCAGTGTTTCCTTGCAGT
The DNA here is from genome assembly GCA_037367405.1 of Ottelia alismoides. Lineage (NCBI taxonomy): Eukaryota > Viridiplantae > Streptophyta > Magnoliopsida > Alismatales > Hydrocharitaceae > Ottelia > Ottelia alismoides. Next base: position 260,813 of record JAZKJV010000172.1, read on the forward strand.
TAAATAACACCCACAAATATATATATACTCATCAATGGCGAAGAGGTCCTGCAACGTCGGTGCCATAGCTGTTGTTGGCTACCTTTTCCTCTTTGCTGCTATCACGGGTTAGTATAATATCTCCCCTGTGATCATCTGCATGTACATATATTCTTGAGGGCACTGTTTCATAGCCATGCGCTGCTTAAACATTGAAACAAACACAGAAAACACTGAATGGATCCAAGATTACCAGACTACCGTTCGAGATGCTTAATTAATAGTGTATCGTCTCTGCAAATGCAACAGGAGCAACGACGGCCACCGGAGTTGAACCGACGGATGCAGGCGGATGCCCTTATATTCTGATAGGACATTGCACAGCGGATTACGACTGCAGGAACATCTGCAGCGGTCCCATTGGGTATGTCAACGATGACTTGGCTTTCAAGTGTGTGATCGTGGGCGAAGAAAAGCGTTGCTGTTGTGTATATGGACACTGATCACCAGCATGATAAGGTGGGAGTATGATCTGTTTGCATTAGCCCTGTGTGATGCATCAGAATAAAAGTAAACAAGCTATAGAACTTATCTTTGTATCCGCATTTGGTAGCTTGTGCATTGTTCTTATCATTTGCGAAAAAATATACTAATGCAACATTTAAAAATTACAAATTCAATTTAATCCCTTAGTTTGATTGTATGGTCTCTGGAGTCTTTCAACTTTAGCTTGATTAAGCAATCTTCAAATATTCTTTTTTATAGCTATCCATATTTTTATTTTGGAGCCATAATTCAAATGTCAAGGGTCATGAGTATGATATAAAGTACCATCATCCGATAATAGACTACTGATCAGAAATACGTAAGTATAAGAAATCCGATTCAGTTCGATCCCATTTGTAATCCGATGGATTGGATTGCTTTAAATTCAAATACTTGATGGATTTGATTGGATTTAAAAAGCTAAAATCTGTTAATGATGGACTGGACATGGATTAAGTAAAAATTCGATGCAATCTGATCTATATATACCCCTATGCGTAGCACTTCGACAGAAGAAATGACTTAATCGAAATAATCAGAACCGAATTTGAGGATAATAAATAAACCATTCAAATTCTTGGAATAAATAAACATTTAAATATATTTAAATGACGCAGACTAAAACCTCTATTTCCATAATAGGATACGAGATTAAACAACAGAAAAAAAAAAAGAAACCACGCTCGAAGACTACCGTGAGGGTACGTGGCTCGCTTGGTGGCAGTCTGCTGGAATGCCTGACGGATGTTGGAACAACAAGGTGATGTTGGCGGTGGTAGGGTTGACAGCGGAGTAGTTGTAATGTAGATGGCTGGCGACAATTGATGTTGGAGATGATGGTGTGTGGATGTGGTCGTGGTAGTGAAGGTAGGAAGATGGTAGGGGTAGGAGGAGAAAAGGGATGGGGAGAGAAGAAGACGATTGGGTTGGGTGTCAGTGTGGGGAGGGGTGGGGCCTCGTGTATTTTTTTCTTTTCTCAAAAACTATTGTGACATTTTCCCTTACCATCTTCTAAAATATTGGTGGGTACTCCTAAATCTTAGCCTTAATAAAAGAAAATTACATAAGAAAATATAGAAAACAACCTACATCTAGAAGCTTGAGAAAGTAAAACATCTACAAAAATGACTCTTCAACTTATTTTAATTGCTGAAATTTTCATTTGGCTCCTTACGATAGCACTTATGGATTTTGATTGTGAAGTTAACACTTCCATTTTAACTCGGTCAGGGAGTATATTTAACTCTTTCCTTTACCATAACATGATCTTAATAGATGGACCTTCTGCTATGGAATCTGATTGAGCGAACCATAAGTTCTTCAAACCTTGATGCTAGACCTAAATGTGTTGTAGGATCTAGGGAATATCAGCGTGAATAATTTGAGTCTGATTGATCTTGTTCCAAATCTGTCCAACCTTTTGCAATGCGATTTTACATATTGTAGCTAATAGGCATCATCCAAGGTCTAATTGAACCACAAATCCAATTCTTTAAATTCGACAAACTTTGGCATCTCAGTTAGGATATGTGTCAAATCTAATTGAACAAGTACAGAACCAAATTCAACGATCACTGGTATCATGACAACAACATTATAGAATGAGTTCGCTAGAGCTAAAGCACAACTTCTGACCTTCATATTCCATCCAATCGAAAGAGGACCGTCTCCACATTGATCACGATACTCATTGCAAAACCATGCATTTTCAACATCGGGATAGTTTTCAATGTCCAAATGGCACATATGATCGCATGGTTATGCATAGGTTGTTAAGCCTATCCAAGAGAACATCAAAAGTGGAGTTTTCTAGCTTAAGTTATGAGTATTTTTGCATAATTGGGTCAATATAAATGTTATAATCGGAATCAGAAATTGGATTCAAATTTTATAAAGCGAAAGGTTCAACCTGCCCTAAAGCGACCTAAGGTAGCCACCTGTCTTCCTCCTCAGAGCATCTTTGTTCCAGTGCTCGAGCTCGTTGGAGTTCGTTGGATCGATAGTATGAAGCCACCATCGTGTAAAGGAGGTTGTGATCCTTTCTGTGTGCCCATGCTCATTGTCATCGAAGTATCATATATGTCTTTTCCACGTGGGAAGGAGTCTGATGGAACACTCTTGGAGGTAATGGTATTCCACTCTCCTTGATCTTGGTTGCACATTAAAAGTCGGGATATTTACACCCATAACTATAAGTAGTTTCATAATTACATTATGAACTCTCGATGATTCATAATTACACCTAAGACCTTAAATGAAATGGGGTCTTTCGGGATGAGAGCATGCGACGATCAACAAAAGATCGTCCCCTTTATTTACTATAAGGGACGGTCGTCCTACGATTGACTCCTATACACTTATTCTAGATGACAGACCACGAGTCATCATCTCCTTCAGTAATCATGGGCACTCGGTATGCCTTAGGGGATGGTTCCAACCGTCACCTATATGCTTCTGTCAATGTCACTTATTCGACGAGGATGGGGTGCTAGGACCGTAGGGTGTAGTCGCCTCTGCCCTCGCCCCCTCACTGGTGCAACTTCCAACACTTTTGAGGTCTAAGGGGACGGTTTCGACCGTCCCTAATACGCTTCTACCAACGTCACTTATTCAGCGAGGATGGGGTGTTAGAACCGTAGGGGACGATGGTCAGCGACCGTCCCCTCTGCCCTCGCCTCCGGACTGACGAAATTTTGAGCAATCGGAAGGCCTATGGGGACAGTTTCGACCATCCCCTGTACGCTTCTACCAACATCACTTATGATGGGGGTGCTTAGACTGTAGGGGACCGTCGCCTGCGACCGTTCCCTATGCCCTTGTCCCCTCACTGGCGCAATATCGAGCAATCATGTGGCCTAAGGGGAGGTTTTCGACCATCCCTTATACGCTTCTGTCAGCATCACTTATGATGGGGGTGCTCATATCGTAGGGGGCAATCATCAGCGATCGTCCCTTCTACCCTCGCTCCCTCACTAGCATAATTTTGAGCACTCGGGAGGTCGAAGGGGATGGTTCTGACCGTCCCTTCTACGTTTCTACCAACATCTTTTATGATGGGGGTGCTTGAAATGTAGGGGATGGTTGCTAGTGACCGTCCCATAATGATATATCGGGGACAGTCGCTAGCGACTGTCCCATCAAGATATAGAGGATTGTCACCAGGGACGGAGGGAGGGGGCCAGGCCTCCCCGTTCCTCCTCTCGTCCCTCCTTAGTTTTACGAAAAAATAAGACTGGCCCCCCGTGAATTTCTACCATCGCCTCCTCTTCTAAATTTGGGGTGAACGAAAGTTTCCTCCTCTAAGTTCCGTCCCTAATTTTACTAATTTTAGGAGAACAAAATTAGCATCCCTTCCCTAATTTATTATACCATTCCTTTCATACATAGTTTAACATTATTTACGTGGAATAGGTCATTGTGATCTTTCTAATTCCCTTGGTCATTAAGTTATTTGCATTGTAGTATATATTATAAATTAATAAATGTACACTCTACACATTTAAAGTTTTTATAAAAAATATAGTATTCCCAAATTCTATAAAAGTGACGATTGCCTTCCAAATTTCATCTCCGTCCCCTAGAGATGATCATTTCCATACTCCAATGCAGTTGCTAGAGAATTCATTGGCTTACAACCTCCACCCCCGATCGATCCCCCTTGATGACTCGTCCAATTCGTCCCCCTTTTGGATGCATGTTGCGAGTCGCACCGTGATCATCTTCCCTTATTGAATGCAAAAATTGTGGGTTCTTTGCTTCTCTCCTATTTGCCGTTATACCACATCTCGAATACGTTGCTGCCTCAACACTCAGGTCCCCGAGCCTCGACGTGCAGGTATCGACTCGTCAAAATTTTTTTCATATAACTTTTTAAATGAAATATTTTTTCATAAATTTGATTTAATTATAACCATATCTATTCATAATGAAATTTGGTAATATGTCACATATGTAGCAATTTTTTGTTTCAAGTTTAAAATCAGCTCATTTTAGGACTGGAAGAAGTTTGAGATGATTTTATATTAGAAGTCAACTCATTTTTTAAAATATCGTGACATGCTAAAAAAATGCTTTAGTATTTTTAGAGATGGTATATGGTATGATATTAAGTCAATATGATTTTTGCATCTTAAATAAAAAAACTCCATATATTACGAAAATATCTTTCTATTCTCTTTGGCTCCCCCATGCCAAGATTCCTGGCTTCGTCCCTGATTGTCACGACCGCCCCTGATATTACAACGGAGGTATTTTCGATCATCATCGTGGACAGCCATAACAACTGTCCCCAATAGTCAAGTCGAAAAAATCCCAGCAAGCCTCGTTTTGTTTCATTCTTCTCCAAAACCCATAAACCGCCCTCGCCACCCCTCGCCACCGTTGAGCCTCTCGTAATCGACGACCTCCTCCCTCTTGTTCCCATGGTGATTGGCGATGCTCCTTTATCTACATTCTCGTCCATTTTGCTCTGTGAAGTATCTATTTTGACCAACTTGTTTTTATAGTTTATTACACGTTTCAATATTGACTTGTGGCATACAACTTGTTTACAAATTGTATTCTTTATGTAATGTATTATATTTTTCTATGAATTGTGTATAATACATTAACTTAGTGTATATTTGAGATAGTTATGGATTGTGTCTAATACATTGTGATATAATAATTAGTGTATACTCATGGTTTGCGGTATAAATTGTGTATAATACATTGTGATGTGAAGTTTAGTGTATGCCCATCTAATATATCTTGATATGATATAATAATAAATTGTAACCTTAAAGTTTAATGTAACATGTTCTAAGACTAAAATCTAGTATTCTCTTAATGCATCAAAATGGATAAGATATGGATGGAAAAGAGATATGATGATTTCAAAAAATATAAAAGACAAGTATTGATATTTTTGGATTGGACATTTCAGTTGGAGAATGTTAAAAAAAGATTTGACGGTGACAAAATTTATTCTCCATGTGTGAGATGTAAGAATATAAAATGTAAAGGTAGAGATAAAGTTTATAATCATCTCATACTCAATGGATTTTGATTGAATTACTTCATTTGGACTGAACACAGAGAGGTTATAGAGAAGATAAGACCGGATGAGGATATATATGTTGGGGTACGAACCTCTACACAAACTGAGAATAATATTGATTATGAGCTGCTTGTTTTAATGGATGACCTAAGAAGACCTAAAACACAAGACTTCTGTTCAGTTGATATGTTTAAAAATAGTCCGGTATATGCAGAAGCCATGTTGGCTCACAGGATTGAAATGTCACGATTAAAATTTTTTATTGAAATAAAATTAAAGTAAGGACCTGGTCAACCGCTGCCAAGATGACATATGTGTTATCTTTGATCAAAAAGTTATTAAATAATCCTGAGAAGTTTCCAATAGATTGGAAAAATGCAAAGCAACGATTTCGATCGTTAGGTCTGAAATACGAGAAAATTGATGTTTGTGCCGATGATTGTATACTTTTTCGGGAAGAAAATTCGCATTTAGAATTTTGTCCACATTGTAATTTTTCAGATATAAAGTTGATAAAGGAAATTTAAAGAAAAAGAATAAGTCCGTGAAGATATTGCATCACCTCCCTTTGATTCTAAGATCAAAACATCTTTTTATGTCGGAAAAGACTGCAAAGTGGATGACATGGCATGCCCGTTCCAAAAAAGAGATGTTAATGACATTATGTGGCATCCATTCGGTGCGGGAAAATAGATACAATTTGATCAGACAGAGATATTCTCATTCCTCTGAAGATGAGAGGAATATTCGGTTGGGACTAGCTTCGGACGGTTTCAATCCATTTGGTAACATGAGTATTAGTTACAGTATTTTACCTCCGATTTAAGTGGCCTATAATCTACCACCATGGATGGAAATGAGCTTTTCATTTGGAGGGATTTAATCATGAATCAATCAATTGATTCTTTAGAACTTTTTACCCCTCTTTATTTTATTTAGATTTAAACATGAAATGTTGTTAGTAGAATAAAGTATTTATTTAATAAATATACGGATATATATTGTAATCCGTATACAGATTGATACATTGAATATGATGATGACATTGTTAATTCCTGATTCTAAAGGTCTTGATAATGTAATTGATGTGTACATGCAATCATTGATAGATGAATTGAAACTGTTATGAAACACGAGAATAGCTACATACAATGCTTGTAGGAAAGAAATATATATAATGCATGTTGCGTTGTTGTGGACTATAAAATAACTTCCCATCATATATAAATTTATATGATTAGAGTACTAAAGGCAAACTCTTGTGTGCTGCCTGTCTTCAAAAAATACTGTTAGCTTGACTTACAGCTAGTATGAAGTACTGCTATTTGGGTCATCATCGATTCCTACCACTGAAGCATAGGTGGCTGAGGGTAGATAATAATAAGAAATTTGACGGTTTACTCTTTGAACGCTGACTTGCATTAAATTGTATGAATGACATCAGTATTTGGCATCAACAATTGCTTGTAGGAAGTAATTATTTAGGACAGACTTTTAAGAAAAATATATTTGGTGGATGGTGGAAGGAAAGTATTTTTTTCAAAGAGTTATCTTATTGAAAATATTTACAAATTCGTCATAATTTGAAAGTAATTAATGCATATTGGGAAGAATGTCTTGGAGAATATATTGTGGATGCTAAATCTTTCAGGTCAACCAAGAGATATTTTAAGGACGGGACGTGATTTAATTCAGTTTGGTATACGTGAAGATCTACAATCAATTGAATTAGACAATGGATAGATTACCTTACTTGGAACTATATATACATTAACCAACGATGAATGTTATAAAATTTTGAATTTATTAAAAAAATTAAAAGATTAAATGGGTTCTCACCACATTTGTTTAGGTGTATAAACGAGAGTAGCGTAAGATAGCTGAACAAAAAGTCATGATTGTCATGTTTTCATGGAAGTATTATTCACATTCAATGTTCACGAGATTATTGATGATGTTGTTCTACAATCCTTAACATAATTGAAAAGATTTTTCAAAGTCTTATGCTTGAAAATTTTAGATCCATTGATCTTACAAAGACTGGAAAAAAGGATATTATTATCACCTTATGCAAATTAGAGAAAATACCACCCCCCGCAATTTTTTTTATGAAATGGTGCCCTTAATAGTTCATTTAAAAATTGAAGTAAGAATTGGTGGACCGATGAGGTATTGTTGGATGTATCCAATAGAAAAATACCTCCGAAAATTTAAAAATTATGATCTTTAAATAGGTATTAATTTTTGTAAGATGTATATCGAAGTTGAAAGTGCGTGTTTCATACGATTTGAACTAAACGATGATTGTGAAGTCGAAATCAAAGATGATTCCTGATTGTGGGTCTTTCAATCATGTGACAAGCATATACTTAAAGGTATCCGTCATGTAATATCATGTGACAAGCATATACTTGAAGTCGAAATCGAAGATGATTCCTGATTCAATTCAATTAGCACTCCTATGCATCTCCCCTCCACTGAGACCTCTCTCGCATGTGGCAGTACTAATTCAAGGAAGAAGGTGGTGTATCGGTTGCTTGAATTAATCAAAAGCAATGGTCGTTGATCTAGATGCATTGGTCGGCCTTAAATACACCAGATGTGGCTGTGAGAAGATGGAAGAGGAAGACGAAGACGAGGAGAATGTGATGTCCATGTTTCCTAAGTCGAGGGAGATGAGAGGAGGCATCTTTTAGAAATGCGATTTTATCTGAGGGGTAAAGTTGTCCAAAATTGACAGAATCCATCAAAGTTAAGGATGGAACTGGATGGAACTTGACACATGATTATTTCATGTAAGAGTTACACGTTATTAAGGGTCCTGTGTGTAATTATGAATTTTTGAGGATTCGTGGTGTAATTGCAAAAATACTTCGAGTTATAGATATAAATATCCATAAAAATATAGATTTTCTTAGAATAGAATGTCAACCGAGCCATGTGATTTCTATGGTATGTATGATTCGATGTTAAAAAATAATCGTATACATTAAATTCAAGGGGGAGACATTGCATAAAAGTGATTCTTTTGGAAAACAAATACAAAAAAGGTAAATTGGTGCTAAGAGGGCATATTAAAGTAATAGGAATCCAATTTCACGGAGATACTGATATCTTGTGCATGTTGATTAATTCAATGGTTGTAGTAATAATAATAATTCTACCATTGAACCTATGTCATATCATTATTTCAACCTATTGTTGGACACATGATTTATCACCATTTGATTCCGCTGCAAGCACCATTGAACCCATGGCAGATCAACATTTGAACCCACCACTGGATCCGTAATAAGTCACCATTTAAACCCACTGTTGGACATGTAGTAGGTCGCCAATTTAACCTCTTGTTGGAAGCATGATAGGTTATTATTTGATTCTATTGCATGATGTCGTTGAACCCATGGAAGATAACCACTTGATCCCGTTGTTGGATACATGGCAACTCACCTGTTTAACCTATTATCATAAATACGGCAGGTCAACATTTGAACCAATGGTTAAACCCGTGGTAGATCACCATTTGAACCTATTATTATATCCAAACCCATGGCATGTTATATTTTTTACCATAGCAGGTCACTTTTAGAATATATATGACGTGCCTTCATTGAATTTAACACATAATGAAATGAACTCGATCATAATGTACATCTAATTTCGCATTTACAAGTGAGCCAAATGACCCAAACTTCCAACATACCCCAGAGGTAGGTATACATCGCCTTAATTATGACTATGATCGTTGTCGTGTTCATGGTTGAGATTTCACGATGAGTGGGTGGTGTGAAGTTAGGTGTAGTAAGGGATGGACATGCACCTGTGGACCTTGGGTTAGAGACTTAGATAGTTGCGACCCCGATAGTTCGTGCTGGGTGACACGTAGTATTTAGTACCCAAGTGATGTAATCCGAAGTCTGCTTGACAAAGTTGGATGCTAAATGACACGATTGGTAGTCTAAGTTCTGCTTTTATATTTAGAATTAGGATTTAGAATAACTTTTAGTGTGAACACGACAAATGGTACAAGTCTTGGTATTATTGAGAGGAGTTGATGAAGGAGGAGAACAACATACTGGTTTCCTATATCTGAAGAAAATTAGATGTCTTTAAACATATTTTACTCAGACATGATATATGAATGGATAATGACTTAGAGACCAAAATCATGTCATATATCATTGAAGATGTTTGCTAATAAAATGAGGTATTGGATGATTTTATAATGATTTCGTGAATTCAATGAATTAAAAGAATTTATATACATACCGGATGGGTGACTCTGATGTGTGTTGAGATACGGCTTGTGAAGGCTGGTTTCGCAGTTAGTCTGTTCACACCTTGTAAGAGTTTGTATATTTCTTGTAACCTTTCACTCGTGATTATTGGTAGTTACGTTGCTAGGCAGTTTCACATAACATCATCTACGAATGGACCCAACAAGTGTGCTAAGCAACCGTCGTAGCACATACGATCTTGATATTCTAGAGCTTCCACAAATCTTCCACAAAACAAGGTGCAATATTTGATCACTTTTGTTTGTTTCATCATACTTTCCTTTTTGTTTGAGAGGGAATGTAGAGATATATACTTTTGAGAGGATACTATGATATATTTCATACGTATGCACATTGTCTCTTTTTTTTGCTATTCCCAAGTTGATTTATATTTTTGATGTTGATCTAATGTGGATGAGATATGTTTGTCAAGTATCAAAAGATCTTAGAAGCATCGAGTCGGTGGCCACCGCAAAGGGTGGGACCTTGATTTAACTTAATCGACTTAATTCATTCTAGTCAAATTAAAAATCATTTGATGCAGTCATGAAGAGACCTTGATTTAACTTAATTGTAAAAATACATAAAATTATAATAAGACCCAACTCACACTAAAAAGGGAACAATAAATTAAAATTTAGTATAAAGTTTAATTTCTATTATATTTTATGACCCAAAAATCAAACTAAGTTATGGAATTAAAAATGAGAATGATCTAATTCGATTTGTATACATAGACAGTTCAAGTAATTGTATATATTAATAAAGGATTTTTATATTTTTCATCTTAAATTAAAATTAAATTCATTCTTCTTGTACCATCTAAAAAAATTAAGATATACTGGGATACAAACATATTAAAAGTTAGTTATATCAGGATTTTTATAGTTTTCATTTTAACTCAAACTATTCAAGATTTCGAGGCTTATAAGTAGACATTGATATCCAACCATGTTACCCATCTTCTTCATTATGTTCAAATCTCTACATTTGAAGATTGGATTTCCTTCAAATTGTGGCATGGGTTCTTGGAGTAAGATAGTTCCAGTAAGGTGCAGATGGGCTATTATGGATGATCATAAGTGCACGCTCTCCTTCGTCGAGCATTTGATCGATGCTTGTTAGCTTCTGATCTCACAACAGTGAAGTGAGAAAATTTAGCATGTGTTGAGCTTGATTAAATTCGAGCCTTCATGTTTATTAATGTACCATGCAATAACAAGAATTATTAATGTACCATTAACCAATCCCGTTCAACCGATTTTAAAGATGATTGATGGGTTACGCGAGGGTACTTGGTAAGATGTCTCTCAGAAGATCAAGATCAACATGTTTGGGAGGGTTCATGGAGATCTCTTATACTCTAGTTCTCTAACCTCATGGCATAATCATTCATGATCATATATGTGTATGTAAGAATTAGTTGGGATAAAACCGAAGTATACAACTGGAGGGAGTGTGTGTTCTTGAAAAGACGACTCATGTTATTAGCGCAGAGACGCTTCTTCATGAGATGACTTTAGATAAAACCAACCTCGCTTCTTTGTATAACAACAAAAAAAGATTTCATGATCATATACCACGGATTTTCCTGTTTAAACATGATAGGCATGAACATTCCTCGTATTAACAAGTGTCACTTAATTAAAATCATATAAAAATCATTCACGATTGAACATACAATTTTCACGTCAATTCTAAACATTTACTTCTTTCGGCATTATCAAAGATACCAAAACCAACTTAAGAAAAAAAATATCCGAAGAAAAAAATGGAAAAAAGGGGAAAAAAGCAGACACTTGCAGGAGGAGACGAGGAGAAGCAGCAAGAGAGAGACAGAGAGAGAAAGAGAGGAAGCCTTTGCTCCCAAGGGAGAGCCAACCAAAGCCAACCTCTTCCAGATCGAACTCCACCCTTCCAAATCAGACGAATCCGACACTAAACCCTAACGACCCCTCTCTGATCTCACACTTTCCCCTTTCTCTGCTTCTGAAGTCTTCGCAGCTCAGTAAAAGATCGATTCTTGCGGGCGTAAGCGACTTTGATCCGCCTCTCCCGTGATCCATAGCTCGTGCGGCGGTGAAATTCGAGCAAAAGGAGGTGGAATCCGCTGGAAAGGAACGGACTTGGCGCGACATCCGGCGGGGGTGGGCGGAGTTAGGGTTTGGAGTCTTGCCATTGTCGGGATCGGGGCGCTTGTAGCCGTTTGGTGGGGAAGGTGGATGCTTGGGGTTTGGTATGAGTTGATGCATTTCGGTTGCATTGTTATTGTTTGATGCCTTTTTTTGGGCAAAAAATGGTGAATGTGGTTTACTGTTTAAGCAAATGCGATAGGAAGGATTTTGGGTTGGTGAATTTTTGGCTGGAGGATTGGGGTTTGACTTTTTTAGATTGCAGTTGGCCTCGTTCTTGGCGGTCTGCTGCATCAGATGTGATGATGATGTTCTAGGGCATTGCTTCTTTCTGCTTATTTTGCGAAATTCTTTTGGTTTTTTGGCTGAAACGAGGGTGGTTTTTGTTGGAAAATCTGGTTTTGGGGGGGTTTAAAAGATGAGAACTTAGTGGTCCTTGAGTATTTTTGATGCTCCTTTTTATGTCTATAGTAAGGAAGTAACTAAATGCGATATCAATGTCTGCTTACATAGGCTGTTGCAGTGAGGAAGATTAGCCTATTTAAGGTGGAACACGGGGCTTCTTTCTCTGTGTTTTTTCCTGGGTGCAGTAATTGCTGTTCCTGGGCCAACTATGCAGATGCCACGATTTCCGTGAGAAGGGTTCATTTGGTGAAGGATGTTGCCTTCACCAGCCAGGAGGAGCTCCCCTGGAAGGGAGCTTAGGCTGGAGAACAAACATAAGAGGGGCCACAGTCTTGATTGCGGACCTCCTCACAAGAAAAAGGAGGATGATCTTGCTCTGTTCACTGATATGCAGCTGAGAGAGAAAGATAACTTACTGCTATCAAATGAAGATTTCGAGGATTCATTGGGTACTTTTTCTCCTATATTCTAATTCTTTATGGTTCTGTATGCATTCATACTTGTAATCTGATGGAATTTTGTGTTTGCATCAGCAAAATTAAAATGCAGCAGGGACTATCCGTTTGGGATGAGCATACATGTTCGTCGAGGGAGCAATGATCTGCTAAATGTGGACAGTGATAAAAACGACTATGATTGGTGAGTTGGAGTAGAAGTGTTGCTTGTTGTTTCTGCACAAGTAATTGACAAGTACCTCCATAATTGATGCTGTTTAAGCACATGACATTTTTGTGCAAGATTTTCCAATACTTGAGTGTTTCTATAGCAAATTTATTTTAATGTGCTGAAAAGTTTGATATTTCCTGCCCAATTTTTTATCTCAATTTTCTGAATGTGAATGAAATTATACAGGTTATTAACACCTCCAGATACTCCACTTTTTCCTTATTTGGATGATGATGAGCCCCCACCGTCTAACCTATCAACTACCAGGGGAAGACTGCGAAGTCAACCGATGCATATTCATACATCCTCAATGGTAATCACACGGTAGTTCAGTTGTCTGTAAGTTTTTTCTGCATGATGCTGCTTTTTTATGTCTGTTCCTTTTGGTTGAAGACGGAGAAAAGTCAGAAAAGCAGCAGAAGCAGTGCCAGTCCCCACCGTCTTAGTCCTTCCCCTCGATCAAGTGGTAGTACAGTCCAGTCAAGAGGAAGGTCATCCTCCGCTCCCCAGTCAAGTCCTGTCACTGTTGTTCGACCAACAACTCCATCAAGACAATCACTGACTCCAAATAAATCCTCGAGCCCAAACACACGACCTTCTACACCAACACCTCGGAGGATGAGTGTTGATTCCAATTTGCAGACATCATCATCTGGGAGGAGGGGAAACTCTCCGATGAAGGGAAGCCGTGGTGGTTCCGCTTCGCCTAAATTACAAGGGTGGCAGTCAAACATCCCTGGGTTCGCTTCAGATGCTCCTCCTAATCTTCGAACTTCCTTAAATGACAGGCCTCTCTCATATACCCGTGGATCTTCTCCAGCATCCAGAAATGGGAGAGATACGTCTTCCAGAATCAGTAGGCAGTCAACTTCCCCGACCGCTTCTAGAAGTGCCAGCTCATCCCAGAGTTATGATCCTGATCGCACCAGTCCTCGCAGTAAGGATTCAGCTACATCATATGTCGACGAAGACCTGGAATCTCTACCCTCTGTTAGCATGGGAGTTTCTGCCAGTCTCATTGCAAGGAAAAATGGTGTATTTGCAAGCAACAAGCCTGTGGGATTTTCCAAGAAACCTTCCAGAACACTATCAGCTAATTCAACTCCAAAACGTTCCCTCGATTCAACACTTAAACAAATGGTACGGAGTCATTGTTACATTTTTGGAATGATAATAAAATTTCCAATCAGAAATATTATTAGCCTATTGCGAAGTTTCTTGCAATTCATCGTGCCCACTTTTTTTTGAATCTTTATCATCATATACTGCTGAGATTTATGTATTTCTTTTCTCCAACTTTTTCACGGCATTTTCTTTCAACTTATGCCCTTTGGATATGATGCCAAATATAAGTTGAAGGATATTATCCATGTATTAATATAAATTCAAAAGCAAGGCTGTGAAAAATTTAGTGGGTTTATTTTTCATTTATCAGATGATCTCTCATCAATGACTTGTGAAATTACACTTAAGACCATCACACCTGAAAATAACTAGATATGGGAGTTTCAAAAATAGCGAAAGGATCTGGCCCTTGAATATATCTGTATCGGATTTAAACAATCAAGATTGTTGAATTTTGGGGGATTTCAGATGATCATTTAGCTGGAAGCGTTATCTCGTTTTGAACCTTGTTCATCTCACTGGAAGCATTGTCCTGTTTTGAACCTTTTTTTGGAAGTGTGTTTGTTCATGCCTTTGTTGTTTTTTCATATTTTCTCCTCATTGCAGGATCAACACAAGACCCCTCAAAATATGTTCAGACCTCTTTTATCCAGCGCTCCTATATCCAGCTTTTACATTGGAAAAGCAAATGCAATGCATCGCCCTGTCTTTTCCAGAAACTCCTCTCTCAACACTAGCAGCAACACAAACTCTGAACTAGGTGCTAGCATTGCTCCGGAGGCAGCCGGTCATGATACTGTTAATCATGCTGGTGAATGGGACAAGATGTCGGATTCTCTGTTGCAGGAGGAAGGGTTCATCTTTGAAAAGATGGACGAGATCAAAGAAGATATCATGCACGATCTTGTTAGCGAGAAATCTCTAAGTGGGCATAAGAGCTTTGATGTAGGCACTGCAAAAGACATTGCATTTGATGAGATTTCTAGGTCAAGCTCTTTTTCCAAGCCTGTAGTTCATCCTCTTTTAACTGACTCCCATAACCATTTGGAGTGTTCGGAGAATATTCTTTGTGAAAGGACTTGCATCATTTGCAGAAAGACATTTTATGTTTCTGAATCTACTGATATAAATTATAATATTTGTGAAGAGTGTTCTGAAAAGTCTGAGCTCCCAGTCTTGTCAATAAACGGCATGCCTGGCTATCAAGAGGAAAACATTCACCAGATGTCTAATCTCGCTGATTGCTCCTTTGATAAGACACAGTTGATGGCCGATGCTCCCGATGTTTCTAAAGAAGCCAATCATATGGATATCTCTTGCGAAGTTGATGGTCATGATGAGTTGGCTCGTCGACTTGATTGCGATCCTGAAAAATACTTTAGCTGTTTAAGAGAGAATTCTGATGGGCTCATTGCAGCTGAAAAGACGTGCCATGATCATTTACCAGAGTTTTCTCGAAAAAATGATCATCTACCAGAGGTTCAACAGCTGTTAGGTTCTAAAGACTGGGAAAGTTCATCCTTTCAATTGCCAATTTGGGAAAAGAAGCATTTCCACCATGAAATGGAAAGTAAGATAACAGTGGATCCACCGGATAATACTCATAGATCTCTCCAACAGCAATCTTCTGAAGCAAGCACAAACCTTAAAGTAGAGAGTCCTGAAGCAACTGGAATTTCTGTGCTGTTGCAACAATCACACAGTATTAAGGGTCCTTTAGTCCAAACAAGGGTTTTAGCTGCTTCGACTTTACACTACGACGAGCCTTCTTATGTAAGGGAAAATGCAAATTTCATCAACAACAACATTTCAAGGAACAACGCTTCTGCTTCTTCTGTTGACATTGGCATGCCCATACAAACAGAGGTCCATGTTCATCGGCAGTCAAGTACCAGGAGAAATGAATATGATAATGCAACGACTGTTTCAGATGTAATGGTTTCCGAACATGCTTTATCTCCCAGAACTTCTGTAAAGACTGTGAAAAACCCAGGGTGTGATTCTTTAGATGAGAAGAATGAAAGTAATCATGAATCTGCATGTTCTTTACGGCACGACTCCATCGAAAGAAACCATGCACATGTACCTCTTGAAGAGGCTGCTAGATATTCCTCACAATCAGGGGTTAGTTTTGTTAAAGATAACAGCCAGACAACAAGCTCTGGGAAACTAGATGATCTATCTCAATCCTTTACTGTTACAGAAGATGCTGAACAAATTGATTGGTCCATGACAATGTTACAGACCAGTAACGGCGTTCTTCATCATGATGATACTGAAGTGGACAAATCTATGTGTAGTTTTGTAAATAGAGATGATTATACAGATACTTCCTTTTCGGTTGTTGTTCACAATGATGAAGGTAGTTTCGATGGCACACTGCAAAGCTCCTCAACTACAAGCATGGATACTCCAACTTACGCAACCGCTGAATGCATAAAATTAGAGAATACATGCAACAAATATGCTGCTAATGACACAGAGCTGTCACATTCTCAATCGCTGAGCTCAATGTCTGAAAAAGAGCTGTCTGCCTTCACCAAGGAATATGAGGATGACAATGCAGCTGCTGGTATGCTTTGTTCGACTCTTCCAATCATACATTTGTTAAAATTCAGAATCTTTTTCTTTGAGAATTTTGTATTTCTCCCTGATAATCTGCCTCCCGTTAGCTCATAAAATTGAGATTTTCCTGTTTTGGGGTTGTCATATTGGTTTCTAGTGGTATTGTGAAAATATAAATCAAAGAATAATAAAAAACTTGTATTTGTGTGGAATCCTACTCTCCAAAGAGCATGATGAAACCTCAGGAGAAAGCCACTAAGGGCTTGATATAAAATCTATTATGTTTCGCAGGAGATACAAGATGTTTAGCGTTGTGTATATAGCTCCATCAATGCACCAAAGTCCGTTCAATAGGCAATACGAGACTAAAAGAGAGCAGTAAAGTGGATCTTGGAGAGAAATAAATCATCTAAACAAGACTCTAATACTCCTTAAGCTGGAGCTTGAAAAACTGCAACTTATTACAAAAAAACACTCAACTCATCTTCATTCAATATATCCAGCAGGGAAGTTAGGAGGAGATCTACTCAAAGTAGTCGATGTTGGGAGGAGACATACGTAGAGGAGATATCACTTTAAGGAGACTCGTGCCCAGAGTGGGCTCTCAATGAAAATGGTCAGTTGGAGATAAATGGACAGAGTGTTGATCTTCATGTAATCAACTGACGAGTAACATAAGTATGAGATGGTACCAAGCATATCATAGAAGTCGATCCGAAGTAGTAGTTGATGCCAATCATCAAAAGTAGAGTGGTCCTCTTGCGTACAAAGATATTGACAACACACCTCTCATATTCAAAAGTTATGAGAACAGGTTTCTCACATGAAAGCTATCATTGTCAATGTTGTAAAAGTCGTTTGGCTGGCCCGAGTAGTAGGTTCGACTAGTCTAGTCAGTGGGACGGCTGACCGAGTACTGATTAATTCCGACCGAGCCCACTAATCGACCATTTTTTGCTTAGAGATACCATATTTTTTACTTTTTTAAAAGCAATCTTATTCTAATACGCTTAATGTTTTATTTAAATTCAATTACTTCTTTTATTTCATTATGATAATATAAAAAACATACTAATATATGTACATATATAAGAATATATCATAAAAATGATTTATATATTTAAAAATTCAAAGTCGATTAAAACCCGACTAAATCTGATTAATCGCCTGATTGTCGATTAATTCTTAGTCAGTTTCCCGACCGACTGAGTACCGATTATCGACTTTTGCAACCTTGATCATTACTTTTCTGTTTCTGTTTTGAATGAGCTATCATTGTTTTTCTCAGATGCGGATTTCAAATAGTGAGTTTCACCTTTTTGCATATCCTTGTAATAGTGAATCGAATACACATATCCTTGATACTTTCACCTTTTTGCATCTTGAACATTTCATAATCAAGGGTAGGCATGCTGAAATGAGATTCCTTTACCTTAGATGTACCTTCGTGGATGCTCTCCAAGCATTTCCATATCTTGTATGCTGTCTTCAAATGAGAGACTCGATCAATCTCAGCTTTAGATAGAGCACAATAAAGTGAGTTTATTGCCTTTGAGTTATGCATCTTTTGTGCTAATTCAACAGCGGAGTAGCCTATCTCTTTCTCTTCTATGATCTTGAGCTCTTTCCTCGTCATGCAAATTGCAAAATCGAATGATTGAAGGAAGACCATCATCTTGGTCTTCTAGTTTGAGTAGTTCGTCCTGTTGAAGTAGGGAGGGCGAACACAGATTATCCTTCGTGATGTTTACAACACAACTCTCTTATAAATTATAAATCTCAGAACTCTTAATTTTACCTTATTGGTCTTCATTTCATCATGTCCTCTTCACAATTTTGTAGCTTCTTGATGTCTTTCTATATTATAAAACTCAGAACTCTTAATAAGCTGGAAAAGCAAAGAAAGTAATTAATTTTGTGTATGCTCATGCTTGGGTTTTAGCGATGGTGAGAAAATGCTGACACCATCGCTAAAACCCAAGCATGAGCATACACAAAATTAATTCTTTTCTTTGGTTTTTTGAACAATGATAAATGAAGAGGCAATTTGAGGATATCCTCTAACATCAAATCTATGCAATGCGCTGCACAAGGTGTCCAATAAAGATTCTTCCTTTTTTCCATCAACATTTGTCCCTGCTTTATAAGCTAATGCATTATCGTTATCACTTGGACAACATTCTTCTCTCCAACCTCCTCAACAACTTTATCCAACACTTTAAAAAGCATCCTGTCATCTTTAACTTGATCGGATGCATCAATTGACTTCAAGAAGTGTCTTTGGGATTATTCACCAAAAAATTAATCAATGTATCCTTTCGTGTCAGTCCAACCGTCAGATATGATGCTACAACTGGTGGCAATCCAAGAAGCCTTTGCCTCATCAACAAGAGTGGTTATGGTCTGCTTCTCTTCTTTCAAAATTCAAGTTCGTAGTTCATGTATGGTTGGTGGCTTGAAACCCCTTCCATACCCACATACATCGGTCATCATCGTCAGATAAGGACTATTGGCTATGTTGAATGATAATGGATTCTAAAAAAAAACTCCAATGCTCCTACAAATCCTCCTCTCATCTTTTTTCCAGCTTGCATTTAAAGTTATTTGTTGTGCGAGAGGATCCGAAGTACCTGCACCCCTACCTCCTTGTGCAATAAAAAAATCCATCGGTCCTCAAGCTTGCTTGATACTGCTAGAATCTGTCGGTGCTCTTTGTGACGGTTGATTTTATCACCTCCTGATGGCCCTTGCATCCCAACTCGACAAACTTCTCCCATTTCTTCTAATCTTCTTCTCTTCTCATTACCTTTGCTTTCCATGAACATCTTCATCTCTTGTCGAACTTCAATGAGAACGCTTGGCCAAGCTCTCACATTCTTGTGTATCTTTGCAAGATGGTCTTTTAATCGCTTCACCACCGATGATCTTCATCAAACAAAAATTACATTCAACATATACATAACCTTTCCCTTTGTGATGCTCGTCCATTTCAAGTTCTCGGCAGTATCTCTATCCGGGATCCGATCACCCCCCACTTTGGCCTTTCCTTCCCATATGTACAAGTTATACAATAACATACGTATATAGTTACAGTGCAAGATAAACACACATGTAATCTTTTACCATGGATCAGAATATAACCCAAAAAAATTGGAAAATCCATAAAGAAGAACACATAAAAAAAAACCTCGAAAAATATAACGAAAGCCTCCAACATAACGAAACCCTCCAATAGAAAAACTAGTAAAGAAGATCACAAGGAAAAAATAAAAAAATTAGGGAACAAAATAAAAAAATACCAAGTTGGAGGCGACGACATCGCAGGGCTTCTCGGCGATGCTTGCAGGAGGTTCGACGGCAGAGAGGGTGGCAGCACGGTGATTTCGGCTGGGTGGCGATGGGCGGCCAGGCCTCCTCGTGAACCAGGAGGTTCCTGAGAACAGAAGGGGAGGCGGGGGTTTCGTTTCTGTCGAACAGAACGACCCTCTCCCTCGACTCTACTGTTTTAGAAACATGAGAGGTCCCATGCTTTGCACGTGATCGGAAAAAGTAAAAAAAACAATTGTTGAGGCTTACGCCTCAGCCTCGCCTCGAGTGCCTCATGCTAGGTTGAGGCGTACGCCTCTTGATCCAGACCTGAGGCATGCGCCTCGGGGCGCTTTTGGCTCGCCTCGCCTCGAGGCGTACACCTTTGCGCCTCGAGGCGCTGCTTTTTGAAACCATGTCTATGAGAGAACTCTCATAACCTATGCATCTTATTCATAAATCCGAAGAAAAATGTAAATCTTTTTTATGTTTAAATTCCGATTTGAATTGCATTCATTTTTGTGCTTTGAAATAATCATATGAATTGAATTCTTAAATTGTTAATTATTATGAATCATTATTTATGTTACTTAATTATAATATTTGTGAATCATATTCACAAAAATACCCTTATTAATATTTAATTATGACAATAACAATTATAATCTTAATTTCGACATCACATAGTGCTAGTCCTAATTCAATTAGGACTCGTGAGTGATTGTCCTAGATACTTGGATATAATGTCGGGGAGATCAAACATTCCACATATAGTGACTTGAAAATGGTATAACTATCCGACTTCAGGGTTTATATCACTTTTGGCGAAACGTAATACAATCTATCTTTGAGCTTGAGCTGAAATGATTCACACTCTATGTGAGCTCAATGAAACACATTATACTCTCCATGCGCTCAATAAATGAGCACATTGATGAATTCAACTTCCAACTTCATTTCTAATCATAGTCCAAACCATTTGGAGCTTAGAAATGAGCTCAAGAAGTGAATTCATCTCCATTTCCATTACCATTCCTCTTTTCCAACATTTGGTCATTCAGATTGGATTGGAAACTGGAAATTTGAATTAAATGAAATGAGACTTAGTCCAATTAATTCTCATATCATTAACCATGAAGTGGAGTTGCTAAAATCCACCCGGTTTCATCATTCCATCGGAATGAAAGTGTCATGGTAGATGATCTATAAGATAGCTTTAATCCATAGTATTCCCCATAATCCTTCATCCTTCATATTGGGAGACTTTGATATATCCGAAGTTCAAACACATTTTGACTGTCTTCTTCGAGACATATCAATAGATTTCTCAATCGATAGTTGGGTGATAATATTAACATATACTACCAAAAGCATATATCAATATCTCGAATTCATGTCATATTTCATAAACAAGACGGTCATGCATGGAATTTTTTATGACCCAAAATATCTCTAGTGAGCTTTGTCTCTCAGTTCATCGAGTATGAACTTGTATGACTCCTTTGAGAGATCATACTTCTCACATATCCTCATATGCACACCAACTCGTCCGTATATGGACTTTGATTAGATTTCCAACCTAATGGTTTGTTAATGTGCACAATCGGGCATATAGATGTATTTGTCTCTAGTCATAGGTTGTGTGCTTGATTATGGCAATTAGGATTCAGGTTTTTGTTTATCTTGACCTCATCAAGATAACTTTTTGACTTGATTATTTCGACACCTCCAAATCACTATTCCTACGCAGAGGATCTACTTAAAGAAGTTAGTCGGATTTCAATCTATAGAGAAGGATTGCTATCTCTTCCTTAGACCGGACATCATTATTGAATATTTTTGATATTCAATATGGCCATGGTACATAACCCTAATTGTACAAAGAGACCTTAATTTAAGTGTATTCACAAACATTCATTTCAGGTAGACATGAAAACACAATAACTTTTTTTGCATTAATGGGTCGTCAAGGTCTTACAAGTTCAATAGTGGATTTGGCGAGGGCCATATTTTGATTGAGCCAAAGCATGCTGCCAAGACAAGCAAGTACACCACACGGGCGGAAGTCGATGGGATGATGAGCTCTTAGATCGTGGTCAACGTCATTGACAGAATTGCAGATGAGCTGGTCTATTACATAACTGCTCATGACATGTGAACTGCTGTGAAGGTCATATATGTATAAGAAATGAACTCCAGTGGAATGTTCCAGACATAATTTGATATCATGAATCTCGAGGAAGCCGAGCCCCCTTAGTTGAGTACTTCTCTTTCTTGAAATTTTTGGTTAAAAGATACGATGCTTCTATTCCAGGATGTAACCTGCCTGCATAGATTGAATACTGCAAGCACATGGCATGATATTCATGGCAGGACTTGACTCGAGCTATATTATGATATGAGGCTAGATAATTACCGCCAATGTTCTGTGCACTATCGAGAAGGCCTACAACACCCTGGGCCGTCTAGTCAGTCTCATGCTAACATTGCTACTGAGGTTTAGGGCCAGATTACTGCACTTGTTGTCTCAACTAGCGAGGAGGCCGTGGCCCATAGAGGAGCCGTGGTCGTGGTTGCTACATACCTAAACGAGGACGCGACGGCATCCGGTGTACTTTTTGCCACGAGAAATGAAATTATGAGGTTATCTGCTGCAGCAATCATGGTTATCCCACTCCTATTGCTCGAGTTGTCACTACTAAGGATGATGAACAATCTATGGTAGTCTAAAAAGGAGACTTAGAAGATTTCATGCAACGTCTAAATAGACTCCATACTGGAGACACCACATGTTCCACACCAGATAAGTCTTCCAAATATCATGGTCGTTGACAGTACAGTTATGTGTCTTGGCTCAGCCAAAATTTTGAAAAAACAGAGTGGTTAATTGATAAAGGTACCTCCACCCACCTATGTGGTGAACATACAGTTCTAACATCAGACCCATCATTGCCTTTTTGTTCTTGAGTTTCCAATGAGCCTTACATCTGCCAGTAGATTTGAAAGGAACTCAATTGTCGTGCTATGTTTGTTGTTATTTCTTGTAATTTTCAGGGCATACTGTTTGGGGGGACGACTGGTGTAGATCGTGAAGGGGTGTCTACCATCTTGTCCATTCATATGGTACTGCTGCCCAGTGTGTTGATTTTTCAACTTCTTTCGGTGCTCTCTGGCACTAGCGTTTGGATCATCCATCTCTTCAGAAACTACGTCGAGTCCGCCCCCAGCCTCCCGCCCATTGTCAACCTAGAGTATGAGACCTACCATTTGGGGAAGCACCACATGAGTTCTTTTCCTTTGTCCAATACCATCCATTTCGGTAGTCTTTTTGAACATGTTCTACCTTTACATATGGAGAACCAACCGATACTCTGATCACCTGGAAACACATATTATCTTGTTCTTATGGATTACTTCTCCTATGTGTTGTGGATTTTCTTATTGAACAATAAATATGATGTTTCCCCCATTATTGTTTGCTTTGCAAATGAAATAAATATTCAATTTGGTACATCTGTCAAAGCCATTAGGTCTAATAATGCTAGGGAATTCCTCTCACATGACATGCAACTGCTTTTTTCTCATTCATACATTTGCCCTTTACCTATATTGATGAGCAGGTTCCTATTGAGGTCGTTTTCCTAGGGAAAGCAGTGTTCCATGTTCTTCATAAAGTTTTTGGATGTGTGGTCTTTATTCACCTCCCGACAAAGATAATTTGACTGCCAGAGCTATAAAATGTGAGTTCTTAGGATGCGCTAGGAATCAGAAGGGATATCAGTGCTACGATCCTCTATCCAGAAAACACTACATCAATGCAGAATATGCAAATGTTACATTCTTTGAGCATGTGTCTCCTCTTTTCGAGTCCCTTTTCTTTTATTCTAAGTTCGGAACACATGTGTCTACTCTGCCTTCCATAATAAATACTACTCATCTTCACGTACCTATTCCACATGATGCTCCATACATGACTATTTAGCAGAGACACCCTTTTGATCTGGCATCATTTCCCGCTCAGGTACGTCCTTTACCTTAAGCTTTACGGATTGATATTATTTCTACTCCCATATACACAAAAATAGGTGCAGATGTGGCCAAGTGAGTGATGCAATTGACCTTCTTATAGCTTCAGGAAGGGGGTTAGGCAATTTACAAATTGTCCCATTTTGACGGCTCTGTCCTTTTCTGTACTTTGATCCTCTTATAAGCAGTTCGCTGAAGCAATATCTGGCACAACTATTCCTTGCACTCATGTTGAGGTTCATCATGATTCCAGATGGCAACTAGCAATGGAAGATTAGGAGGCGCCTCGAGGGCCTCATGCGGAGCTTCTTATGGGGAAGAAGGGGTCCTTCCTCGCGGGGTCTTCACTTGGTTGCTTGGGAGGAGGTGACGGGGAGAAAGTGCGATGGTGGTCTTGGCATACGGCGGCTGGATTTGGTTAATGATGCGTTGATGCTCAAGTGGGTCAGCAGGCTTTGGGGCAGCGCCAGCAGCTTCTTTCCCTCCATGCTGCGGGATGTATTATCTCTCGGGGTGGACATGTTGCACGAAGTTGATACTCGACGATCTGGAACCCCCTTCTGGCGGGGGATCACTTCGGCAGTTAGGCGGTATTCTCATCTCTTTAAACCAATGCTTGGGGATGGTAACTCCTTTCTTTTCTGGCGCGACAGTTGGGCGGGGACGAGCTCTCTTGGGGACGCTTTCCCTCGCCTCTGCGCCCTGGCTACAGATTCGTGTGCGACGGTGGCCTCCGCTTGGAGTGGGGACGAGTGGTTCCCTTCTTTTGCTAGCAACCTTTCGGATGAGCGGTTTGAAGACCTCTTGGCTCTCCTCCAGCTTCTTACGGGTGCGCCCACACCATCGAGTGGCAAGGATCATTGGGTTTGGCGCGCTGAGGTCTTCTCCACCCGACGGGCGTTCAGAACCATCTCGCAACAGCCGTCCTCGCAGCAGGAACTCATGTGCAAGGATCTTAGGTGGATGTGGCGTCTGAGGCTCCCAGAGAGGGTTGTTTTCTTCTTGTGGCTATTGAGACGCGGGAGGGTGCTGACTAGAGATAGATGTGCGAGGTTTGCTGCGGGAATCGGCTCCTTGGACTGTGCGTTGTGTGATGGCAGTGTGGAGTCCTTGGAGCACCTCTTCTTCATCTGTCCGAACACTGCTGCAATCTGGGAGGAGGCTCAATTACAGTGGGTTAATGCCTCTTCTGCTTCGTCGTTTTGGGACTCGTTGCGTTCGAATAATGATAGGCCGAGGAGGGAGCTGCTATGCCCTCTCGCGTGCGTTTGGGCGTTGTGGCTTGGTCGGAACGCGAAGATTTTCAGGGGTCAAAGGTTTTACAAGGAGAATATTATCGCGCACGTTTCTTTGCTTGTAAATGACTGACTGATACTGTAGTGTGTTTCTCTTTTTGGGTAACTTGCGGGATCTGCTCGATCCTAGGCGTCTGTATCACCCTCTTCTTACTTTCCTTCTCCACCTTTTTAATAAAATTTTGGGGCGATCACCATGGCGTGTATCCCCCGAAGAGCTTTGGCTTCAAAAAAAAACTAGCAATGGAAGAGATGTCTGCACCGGTTTCAGGCAATACCTGGCAGCCTTTTGATCCACCTGGTGAAAACAAGATGGTTGGATCTAGATGAGTATTTGCGGTGAAGTACAAGAACGACAGATCGATTACTCGGTACAAGGCTCGCTTGGTAGCAAAGGGGTTTACGAAAGCCTATGGTGTTGATTTCTTCGATATATCCTCTTTGATCACCCGTCTCTTCAAGGCGTGAATTCTCATGGCTATTGCAACACAACTCGACCGTTGCATCAACTTGATATAAAGATTGCTTTTTATGGTGACCTTCAGGCGATAGTATACATGCAACAACCTCCCAACATCAAGGCTCAAGGAGAGTGTCAGAAGGTATGCTTGTTACACAAAACTATATTTGGGCTTAAACATAGCCCTCTCGCCATGTTCTAGAAATTATCAGAAGTAGTAGAGAGTCATGGCCTCACTAGATCATCAGTAGATCATTCTTTGTTTTTATGAAAGAATGGAAAATGAACTATGGCAATGCTTGTCCATGTATATAATATCATCCTCAAATTACTCACAAGAGATTTTGATGACATTACAGAAGAAAAGAAACATGTAGCAGAATAAATTGTGATCAAAGACTTAGGACCACTAACATACTTTTGTTGGATTGAGACAACTAGATCTGAGCGAAGTCTGGTTATGTCCCAATGGAAGTATGCCATTGATCAGTCTGATCTTCTCCAAGAGAATTGGATGCTAGGATCTAAGCCAGTACAAATATCTATGGATCCAAAGGGACGCATCTATTGCTAGGAGCTGCAAAAAATACAGGTCGTTAAAGGCAAATAATGGGTAAATTACTGTCTAATCATTACACGATCTGTGAGAGCCGAGAATACTTTGTTATGTTATTCCATGAAGCCCTAGGGTCTCTTATATAGAGAGAAAACCTTGGGTAAACTACATAGATGTTCATAAGATAAATAAGAAATACTCAACGGTACATCACAACATAACGTAAACGTCTACACTCCCCCTCAAGATGGAGCATAGATATCAATCATGCTCAGCTTAGAAGAACATCTCTGGAAAGGTCCTCTGAGCAATGGCTTGGTAAATATATCTATAGTATGGTTTTCTGAACTGACATGTGAAGTGGAAATCAAGCCCTTCTGGATCTTGTCTCTAGTGTAGTGACAATCTACCTCGATGTGTTTTGTTCTCTCATGAAAAGCTGGATTATTTGCAATGAACAGCGCTGCCTGGTTGTCACATTGAAGATGCATGGGTAAAGAGACATTTATATTCAAATCTTCCAAGACCGCTCGAACCCACATCATTTCTGCGCTCGCTTGTGCCATGGCTCTATATTCGGATTCGACACTAGATCTTGCCACAACTGTCTGTTTCTTGCTTTTCCAAGAATCCAAAGAACTTCCTATGAAGATAGCAAATCCTGACGTAGATTTACGATCCTTTGGACATCCCGCATAGTCTGCATCTGCACAAGCTGAAATAGACAGATCTGTGTCTTTTCTAAATAACAAACCTGTGCCTGGGGAAGACTTCAGATATCTCAATATCATATACGAGGCTTCCATATGAACTTGCCTAGGCTGCTCCATAAATTGACTCACCCGGTTTACTGCATAGGCAATATCCGGACGAGTTATGGTGATGTATAGAAGCTTACCCACCATCTCTCTGTATCTTCTTTTGTCCACCTCTTTGGTATCATTGTCATAAAGCCTCATACTTGGGTCCATAGGCGTGCTCGACGGCCTGCATCCAGCCATTCCTGTTTCCACAAGCAAGTCTGTGACATATTTTCTTTGAGTCATCACCATTCCTTGTGCATTTCTTGCAAACTCTATCCCCAGAAAATATCGTATCGTGCCTAGATCCTTCGTAATAAACTGGCTTCCCAAAAGAGCTTTGATCATCTCAATCCCCTGAGCATCATCTCCTGTAACCAGAATATCGTCAACATATACCATGACAATGACCATACCTCTAGGGGTCTTTTGGATAAACAGGGAATGATCAGCATTGGACCTCTTGAACCCTTGTCGTTCAATCAACTGGGAAAGTTTCTGAAACCATGCCCGTGGACTTTGTTTAAGGCCATAGATAGCCTTATGAAGTCTACACACCATCTGAGTCTCCCCCTCAGCAGCAAACCCCGGTGGCTGTGATGAATACTCATTCATCACTCTTTATTCTTATATTTTAGCTACAAAAACCTTTGCAAATGCATGAAGATATGTGTAAATAGGAATAATTACCAAAAGCATGCATTGTGTAAAAACCTATAATTAGCATGTTTTTGTGCAAAATAAAAGAATAAAGATTAAAAAGAAAAAGAGGGAAATATTTAAAATAAATATTGAGAAACCTAACCCAAGGGAGGGCTCAGCATGGGCCTGACCGCATAAAAGCCAAAGTAGAGGGAGATAGGGGCTCATGTGTAAAGATTTATGTAAATAAATAAAAATATTTTTCCTCACAAAAATAGCCTAAAAATAGGTTTGTAAATACTTGTACATATTTATAAATATAAAAACAAAAGATAAAAATATGAAAATAAAAAAAGAACAAAAATATCACTTTCACATTGTGCATAGACTCACCTACATATTTATTTAACCTTGTAAATAAATAAAATTAATTTTTATAATTTTTGTAAATATTCTATATTATAGATTGTAAATAAATAAAATAAAAACAATCAAAACTAAAATCAAATAAAAATAGCAAAATTAAAAATACAAAAATATATTGTACATATACCATGTATATAAGTGTATATATGTATTTATTTTACCTATGTATATAAATAATACCTTTTTATTCCTTATTTTATAATGAAAATAAATAAAATATAAAATAGGAATAAAATTGCACAAAAATAATAATTACAAAAATCAAAAATTAAAAACCCTAATTATATACATATACCTATATAGTACATACTATGTATATACCTTATTTTTATTTCGGAAAAATTATTAAAAAATACTAAAAAATAGGAAAAAATAAAATAAAAATATTTCATGTTTTAACTTTTTGCAAATTCGGCCATTTGCTACCTTAATTTTTAGCTTCAAGATCCAGCCACGTGGCCTGATCCTGTTGGCCCTGGGGATGTTGACCGCCCGGTCAACTACCCCCCCCAGGACCATCTTCTGCGGATTTAAGCGTCCGACCCGACTTCCCTAATTTCTAGCGCCTAAACCCGATTGAATCCCACCTAAACCCCGGGTCCGTTTCACTCCTGCCACATCCGACATCCTCGCCGGGGCATCCACCTAGGGATCCGCGCGCCTCCACGCCCTACCCGAGCCATCTTTCCCGGACCCCTCCAGCGTATATAGTCGAGCTCCGCCACCTCATTTCCCGATCTTTGGCTCATTCGTTCCACTCCCAGTGACCTCCATCACATCGGCGAGAGTGACAGCTCGTCCCCCCGTGGTGTCGCAGCGAGGAAGGAGGGCGAGACCATCGATCCGGCGAGCTACGCCGCCGTCGCTCCGCCATCAGCTGGAGCTTGAGCCTCGGAGGGAGACGCTCCTCGAGGCGACGACCAGGAGCTTCCCCAGCTCCTCCCCAGTCTCTTCGACCACCCAGGTAACCTTGTAGGTCCTTATCTTTCTTCGATTTCCATTTACGCCCAATTCGTATCGCCGCCGTCTCGAGCTGATTTCGACCATCCCCTCACTCCGTTCGATCATCGGAATCGTCCATCGCATCCGCCTCCCTTCGACGCACCTTCTTCACCCCTCCATCCAACCCAGCTCGCACAGGAGCTGGGAGCCGAGCTCCTCCGTCCACCCCCTTCGCCGGAGCTTGCCATTTCGACCCACGAGTCACCGTCACCTCGCCTAACCGGTCGAGGCAGTTTGCCCTCGACCCGCGAGTCTTCTGGTTCGCTTTGCAGGTCAAACAAAGGCCATCTGAGGCCCTTCGTCATCCAGCCAGGAGGCTCAGCTCCGCCGACCTCGCCCGAGCTCCTCGGAGCTCGGCTCGATCATCGGAGCCCACCACCAGACGCGGGAGCACTCCACGTCTCTTTTCCGACCTTCAGAGTGCTCCTAGGAGGAGCCTAGCGCACGCCCGAGGCCGGCGAGTCTCGCCGGCGACCTGTTCATCCAGCATCCTCCGTCGCCGTTCGATAGTCCCCTCTCGCTCCAGTCTCCATCAGAGCCGTTCATCTCCGGAGCAACCACCACCGTTCGATCTGAGGAAGGAAGATCTGGAGCGCCCATCGTTCGCCACCTTCAGATCCTCCATGTGGCGCGCATCCAGCGGTTCACCTTAATAAAGGGTAATTTACCCTTAGGCCCTGTCTTTTCTTTTATTTCACGTTAGTCCTGTAAATATTGAATTTAGTTGTTTAGTTTTAGGGTTATTTGCATAGAGGACCCCGTACTTTATTTTCCTTGCATTTATGCCCCTGTGCGTTGTATGACACGTGCTTCGTCACGTGTGTCTCTGGTTTATTTGCAACTGATGCCCCTGTAGTTCTGGTTGTTATCAATGGAATGAATGTTTTAGTTTATTTGCATTTATACCCCTGTGCGTGATTTATTTCAACATGTGCGCGATATTTTGGGTATTTTGTGAATAGGCCCCTGGACTTTTGGTACCTGTTACCAACAAGTCCTCGAGACTTATTTTCTTTGCATTTGGGTCCCTGAGTGCCCCAGGCATGCGCGTGGCGCGTGTTTCGCTGGGTAAATTGCACCAGACTCCCCAGACTCTTGGGTATTTGCACTTTGGTCCCTGTGCACTGTGCCCGCTCTTTATTTTTGAATAAAATAGCAAATTATCTCCAAATCCAACGAAAATTGGACACATGGCTCCTGCCATGGTGTAAAATTTTCGAGGATTTTTGAGGACATTTTTGTTTTCATTTGTTATTTTTAAAAATTCAAAAACCCTTAATTTTGCTACTGTCTAACTTTAAAAACCCCAAAAAAATATTAAAACTCACTTAAAAATTCCACAAAAATTATCTACTGTTTGCCTTGCTTAGTTTGATTTTCTAGCCAATTTTGGCTATTTTTCATTACTGAAAACCACTAAAAATTGAAAAAGACATAAAAACTTATAAAAATTCTAATAATTAAACCAAAAACCCAAAAACAATTAAATTGGTGCCTAAATTTTCCTCATTTTGTCTTCTTTACAGGAAAATTACCTCCCAGCCATTTTGGGGCTCTTAGATATTTTATCTAGGCCTTTTTGGCTCGGCTGGACAGTACCATTTATGTCAGTCACTGTTTGATTTTTAGAAAATTAAATAAATATCAGAAAATTCTCAAAAATTCACCAAAAACACTAAAAATTATAAAACACATAAAAATATTTTTGTTTGAATTTTTGGTTGCTTTTTAGTGCTTTAAATAAATTGTTGAAGTGTGTGTTTATTTGTTTTTCTTATTTCCTTAATTAACTAAAAATCCAAAGAAATATAAAATAATTAAAAACCACTAAAAAAATATTTTGTTCTTTTATTTTATTCTTTTTTACTACTTCGTAGGCCGAGAGGCCAACCCGTGCTCCTTGAGTTCGACCCTGGTCGCTATACCAGGTTAATCCAATAGCAGGACCGCTTTCGTGTTTCGAGTGATTTTTATCTATATCAGTGGTTCAATTTTCTTGATTGAGTGCATCTGAGTGCCCGAGGTCGCAACGACCATTTCTGTACCTTTACCTTAGTCCTTCAGGTCGCTCATCAGAATGGCGCCGTTGCCGGGGAGCACGGCTTAGTAGTTTTTATTTTATCTTCATTTTCGTTTTCGCGGTTTTTCGCGGCTCTTTCAGAGCTCGTGGCTTTTTCGCGGCTTTTATTTATATTTTATTTTTGTTTTATTTTGTTTTATTTTCTTTTCTTTTTCTTTTATTTTTATTTTATTTTGAGTGTTTATTTTATTTTGTATTTTTGCATATATACCCTCATTTTCAGTTTCATTTATTTTCTTTATTATTATTTGGTTACTTTGGTCTGACCACTTGTCTCTGTCTCTTGCGAGGGCCCGAGGACCGCGGAGGCGACTTTCGAGGAGCCGGTGCAACCGAGGAACTTGGAGGCGGCTTCCTTCTCTACGAAGCCGCAGGAGAGAGCGAGAGAGAGAGAGAGAGTTGAGTGGGTGAGGTTAGATTAGGTTTTATTTTTATTATTATTATTGTAATAATACAGGGACTCAGACCGGACACTCTTGTGGACTCTTAAACACTTAGCGGGTCTGTTTCGCCGAGCACCGGTGTGCTCGGGGGACCCTTAGGCTTTTTCGTGGCTTTTTACGCGGCTTTGTTTTCTTTTCATTTTTTTCTGCCTTTTCCGGTGTTTACGCGGTTTTCATCGACCCCCTAGACTTAGGATTTTTTCTTGCTTGTGCCGTAATTAGTAGGGTCCCCACACTTAACTATTTGCCTGTTCCTATAGTGCGCTAATTGGACTCACTAATAATCAATTAATAAAAATAATCGATTCATCTCCTTCGTAGCCTACGTGCCGCAGCTCACCCTGTAAAGCGCTTTCTCCTACCCCCGATTTGTCGGGCAGAGGAGGGGTGGGCCAAGACCGGACCCTTTAGCTTGGAGGTCGGTGACCGATTAGACGGTTCTGCGTGTAGAAATTGCTCATCTAGGACTCGGTTTTTCCCGCTGCATCATTTAGGGTAGTTTACTTTTCTGTCTTTAAATTCTGCGCGGATCACTTGCATGTATAGTGCTGGAGGCAAGGTACGCATTTCTGACTCAGCATGCATCATTGATTTCATCGCGCATCGGCTTTTTCGACTTCTCCCCCCTGTTTTGGATTAAATAACCAGGAGAACCGAAAAATTCGTTAGGCGTTTGTTTTCTATTTGAAAAATATTAAAAAAAAAAATCATAAAATTGGGACTGGATAAAACTATTGACCCTAAAAGACACTCACCCTAAAAATTTGTCTTGGGGGGAGCAACCCCCTCATTGTATGGTTTGATTGCACGAGAGAGTGACCCGCACCCTAGGTAGAGCCCTCCGGTGTTATTCCCGACTGATTACCGACTTTTCTGTGCAGGCCAGTCGGTTGGGGTAGCATCGGGTATCCTAACAGGTCACGTAAGCGCTCTGATATCTTGTGTGTTCACCTAATAAAAATGGACAAGATAATTTGACCGAACTTTCACGGTCTTCAGCTCGCGTTGCGTTGGTGAACCGGGGGTTTGCATTCTGATCATAGTTTCTCCAGATCTCATCCGCACTACTCGCCAGATCAAGATGATGGGTAGACGCTCTCTTAGGCAGCCTCTGGCTGCACCGCTTTCGGGCACGTCTACCCAATCATCAAGGTTGGCCCGCGAGAGCCAAGACCAGCTCTTTGAGCCCGAGTACGACTCCGCCCTGTTCCCCCTCGACCCCCTTTCTTTCGGACCTGAGCGACATGAGCCCAAGGAGAGATTGATAGATTTGACAGCACCTGAGTTGGGCTCATTTGATTTTGCAGCAGACGTCATTGCCGGTAGTTCTGAGGATCGTTCCCGTCAGCCTGAGCATTTCGTATTGAACCAGGAAGCGATCAACTCCACCCTGATCGCCTCGTTAGAGACCGTCCAGCAGCAGCTGAGGGATCAGGGAGCATTCATGATCGACATGAGGAGAGAGATGGAGCAGATGAGAGCAGAGCGAGAGCAGAGGAGAGAGGGACCGAGGATCCCAGATGATGCGGATGCAGCAGCCGCCGCCGCCGCAGCAGCCGCCGCAACCGCGGCCGGAGGACCACCGAGACCGATGCGGGAGTTACACAACCCCGGATCGACGCTGACGCACCACTGGGTAGTACTTCTAGCGATCGTGGGGGACTTCAAGTTCCCCCCGAACACTTTGCAGCTACTCCCCCGCTTCCACGGACTCGCGACAGAGGAGCCCCATCTCCACCTCCAGGAGTTCTTGATGATATGCAGCACTGTCCACGACCGTCAGGTGGACCAGGACACGATCAGGATGATCGCCTTCCCCTTCTCTCTAGCAGATAGAGCAGCCACCTGGCTGAACCATCTGGGGAAGTTTGTTTACACCTGGGAGCAGCTCCGCACCGAGTACTTGAACAAGTACTATCCACTCGGGCGGACGAATGCAGCGAGGGCCCTGATCAGCAACTTCTCCATGCTCCCCAACGAGCAATTTCATGAGGCATGGGAGAGGTTTAGAGAGCTCACAGACCGATGCCCGCACCACGACATCTCGAAGCCGAACCTTGTTCAGAGCTTCTTCAGCGGGTTGACACTAGAGCTTCAGGGCCTGGTGAATGCTTCTTGCGGCGGGTCCTACTTCGCCAAGGACCACGACCAGGTCCGGGCCATCTACGAGGAGATGGCCGAGAATTACATGGTGATGTCCCAGACCCGGTTGTATACACAGGGGAGACCCCAGCAGCAGCCAGGACCCGTGCAGTACCAGAGGATAGCACGGGTCGACGCCGGTCCATCCAGTTCTTCCGCAGTTGCAGCAGCATAGGCAGAGTCGTCCGCTGCGGATATGGGCATCATCAGCGAGAAGTTGGACCGGATGGAGCTGATCGAGAAGAAGCAGTGCTAGAGCATCACGCAGATGGAGCAGATGACACAGACTCTGAGCGACATGAAGACCCAACTCATGTGTCTCCAGGAGGCACATACGGCTTCATAGCCCCGTCTTCAGTCGCGAGGCGACACCGGCGGCAGCAACAGCTCGTCCCAGCGCTCCAGCACCTTTCAGCAGCCTAGACAGGTTCACCTTGTACAGGCGGAGCCGTACCAGCAGCAACAGCCCTCCTACCAGTCCCCACCATCTCCAGACTTGCAGATGGTGGTATACCAGCCGGATCAGCCTCTGGCAGTACTCCCGCCAGCCCCCTACGATGCAGAGCCGTTGATGGATGTCAACGGGATTTGGTATGACCGCCCCCAGCCTGGGATCCGACGAGACCCTCCCGGATTCAGGTGGAGGAGTGGAGGTACCCAGCCCCAGCAGCAGTCATCAGGTCAGGGAGGGCAGTATGGCCAGCAGAGAGATCACCAGCCGCAGCAGCAGCCCCCAGCCCACCAGCCATATCAGCAGTCGTCCTTCGTTCCTCGTCCCTATCAACAACAGGGACAGTCCTGGAGACATGAGCAGCAGGCTCACCCACCACACCAACAGCAGCATCCTTCCTCTTATCCCTCTTATCAGCAGCACCAGTTCCAGCAGCCTTAGCACCAGAGAGGCTACCCGTCGGGCTCCCATGAGAGCCCCGCCTTGGATGACATAGCCCGTCTCCTTACGGACCAGCAGGCTACCTTCAGACGGGAGATGGACGAGTTCCGCCAGGAGATGCGGGACCTTGTGAGAGGGAAGGCCGCCATTCCTGCACAGATAGAGCCAAATCCGAACAACTTGAAGAGGAAATCTGAGCAGGTAGTTTCCACTGAGCACGCCACTCCTAGTGATCCATTTGATGATATGTCTTCGGATCTATTTGATGCTGATTCTGTTACACTTAGGAGCGGTAGAGCACCAGCAGGCGGCGCCTCATCTGAGCGACGACTTGAGGATCCACCCAGGGCGCCAGATGAGGAGGAGAGCGGTACTGAGGCCGCACAAGATGATGACGGTGGTACTGATGCCACCAAGGATGCTGATTCCACCGGCGGTACTGAGGCCGCCGCTTCACCAGTTCGAGGAGGTGGTGCTGATGCCACCAGAGTAGCCGAGCCAGCCCGCGGTACTGAGGCCGCGAGACGTCCAGTAGCAGAGCCAGCCCGTGGTGGTACTGAGGCCACCGGTGTTTGTGTAGAGAGATCAGATGTTTTTCCTCATTCTCATGTATCTCAGAACACTGTTGTGAATAAAGGAAAAGGTTTAGTTTCTTCTGGTCCCACTGTGGTGCTTGATGTATGTGCGGATCCGGCCGTCGAGCCGTCTAAGCCTTTTCCTAGTCCTTCATCTGCGAAGGACCCTGTGATCCCCTTTCCTAAAGCCTTTCAGATGGGGAAGGGGAAGAAAAAAGAAAAAGACCCAAAAAAGAGAGAGCAGGAGGAATTCAGCCAGAACATGATCGACTGATTTCACATCCAGCTGACCCTCCAGGAGGCTTTGCAGCATATCCCCCTTCTTCAGCGATCTTTGAGAGACAGGACCACAGTCAGGAGGAGGAACCACACTTCAGAAATTCATGTGCTGACGAAAGCCACGTGTTTCGCGATCCAGAACCGTCTGCCGGCCAAGAGGCCAGATTCAGGGGCCCCGTATGTCAGATGTCAGATTAGTGAGCAGAGGTTCGACCGGACTCTATTGGATAGCGGATCGTCGATCAACCTTCTTCCGGCAGCCCTTCTCGACCGCTTCGAGTTGGGCACTCTTAGACAGAGCAGGATAGTCCTTCAGTTTGCTGATCGATCTGTCAAGAGGTCGAAGGGGTTGTTGCGAGATGTTATCGTCACTATTCAGGGCCTGCAATTCCCCGTGGACTTCGTAGTGTTGGACATGGAGATCCCTGACTTAGTGGCCGATACCCCCATCATCCTCGGTCGTCCGTTCTTGGCCACAGCCAAGGCGGTGACTGATCATGATAGCGAGAAGGTATACTTTTGCGTCGAGGGCGAGAGTATACAAATAGAGACGGTCGAGGACTACAGGGCCAGAGAGAGAGCACGCTCAGAGGCTAGCACAGATTCAGAGCAGCTGACAGACGCAGAGCCAGACATCCACCAGGACTGTGATTTTGTGATCACAGATGATGAGGCAGCATGGGCAGATCCTGCAGCACAGGCCATCCTCTCATTTTCAGACACAGCTGATGCCGAGATGATAGCAGAGGAGAGTTTGGAGAGCACAACCCTGGTTCAGGATACCACAGAGGCAGCAGAGCCGGTTCTTGACCGCGACACGGTTTTCAGTGATGGTGGTGCTGAGGCCACCTTGTGTTACGGTGGTACTGATGCCACCACGTCTGATGCAGATCCCTCGGATTCAGAGTCTGATTGGGCAGATTGTGATGATCAGATGCCAGACTCGAGTCCACTTGAGCCTACAGATGAGGAGGAGGTAGAGGCAGAGCAGATCAGAGACAGCACAGTCGAGCAGCCTTCTCCAGACCCAGTTTGCGAGAGTTCGCTTTCTTTCTCCCAGGCAGATTTGGCAGACTTAACAGCATTGACACATTTCCTTCCGCAGCCAGATTTGCCAGCGCCCAGCTGTCCAGAGCTGAAGCCGCTCCCTACTTCGCTGAAGTATCGGTTCCTTGCGGGCGAGCCTGAGATGTACCCAGTCATCATCTCTGTCGATCTGACTGGAGAGCAGGAATCCCGTTTGATGGGGGTTCTTGAAAAGAACCGCAAGGCAATCGGATGGAGCGTAGCAGATCTCCATGGGATTAGTCCATCAGTGTGCTCCCACCATATTTATCTCGAGGAGGGGGCGAAGCCGTCGCGTGAGTTCCAGCGGCGGCTGAACCCCAACCTGAGAGAAGTCGTGATGAAGGAAATATCAAAATGGTGGAGTGCAGATTTTATTTATCCCATTTCCGACTCCAAGTGGGTTAGCCCCTTGCATGTGGTGCCCAAGAAGACGGGCATCACGACTGTGATCAGTGAGTCGGGAGAGGAGATTGCTAAACGGGTACCCACCTCTTGGAGGGTCTGTGTTGACTACAGGAGACTCAACCAGGCCACCAAGAAGGACCATTTCCCCCTGCCTTTTATTGACCAGATCATTGAGAGACTGGCAGGGAAGAGCCATTATTGCTTCCTGGATGGGTACTCGGGCTACAACCAGGTGGCCATCGCTACTGAGGATCAGGAGAAGACCACCTTTACCTGTCCCTTTGGTACATATGCCTTTCGACGCATGCCATTTGGGCTATGCAACGCTCCTGCGACTTTTCAGAGGTGCATGCTGTCGATCTTTTCGGACATGGTAGGGGAGTGTTTGGAGGTCTTCATGGACGATTTCTCGGTCTACGGCGACGGATTCGACTCCTGTTTTGACTGCCTAGACCGAGTACTCCAGCGATGTATTGAGTACCATTTGGTTCTATCTTGGGAGAAGAGTCACTTCATGGTGACTAAAGGGACGGTGCTTGGCCACATCATCTCCAACAGGGGCATGGAGGTGGATCCAGCCAAGGTTGATGTCATTAGAAAACTCGCACCGCCGTCCAATTTGAGGCAGCTACGGTCATTCCTGGGGCACGTTGGATTTTATAGGAGATTTATTCAGGATTTCAGCAGAATTGCCCGACCGTTGACTGACCTCTTGACGAAAGACACCGAGTTCCTTGTCGATGACAAGTGTCTTTCGTCCTTTGCGACTCTCCAGCAGTGTGTGATTGGGGCTCCTGTCCTCCAGCCGCCTGACTGGTCTCTCCCATTCGAGATCATGACGGATGCCTCCGATTTTGCCGTAGGGGCAGTGCTGGGACAGAGGAGGGATGGAGTTCCATTTGCCATTCACTACGCTAGCCGCACATTGGATTCCGCCCAGCGGAATTATACGGTCACAGAGAAGGAGATGCTAGCCGTAGTGTTCGCCTTAGATAAGTTTCGATCTTATATCATTGGATCTAGAGTGACTTTGTACACAGATCACACCGCCATCAGGTACCTCATGGCAAAGAAGGATGCCAAGGCCAGACTTAATAGATGGATCCTTCTACTCCAGGAGTTCGACATTGAGATCAAGGATAAGCCTGGAGTCAAGAATGTGGTGGCGGATCATCTCTCCCGTTTAGAGCAGCTTGAGGAGTCTGAGCAGATTGATCCCATTCGAGATATCTTCCCAGATGAGGCGATCCTTGCTATCGCCTCACTTCCGTGGTATGCCGATATTGTGAACTTTCTCGTTGCTGGGAAAGTCCCACAAGATTGGCCCAGATAGAGGCTTGAGACCTTCCTGGCGGAGGCCAAGTCCTACCATTGGGAGGATCCCATCCTTTACCACGAAGGAGGAGACAGCGTCTGGCGTCGGTGTATTCCTCAGGAGGAACACCATAGCGTCCTCACTTACTGCCACAAGCTTGAGGCAGGAGGACATCATTCTGGGAGGAGAACGGCACAGAAAGTGCTCCAATCCGACTTGTGGTGGCCTACCCTCTTCAAGGACTCAGATGAGTTCGTGAAGAGGTGTACTGACTGTCAGAGGATGGGCACTTGTGGACAACGTGATATGATGCCGATGCAGCCCATTCACTTCTGTGAGGTTTTTGACGTATGGGGCATCGATTTCATGGGTCCATTCCCTAAGAGTCAGGGATTTGAGTACATTCTGTTGGCTGTGGATTATGTTAGTCGTTGGATTGAGGCTATCCCCGCCCGAGCCGCTGATGCGAGGACAGTTTGCAGATTTTTGAGGAAGCACATCATCACGCGGTTCGGGGTTCCACGAGTTCTGATTTCTGATGGGGGATCTCACTTCATCAACGACCAGGTGAAGGCCCTTGCTAGCGAGTTCGGTATAGACCATCGTGTTGCTACACCGTACCATCCACAGACGAATGGTCTAGCCGAGGTGTCGAATAGGGAGATCAAGACTATATTGCAGAAAGTCGTCCGCCCTGACCGAAAGGATTGGTAACAGTTTTTGGACTCGGTCTTGTGGGCATATAGGACGTCTTTCAAGACTCCATTGGGCACATCTCCCTTTCGCCTCGTATATGGCAAGCCGTGCCATTTACCTGTTGAGCTGAAGCACAAGTCACTTTGGGCAGTTACAGATATTCTTATGGATCCAGATGGTATGGGAGACCAGAGGAGGGCAGAGTTAGCAGCCCTGGAGGAGCTTAGAGATACAATATTCTCAAACAACCTACATTATAAGGAGAGAGTGAAGGAGTGGCATGATTCTCACATCAGCCACACGCATTTTAAGATTGGACAGAGAGTATGGCTGTTTGATGCGAGGCTACGTCTATTTCCAGGGAAGCTACAGAGCAAATGGAAGGGACCCTACTTGGTCAGAAAGGTACACGACAACGGTAGCATTGACATATCTGAGTTGTCTTCTGAGAGTACCTTTCGAGTGAACGGCCAGCGGCTCAAACCATTTCTAGATCATGAGCCGCGGGTCGCTGATCTTGCCCCTATTCATTTTGCGTGAGATGTGGTCTTTGACTCACATCTAATGCATCTCACGCCTGAGTTTCACTGATCTTCCGCCTTTTATAGATCCAGATGTCCATATCACTACATTCTTTAGTCCCACATCCCTTTATTCATCTTGTGATTATGCTATACTTAGGGTGCACTTTACCCTAAGTATAGGGGGGATGTGAGACCGTTTGGGTATTTCTTTTGTTTCTGCCTACCCCTGTTTTGCTGCCTATACTTAGGGATATTTTACCCTAAGTATAGGGGGGGGGTAGACCCTGTACATTCTCCACTCGATTTTCCCTTAGTGTACAGCCTGCTATTTAATCCTAAGTATAGGGGGAAGACCCGAGACCCTCTTGACTTTTCTATTTCATTCTTCTTCTTTGTATATAGCCCTTCTTTTCACTTCCCTATACCTAGCACGAGTTATGTCTTCTTCATCGCTCTTGACTCTGAGGACATCGTTCGAGCTAAGTATAGGGGGGGTGTGTATATATTTCATATATACTTTAGGCATAACTCGTACTTTGTGTGAGTGCGTTAATAAATAAAATGGCTAAAAATCACAAAATTTTAAAAAAAATTTCATGTACATAAACATTCTTTTATTTGCACATAAATAGCTAGTGTACAAATTATTTTTAAAAATGATTTCAAAAATCTTTTGTGTAAAGCTTGTGTAAATATTTTTTGTATCAAAATTATGTATATAGTACAAAATTTTTCCAAAATGTTTTGAAAATCAAAAGTTTTCAAAAATCTTGTGTAAATGTGTGTAAATATCTTTTTGCAAAACTTGCACTTCATGCATCATCCATTCATGATTTCAAAACATTTTTCAAAAATTTTGCATGTTTGTAAAATTTGTGTAAATAGCATCTTTTGCACATATGTATATAGTTTTTCTGGATGATAGTTGACATTTAAACTAGCCTGGAATCAAATTGAGAAATGGAGCTTGATTAAGATCTTAATCCACCTAACTTCTAAGAGGAACCTTATAGGGCTTAGGTTTAAGGCTTTTCAGGTCCATGGTGACTTAATTCTTTGAGTCCACTAGGCTATGATCACATGTCATCTCAATGAGCCTAAGTAGAGCACTTAACAACAACACATGACTCATATAGATTATGGCTTTACTTGGACACCAGCACTATGCACCGAGCTCTCCACGGATGAGGTGGTGAGGAGACAGTCTTCCTTGACTTGGGGTAGCATATGAGGGTAGTACTTCTAGGCGGAACCTCTCTTCTTCTTTTAGTGAAGGAAGTGCGTCTCAACTTGGTCTGGTTGCTATGAGGTCTAACGACGGGAGTTGTGGGTTGCAATAAAGCTTCAAAAGAGGGATAGTCTACTGGCTCAAGAGGAAAAACTCCTTGTATATAGGCTGCACATATATATGTTGTACAGATGCACTTGAAAAAAAAATGTGTGGAAAAAGAAAATAACTCCAAAAAAGTGGTGGGTCTGATAGAAAATGATAATCCCACCGGAGTACGTATATAGAGTGCAATAAGCAAAGCTTGAGTTTCATGATCCACCTGTTGTAGCTTGTAGCAGGAAGACTTGGCTACACTGGTCAAGCTCCCAAGGGTACTTGGCTACACTGGCCTTGACCCATTCTCTTCTTCCTTCTCTTCTTGAGCCGGTTGAACTTGAACTTAGAAGGGAATACCCCGCTCCTCGAGGAAAGAATGGCCAGATTGAGGTCATAGAGTTACCTTGTTAGGGAGGGTTGTCAAGTTGCCATTTTTGAGGTGGAGAGCTTAGACCTCACTTTCACAGGACAAGAAAAGATTCATGGTCTTCAGGGTTTGTGATTGATGACTTGTTGTGATCTGGAGCATCGAGGAGTCTTGGTTATAGATTAGTGGAACTTAGAGGCTGTTGAGTTTTAGACTTAAGTCCAAATAAGGTTCCGACACACTAATAATCCAAAGATCTGATCGAGCTCCATACCCCAATTTAATGAAGGCAAGTTTAATAATCAACCTTGATCCATGTACATCCTCTTTTTCTTTTTCTTTCTTTCTCTTTCACTTCTTTTTCAAATAAGTGTTTGCTAAGGGACTAGCAAAGTTAAGTATAGGGGGGTGATGAATACTCATTCATCACTCTTTATTCTTATATTTTAGCTACAAAAATCTTTGCAAATGCATGAAGATATGTGTAAATAGGAATAATTACCAAAGGCATGCATTGTGTAAAAACCTATAATTAGCATGTTTTTGTGCAAAATAAAAGAATAAAGATTAAAAAGAAAAAGAGGGAAATATTTAAAATAAATATTGAGAAACCTAACCCAAGGGAGGGCTCAGCATGGGCCTGACCGCATAAAAGCCAAAGTAGAGGGAGATAGGGGCTCATGTGTAAAGATTTATGTAAATAAATAAAAATATTTTTCCTCACAAAAATAGCCTAAAAATAGGTTTGTAAATACTTGTACATATTTATAAATATAAAAACAAAAGATAAAAATATGAAAATAAAAAAAAGAACAAAAATATCACTTTCACATTGTGCATAGACTCACCTACATATTTATTTAACCTTGTAAATAAATAAAATTAATTTTTATAATTTTTGTAAATATTCTATATTATAGAGTGTAAATAAATAAAATAAAAACAATCAAAACTAAAATCAAATAAAAATAACAAAATTAAAAATACAAAAATATATTGTACATATACCATGTATATAAGTGTATATATGTATTTATTTTACCTATGTATATAAATAATACCTTTTTATTCCTTATTTTATAATGAAAATAAATAAAATATAAAATAGGAATAAAATTGCACAAAAATAATAATTAAAAAAATCAAAAATTAAAAACCCTAATTATGTACATATACCTATATAGTACATACTATGTATATACCTTATTTTTATTTCGGAAAAATTATTAAAAATCACTAAAAAATAGAAAAAAATAAAATAAAAATATTTCATGTTTTAACTTTTTGCAAATTCGGCCATTTGCTACCTTAATTTTTAGCTTCAAGTTCCAGCCACGTGGCCTGACCCTGTTGGCCCTGGGGATGTTGACCGCCCGGTCAACTACCCCCCCAGGACCACCTTCTGCGGATTTAAGCGCCCGATCCGACTTCCCTAATTTCTAGCGCCTAAACCCGATTGAATCCCACCTAAACCCCGGGTCCGTTTCACTCCTGCCACATCCGACATCCTCGCCGGGGCATCCACCTAGGGATCCGCGCGCCTCCACGCCCTACCCGAGCCATCTTTCCCGGACCCCTCCAGCGTATATAGCCGAGCTCCGCCACCTCATTTCCCGATCTTTGGCTCATTCGTTCCACTCCCAGTGACCTCCATCACATCGGCGAGAGTGACAACTCGTCCCCCCGTGGTGTCGCAGCGAGGAAGGAGGGCGAGACCATCGATCCGGCGAGCTACGCCGCCGTCGCTCCGCCATCAGCTGGAGCTTGAGCCTCGGAGGGAGACGCTCCTCGAGGCGACGACCAGGAGCTTCCCCAGCTCCTCCCCAGTCTCTTCGACCACCCAGGTAACCTTGTAGGTCCTTATATTTCTTCGATTTCCATTTACGTCCAATTCGTATCGCCGCCGTCTCGAGCTGATTCCGACCTTCCCCTCACTCCGTTCGATCATCGGAATCGTCCATCGCATCCGCCTCCCTTCGACGCACCTTCTTCACCCCTCCATCCAACCCAGCTCGCACAGGAGCTGGGAGCCGAGCTCCTCTGTCCACCCCCTTCGCCGGAGCTCGCCATTTCGACCCACGAGCCACCGTCATCTCGCCTAACCGGGTCGAGGCAGTTTGCCCTCGACCCGCGAGTCTTCTGGTTCGCTTTGCAGGTCAAACAAAGGCCATCTGAGGCCCTTCGTCATCCAGCCAGGAGGCTCAGCTCCGCCGACCTCGCCCGAGCTCCTCGGAGCTCGGCTCGATCATCGGAGCCCACCACCAGACGCGGGAGCACTCCACGTCTCTTCTTCGACCTTCAGAGTGCTCCCAGGAGGAGCCTAGCGCACGCCCGAGGCCGGCGAGTCTCGCTGGCGACCTGTTCATCCAGCATCCTCCGTCGCCGTTCGATAGCCCCCTCTCGCTCCAGTCTCCATCAGAGCCGTTCATCTCTGGAGCAACCACCACCGTTCGATCTGAGGAGGGAAGATCTGGAGCGCCCATTGTTCGCCACCTTCAGATCCTCCACGTGGCACGCATCCAGCGGTTCACCTTAATAAAGGGTAATTTACCCTTAGGCCCTGTCTTTTCTTTTATTTCGCTTTAGTCCTGTAAATATTGAATTTAGTTGTTTAGTTTTAGGGTTATTTGCATAGAGGTCCCCGTACTTTATTTTCCTTGCATTTATGCCCCTGTGCGTTGTATGACACGTGCTTCATCACGTGTGTCTCTGGTTTATTTGCAACTCATGCCCCTGTAGTTCTGGTTGTTATCAATGGCATGAATGTTTTAGTTTATTTGCATTTATACCCCTGTGCGTGATTTATTTCAACATGTGCGCGATATTTTGGGTATTTTGCGAATAGGCCCCTGGACTTTTGGTACCTGTTACCAACAAGTCCTCGGGACTTATTTTCTTTGCATTTGGGTCCCTGAGTGCCCCAGGCACGCGCGTGACGCGTGTTTCGCTGGGTAAATTGCACCAGACTCCCCAGACTCTTGGGTATTTGCACTTTGGTCCCTGTGCACTGTGCCCGCTCTTTATTTTTGAATAAAATAGCAAATTACCTCCAAATCCAATGAAAATTGGACACATGGCTCCTGCCATGGTGTAAAATTTTCGAGGATTTTTGAGGACATTTTTGTTTTCATTTGTTATTTTTAAAAATTAAAAAACCCTTAATTTTGCTACTGTCTAACTTTAAAAACCCCCAAAAAATATTAAAACTCACTTAAAAATTCCACAAAAATTATCTACTGTTTGCCTTGCTTAGTTTGATTTTCTAGCCAATTTTGGCTATTTTTCATTACTGAAAACCACTAAAAATTGAAAAACACATAAAAACTTATAAAAATTCTAATAATTAAACCAAAAACCCAAAAACAATAAAATTGGTGCCTAAATTTTCCTCATTTTGTCTTCTTTACAGGAA
This sequence comes from Ottelia alismoides, assembly GCA_037367405.1. NCBI lineage: Eukaryota > Viridiplantae > Streptophyta > Magnoliopsida > Alismatales > Hydrocharitaceae > Ottelia > Ottelia alismoides. The sequence goes on from JAZKJV010000172.1 coordinate 305,584, forward strand.
AATTACCTCCCAGCCATTTTGGGGCTCTTAGATATTTTATCTAGGCCTTTTTGGCTCGACTGGACAGTACCATTTATGTCAGTCACTGTTTGATTTTTAGAAAATTAAATAAATATCAGACAATTCTAAAAAATTCACCAAAAACACTAAAAATTATAAAACACATAAAAATATTTTTGTTTGAATTTTTGGTTGCTTTTTAGTGCTTTAAATAAATTGTTGAAGTGTGTGTTTATTTGTTTTTCTTATTTCCTTAATTAACTAAAAATCCAAAGAAATATAAAATAATTAAAAACAACTAAAAAAATATTTTGTTCTTTTATTTTATTCCTTTTTACTACTTCGTAGGCCGAGAGGCCAACCCGTGCTCCTTGAGTTCGACCCTGGTCGCTATACCAGGTTAATCCAATAGCAGGACCGCTTTCGTGTTTCGAGTGATTTTTATCTATATCAGTGGTTCAATTTTCTTGATTGAGTGCATCTGAGTGCCCGAGGTCGCAACGACCATTTCTGTACCTTTACCTTAGTCCTTCAGGTCGCTCATCAGGCTGCTGCATGTAGACTTCTTCCTGTCGATCACCATACAAGAAATCATTCTTCACATCAAGTTGGAAAATAGTCCACTCACGTACCACAGCAACAGATAGTAGAATACGAAGAGTCGAGTGTCGAGCCACTGGTGAAAAAGTGTCCAAGTAATCCACCCCATAGGTCTGGGTGAATCCCCTTGCGACAAGTCTGGCCTTGTATCAGTCGAGGCGCCCGTCTGCGTGATATTTAACTGTAAAAATCCATTTGCAACTCACCACAGATGCGCCCGGAGGAATAGGGACTAAAGACCAAGTCCATCTGGACTGTAAGGCACGCATCTCCTCCTCCATAGCTAGACGCCAGCAGTCAATCTTCATGGCTTCTTGATAAGTCCGTGGGATGTCAACCGACGAGACAACTGCAGCAAACCTCTCAAAATCACCAGTGAGACGATGAAAGGACACCTGAGAGGCAAGCGGATAGGATGCACATTGTCTCTTCTGCTTCCTATGAACAATAGGACGATCAAGGTCATCTGTAACAGTACTAGCTGGCGGATCCTCCGGCTGTAGCAACGATTCCTGCACCGGTGCATTATCTAACCCATCATTAGTGATAACATCAGAACATACCTGAGGCGTGGTGGATGGTTGGCGTGTAGCTTGAGCTGGCCCTGACCGCCTTGTGTAAAACTTAGGAAATGATGGAACGGGTGGTGGTGGTGTGGTGGACTCAGATTGACCCAGACTTGGAGGTAGGGGTACATAGACATTAGTATCCGTGGATGTGGAAGGAACTAATCTGTCACCTGCAGGAGAAAAGTACATAACTGGTTCAAAAAATGTAACATCAGCACTGACATGGTACTTGCCACAAATGGGATCATAGCAACGATATCCTTTCTGTGTCCTGGAGTAACCCACAAAAACACACTTAACAGCTCTAGGAGAGAGCTTGTCAAGTCCTGGAGATAAGCGATGAACAAAAGCGACTGTCCCAAAGACTCGAGGAGTAAGTGAAAACAAGTCCTTGTCAGGGAAAAGAACAGAGATAGGGGCCTTCTCCCCAAGAATGGTAGATGGCATGCGATTGACCAGATAGCATGCTGTAAGTATGGCATCCCCCCAAAAGGCTAATGGTGCGCAACTTTGAATAAGTAATGTGCGAGCAATGTCAAGAAAGTGTCGATGTTTTCGTTCCGCAACACCATTTTGTTGAGATGTGTCCGCACATGTTGTTTGGTGGATAATCCCTTTAGATGAAAGAAACCGAGCAAGAGAAGTAGTGCAGAATTCCAATGCATTATCCGTGCGCACATATTTGACAGTAGAGGAAAAAACATTCTGCACTTCGTTGATAAGATTTTGGATAACACTTCCTGCTTCAGATTTATTTTTAAGAAGAAAAGTCTAAGAAACACGAGAGAAATCATCAACTATAACAAGATAAAACCTGTGCCCCTGATGATCTGGGACACGACTCGGACCCCAAATGTCTATATGAAATAACTCGAACGGGGAGCGACTGCTCCGACCTTGACGACGAGGAAAGCTCGAACGATGGTGCTTCCCTAACTGACATGCTTCACAACGAAATGATGACGAAGGAGATATCTGAGGCAGGAGGTGACGCAGTTTCTGCAGCGGTAGGTGACCAAAGCGAAGGTGCCATGTATATGGAGAAACGGATCCTTGAGAGTGTAATGAGACGCCTGCATAGGATTGCCGTACCAGACGATAGAGGCCATTGTGCTCAGAACCACAACCAATCACCCTGCCCGTTAGTATGTCCTGAAAAACGACAGAAGATGGGTCAAATATAGCACGACAGTGCAAATCTTTTGTAATCTGACTGATTGATAATAAATTCATAGAGAATTCTGGTGCATGTAGAACGTTCTGTAAGTGCATGGAGGGCAATAAAATAGTCTCCCCCTGACCGACAACAGGGGAATGAGTGCCATCAGCTATGAGTACGGAGCGGCCAGACTGAATAGGTCTGTAGGACTGCAAGTTATCTCTATCACGACAGAGATGATGGGTGGCTCCAGAGTCAACAATCCAACCTGAGAGATCATGGTTATGACAAGAGGCAGAAGTACTACCTGAGGTACTGGCAACAACAGATGTACTAGCCGACGCAGAAGCCGCAACGTCAGGGGTATCAACACCTTCTGATGATGTCTGTGGCATAATGTCACGAAGCCGTGCCACTAGCTCTTCGAACCTGTGATCTGAAGTAGGCGTGGATGGAGCCTGAACATGATCAGCTACACGTGCAGAAGGAGGAAATCCATGCTCGGAATAGCATGTATCCTCAGAATGACCAGTACGTCGACAAAAGGAGCATGTGGGACGCACACGACCTCCTCGGCCACGTCCGCCACCACCACGGCCACGAAAGGTAGAAGAACTACCCCGTCCTCTAGAGACCGCCATTGCTGACGGAGATGGAGTTGCGGCACTAGAGGGAACTGATATCCGACTGAGCCTCCTGTAGACTTCCTCCATAGGAGGAATAGTAGCATCGACGAGGATCTGAGACCGGGCTGCTTCGTATTCCGGATCGAGGGCAACGAGTAGAACTCCAACCATAATGGCATTGCGAAACGTCTTCTGCTGCTCGGGGGTGGCTGTGAGCGGAATGGTGCTGTATAATTTCTCGAACATCCCACGTAGGGACGTGTATAGAGAATGAAGGGGCCGACCATTTTGCTTTGTGGTAAAAATATCATGCTGCAACTGCAGCATCTTCGTCTCATTCCGCACTTGAGAGTAAGTTGTAGCAAGAATATCCCACATCGCCTTGGCGGTGGGTTGGTGAAGGACGTCGTTGGCGATCTCCATCGTGAGCGTCCCTGACAACCAGACCTTGGCATAGGCGTCATCTGCCTCCCATGAGGCATATATTCCCGTCTTCTCCGGCGGTTCATCTTCGGTAAGAATATGCTTCTTATCACATGACTTCATAAGACTGAGGAACTACATAGCCCACAGTTTGTAGTTCATCCCATCCATTTTGACGATTGGTGCCGAACCTTTAAAGGCACCTATGGCGGGCATATCAACTTTTTGTTCTGACATATTGCCGGAGAAGAAAAACTAGGGTTGATAGACAGAAGAAACGGTGTCTACAAAGACCTTCGTGGATTCAAGTACATATGTAGACGTTATGCACTTGAACCCATTGTTGAAACGAGGCCGACCGAAGAAGTGGTGCCGCAAAAAGCAGCTGTTGGGTCGGCGGCTACTAGAGGAGGCTGGAGGAGCCCCGGCGTGAGAGAGGCGGCGGGAGGAGGGGCCCGGCAGGAGGGCTGACGGCAGCTGGGGGCCCGGCGGGAGGGCTGGCGGCGGCTGGGGGGTTCCGGTGAGAGGCGGCGGGAGGAGGGGGGGGGCCCGGCGGGAGGGCTGGCGGTGGCTGGGGGTGGTGGCTGACGGCGGCGGCGGGGTGGGGGGGGGGCGGGTGGAGAAAACCCTAGATTAGAGTTTTGGCTCTGATACCATGTGAGAGCCGAGAATACTTTGTTATGTTATTCCATGGAGCCCTAGGGTCTCTTATATAGAGAGAAAACCCTTGGGTAAATTACATAGATGTTCATAAGATAAATAAGAAATACTCAACGGTACATCACAACATAACGTAAACGTCTACACGATCAGATATGTCACTTGCCGTCAGCAAACCGAGATAGTTCATGGACTCTTACTTTAGTCCATTTCGGCATATGCATGATGAACATGAAAGAGCGTGCTGTTCACCAAAGGCAATGCCTTCGATCTCATAACCTATTCAGATGCAGATTGTAGAGGATGCATGGTAGATAAAAAATCTACTAATGAGTTTTATACTTGTAGGAAGCTTGATCAATTGGAGAAGCATGAAGCAAGCAATGTCTTATTAATACGGAGCCATGGCCCACGCAACAGTAGAGCTAGTATGGATTTGATCCATACTCACATATCTTCATATCAGTCTTAGCGACACTTTGGAGCTCGAATGTGATTACCGAATAGTAATGCATATAGTCTAAAACGCTAGGTTTCACGAACGTACCAAACATGTAGTAGCTGATTGCTATTACACTAGAGATTTGATACAGAAAAGGTTGCTCCGTACTTTCGGTGTACCTTTTGCAGATCAGACAACGGATATGTTCAAACTACTTGCTCGCGTAAAGTTCGATAATTGTTGCAACAATCTGAGCATGATTAATATATATGCTCCAGCTTAAAAGGGAGTGTTGAGTGCTATTATGTAAACCCTATCCCTAGGATTAATCTGGTCGATGTATAGAGTCCCCTCCTATTTGTAATTAACCCTAGGTCTCCACCTATATAAGGAGCCATAGGGTCCTTCATCTTATTCATTAAAAATATATTCTGATATTCAACTAATTATGTCCCTACCTTTTTTTGGCAATATCACTTGTGCCCCTGCCTTCTTGATCTTAAATTGGTATGCCCCTTGGGTTAATTTTCATCCATTCCCTTCCCCAACAGACATCAACTTAAGAGTAACTTAAGAGTATAATTGTAATCGGAAATAATAGTGAGGGGTGGAAGTGTGATCCTTTTTCTTCCATGTCTCGTTCTTCCTTCTTACCTCCCTCACCCCTCCTTTGTCCGAGTCGACGCCCAGCCTCCTCTGCCAACTTACCACCTCCGCCATAGACGGTGCAAGTGTAAAAATCCTAAAATAAAAATAAAATACAAATTTCAGCAATACTCTTTACATTTGACATTTTACAAACTAGTCCAAAATCTAAATTCTTTGATAATAGTAAATTTGAAAAATTATGGGCTACACGAATTCACTTGGCAATGACATTGAGGCTCCATCCAAATTTTGAGTTGCAAATATTTACAAAGTATTAATACTGTCATGGTAGAGTGAGATCTTCCATCAAATTTGGCTGCCTATTAAAAAAACGGAAATCTAATGTATACACAAATTGACACGGCCGCCCTTTTTTTTTCTCTTGCTTGTTTCCTTAAAACTGCCAGCCCACCAGACATGGGAAAGTAACTCGATGATTTTGGTTTAGTTTATGTCCCTTTAAATTCTGAAATTAAGAGGTGTAAATTTCAAGGTTATCTGCATAATACTGCAATTCGTGTTTTCAATATTAGCACATCATATCTATCTCCTCTAGCAACGTATTCTTATTAGGTCTATGTTCCCATGCTGGCATTTAATGAACATATTTTGCTGACAGAAGAATCAGCCTTGATCATCGAGGACTTGCCTAGACAGAAACCTGAAAGACCTGGGAGCCCAACTCCGAGGGAGGCAACTGACACTGTTCTGTTCTGCAGTTCAATTGTCCATGATTTGGCCTATAAAGCTGCAACAATCGGGATTGAAAAGGAGACAACTACATCACAGTTTTTGCGGCCAACTTCAACAGTTTTGGTCAGGCCTGCTTCCTATCAAAGAGAGCAAACAAGAGTGCTTAATAAGCGGACGACGAATTCTACGAGAGTGAAAAGGGACACACCTGAGACTGATGCGAAGGTCCAAGAAACCGAGCCCCTAACAAGTAAGCTGCACGACTCTCCAAAATCTAACCCCGTTACACCCCGCAAAGTCGAAAATCCTAAACCACCATCGAAGTGCAATTGCACAATCATGTAGCGGAGGCATCCACGGCAAGCAGTCAGGAAGTTGGGGCTTGTTGCTTGCCTTTTCTTTGCATTTGTAGAGTTCTTAATTGTATGGTTTTCCCCCGGTGGTTGAATCCCTCCCCTCCTCCCTTCTTTCCCCACTGTTTTTATGTTCATATCAAATTTATTTGTACGGATTCACCAGTCACCATATTTGAGCTGGTGATATATTCTTGTAAAGTTGCTTTCTTTAGATGATTGCCACAAGAGGAATCTGAGGTTTGTGGTGCCACCCGTCTGCCATTTTCGCCCCTTATCTTCTTTGTTTGTTCGAGGCTTTGCCCCCGTTATAATACTGAAGCCACGATTTTTGGTGTATGTAATCACTGCTCGATTTTTGTTGTCCAGTTTCCATTTAATAAAGCCTTTTTTCTCCTAAGAGTTGGATTTTTTTCCTTTTAATGGATGCGTGGCAATATCCATGTCCATCTCTGAAGCATGGTACGTGGTTTCACCATAATCCTTCTTTGCGACTAATGGTTGTTTCTCCTGTACAAAGCTAAAGAATGTCAAAATATGCGCATTTTCCAGGCTGAAATCCCCGCAGAAATGACGCGTGCACGAGCCATAAGATCATACTGTAAACCATCTTTCTTAAAGCTTCATGTTGATTGTGTTGCCGTTTTTTAAGGATGTAAACGAACCGAACCTAAGCGAACCTACCTGGGTCCGGTTTGATTCGTTTATTAGGTATATAGCTTCGGGTTCGGTTCGATGAGATTAAAATCATGTTCAGGTTCAGTTCGATTCGGTTGAGGTTCACGAAGGTTCGGTTCGGTTCGTTAAAGGTTTGATTATACACAAAGTGAATGGGCACAAGTTAGATTGGCGAAGGTTTAGTTCGGTCCGTTGAAGGTTCGATTATATACAGAGTGAATGGGCACACGACTAAAAAAATGAACATAACAAATGCCTTGTTTCAAGCACAAGTTAGGCTTGTTTATATGTGTAAAGTGTCGCATCTCCTTTTCCAATCTACTTCAATGAGCTTATTCACCTAATTTGAATCAGATTTTACATCAATAATAGTCTAACATGTAATTGAAAATCAAGGTCAAAAGGCATCCTTGACAAAATAAAAAAAAACACACATGTTGGTAGCATTCTCTTTATCTTCACAGCAAAACATAGAGCTCTGATAAAACCACAAGATGAACTGAACCGCAAGAAAATCATAATTCAAATATGTGAAGTATAGATCATCCTTTGCATTGTTTGTGTTGATAACATTATCTGGAAGTCTAATCTGAGGGAAATATTTGCTACAAATAAATACCAATCAATGATATGAAAATATCATTGTCCAACTATATATGTCGCATAACAATCCACAAACAAATAAATGCACCTTTGTATCCTCATAGTAAAAAACACACAAATTGTCGTGGTATAACAAACTTCACAAAAGGTAGCATATAAAAGTTTCATATAATAAAATACTAAAAAAGTATCTTCCAAAGTGAGCTTCATAGTTCAACATCTCAAAATTTAGATGACTTCCATTGGCATTAAACATCGGGAAATGATCCACAATCTAGCTATATGATAAGTAATTTTTTGCATTATCAAAAAATTGAAAAAAGAGTCAAAATAAGAAGGGATTTTTACCTGGCAGACCCTATAAACTTTGCCAATTATCTCTACGACCTTTTGCACAACGTAATTACCCCCATCAACCCTAAAAATTACCCCAAGAACCCTCGCAGGCTTCAAACAGATTAACCGGAGGGTTCATGGGGTAAGAGTTGGCAAGTTTACGGGGTCGAGGGGGGAATTAGGTTGTTTCAAAGGTCGTAGAGGTAATTGGCAAAGTTTATAGGGTCTGTCGGATAAAAATCCCAAATAAAAAATATAACCAAATATATTATAAAAAAATAAGTTTGAAATAGAATTAAGAAGATATTTGACTGTGTTATCATTTTGTATTATACCTTAAATATGAGACACGGTGTTGGAGTTTTTGAGAAAAGAAATTTCCAATCCTTCTTCTTCTAAATAAACCCCCTGTCAGAATAGAAAAGGATATTAAAAGTTATAAAATTTTAATCTGGATAAAGTACAGAGAAGTTAAAAGAACTTACCATTGGATTGGGTGCGTCTTTCATACCTTCCTTGATTCAACTACACGTGCAAACTAGTGTCTCAATTGTTTTTGGGAGTAGAAAGCTTCTACATGGGTCAAGAACATGACCTCTCGTGCTAAATGCAGACTCTAAAGATACAATTGTAATGGGGATGCTCAAAATATCACATGCCATTTTTTTTATAAGAAACAATACTTGATGGAATTCAGCCTCCACCACTCCAAAACATCAAACTCTTGTTCACTGACCTCATTTTCTGGCACATAAAGACCTTCCTCTAAGTATATTGCAAGATCCGATTTTGAAGGACGCTTTGCATCATTCCTGACAAATATGTCAAACATTTCGCGACCCTTTAATCCACGCTTCTTCAAAAAGTCACCAGATTTCGAAGGATGAGTACAAACTTCTTGCGGAGGTTGTTTTGCATAAGACTGATAAATCTCATGGAGAGCATCTGTAACCATCTGCAAGTTGTAATCCACCTCATGCCCATGATACAATAAAGGAAATACAAATTCAACAAATCACATTTTGTTTTATGGATCCATGATAGTTGCAATTGCTAACAACAAATTTCAATCAACCTAGTACTTGTTCATTTTCTCCCACATTGCAGAAGTCATGTCCCTCATAAAAATATCTTTAGACTAAAGTTGAGCAAGCAATAAACATTTCACTCTACATATCTCTGGAAAGAATAGGTTAGCAATTGGATACGTAGCACCAGAAAAAATAGTTGTGACATCATTAAACACCTCCAAAATTTACATTATTTTTAACCATCACCCATTCAATAGAATTTGGAAGTCACTTGTAATTTGCATCCTGTAAAGCATATTGGCTAAATGCAATCTTACATATCAATGCGTGTTCTAACATAAAATACATGAAATTTCATCTCGTAGGACAATCAATCCGCAAACCCTTATTGGTAGGAATGTCAAGTTGTTTCACAATCTCTCCAATTCTGAACAAGCGAGAAGCAGATTTTTTCAAGTATTTGACACTTTCTTTTATGGAAGTGGTTGCATTTTCAACGTGCTTAAGATCATCTTGCACCATGAGATTTAAGATGTGTGCGGTGCAAGATGATGAAAGCAAAATTCACCTCTTTAATAGTCGAGAATTGTATATGAGTCAGAAAGTGATTCATCAAAAAATACAAATTTTGAATATTGTGGAACAAATTTTACTTGGTAAGTATACGGTCGAACACAGAGAATGAACTATTTCTAGTTGTGTGGTTCTAAATTTATTTGAATAATTAATTAATTGTTATGTTAATTTCTGTGTCAGAGAATAAAGCGAAAAATAAAAGAATTGAAATATGCATTGCAAAGTAGTGAAGCCCATGATCTGTGATTTTTCTTTCTTTCAATTCTCAATTAAATTGATCAACAAATCCTCGAATGTGGCAACAGATCAAAAGAAATTAATTTAAAAAATATTTCAATTTAACTCCAAACTACATGCAAGAATATCACTAATCAGAATGAATAAGGTCAAATAAAGCATAACAAATCTGTCCTGCAAATAAAGAGTTCAATGATAATTTGATCTAAAAGATTTGACTTCTAGATTCTCTATAATTTAAACCTCAAATAAATTGAATTTTAATCACATAAAATATCAGGGAGATTAATGCCTCCTTAATTATGCCCCTACATAGATGAATCTGATTAAAATACTATTAATCGAGCCCTGGCAAAGATTAAATCCTCAATTAAAAATTATCAATATTCACAAGAGAGTTAATCTAGTAAAATATCCTCAATCGAGTCCTTGTAGATGATGAATCCACGTTTCATCATCTTTATTCTATCATTTTGGCCTTAAAAACCCTAGTAAATGCATGTAAATAGGCCTTATTCAGGCATTTTAGCATTCATGCATATGTGTGTAAATATTGTATAAAATGCGGTTTTTATAGCCAAAATTATAGAATAAAGAAAAGAAAAGAAAAAGAATAAAATATTGTAAATATTTTATGACCCGAAACCCCGAGACCTAGGCATCTTGATGAATAGGTCGACAAGGAATAAAGTAGGGGGAGATAAGGGCCAAAACACAGATAAAATACCTATACATTCTATTCATTCTTTATTCATTTTGGGACCTATTTTTGGTTCCACTTTTTATACATCAAATAAAGAAACTTTGTACATGAAAGTTGTAGATAATTTAATAAAGAAAAATACAAAATTGATTTCACAGAAAAATAATGTACAGATAAAAAGTTATGGTCTGAATAAAAATCTAGAATCCCAACTTCCCAGACCCATATCTCACAAACGACAACTCCAAATGCAGCGTACTCACCTTTAATTGTATATAGAAGAAAATAAGCTATCCAATGGCGGTGGTTTCGCATTTGGCGGAGCTACGGTTTGAAAGTTGGCTTTTGGACCCACATTGTATACTTGTACATATTAAAATATTCAATTTATTATTTATTTATTATTTTTATATTTTTATAATGTTGTAAATAATACTTATAATAATTATGTGCATTAAAATCTGAATAAAAACATAAATAAAATACAAATAAAAATACTTGTATATATTATAATACCTAGGCATAATACATGTAGCTATACCTATACAAACAACACTTTCATTTTATTAAGTGTATAAAATATATCAGAAAATTAAAATAAAATTATATTTGTGTATATAGAAGTATTTTATAATTTTGGAAAATAAAAACCAAAATAAAATAAATTAAAAATACCTAAATAAAAATAAAATACTTAAATATATAGATATAGATACCTATAGGGGTATAAATGCAAACTTGTAAAAATATACTTCATAAAAATAATTAAAAATAATAATAAAATACTACATAAATTTATAAGCACTTTTTATTTTATAACCTAAACAAAATAAGGTTATTTACTTTTTTTTAAATAATTTTTTAGAGGTTTTTCCTGGTTGGTCCACGTGGACCAACCAGGAGGCCTGGACAGTTGACCACTGGTCAACTGTCTGACCACCCTCTGCCAACATGTCAGAATGACTTTGGCCAATCTTTGCGGATTTTTTGAGAACAAGTCTTGCGTTTTTTGGGGTCATTGTCTTCACGACTTTTGATCCTTGTTCAAAGGTCTTACACGCCCAAGGATTTGATGCGACTTTTGACCATGGTTTCGCGAGCCACGCCTCGTCAAAGGTGCCCTCTCGGCCAACTTTTCAAATAAGCTCCAAACCTCTCCATTTCACTTAGGTCACTCTTCCACCTCCAAAGCCCTAACCTAGACCCTCGACCAGACTCGTGGTGACAGCAGGAGCTTGGTGGGCGTTTAAACGGGGGCGACGAGGTGTTGAATCGAGTAGATCCCCTCGCCGGAGTTCTCGCCGGAGAACACGCACGGGTGAGGTTTCTTCTTCCCTTTTCCCTTCTTGTTCCAGATGTTTTTCTGTAAGCAGCATCACAGTGGTAACCCCTTTGTCAAATCTTGATCTAATAGTCATCCTTGCACACCGAATCGACCACGGCCGGCATCGAATCTCGCCGGCCGTCTCCACCATACATCCGACCCCTTGTGAGAGGTTCCACGAGGTTGGGGCACTTTGCCCCCACCCTCTTCACCGTTCTTTTTTGCAGGACCCAGCGCCGACGCGCCGCCATTATCGGGGCATCGTGAGGCTCGCCGGAGGAGGAGGGCGCCGCCGCCCGCGCGCCGCCCGCGCTCCTGGACAGCCCAGCCGCGCCCCTGCGCTGGAACAGAACGAGGGAGAGGGGGGAGCTACAGCAACCGTCCATTCCCCCCTCCCCTTTTGATCAAGACCGTCCATCCCCCAACGGGTATCGAGCGCCGAGATTTTGACACGTGGTTAAGTGGGCAAGGATCCACCGTTCGCCAGCGCCCCAGCGCAGGCCGTCCGATCGAAACTTCAAGACTTGATCTCAGCCGTTATAACCCAAGGGGTATCGCCCCCTCCGCGCGCCGACACGTGCCCCCTGAAGGATCAACAACCGTCGGATCGCCAAGGTCTGGGATTTTTGCACATTACGCCCGACCGTTCTTGCAATTCGTATTTAGTTCTAAACCTTTAAACTTCTGTAGAATATTTGTGTAATATTTCGACATAAGCCCCCAGTACTTTCGCTTTTTGCGGATTTGCCCCTCGCCAGGTCGCGTGCCTAGCACGTGAGCCTTGGCGTTTTTGCAGGAGGCCCCCTGTGTTTTTGATCATTCTCTGATAGTGCTGAAACATTAGGGTGTAGTATATAAACTTTGGATATTTGCAGTCAGGGCCTTAAGAGTTTTGGATAATTGCGGAAACACCCCTGCCAGGTCCACGTGCATACGCACGCGGGTTTGGACATTTTGTGGGGATACCCTCGTCTTTTGGGTATTACGTCTTGGTCCCAAAAAGTTTGTTTGCAGTGTATAATTTTTGTGAGAATATTGCGCTCAGGCCCCTCGATTTTCTGAGTATTACAAAAACGCCCCTGCCAGGGGTTTCACTTTTTGCTTGCTTGTAGTAATTATTTGGCGCATCATTTCAATTCCAAAATTTCTAAAAATTTGAACTTAAGTTCCTGTTGCATTGTAGATTTATGTCATAATTTTATTTTTCGTAATTATTGCATTTTATTATTTATAAAAATTCAAAAATAGCCATTTTCAGCACTGTTAGCATTCGAAAATCACTAAAAAATATAAAAACACTCCAGAAAAATCCCTAAAAAATATATTTTGTGTCTTTTGGTTTGTTTTAACTACCAGCCAAAAATCATTAAAAATCTCAAAAGAAAAACACTAAAAATTTAAAAACACTCAAAAACTTCAAAAAAATATATAAAATAGTAGAAAAACCCAAAAATAGCAAACTCAGTTCCTGTTTGTTCTTTATTTTGTCTTTTTTATTGGAAAAATAGTGTGAAAAATTTTGGTTGCTGTTTGTTAATTTTAACTTGCATTTTAGTCACAGCCAGCCCTATTTCCACTGTTTTGCCTTATTTCAGCAATTAAAAATACCAAAAACATCCTAAAAATTACCCAAAAATCACAAAAACAGTAAAAAAGTACAAAAAGACCAAAAAGACTTTATTTCCTAATTTTTGAATATTTTTCTCTATTTTTATAAATACCTCTTTGTCTCTTTTATTACATTGTCCTTATTTTCCAATATTGAAAAAGATAAAAAATATAAAATATAAAATATAAAATATAAAAATCAGAAAATTAAAAACCAAAATACAAAAATATAAAATTAAAAAAAAATTAAATAAAAAATATAAAAATCAAAAACCCACAAAATTTTTAGATTGGCTAAGTAGCTTGTTAGACCTAGGGTTGGATTTTTATCCGTGCTTTACACCTTTGCTTCTTGTGTTCGACCCCTACTTGCTTGCCATTGTACATTTTTAGTAGGGTATAATAAATTTTAATCCTTGCTATTCATTCTCCGATTGATTGTGTGGGTTAATTGTTGAAGACCGAGGAAGTTTGGGCAGTCGCATCAGCGACAGTGAGTCTGACTTGTCAGACCGCTATTTAGCGGCTCTCGCATTCTCGCTTTTCAAATGGCGCCGTTGCCGAGGAGCATCGGCTTGTAGAGTATCTTTGGGTCTTTCTAGTCACTTAGCCATTTTTGCTTACTTGTATTTTGTGTATTATTTATTTTGAACTGTCTGACATCTCTTTTGTTTTCTTGCGAGGGACCGCCGACCGAGGAGGATCGCCTAGGGGATCCTGAGCAGCCTTGGGAGGAGGAGTCGGCTATTCTACCCTAGCCGACAGGAGAGAGCAGGAGGACTAGAGAGAGAGAGAGAGTTGCTTTATTTTTTGTGAGAGAGAGTAGTTGATTAATTTGTAATAATACAGGACTCAGACACTTGGACACTTCGGGCCTAACTTCCGGGTGTTTGTTCACCCGGGGGCTCACCGCGGCTTTTTCGCGTTTTCTCGACCGTCATTTTCCAGTTTTGTTTTCTTTTTCCTTTCTTTTGTGGATTGAGCTTCTAGAATTAGGTCCTGCTTGATTCGAGTAACCTAGGTCCAAACACCCTAATAACTCTTGCATGCTCCTATAGTTCGTATTTGGACTTAGATTAATTAAGTAGTTAATCATTAGCTCTCGATCCGCGCGCCGCGAGCTCACTCCACACAAGCGCTTTCTCCTAACTCAAATGTGTTGAGCAGAGGAGGGGTGAGCCTAGACCGGACACTAGGATTGGGAGTTAGCGGTTAACTCGTGGTTCTTCACGCTAGCAGTTGCCTATTTTAGGACGATTTCCGCATTGCATAACCGGCATATAGATTAGGTTTATAAATTTCTGCCTTGCATCCCGCATGGAGAGAGCTGGGATTCACTGTAAGTCTTCTTACTTTGCATTCATCATATAGGCACAAAGGTGAGATTTCCATCTTGGTGCCGACTTGCATTGGCTTTTCCCGACTCTTTTCTCCCTCTGATTTTGTATACCTTAGGATAAAGAAAATACAAAATCGTTAGGCGCTTGTTTGAAACTACTCAAAAGAAGCGATAACACAAAAAAATTAAAAAAAGGGACTGCTAAGAAAACTTTGACCTAAATAAAAATTGGTAATTGGACTCATTGATTGGGGAGAGTAACACCCTCATTTGTTTTCAGGTTGCATGGGAAGGTCTCCTTCCAAGTGAGTTGAGCGTTCGTAAGGATTAGAGCCCCAAACCCAACTTGTGGCTGCCTTGTGTATCGCCTGGATTTCCAAGTATTGGCGCTACTATCGTACGTAGTCGAGTAGGGCTTGGTCGCCAGTGGTGACTCACTATTGTGTGAGCGCCGACCTTGTCCGAAGTACCGAGCATAGGCCACGCCTTCACGGGGGTGTCTGTCTCACCGGCTGCGTCCGAGTAGGATCTTGCACGCTCACGGGTGATTCCGTTGCGAGCGAGATCCGAAGTATCGGTTTCGCCTATCGGCTTCCTCCCTCTATTTCTTTGGCTGAGTAGGGATCCAGGAAGGGTTACAAGGACCTTAAAAAGCGCAAGTTACAGGTTACACAGGAGGAGGACAAGTACGGGAATACTTTTCCGGCAGTACTTTCGCTCCTATAGGCGTAGCGCTCTAAGGACTCGTTGAAAGATAAATTCCTGAAAACAAGATAAAAATTACAAAGATAAAAGCCGAACCTTCACGGCTTCACGCGTTGAGTTGGTAAACTCCCTTGTCTTGTGTTTGATTGCTAATCATATTTAGGTCAAGATCAAAAACCTCGCGCGGTTGCGCAATTTTGTTTCCCCTCCAGTTGACCCTCGCTCATTGTGAGCCTTCTACTGTTTTACATTCCTTTTGTTCCTTGTTGACCCCCGTATCTTTCATCCACATTGATCTTCCTCTTGATCTTCGAGATGGCGACGAATGGACAGTTTAGTCGAGGCTCTGTCGGCACCCACATCGGCTCCATTCGTTCGCCCTCTTTAATAATTCAGGGCGATTCCCGAGACATCGGTTCAAACCCTATGAACCGACCTCCAGACTCCCTGCCTTCTTCAATAAACCGGGACCACTCTCGTCCCGAACTCTGTCCGTTTTGGATGGCCATTGATTTCACTCCTTACACATCGCCATCCTTAACAAAGTTCTGTGTCGACCTTGATACAGACCGCATCTCTCTATCTGGTGCTGCAATTCAGACTGATCGAGGCATTCTACCATGTGCAGACTCAGAGCTCGATCCAGTCAACCAAGCAGAGACAGAAATGGCAGGAGGAAGGGGAAAAGGACCACAGCCCCAGCAGGAGCCTGAAGATAACGCAGCGGAAGGACAATATACCACGCAGGGTGAGGTTAACAGTCAACTGCTGGCTTCCATTCAAGCCATTCAGCAGCAGTTGACTAATCAGGCCCTGGCTCAAACAGCCTTCCAAGACATGCTGAATGATCTAAGGAGGAGGGCCGATGCGAGGGATGGCCGACGATAGGAGGAGCCGAACTTTGAAATCAATGATGAGTTTTCAGTGGGACCCGAATATGAAGCAGCAGAAGAAGATCCACCGCAGCCCAAGCCCACACTCAAGCAGACATACAACCCAGGAGCAGGGCGCATCACTGAGTGGATTCAGATTCCACGAATGCATGCTCACTTCGAGCTGAAGCCACAGTTTCTGTCACTGCTTCCCACTTTTCATGGGAACACCACTGAGGAGCCATATATTTTCCTCAAGAAGTTCAACCGCATCTGCTCCACTGCTCACTACCCCGGAGTTCCCCTGGATGTGATCAAGATGACCGCATTCTCTTTCAGCCTTCAAGACAAGGCCCTTTACTGGGTCGATCATCTCGGGAAGGTCGTCACCACCTGGGAGGAACTGAAATCTGCTTTCCTCCATAAATTTTATCCTCTGGGGAGATTAAACCAGATGCGTGCCCGGATCTCCAGTTTCTGCCAGCAGCCCCACGAGACGATCCATGAAGCGTGGGAGAGATTCAAGGATCTACAGGAGAAGTGCCCCCACCATGAAATACCCAAGACCAGTCTTGTGCAACACTTCTTTGGGGGGCTATCATTTGAGAGCCAAAAGCTCGTGGATGCAGCTTGCGGCGGTTCACATTTTAACAAGGACGAGGATGTCGTGTGGAATGTCTTTGAAGAAATGGCTGAGGGAGAAGCAGCCCAATCCTCGTCCCGGGTCTACATGAAGCCACCGACCGCCATCAGCAAGCCAGTTAACGTGGCTTCTCACACTGAGGACAAAGATGAAAGCTCCAACCTGAGTATCATCGGGAGCCACTTGTCCAAAGTGGACATCATCGAGAAGAGGTCGCAGGACCTCGAAAAACTGACAGTTATAGAAAAGAGGACCCAAGGTCTGGAGAAGCTCGACCAGATTTCCCAGCAGCTGGAGCAGCTCGTCCGAGCACTAAATGCAAACATGTGCAACGCTGTGTCTACCTCTGCTGAGCCGAACGCTGAGAAGAAGGAGCCTACAATGCAGCAAAATCCTCAGCCGACTCCACCACAGCCCCAACCAGTCCAGCACGTATACTACGTGCAGGTCCCGGAGCAGCCACCGCAGCCTCAGACACAGATGGTTGTATATCAACCAGAGCACCAGCCCGCTTACTCCGAGCAGTTCTCTCCACCCCCACCGCTGATCCAGGAGATCAATGGCGTCTGGAACAACGAAACGCAGCTGACCCGTCCTCAGGGACACTCTCAGGGTCAGAACATGGGCAACATGCCCTTCCAGCAGCAACACCAGGGTGGAAGACCATTCCAGCAGCCCTACCAGTACCAGCCTCCCTCACATGGAAACACGTGGAGGCAGAATTACCAACATGGACCTCAGCAGTCCGGATATCGTGGACAAGGATATCACCAGCAACCGGCTGCACAATACAACCAACACCCGTTGCAGTACTCCTCAAACCTCCCTCCTCAACAATTCGGACAAGGATACCAGTCACAATCTCAACCGCCATATCAGCAGTCTAGACCCCAGCAGGGGGAATCTTCTGAGATTGTACCGGTCAATCCGGCCTTGGCCTGTTTGGAACAGTTGATGAAGAACATGGCTGAGATGAACCAGAAGATCGACGACCTGACGGCAGCCAAAACCGTCATACCAGCCCAGGTCGAAGCTAATCCTAACAATTTCCGACGCAAGGAGCAGGTAGCTGGCAGTGTCCAACCCGAATCAGGTGAATTTAATTGTTTTTATCTAACGCTGTTACTCTCAGGAGCGGTAGGACACTCCGGCCATCGGCGACGGCGAAAGGAAAGCACATTGCATCTGACGGGGAATCGTCAGTCCAGCCAACACCAGGGCCAGCAAGCATTTTGGGAGCAGCACCAGCATCCAGAAAATCACAAAAAATGAAGAAAACAGAAAAATACAAAAAGATAGCAGTAACCTCGGTGGAGACCGGCCAGCATTGGAGACGCCTGCACCCGCATCACAGTCAGCTCCTGACAGGAGGAGCACCGCACCTGCAGCGAGTCCAACGCCAGCACCCGAAGCCGAGCCTGTCATTTTTGGTCCACAAATTGTAGATGAATCCATTCCTTTTTGTCATCTACCTGTAAACAACAACACGGACACTATTTTGAATGAAATTGGAGAAGAGTTTGTAAATATTCCTTTTCCTGAAGCAATGAAAAAACACAAAAAAATGAAAAATTTGAAAAGTGCTTTGTCTGATCCTGCGATCATAGAAATCATTCAGAATTTGGTGTTAAATATGCCATTAATGAAAGCTCTTGAGTACATGCCAGCTGTAAAGAAAGGACTTAAAGAGGCATGTACAACCAAGCGCAGGCCAACCCCCCATAACTCCCGAAGCAAAGGTGGTAAATCTGAAAAGCACATCCTCACTATGGCCACCGTCAATGCCATCAGCAACCTCCCGGACAAAAAGCCAGATATGGGAGCACCTCTTGTACGTTGTCATATGTTTGATCAAGAGTTCGAACGAACACTCCTCGACAGCGGGTCATCTGTTAATCTGATGCCAGCCTCACTACTCACGGAGTTCAAGCTGGGACCGCTCAAACCTACAAAGATGATTCTGCAGTTTGCAAACAAGTCAGTCAAGCGGCCTAGGGGCCTGTTGGAGGACGTGATCGTCACGGTTCAGGGAAAATCTTTCCCAGCCGATTTTGTGGTCTTAGATATGGACGTCCCCGCTCCGTTGCTCCTTACCCCGATCATACTCGGAAGGCCATTTCTGCGGACGTCAAGCGCCGTAGTGAATTATGGGACAAGAGAAATCACTTTTGGAGTTGGTAATGAGATTATCCGAGTGGAGACCCTGTCTGAAGGAACGTCCGTTGAACCAACATCTGTATCATGTGCAAGGGAGATCGAGAATGATGAAGACTACGACTTTCTAGCCGAGATTCAAGATACCAACCTCTTCCTGGATGATCATGAGATCCACGGAATCCTCTGCCCAGAGGAGGTAGTGGAGACCGCAGTCGAATTTCCGTGTATCGATCAAGATGAGGACTTTGCTGATGCACCACAAGACACTGCTGTGGGGTTGATATGCCTTCAGAACCAAGAGCCGAGTTTGGAAGCATCTTCGGACGAAGATCAAATCATTGAAGAATTCTGTCAGGATCTGAGAGAGGAAACAAAGCAGATTATGGTGGACACTGCACAGTTGAAAGAATCACCACCTGTATTAATCGCTGAGGTCACCGCTGAAGCAGCTCAGACCCCGCCAGAGCTGAAACTTCTGCCCTCCAATATGAAGTATGCCTTCCTTGCAGGAGAACCGAATATGTACCCGATCATTATCAATGCGCATCTGACCGAAGATCAAGAATCTCGTCTGATGGAGGTTCTTGAACGTAACCGCAAGGCGATAGGCTGGCGAACCTCTGATCTCCACGGGATCAATCCGTCACTCTGTTCGCATCGCATCTTTCTGGAGGAAGACAGCAGACCCTCTCGTGAACTGCAAAGAAGATT
This sequence comes from Ottelia alismoides, assembly GCA_037367405.1. NCBI lineage: Eukaryota > Viridiplantae > Streptophyta > Magnoliopsida > Alismatales > Hydrocharitaceae > Ottelia > Ottelia alismoides. Next base: position 325,280 of record JAZKJV010000172.1, read on the forward strand.
AAATCCGAACCTGCGAGAGGTGGTTATGAAAGAAATCCAGAAATGGTGTGAAGCGGGATTCATTTATCCCATCTCCGACAGCAAATGGGTGAGCCCTCTGCATGTTGTGCCCAAGAAATCCGGGATCACCATTGTGAAAAATGACAAAGGAGAGGAGATCGCAACCAGAGTACCGACTTCTTGGCGAGTGTGCGTAGACTACAGAAGACTCAATCTCGCCACCAAGAAGGATCATTTTCCGCTACCCTTCATCGACCAGATCTTGGAGAGATTGGCCGCGAAGGAATATTTCTGTTTCTTGGACGGTTACTCTGGGTATAATCAAGTTGCTATTGCTCCTGAAGACCAAGAGAAGACCACGTTCACCTGTCCTTTTGGCACATATGCCTTCAGACGGATGCCGTTCGGGCTTTGCAATGCCCCAGCCACATTTCAGAGGTGTATGCTTGCAGTTTTTGCTGATATGGTGGGTAGCTTTCTCGAGGTCTTTATGGACGATTTTTCGGTCTATGGGGATTCATTTGATCAATGTCTGGATTATCTAGACCGAGTCTTACGGAGGTGCTGCGAAGTGAATCTTGTGCTCTCCTGGGAGAAGAGCAATTTCATGGTGACCGAAGGAATAGTGCTGGGTCACGTTGTTTCTAAACGTGGCATGGAGGTTGACCCAGCCAAGGTGGATGTAATATCTAAGCTGGAGCCACCTACAAATATCAAGCAAGTCCGGTCATTCTTGGGCCATGTCGGTTTTTACCGACGATTTATTAAAGATTTCAGCAAACTGGCCAGACCGCTGACTGAGTTGCTCGGCAAGGACAATGAGTTCATTGTAGACGATCGTGTGCTCCTTGCCTTTAATCAGCTGAAAGAACTCATCACGCAGGCCCCTGTCCTACAGCCACCGATTTGGACTCAGCCTTTCGAGATTATGACCGATGCGTCGGATTATGCCATCGGAGCTGTACTGGGACAGAGAAAAGACAATGTACCGTTTGCAATTCACTACGCTAGCCGAACGCTCGATGAAGCTCAGCGAAACTATACTGTTACTGAAAAGGAGCTGCTAGCGGTAGTCTTCGCTTTGGAGAAGTTCAGATCTTACCTTCTTGGGTCCAAAGTTATCATCTACACTGATCATTCGGCCATTAGGTATTTACAGCAGAAGAAGGATGCCAAACCACGTCTTATCCGGTGGATCCTTCTCCTCCAGGAGTTTGACATGGAGATCAGAGATAAACCTGGGGTAAAGAATGTAGTGGCCGATCATCTGTCAAGACTTCCTGAACCGGAGTCTCCTGAGCTGAACTTGCAGCCTATCACAGAGACCTTTCCAGATGAATCGATTCTGTCTGTCGCCTCATTTCCTTGGTATGCGGACATTGTGAATTATCTAGTTGCCAAGAAAATCCCACAGGACTGGCCTAAGTTGAAAGTAGACAGATTTTTGTCTAAAATCCATTTCTACCAGTGGGAAGACCCGTATCTGTTTCGTGAGGGAGCCGATTGCATCTGGAGAAGGTGTATTCTTCAGGAGGAAGTTCCAAGTGTCCTCGCTTTATGTCATGATCAAGATTCTGGAGGACATCATTCAGGAAAATGGACGGCAGCAAAAGTTCTTCAAAGTGGCCTCTGGTGGCCTTCATTGTTCAAAGATGCAGACGAATACGTCAAAGGTTGCACTGACTGTCAGAAGATGGGTGGAACCATAGGAATGAGAGATACGATGCCTCTGAAGTACATTCAGATCTCAGATGTCTTTGATGCATGGGGGATCGACTTTATGGGCCCGTTTCCTAACAGTCAGGGTTATGAGTATATTCTGCTTGCTGTCGATTATGTCAGTCGTTGGGTGGAGGCTATCCCCGCCCGAGCCGCCGACAGTCGGACTGTCTGTCGATTCTTACGAGATCACATCATAGCACGGTTCGGGATTCCCAAGATCCTCATATCTGACGGGGGCAGCCACTTCATAAACAGAGAGGTGAAGAAGCTGACCCAAGAATTCTGCATCGAGCATCGTGTTGCTTCACCCTATCACCCGCAATCCAATGGCTTAGCTGAATGTTCAAACAGGGAGATCAAGACAATTTTACAGAAACTTGTGCGTCCGGATCGCAAGAACTGGTCTCAGCTGCTTGATTCCGTTCTTTGCGCTTACCGAACAGCGTACAAGTCACCCTTGGGAATGTCTCCCTACCGCCTGGTGTATGGCAAGCCATGCCACTTGCCCGTGGAACTTATTCATAAATCTTTATGGGCTATTAACATCTGTAATTTGGACTCCAAGCAAACAGGACAGAACCGGAAATTGGATCTGAACAGATTACTGGAATTCAGAGATTATGCATATGACAACAACCTGATGTACAAGGAAAAGGTCAAAACATGGCATGACAAGCACATCCGCCACAAGTCCTTTGATCCAGGTCAGAAGGTATGGTTGTTCGATGCGAAATTAAAAATCTTTCCAGGCAAATTGAAGAGCAAATGGACTGGGCCGTTTGTAGTGAGGCAGGTGCGTGACAACGGAAGTGTATTGATATCCAATCTGTCAGCTGACGCACAGCCTTTTGTAGTCAATGGACAGCTTCTGAAGCCATACCTCGAACATGACACATTCATGGCCGTCGTTGACTCGATTCAAGTAATCTATGAGGATGAGTTGAATATCTTGAAGGAGACAGAGGAAGGCAAAGCACAACAAAACATTTTTGAATGATTTTTCCTTTCCGTCTTTTCTTCTTTTCTTCTTTTCTTCTTCTTTTATCTTATTCTACCGAATTGATGCCATCCCTTTCATCACTGCTACACTTAGGATGTACTCTATCCTAAGTATAGGGGGGATGTGCATCCCGAGTTGTTCATACCCAATCTCATCTCTTTTCTTCTTTTCTTCTTTTCTTCTTTTCCTCTTCTATCTTCTTCATCTATCAGAAAAGTGCTACCCCTTGTAGACAGTCTTCTGTACTTAGGACGCACTTTGTCCTAAGTATAGGGGGGTGTGCACCCCGAGTTTCTTCTATTCCTCTTGATCCTCTCCATTGTCTCCTCTTCTTGTCTATACTTAGGGATATCTTACCCTAAGTATAGGGGGAGACAACCTGAGTACGATCTGTTCATTCCCACCCTTGACCCTCCCCGCGTTGTGTACAGTCTGCTATACTTAGGATTATTTGATCCTAAGTATAGGGGGGACGGTCAACTTCTCATTCGTTTGATTCTTTTGTTCCTTGATTATTTAGACTTGTCTATACTTAGTACGAGTTATGTCTTCTCTTTTCTCTCCGATCTATGAGGACATAGCTCAAGCTAAGTATAGGGGGGTCGTATATACTGTGTATATACTTTAGCCATAACTCGTACTTTCGTATTTTCCTAATAAATATGGCTAATAATTCTTTAAAATTCATTAAAAATCCTTAATAAAAAGATGTGATTATTCCTCAAATTCTTTTTGTAGTTACTGATTAATAAATCAGGTGAAAATGTTTTTTGCAAAATGTTTGAAAAATAGTTTGAAAATCTTTGTGAACATCTATTGAAAACTATTTTTGAAAATATTTTGTTTCGTGTTTTCAACCTGGGTGGTTTGTAAAACTTCTTTTCTTTGTGTGAAATAAAATGTTTGAAAAATGATTTGCAAATGGTTTGAAAAATGGTTGCAAAAATGATTTGAAAAACCTATATATACTGTTTTGAAAGCCTTTGCAAAATGATTTTCAAATGTGTGTAAAATGTTTGTAAAAATTATTTTGGACTATAGTTTTCAAAAATTGTGTGAAAAGCTTGTTTTCAAATAAGTTTGAGGAATATATACATACACCAAAATCCACTACCTATATATATGTATAAAACTGACCACTTACCCTGTAAATGCTTAAAATCCACCTCTTGTAAATATAAGAAGCACTCCCGTGTACATATTTTAACCTATTTTTCAGCCAAATTCTTTTTCTTTTCAAAAATTCCCAAAAAACATTTGCAAAATTAAAATCCAAAAAACATTTGAAAAATCTTTTTGAAAAATACAAAAAAAATACATCTGCATATGCATGCATCATATTTTCAAAAACCCATAAAAAGTTCAAAATCTTTGAAAATTGCATCACAAAAATATTTTCTGCATTGCATTGCATAGCATTCGCATTTTTCGGATTGAGTTTGATAGTTGAACGAGTCTAAGTAAAATCCGGAGATTGGAGCTTGATTGGACCTTATAATCTACCTAATAACAGGAACCTTATAGGAACTGGGTTTGAGGTACTTCAGGTCTAGTTGACTTAATTCTTTGAGGATCACGAGACTTGGTTCAATGGATTCTTGACTGCCTAAGTAGAGTATTTCGGAGCACACGCACGACTCTAGTTGATAATGACCTAACTTGGACACCTGCACCTCTCACATGGCTCAACTCAGTTGGTGTGGTGAGGGGATTGGATTTGCCGGTATGAGACGCACACAAGTGGAAACATTTGTTCTCCTCTAGGGAGGGAAGTGCATCCCAACCCGTCCAGTGATTAGGAAGTCTAAAGACAGGAGGCTGTGGGTTGCGATAAAGCTTCAAAAGAGGGATAGTCTACTGGCTCAAGAGGAAAAACTCCTTATGTAAATGCTGCTGTGAATAGTATTTCAAAAAAAAAAAAACAGTTTAGGCATGTACAAAAATAAAAAGCCTGCAAAGTATGTACATATGTTGTAAAGTCAATAAGCAAGCTTGAGTTCCAAAGTCATATCATGTGAGCCTGCAGCTGGATGACTTGACTACACTGGTCTTGCATCCCAGGATAGGTAGCTACACTGGCTACCATCCATTCTTCTCTTCACCCCCTCCTCTTGAGCTGGTTGCCACTTGAACTTAGAAGGGAATACCCCGCTCCTCGAGGATGGAGTTGCTGGATTGGGGAATCATTGGGTTGTCATACTGGAGAAGTCAGTTTCATTGTCATTCTAGTTGGGGAGAGCCACCATCACTTACACTATACAAGTCAGATTCATAGTCGTAAGAGTTTGCGTATGAGTTGAGATATTTCTGACCTGGCTATTGAGGAGACTTGAGCAGAGTTTTGGGATTCTCAGGGACTGTTGAATTTCAAATTCGGTTCTCATTAAGGTTCCGCCCGCACTAAATTTCCAAAGGTCCGACTTAAGCTCCAAACTTTGATTTTGTGAAGATAAGTTTGACCATTAAATTCAGTCCATCTTTCTTCTTTTTCTTTTCTTTGTTTTTATTTTCTGCACTTATTGCATAAGTGTTTGCTAGGGACTAGCAAAGGCAAGTATAGGGGGATGATGAATCCACGTTTCATCATCTTTATTCTATCATTTTGGCCTTAAAAACCCTAGTAAATGCATGTAAATAGGCCTTATTCAGGCATTTTAGCATTCATGCATATGTGTGTAAATATTGTATAAAATGCGGTTTTTATAGCCAAAATTATAGAATAAAGAAAAGAAAAGAAAAAGAATAAAATATTGTAAATATTTTATGACCCGAAACCCCGAGACCTAGGCATCTTGATGAATAGGTCGACAAGGAATAAAGTAGGGGGAGATAAGGGCCAAAACACAGATAAAATACCTATACATTCTATTCATTCTTTATTCATTTTGGGACCTATTTTTGGTTCCACTTTTTATACATCAAATAAAGAAACTTTGTACATGGAAGTTGTAGATAATTTAATAAAGAAAAATACAAAATTGATTTCACAGAAAAATAATGTACAGATAAAAAGTTATGGTCTGAATAAAAATCCAGAATCCCAACTTCCCAGACCCATATCTCACAAACGACAACTCCAAATGCAGCGTACTCACCTTTAATTGTATATAGAAGAAAATAAGCTATCCAATGGCGGTGGTTTCGCATTTGGCGGAGCTACGGTTTGAAAGTTGGCTTTTGGACCCACATTGTATACTTGTACATATTAAAATATTCAATTTATTATTTATTTATTATTTTTATATTTTTATAATGTTGTAAATAATACTTATAATAATTATGTGCATTAAAATCAGAATAAAAACATAAATAAAATACAAATAAAAATACTTGTATATATTATAATACCTAGGCATAATACATGTAGCTATACCTATACAAACAACACTTTCATTTTATTAAGTGTATAAAATATATCAGAAAATTAAAAATAAAATTATATTTGTGTATATAGAAGTATTTTATAATTTTGGAAAATAAAAACCAAAATAAAATAAATTAAAAATACCTAAATAAAAATAAAATACTTAAATATATAGATATAGATACCTATAGGGGTATAAATGCAAACTTGTAAAAATATACTTCATAAAAATAATTAAAAATAATAATAAAATACTACATAAATTTATAAGCACTTCTTATTTTATAACCTAAACAAAATAAGGTTATTTACTTTTTTTAAATAATTTTTTAGAGGTTTTTCCTGGTTGGTCCACGTGGACCAACCAGGAGGCCTGGACAGTTGACCACTGGTCAACTGTCTGACCACCCTCTGCCAACATGTCAGAATGACTTTGGCCAATCTTTGCGGATTTTTTGAGAACAAGTCTTGCGTTTTTTGGGGTCATTGTCTTCACGACTTTTGATCCTTGTTCAAAGGTCTTACACGCCCAAGGATTTGATGCGACTTTTGACCATGGTTTCGCGAGCCACGCCTCGTCAAAGGTGCCCTCTCGGCCAACTTTTCAAATAAGCTCCAAACCTCTCCATTTCACTTAGGTCACTCTTCCACCTCCAAAGCCCTAACCTAGACCCTCGACCAGACTCGTGGTGACAGCAGGAGCTCGGTGGGCGTTTAAACGGGGGCGACGAGGTGTTGAATCGAGTAGATCCCCTCGCCGGAGTTCTCGCCGGAGAACACGCACGGGTGAGGTTTCTTCTTCCCTTTTCCCTTCTTGTTCCAGATGTTTTTCTGTAAGCAGCATCACAGTGGTAACCCCTTTGTCAAATCTTGATCTAATAGTCATCCTTGCACACCGAATCGACCACGGCCGGCATCGAATCTCGCCGGCCATCTCCACCATACATCCGACCCCTTGTGAGAGGTTCCACGAGGTTGGGGCACTTTGCCCCCACCCTCTTCACCGTTCTTTTTTGCAGGACCCAGCGCCGACGCGCCGCCATTATCGGGGCATCGTGAGGCTCGCCGGAGGAGGAGGGCGCCGCCGCCCGCGCGCCGCCCGCGCTCCTGGACAGCCCAGCCGCGCCCCTGCGCTGGAACAGAACGAGGGAGAGGGGGGAGCTACAGCAACCGTCCATTCCCCCCTCCCCTTTTGATCAAGACCGTCCATCCCCCAACGGGTATCGAGCGCCGAGATTTTGACACGTGGTTAAGTGGGCAAGGATCCACCGTTCGCCAGCGCCCCAGCGCAGGCCGTCCGATCGAAACTTCAAGACTTGATCTCAGCCGTTATAACCCAAGGGGTATCGCCCCCTCCGCGCGCCGGTACGTGCCCCCTGAAGGATCAACAACCGTCGGATCGCCAAGGTCTGGGATTTTTGCACATTACGCCCGACCGTTCTTGCAATTCGTATTTAGTTCTAAACCTTTAAACTTCTGTAGAATATTTGTGTAATATTTCGACATAAGCCCCCAGTACTTTCGCTTTTTGCGGATTTGCCCCTCGCCAGGTCGCGTGCCTAGCACGTGAGCCTTGGCGTTTTTGCAGGAGGCCCCCTGTGTTTTTGATCATTCTCTGATAGTGCTGAAACATTAGGGTGTAGTATATAAACTTTGGATATTTGCAGTCAGGGCCTTAAGAGTTTTGGATAATTGCGGAAACACCCCTGCCAGGTCCACGTGCATACGCACGCGGGTTTGGACATTTTGTGGGGATACCCTCGTCTTTTGGGTATTACGTCTTGGTCCCAAAAAGTTTGTTTGCAGTGTATAATTTTTGTGAGAATATTGCGCTCAGGCCCCTCGATTTTCTGAGTATTACAAAAACGCCCCTGCCAGGGGTTTCACTTTTTGCTTGCTTGTAGTAATTATTTGGCGCATCATTTCAATTCCAAAATTTCTAAAAATTTGAACTTAAGTTCCTGTTGCATTGTAGATTTATGTCATAATTTTATTTTTCGTAATTATTGCATTTTATTATTTATAAAAATTCAAAAATAGCCATTTTCAGCACTGTTAGCATTCGAAAATCACTAAAAAATATAAAAAAACTCCAGAAAAATCCCTAAAAAATATATTTTGTGTCTTTTGGTTTGTTTTAACTACCAGACAAAAATCAATAAAAATCTCAAAAGAAAAACACTAAAAATTTAAAAACACTCAAAAACTTCAAAAAAATATATAAAATAGTAGAAAAACCCAAAAATAGCAAACTCAGTTCCTGTTTGTTCTTTATTTTGTCTTTTTTATTGGAAAAATAGTGTGAAAAATTTTGGTTGCTGTTTGTTAATTTTAACGTGCATTTTAGTCACAGCCAGCCCTATTTCCACTGTTTTGCCTTATTTCAGCAATTAAAAATACCAAAAACATCCTAAAAATTACCCAAAAATCACAAAAACAGTAAAAAAGTATAAAAAGACCAAAAAGACTTTATTTCCTAATTTTTGAATATTTTTCTCTATTTTTATAAATACCTCTTTGTCTCTTTTATTACATTGTCCTTATTTTCCAATATTGAAAAAGATAAAAAATATAAAATATAAAATATAAAAATCAGAAAATTAAAAACCAAAATACAAAAATATAAAATTAAAAAAAAATTAAATAAAAAATATAAAAATAAAAAACCCACAAAAATTTTAGATTGGCTAAGTAGCTTGTTAGACCTAGGGTTGGATTTTTATCCGTGCTTTACACCTTTGCTTCTTGTGTTCGACCCCTACTTGCTTGCCATTGTACATTTTTAGTAGGGTATAATAAATTTTAATCCTTTCTATTCATTCTCCGATTGATTGTGTGGGTTAATTGTTGAAGACCGAGGAAGTTTGGGCAGTCGCATCAGCGACAGTGAGTCTGACTTGTCAGACCGCTATTTAGCGGCTCTCGCATTCTCGCTTTTCAAATGGCGCCGTTGCCGGGGAGCATCGGCTTGTAGAGTATCTTTGGGTCTTTCTAGTCACTTAGCCATTTTTGCTTACTTGTATTTTGTGTATTATTTATTTTGAACTGTCTGACATCTCTTTTGTTTTCTTGCGAGGGACCGCCGACCGAGGAGGATCGCCTAGGGGATCCTGAGCAGCCTTGGGAGGAGGAGTCGGCTATTCTACCCTAGCCGACAGGAGAGAGCAGGAGGACTAGAGAGAGAGAGAGAGTTGCTTTATTTTTTGTGAGAGAGAGTAGTTGATTAATTTGTAATAATACAGGACTCAGACACTTGGACACTTCGGGCCTAACTTCCGGGTGTTTGTTCACCCGGGGGCTCACCGCGGCTTTTTCGCGTTTTCTCGACCGTCATTTTCCGGTTTTGTTTTCTGTTTCCTTTCTTTTGTGCATTGAGCTTCTAGAATTAGGTCCTGCTTGATTCGAGTAACCTAGGTCCAAACACCCTAATAACTCTTGCATGCTCCTATAGTTCGTATTTGGACTTAGATTAATTAAGTAGTTAATCATTAGCTCTCGATCCGCGCGCCGCGAGCTCACTCCACACAAGCGCTTTCTCCTAACTCAAATGTGTTGAGCAGAGGAGGGGTGAGCCTAGACCGGACACTAGGATTGGGAGTTAGCGGTTAACTCGTGGTTCTTCACACTAGCAGTTGCCTATTTTAGGACGATTTCCGCATTGCATAACCGGCATATAGATTAGGTTTATAAATTTCTGCCTTGCATCCCGCATGGAGAGAGCTGGGATTCACTGTAAGTCTTCTTACTTTGCATTCATCATATAGGCACAAAGGTGAGATTTCCATCTTGGTGCCGACTTGCATTGGCTTTTCCCGACTCTTTTCTCCCTCTGATTTTGGATACCTTAGGATAAAAAAAATACAAAATCGTTAGGCGCTTGTTTGAAACTACTCAAAAGAAGCGATAACACAAAAAAATTAAAAAAAGGGACTGCTAAGAAAACTTTGACCTAAATAAAAATTGGTAATTGGACTCATTGATTGGGGAGAGTAACACCCTCATTTGTTTTCAGGTTGCATGGGAAGGTCTCCTTCCAAGTAAGTTGAGCGTTCGTAAGGATTAGAGCCCCAAACCCAACTTGTGGCTGCCTTGTGTATCGCCTGGATTTCCGAAGTATTGGCGCTACTATCGTACGTAGTCGAGTAGGGCTTGGTCGCCAGTGGTGACTCACTATTGTGTGAGCGCCGACCTTGTCCGAAGTACCGAGCATAGGCCACGCCTTCACGGGGGTGTCTGTCTCACCGGCTGCGTCCGAGTAGGATCTTGCACGCTCACGGGTGATTCCGTTGCGAGCGAGATCCGAAGTATCGGTTTCGCCTATCGGCTTCCTCCCTCTATTTCTTTGGCTGAGTAGGGATCCAGGAAGGGTTACAAGGACCTTAAAAAGCGCAAGTTACAGGTTACACAGGAGGAGGACGAGTACGGGAATACTTTTCCGGCAGTACTCTCGCTCCTATAGGCGTAGTGCTCTAAGGACTCGTTGAAAGATAAATTCCTGAAAACAAGATAAAAATTACAAAGATAAAAGCCGAACCTTCACGGATTCACGCGTTGAGTTGGTGAACTCCCTTGTCTTGTGTTTGATTGCTAATCATATTTAGGTCAAGATCAAAAACCTCGCGCGGTTGCGCAATTTTGTTTCCCCTCCAGTTGACCCTCGCTCATTGTGAGCCTTCTACTGTTTTACATTCCTTTTGTTCCTTTTTGACCCCCGTATCTTTCATCCACATCGATCTTCCTCTTGATCTTCGAGATGGCGACGAATGGACAGTTTAGTCGAGGCTCTGTCGGCACCCACATCGGCTCCATTCGTTCGCCCTCTTTAATAATTCAGGGTGATTCCCGAGACATCGGTTCAAACCCTATGAACCGACCTCCAGACTCCCTGCCTTCTTCAATAAACCGGGACCACTCTCGTCCCGAACTCTGTCCGTTTTGGATGGCCATTGATTTCACTCCTTACACATCGCCATCCTTAACAAAGTTCTGTGTCGACCTTGACACAGACCGCATCTCTCTATCTGGTGCTGCAATTCAGACTGATCGAGGCATTCTACCATGTGCAGACTCAGAGCTCGATCCAGTCAACCAAGCAGAGACAGAAATGGCAGGAGGAAGGGGAAAAGGACCACAACCCCAGCAGGAGCCTGAAGATAACGCAGCGGAAGGACAATATACCACGCAGGGCGAGGTTAACAGTCAACTGCTGGCTTCCATTCAAGCCATTCAGCAGCAGTTGACTAATCAGGCCCTGGCTCAAACAGCCTTCCAAGACATGCTGAATGATCTAAGGAGGAGGGCCGATGCGAGGGATGGCCGACGAGAGGAGGAGCCGAACTTTGAAATCAATGATGAGTTTTCAGTGGGACCCGAATATGAAGCAGCAGAAGAAGATCCACCGCAGCCCAAGCCCACACTCAAGCAGACATACAACCCAGGAGCAGGGCGCATCACTGAGTGGATTCAGATTCCACGAATGCATGCTCACTTCGAGCTGAAGCCACAGTTTCTGTCACTGCTTCCCACTTTTCATGGGAACACCACTGAGGAGCCATATATTTTCCTCAAGAAGTTCAACCGCAACTGCTCCACTGCTCACTACCCCGGAGTTCCCCTGGATGTGATCAAGATGACCGCATTCTCTTTCAGCCTTCAAGACAAGGCCCTTTACTGGGTCGATCATCTCGGGAAGGTCGTCACCACCTGGGAGGAACTGAAATCTGCTTTCCTCCATAAATTTTATCCTCTGGGGAGATTAAACCAGATGCGTGCCCGGATCTCCAGTTTCTGCCAGCAGCCCCACGAGACGATCCATGAAGCATGGGAGAGATTCAAGGATCTACAGGAGAAGTGCCCCCACCATGAAATACCCAAGACCAGTCTTGTGCAACACTTCTTTGGGGGGCTATCATTTGAGAGCCAAAAGCTCGTGGATGCAGCTTGCGGCGGTTCACATTTTAACAAGGACGAGGATGTCGTGTGGAATGTCTTTGAAGAAATGGCTGAGGGAGAAGCAGCCCAATCCTCGTCCCGGGTCTACATGAAGCCACCGACCGCCATCAGCAAGCCAGTTAACATGGCTTCTCACACTGAGGACAAAGATGAAAGCTCCAACCTGAGTATCATCGGGAGCCACTTGTCCAAAGTGGACATCATCGAGAAGAGGTCGCAGGACCTCGAAAAACTGGCAGTTATAGAAAAGAGGACCCAAGGTCTGGAGAAGCTCGACCAGATTTCCCAGCAGCTGGAGCAGCTCGTCCGAGCACTAAATGCAAACATGTGCAACGCTGTGTCTACCTCTGCCGAGCCGAACGCTGAGAAGAAGGAGCCTACAATACAGCAAAATCCTCAGCCGACTCCACCACAGCCCCAGCCAGTCCAGCACGTATACTACGTGCAGGTCCCGGAGCAGCCACCGCAGCCTCAGACACAGATGGTTGTATATCAACCAGAGCACCAGCCCGCTTACTCTGAGCAGTTCTCTCCACCCCCGCCGCTGATCCAGGAGATCAATGGCGTCTGGAACAACGAAACGCAGCTGACCCATCCTCAGGGACACTCTCAGGGTCAGAACATGGGCAACAGGCCCTTCCAGCAGCAACACCAGGGTGGAAGACCATTCCAGCAGCCCTACCAGTACCAGCCTCCCTCACATGGAAACACGTGGAGGCAGAATTACCAACATGGACCTCAGCAGTCCGGATATCGTGGACAAGGATATCACCAGCAACCGGCTGCACAATACAACCAACACCCGTCGTAGTACTCCTCAAACCTCCCTCCTCAACAATTCGGACAAGGATACCAGTCACAATCTCAACCGCCATATCAGCAGTCTAGACCCCAGCAGGGGGAATCTTCTGAGATTGTACCGGTCAATCCGGCCCTGGCCTGTTTGGAACAGTTGATGAAGAACATGGCTGAGATGAACCAGAAGATCGACGACCTGACGGCAGCCAAAACCGTCATACCAGCCCAGGTCGAAGCTAATCCTAACAATTTCCGACGCAAGGAGCAGGTAGCTGGCAGTGTCCAACCCGAATCAGGTGAATTTAATTGTTTTTTATCTAACGCTGTTACTCTCAGGAGCGGTAGGACACTCCGGCCATCGGTGACGGCGAAAGGAAAGCACATTGCATCTGACGGGGAATCGTCAATCCAGCCAACACCAGGGCCAGCAAGCATTTTGGGAGCAGCACCAACATCCAGAAAATCACAAAAAAATGAAGAAAACAGAAAAATACAAAAAGATAGCAGTAACCTCGGTGGAGACCGGCCAGCATTGGAGACGCCTGCACCCGCATCACAGTCAGCTCCTGACAGGAGGAGCACCGCACCTGCAGCGAGTCCAACGCCAGCACCCGAAGCCGAGCCTGTCATTTTTGGTCCACAAATTGTAGATGAATCCATTCCTTTTTGTCATCTACCTGTAAACAACAACACAGACACTATTTTGAATGAAATTGGAGAAGAGTTTGTAAATATTCCTTTTCCTGAAGCAATGAAAAAACACAAAAAAATGAAAAATTTGAAAAGTGCTTTGTCTGATCCTGCGATCATAGAAATCATTCAGAATTTGGTGTTAAATATGCCATTAATGAAAGCTCTTGAGTACATGCCAGCTGTAAAGAAAGGACTTAAAGAGGCATGTACAACCAAGCGCAGGCCAACCCCCCATAACTCCCGAAGCAAAGGTGGTAAATCTGAAAAGCACATCCTCACTATGGCCACCGTCAATGCCATCAGCAACCTCCCGGACAAAAAGCCAGATATGGGAGCACCTCTTGTACGTTGTCAGATGTTTGATCAAGAGTTCGAACGAACACTCCTCGACAGCGGGTCATCTGTTAATCTGATGCCAGCCTCACTACTCACGGAGTTCAAGCTGGGACCGCTCAAACCTACAAAGATGATTCTGCAGTTTGCAGACAAGTCAGTCAAGCGGCCTAGGGGCCTGTTGGAGGACGTGATCGTCACGGTTCAGGGAAAATCTTTCCCAACCGATTTTGTGGTCTTAGATATGGACGTCCCCGCTCCGTTGCTCCTTACCCCGATCATACTCGGAAGGCCATTTCTGCGGACGTCAAGCGCCGTAGTGAATTATGGGACAGGAGAAATCACTTTTGGAGCTGGTAATGAGATTATCCGAGTGGAGACCCTGTCTGAAGGAACGCCCGTTGAACCAACATCTGTATCATGTGCAAGGGAGATCGAGAATGATGAAGACTGCGACTTTCTAGCCGAGATTCAAGATACCAACCTCTTCCTGGATGTTCATGAGATCCACGGAATCCTCTGCCCAGAGGAGGTAGTGGAGACCGCAGTCGAATTTCCGTGTATCGATCAAGATGAGGACTTTGCTGATGCACCACAAGACACTGCTGTGGGGTTGATATGCCTTCAGAACCAAGAGCCGAGTTTGGAAGCATCTTCGGACGAAGATCAAATCATTGAAGAATTCTGTCAGGATCTGAGAGAGGAAACAGAGCAGATTATGGTGGACACTGCACAGTTGAAAGAATCACCACCTGTATTAATCGCTGAGGTCACCGCTGAAGCAGCTCAGACCCCGCCAGAGCTGAAACTTCTGCCCTCCAATATGAAGTATGCCTTCCTTGCAGGAGAACCGAATATGTACCCGGTCATTATCAATGCGCATCTGACCGAAGATCAAGAATCTCGTCTGATGGAGGTTCTTGAACGTAACCGCGAGGCGATAGGCTGGCGAACCTCTGATCTCCACGGGATCAATCCGTCACTCTGTTCGCATCGCATCTTTCTGGAGGAAGACAGCAGACCCTCTCGTGAACTGCAAAGAAGATTAAATCCGAACCTGCGAGAGGTGGTTATGAAAGAAATCCAGAAATGGTGTGAAGCGGGATTCATTTATCCCATCTCCGACAGCAAATGGGTGAGCCCTCTGCATGTTGTGCCCAAGAAATCCGGGATCACCATTGTGAAAAATGACAAAGGAGAGGAGATCGCAACCAGAGTACCGACTTCTTGGCGAGTGTGCGTAGACTACAGAAGACTCAATCTCGCCACCAAGAAGGATCATTTTCCGCTACCCTTCATCGACCAGATCTTGGAGAGATTGGCCGCGAAGGAATATTTCTGTTTCTTGGACGGTTACTCTGGGTATAATCAAGTTGCTATTGCTCCTGAAGACCAAGAGAAGACCACGTTCACCTGTCCTTTTGGCACATATGCCTTCAGACGGATGCCGTTCGGGCTTTGCAACGCCCCAGCCACATTTCAGAGGTGTATGCTTGCAGTTTTTGCTGATATGGTGGGTAGCTTTCTCGAGGTCTTTATGGATGATTTTTCGGTCTATGGGGATTCATTTGATCAATGTCTGGATTATCTAGACCGAGTCTTACGGAGGTGCTGCGAAGTGAATCTTGTGCTCTCCTGGGAGAAGAGCAATTTCATGGTGACCGAAGGAATAGTGCTGGGTCACGTTGTTTCTAAACGTGGCATGGAGGTTGACCCAGCCAAGGTGGATGTAATATCTAAGCTGGAGCCACCTACAAATATCAAGCAAGTCCGGTCATTCTTGGGCCATGTCGGTTTTTACCGACGATTTATTAAAGATTTCAGCAAACTGGCCAGACCGCTGACTGAGTTGCTCGGCAAGGACAATGAGTTCATTGTAGACGATCGTGTGCTCCTTGCCTTTAATCAGCTGAAAGAACTCATCACGCAGGCCCCTGTCCTACAGCCACCGATTTGGACTCAGCCTTTCGAGATTATGACCGATGCGTCGGATTATGCCATCGGAGCTGTACTGGGACAGAGAAAAGACAATGTACCGTTTGCAATTCACTACGCTAGCCGAACGCTCGATGAAGCTCAGCGAAACTATACTGTTACTGAAAAGGAGCTGCTAGCGGTAGTCTTCGCTTTGGAGAAGTTCAGATCTTACCTTCTTGGGTCCAAAGTTATCATCTACACTGATCATTCGGCCATTAGGTATTTACAGCAGAAGAAGGATGCCAAACCACGTCTTATCCGGTGGATCCTTCTCCTCCAGGAGTTTGACATGGAGATCAGAGATAAACCTGGGGTAAAGAATGTAGTGGCCGATCATCTGTCAAGACTTCCTGAACCGGAGTCTCCTGAGCTGAACTTGCAGCCTATCACAGAGACCTTTCCAGATGAATCGATTCTGTCTGTCGCCTCACTTCCTTGGTATGCGGACATTGTGAATTATCTAGTTGCCAAGAAAATCCCACAGGACTGGCCTAAGTTGAAAGTAGACAGATTTTTGTCTAAAATCCATTTCTACCAGTGGGAAGACCCGTATCTGTTTCGTGAGGGAGCCGATTGCATCTGGAGAAGGTGTATTCCTCAGGAGGAAGTTCCAAGTGTCCTCGCTTTATGTCATGATCAAGATTCTGGAGGACATCATTCAGGAAAACGGACGGCAGCAAAAGTTCTTCAAAGTGGCCTCTGGTGGCCTTCATTGTTCAAAGATGCAGACGAATACGTCAAAGGTTGCACTGACTGTCAGAAGATGGGTGGAACCATAGGAATGAGAGATACGATGCCTCTGAAGTACATTCAGATCTCAGATGTCTTTGACGCATGGGGGATCGACTTTATGGGCCCGTTTCCTAACAGTCAGGGTTATGAGTATATTCTGCTTGCTATCGATTATGTCAGTCGTTGGGTGGAGGCTATCCCCGCCCGAGCCGCCGACAGTCGGACTGTCTGTCGATTCTTACGAGATCACATCATAGCACGGTTCGGGATTCCAAAGATCCTCATATCTGACGGGGGCAGCCACTTCATAAACAGAGAGGTGAAGAAGCTGACCCAAGAATTCTGCATCGAGCATCGTGTTGCTTCACCCTATCACCCGCAATCCAATGGCTTAGCTGAATGTTCAAACAGGGAGATCAAGACAATTTTACAGAAACTTGTGCGTCCGGATTGCAAGAACTGGTCTCAGCTGCTTGATTCCGTTCTTTGCGCTTACCGAACAGCGTACAAGTCACCCTTGGGAATGTCTCCCTACCGCCTGGTGTATGGCAAGCCATGCCACTTGCCCGTGGAACTTATTCATAAATCTTTATGGGCTATTAACATCTGTAATTTGGACTCCAAGCAAACAGGACAGAACCGGAAATTGGATCTGAACAGATTACTGGAATTCAGAGATTATGCATATGACAACAACCTGATGTACAAGGAAAAGGTCAAAACATGGCATGACAAGCACATCCGCCACAAGTCCTTTGATCCAGGTCAGAAGGTATGGTTGTTCGATGCGAAATTAAAAATCTTTCCAGGCAAATTGAAGAGCAAATGGACTGGGCCGTTTGTAGTGAGGCAGGTGCGTGACAACGGAAGTGTATTGATATCCAATCTGTCAGCTGACGCACAGCCTTTTGTAGTCAATGGACAGCTTCTGAAGCCATACCTCGAACATGACACATTCATGGCCGTCGTTGACTCGATTCAAGTAATCTATGAGGATGAGTTGAATATCTTGAAGGAGACAGAGGAAGGCAAAGCACAACAAAACATTTTTGAATGATTTTTCCTTTCCGTCTTTTCTTCTTTTCTTCTTTTCTTCTTCTTTTATCTTATTCTACCGAATTGATGCCATCCCTTTCATCACTGCTACACTTAGGATGTACTCTATCCTAAGTATAGGGGGGATGTGCATCCCGAGTTGTTCATACCCAATCTCATCTCTTTTCTTCTTTTCTTCTTTTCTTCTTTTCCTCTTCTATCTTCTTCATCTATCAGAAAAGTGCTACCCCTTGTAGACAGTCTTCTGTACTTAGGACGCACTTTGTCCTAAGTATAGGGGGGTGTGCACCCCGAGTTTCTTCTATTCCTCTTGATCCTCTCCATTGTCTCCTCTTCTTGTCTATACTTAGGGATATCTTACCCTAAGTATAGGGGGAGACAACCTGAGTACGATCTGTTCATTCCCACCCTTGACCCTCCCCGCGTTGTGTACAGTCTGCTATACTTAGGATTATTTGATCCTAAGTATAGGGGGGACGGTCAACTTCTCATTCGTTTGATTCTTTTGTTCCTTGATTATTTAGACTTGTCTATACTTAGTACGAGTTATGTCTTCTCTTTTCTCTCCGATCTATGAGGACATAGCTCAAGCTAAGTATAGGGGGGTCGTATATACTGTGTATATACTTTAGCCATAACTCGTACTTTCGTATTTTCCTAATAAATATGGCTAATAATTCTTTAAAATTCATTAAAAATCCTTAATAAAAAGATGTGATTATTCCTCAAATTCTTTTTGTAGTTACTGATTAATAAATCAGGTGAAAATGTTTTTTGCAAAATGTTTGAAAAATAGTTTGAAAATCTTTGTGAACATCTATTGAAAACTATTTTTGAAAATATTTTGTTTCGTGTTTTCAACCTGGGTGGTTTGTAAAACTTCTTTTCTTTGTGTGAAATAAAATGTTTGAAAAATGATTTGCAAATGGTTTGAAAAATGGTTGCAAAAATGATTTGAAAAACCTATATATACTGTTTTGAAAGCCTTTGCAAAATGATTTTCAAATGTGTGTAAAATGTTTGTAAAAATTATTTTGGACTATAGTTTTCAAAAATTGTGTGAAAAGCTTGTTTTCAAATAAGTTTGAGGAATATATACATCACACCAAAATCCACTACCTATATATATGTATAAAACTGACCACTTACCCTGTAAATGCTTAAAATCCACCTCTTGTAAATATAAGAAGCACTCCCGTGTACATATTTTAACCTATTTTTCAGCCAAATTCTTTTTCTTTTCAAAAATTCCCAAAAAACATTTGCAAAATTAAAATCCAAAAAACATTTGAAAAATCTTTTTGAAAAATACAAAAAAATACATCTGCATATGCATGCATCATATTTTCAAAAACCCATAAAAAGTTCAAAATCTTTGAAAATTGCATCACAAAAATATTTTCTGCATTGCATTGCATAGCATTCGCATTTTTCGGATTGAGTTTGATAGTTGAACGAGTCTAAGTAAAATCCGGAGATTGGAGCTTGATTGGACCTTATAATCTACCTAATAACAGGAACCTTATAGGAACTGGGTTTGAGGTACTTCAGGTCTAGTTGACTTAATTCTTTGAGGATCACGAGACTTGGTTCAATGGATTCTTGACTGCCTAAGTAGAGTATTTCGGAGCACACGCACGACTCTAGTTGATAATGACCTAACTTGGACACCTGCACCTCTCACATGGCTCAACTCAGTTGGAGTGGTGAGGGGATTGGATTTGCCGGTATGAGACGCACACAAGTGGAAACATTTGTCCTCCTCTAGGGAGGGAAGTGCACCCCAACCCGTCCAGTGATTAGGAAGTCTAAAGACAGGAGGCTGTGGGTTGCGATAAAGCTTCAAAAGAGGGATAGTCTACTGGCTCAAGAGGAAAAACTCCTTATGTAAATGCTGCTGTGAATAGTATTTCAAAAAAAAAAAACAGTTTAGGCATGTACAAAAATAAAAAGCCTGCAAAGTATGTACATATGTTGTAAAGTCAATAAGCAAGCTTGAGTTCCAAAGTCATATCATGTGAGCCTGTAGCTGGATGACTTGACTACATTGGTCTTGCATCCCAGGATAGGTAGCTACACTGGCTACCATCCATTCTTCTCTTCACCCCCTCCTCTTGAGCTGGTTGCCACTTGAACTTAGAAGGGAATACCCCGCTCCTCGAGGATGGAGTTGCTGGATTGGGGAATCATTGGGTTGTCATACTGGAGAAGTCAGTTTCATTGTCATTCTAGTTGGGGAGAGCCACCATCACTTACACTGTACAAGTCAGATTCATAGTCGTAAGAGTTTGCGTATGAGTTGAGATATTTCTGACCTGGCTATTGAGGAGACTTGAGCAGAGTTTTGGGATTCTCAGGGACTGTTGAATTTCAAATTCGGTTCTCATTAAGGTTCCGCCCGCACTAAATTTCCAAAGGTCCGACTTAAGCTCCAAACTTTGATTTTGTGAAGATAAGTTTGACCATTAAATTCAGTCCATCTTTCTTCTTTTTCTTTTCTTTGTTTTTATTTTCTGCACTTATTGCATAAGTGTTTGCTAGGGACTAGCAAAGGCAAGTATAGGGGGATGATGAATCCACGTTTCATCATCTTTATTCTATCATTTTGGCCTTAAAAACCCTAGTAAATGCATGTAAATAGGCCTTATTCAGGCATTTTAGCATTCATGCATATGTGTGTAAATATTGTATAAAATGCGGTTTTTATAGCCAAAATTATAGAATAAAGAAAAGAAAAGAAAAAGAATAAAATATTGTAAATATTTTATGACCCGAAACCCCGAGACCTAGGCATCTTGATGAATAGGTCGACAAGGAATAAAGTAGGGGGAGATAAGGGCCAAAACACAGATAAAATACCTATACATTCTATTCATTCTTTATTCATTTTGGGACCTATTTTTGGTTCCACTTTTTATACATCAAATAAAGAAACTTTGTACATGAAAGTTGTAGATAATTTAATAAAGAAAAATACAAAATTGATTTCACAGAAAAATAATGTACAGATAAAAAGTTATGGTCTGAATAAAAATCCAGAATCCCAACTTCCCAGACCCATATCTCACAAACGACAACTCCAAATGCAGCGTACTCACCTTTAATTGTATATAGAAGAAAATAAGCTATCCAATGGCGGTGGTTTCGCATTTGGCGGAGCTACGGTTTGAAAGTTGGCTTTTGGACCCACATTGTATACTTGTACATATTAAAATATTCAATTTATTATTTATTTATTATTTTTATATTTTTATAATGTTGTAAATAATACTTATAATAATTATGTGCATTAAAATCAGAATAAAAACATAAATAAAATACAAATAAAAATACTTGTATATATTATAATACCTAGGCATAATACATGTAGCTATACCTATACAAACAACACTTTCATTTTATTAAGTGTATAAAATATATCAGAAAATTAAAATAAAATTATATTTGTGTATATAGAAGTATTTTATAAATTTGGAAAATAAAAACCAAAATAAAATAAATTAAAAATACCTAAATAAAAATAAAATACTTAAATATATAGATATAGATACCTATAGGGGTATAAATGCAAACTTGTAAAAATATACTTCATAAAAATAATTAAAAATAATAATAAAATACTACATAAATTTATAAGCACTTTTTATTTTATAACCTAAACAAAATAAGGTTATTTACTTTTTTTAAAATAATTTTTTAGAGGTTTTTCCTGGTTGGTCCACGTGGACCAACCAGGAGGCCTGGACAGTTGACCACTGGTCAACTGTCTGACCACCCTCTGCCAACATGTCAGAATGACTTTGGCCAATCTTTGCGGATTTTTTGAGAACAAGTCTTGCGTTTTTTGGGGTCATTGTCTTCACGACTTTTGATCCTTGTTCAAAGGTCTTACACGCCCAAGGATTTGATGCGACTTTTGACCATGGTTTTGCGAGCCACGCCTCGTCAAAGGTGCCCTCTCGGCCAACTTTTCAAATAATCTCCAAACCTCTCCATTTCACTTAGGTCACTCTTCCACCTCCAAAGCCCTAACCTAGACCCTCGACCAGACTCGTGGTGACAGCAGGAGCTTGGTGGGCGTTTAAACGGGGGCGACGAGGTGTTGAATCGAGTAGATCCCCTCGCCGGAGTTCTCGCCGGAGAACACGCACGGGTGAGGTTTCTTCTTCCCTTTTCCCTTCTTGTTCCAGATGTTTTTCTATAAGCAGCATCACAGTGGTAACCCCTTTGTCAAATCTTGATCTAATAGTCATCCTTGCACACCGAATCGACCACGGCCGGCATCGAATCTCGCCGGCCGTCTCCACCATACATCCGACCCCTTGTGAGAGGTTCCACGAGGTTGGGGCACTTTGCCCCCACCCTCTTCACCGTTCTTTTTTGCAGGACCCAGCGCCGACGCGCCGCCATTATCGGGGCATCGTGAGGCTCGCCGGAGGAGGAGGGCGCCGCCGCCCGCGCGCCGCCCGCGCTCCTGGACAGCCCAGCCGCGCCCCTGCGCTGGAACAGAACGAGGGAGAGGGGGGAGCTACAGCAACCGTCCATTCCCCCCTCCCCTTTTGATCAAGACCGTCCATCCCCCAACGGGTATCGAGCGCCGAGATTTTGACACGTGGTTAAGTGGGCAAGGATCCACCGTTCGCCAGCGCCCCAGCGCAGGCCGTCCGATCGAAACTTCAAGACTTGATCTCAGCCGTTATAACCCAAGGGGTATCGCCCCCTCCGCGCGCCGGCATGTGCCCCCTGAAGGATCAACAACCGTCGGATCGCCAAGGTCTGGGATTTTTGCACATTACGCCCGACCGTTCTTGCAATTCGTATTTAGTTCTAAACCTTTAAACTTCTGTAGAATATTTGTGTAATATTTCGACATAAGCCCCCGGTACTTTCGCTTTTTGCGGATTTGCCCCTCGCCAGGTCGCGTGCCTAGCACGTGAGCCTTGGCGTTTTTGCAGGAGGCCCCCTGTGTTTTTGATCATTCTCTGATAGTGCTGAAACATTAGGGTGCAGTATATAGACTTTGGATATTTGCAGTCAGGGCCTTAAGAGTTTTGGATAATTGCGGAAACACCCCTGCCAGGTCCACGTGCATACGCACGCGGGTTTGGACATTTTGTGGGGATACCCTCGTCTTTTGGGTATTACGTCTTGGTCCCAAAAAGTTTGTTTGCAGTGTATAATTTTTGTGAGAATATTGCGCTCAGGCCCCTCGATTTTCTGAGTATTACAAAAACGCCCCTGCTAGGGGTTTCACTTTTTGCTTGCTTGTAGTAATTATTTGGCGCATCATTTCAATTCCAAAATTTCTAAAAATTTGAACTTAAGTTCCTGTTGCATTGTAGATTTATGTCATAATTTTATTTTTCGTAATTATTGCATTTTATTATTTATAAAAATTCAAAAATAGCCATTTTCAGCACTGTTAGCATTCGAAAATCACTAAAAAATATAAAAACACTCCAGAAAAATCCCTAAAAAATATATTTTGTGTCTTTTGGTTTGTTTTAACTACCAGCTAAAAATAATTAAAAATATCAAAAGAAAAACACTAAAAATTTAAAAACACTCAAAAACTTCAAAAAAATATATAAAATAGTAGAAAAACCCAAAAATAGCAAACTCAGTTCCTGTTTGTTCTTTATTTTGTCTTTTTTATTGGAAAAATAGTGTGAAAAATTTTGGTTGCTGTTTGTTAATTTTAACTTGCATTTTAGTCACAGCCAGCCCTATTTCCACTGTTTTGCCTTATTTCAGCAATTAAAAATACCAAAAACATCCTAAAAATTACCCAAAAATCACAAAAACAGTAAAAAAGTATAAAAAGACCAAAAAGACTTTATTTCCTAATTTTTGAATATTTTTCTCTATTTTTATAAATACCTCTTTGTCTCTTTTATTACATTGTCCTTATTTTCCAATATTGAAAAAGATAAAAAATATAAAATATAAAATATAAAAATCAGAAAATTAAAAACCAAAATACAAAAATATAAAATTAAAAAAAAATTAAATAAAAAATATAAAAATAAAAAACCCACAAAAATTTTAGATTGGCTAAGTAGCTTGTTAGACCTAGGGTTGGATTTTTATCCGTGCTTTACACCTTTGCTTCTTGTGTTCGACCCCTACTTGCTTGCCATTGTACATTTTTAGTAGGGTATAATAAATTTTAATCCTTGCTATTCATTCTCCGATTGATTGTGTGGGTTAATTGTTGAAGACCGAGGAAGTTTGGGCAGTCGCATCAGCGACAGTGAGTCTGACTTGTCAGACCGCTATTTAGCGGCTCTCGCATTCTCGCTTTTCAGTAGAATAGATCAATCATTTCCTCATTGTAAAATAACACAAATCAGTCAAAATGCAACCTACATAGATCAAATTAAAATCAAACAGTATTCAACTTAAATCAAGTTCTGTTCATACAAGATAAATAATATGATAGCGCGTTCAATAAGCTTCAAAATGACATATTATGTGCTAAAATCAGAGTTCAAATGAGAGAAATATGCTAAATTGAAATATCAGGGACTAAAATTCAATGAAAATAATAGTTTTTTTGTCTCAAAGAGGTCTCTTAAGGGACTTATCTACAATTTAAAAAACCTAGAGGGGTCTTATTGTAATTTTCCCATGCAGCACGTGCTCCTCACGTGCTGCTGGGTGGTGGGGATGCTTCTGCAGATTCTGAAAAGGCAGGGGGTCTCCTTGCAATTAACCCGCGCCTGTATGTGCTTCGCACGTGCTGAGGAGGGTCAGTGGGAGGGGTTGAACCTCAGGGCCTGAAGTTGAGGCTCGGTGCATGGCTTGGCTCCAACGCTCCACGTGGCCTGACGTTTGTTCTTCGTGCATCCCGAACCTAGAGGTGCGGGTAGAGGCTTGTGTTGAAGTCTCACCTGCCAGATCTAAAGTGATCCAACGGTTGAGGAGCTGTGTGAAGGCAGACTGTAGAGATCCTCTGCAGGCATCGATCAGGCAGCTATGTTCCCCAATGCACAATCTCTGTTGGATCAAAATCTAGTGATGCCCGCTGGCTCCTCCTCCTCCGAGGTGGTGGCGCAAGAGGCTGGGCTCCAGCGAGGCCTCTCTAACTACGTCTTGGACCGAAGGGCTGGATGGTGGTCCTTATAGCTTAGGAAGGGGGAGACGAAGATATTGTGTTGCTTATGGAGCTATGGCGAGGGTTGGAGCGTCGTGGCGGAGCTTACTCATCGGAGGTGGAACAGAGGAACGGAGTTCTGCTGCTCTATCCGATCACTGAAGTAAAGCGTGTCTTGCAGGGGTTAGAGATATGGGGAAAAGTCGAGGGGAATGGAATGGAGGTCTTGTATGGGAGGAAGGGATCTGGAGCTCTAGGTCTTTGCAAGATCTAGAGGTAGATGTTCATGGAGGAGATGGCTAAGAAGAGAAGGATGGTGGGAAATAGTTCGACGAAGATCGGGTATTCGAGGCAAAGGTGCAAAGATTCTTAGGTTGGCTGGCGATACAATTGATTGTGTGTGATAAATGGGCGAAATAAAAAAAGAGCGAAGATGGTAGGGTCGCCTGAGGGATGGGTAGCAGAGGCATTTGACAGCGGAGTGTAGCTGATGGAGTTGATTATGAAGATGGTAGATGTATCGCCTTAGTTGGAGCAGAAGCCCTGTGGGTCGTTGCTCTAAGGTGGTCTGGAGACAGGAACACCTAAGCTCTTGCATCTTGAGAAAGGCAAGCTGCTACACGATCAGGGAGGGCCAGCGGATCTCACGTAGGACCACTCATGTCATCGCCGGCGACCCACACTGCTGTAGCTGTCACCTTGGAAGGGAGTTAGGCTAAGGAGGTGGTCCTGTAGAGGGTGGATAGCGAGAGATGAAGTGGTGGCAGAGATTTTATAAAGGGATGAGGAGGGGAGGTTACAGAAGCAAGGGTCGACCTGATGAGTCGACGATGGTGAGGTTTGAGCGGGGGTTGCATCCGAGGTGTCGTAATGGCAGTTGATGGTGGGAAATGTTGGGAGATTAATGGAGAAGAAGTGGGCGGCGAGATAACACTGTAGCTGATGGAGGTAGGGGACGAAGGAGGCGTCGTTGGATCAGATCAGATCCAACAGTGGCATGGTGGTCAGGTGATGTGTGCATGCGGAGAGTGGGAGGGAAATGCACGTGCGAAGCATGTGCCTGGGAAAGCGGAGAGACAGGTGAGGGGGGCGGGCACGTGCGGAGCACGTGACCTGGAGAGGGAAAGTGAAGAGAGGGGAGGAGAGAGGAGAAAGAGAGAGAGAGAGAGAGGGAAAATTAAAAATAAATAAAAGTTAACAAAAAAAAATAAAAGTTAAAATTAAAAATACAATAAAAATAAAAATTAAAAAAAATTTAAAAAATAAAAAATAGTAGATGAAGTAAAATGAAAAAGTGGTTTACATGAAAATTGCTCGTCTCGACGAGATCTATAACTTTTGTGAAGGTCCTAAAATCAAAAGAAGTCATCTATATAAAACATATTTTTGGAGGAACTCTATATATAATAAAATATCACATTTTTTCATTTTGTGATTTTTTTGTTTTTTAAATTTGTTTTTAATTAGTGAATTAATTATAGACAATATATACATAATTAATCTAATTTTTATGGGAAAGAAAACTATAAATAAAATCAACAAAGTTAAAATATGTACAAAATATACAATGTTAGTTTTTTTATATTTTCTCTTGATTTTTTGATTTTATGGCCTTTAATTCTTGATGCCAAGTTAGTTAATTAATTAAAGAAAATATTAAAGAAATAATTAGGTTAAAATACTTTATTTTTGTACATAAAATAATGGCTTAATTCCGATTGAAAATAAGGTTATTTAATTACAGAATTTAACAATAATTTTAGCATAGTTAGTAGTTGTTATAGCTTAATTTTAGGTGATTTAATTAGTTATTTATTAAAGAGATTTTACTAAGATGTTCATATAAAGTAGATAAATCATGGATTCATCACATCCCTATACTTAGATCTTTGCATGTCTCCAAGCAATTTCTACTAAGAAGGCCGAGTCCTTGTCTGTGTAATTGCGAATGTCAAGAATTGTCTTATTGAGAAAGCTTGATTTTAGTGGTGCTACAATCCTAAGTTGAACCAAGCTCTAGTCAAAAGAAATCCAAGTTCTCTAATTATCAGACTCTCTGTTTTTATGTATAACATAAGAGGTATGACATTTAGTGTACTGCAATCATGAGAGTCGAGTCGAAACATCATTCGAAGTCTCGATCCAGGAGACTCTCCTCGAAAATCAATTCTCAACACTAGGGAATTAATCAATTCTTTCATTCAATGTACCATGTAGTTTGTTATACTTGAAAATGTATATTGCAGGCCAGATGATGGAGAGCATAGTTTTGTGTATTTTCTTTTCTCCCTCACTTTGGAATAAGGGTCCTCTCGGGTGCCCTCCCTCACATTGAAACACGGGTCCTCTCGAGTGCCTTATTATTCAACACATATATTTTTGGTTATTGACTAATGCGTCCGTCAAAAGTTGTGGAGTCGTCTGTACTTATTTTCCTAGGAGTACATCAAGGTGTGTCTTCTTTAACTATCTAGTATACTTACACCCAGACTTGTATCTCTTATGATGCAAAGCCTTTTTTGAGGTACTAGCCCGACTTTTTTGTCCTAATTAGCTTTGGTCTAAGTGGATGCTTTGAAATGGTTGGGAGCACTCACCTTTGATTGAAGCTATTTGAATTTGACTTTGTAATGCGAGCTCTTTTTCATTCAATAATTATTCTTTTATAGGCTAGCTCCACTGTTTTTACCAAGTTGGCGCACATTGATCAATAATTATTTAATTTCATCACACCCTGGCATATAAGCAAGTATTAAAAGATAGCATGCGAACTTGTTCACATAATGGCTAGAGTTTGTTGACACTCGGATTTCATGAAGCATTCATCCATTTTATCCCATCCTCGAGCATCATTAAATCGGGTCTAGACTCAAATCTCCAATCCCAATCCCTCAAGTGAAATCTCAACTCATCTCATCAATCATGCAGTTGTGCAGGTGATGTGCTGATCATATTCTTAGAAGGTAGAGATTGAGAGTGCAATATAGCTTTCATATCTTTCAAATTAGGGAAATATGGATTATTAATACTCAACCCTAATGATTAAGACCAGTTAACTCTGAATCAAAGGACCTAAAAAACCAAGTGCTCTCAAATCATCAAGCCTAGAGTGATAGTGAATGTGTCACGGAAAGAACCTTAAGCTAGTTTTTTAGTTTTTCTTCAAAGATTGTTATACCCCCTTGATTTTTATAAAAATTTTCAAAACATGTATTATAAACACAAAAAAATTGTATAGTATACATAATATACACAACTTATACCCATAACGATGTGAAAACAATTAAAGTACGAGATATGAATAGAATATATACCCCCCATACTTAGCTTGTGCCATGTCCTCATGGCACAAAGTGAAATGTAGACATAACTCATACCAAGCATAGTTGAGTGAAAAAGAAAAAGGAAATCGACTCGCCCCCTATACTTAGGCTTTTGAGACCTAACATAACGTAAGAGAAAAGAATGAGGCGGTTGAGATGCGAAGAACGAATAGAAATGATGTATACATAATGATATCGGTCTAACTATACTTAGGCTCAAGTTAGACTAAGTATGAAAGAGCAATCACATGTGGAGGATCGAGTAGATTAGAGGTGGATATACAAGTGATCAGTTGAATCTTCTAGCTGCGCTGAAGAGGATGGATGCTTTTATCAAGGTTTCACATGGGCCGAGGGAGTCTTTTGTTTGATTCTGTGCCCCATGTGAAGGAGGTCTGTCAAACTGAACTAACTACTCATTTGATTTTACAAAGTGTTTAAGCAACTGTCCATTGACTAGGGATGTGTTTGTGTTGTCTGTTGTCTCAGAAATCTCGACACTGCCATTGTTGTGTACTTCCCTAATGATGAAAGGTCCCGTCCATTTTGATTTCAGTTTGCCTTGGAAAATCTTCAATCTTGCATTAAACAACCATACTTTCTGTCCTGGGACGAAGTTCTTTGTTTTAGTGTGCTTGTCATGCCATTTCTTTACTCTGTCTTTATAGATTGTGTTGTTTTCGTATGCATGGTGCATGGTTTCTGATATGTGAGAGCTCATTTAAATCCAGTTCTTCTTTCCTTGGTGACAATTCCAGTTGATCTTTTTGATTTCCCATTCTAATTTATGCACTAATTATGTGGGCAAATGACATGACTTTCCGAATACCATTCTAAACGGGGAGGTGTCTAATGGGGTCTTATAAACCATCCTGTAAGCCCATAGAACTTGGTCCAGGAGTTGGGACCAGTTCTTTCTGTTAGGGCATACCAACTTCTCTAAAATTCCTTTTCCTTCCCTGTTTACAACCTCTATCATTAATTAGATTCTGGGTGGTAAGGACTAGCGACATAGTGCTCGATGTCGTAGTCCTTAGTCAACTTCTTCACCTCCCTGTTACCAAAGTGGCTATCCCCATCGGATATTATAACCTTGGGAATCTCGAACTTTGAAATAATATGATCTTTTAGAAATTTATATACGGTTCTTCTATCTTCGGCTCGAGCAGGGATAACCTCCACCCACCTTGAAAGATGATCCATCACGAGAAGAATATATTCAAATACATGGCTGTTAGGGAATGAGCCCATAAACTCAATACCCCATGCGTTGAATACTTCACATATGATCACATGTTACATGGGCATGGTATCTTTGGAACCGATGGTCCCTCCCATTCTCTAACAGACCTGACATGTCCTAGCAAAATTGTAGGCATCCTTAAACAAAGTCAGGCAATAAAATCTACATTGTAATATCTTCTCAACGATCCTCTTCTTGAAGTGGTGTCCTCTGATGAATCTACAATTCTCATTCTTTATTCTTTTATTTTAGATTTATCTTTTAGCAAAACTACCTATAAATATATGTAAATACAATAATTTACCATTGTATGTTTTTGGTAATAGTACATAATTAACACATATTTTCCAAAAATAAAAGAATAAAGAGAAAAGAAAAAGAAAGACGTGTTTAGAATAAATGCAAATTGGCCTAAACCCCGAGAGAAGGTTAAACCTTGACCTGATCGATAAGAAATAAGTAAAGAAAGATAAGTTACATTGTATATTATATATAACATCTAGACCTGTACAGAGAAATATTCATATTTCTTTTACATTATGAGAATGCCATATTATTTTTGAATATTTGTATATAGCTCTAATAATAACATAAAAATAAAATAAAAAATAAGAAACAAATTAAAATAAAAATAAAATCCACAAACTCATTGTACAAAGGCAACTTGTATATACAATGCCTAGTTATTCAACACCCTCAATTAATTTATAAAAATCAAATAAAATCATTCTATATCCCTCAAATTATTTTGTAACTAAATAAAATATAAATCAAAATTTATTTTTGTAAACATAATAAAATAAAAATACATGTATATAGTACATAGATATATTATACCTATACATAATACTATATATTGTATATACCATAATAAACTAATTTATAAAAATAACTAAAAATCATAAAAAATAGTTTAAAAAATAATAAGCATTTTTCATTTATCACCATTATTTTAAATTCATTTACGATTTTACATTTAATATTCTTTTATTTTGTAAAACTTGAATTCTGATTTATCCACGTCAGAAGGTTGACCTCGGTCAACCTTCTCCCTCAGCTGGGTCGACCCGACTTTTGTTCGCCAAAGTTTGTTTCTTCGATTTTTCCCGGTCGAACCCGACATCCATTCACCTCAATTTTATTGCCCGACTATGCGCTTAAGATTTGTGATCCTCATGGATCTTTAGGCGTAGATGGATCGCCTTAGGGTTTCGTACTTCCCTTCGATCTCTCCTGACCCTCATGCATCCCTATAAATCTTCTCTTCTGCCTCCGGAGCTCGGTAGCTCGTGCCTCACCTCTTTCTTCTTCCATAGCCACCTCTAGCAGAGTGACATCAACCAGAAGGAGCTTTTGGAGGGAAGTTTAGTGGCTTCTTCGGCCGAAGCTCACTAACATGGTCGAAGATCAGCCACGTATAGCCTCCCTGGTCCGTCGCATCCCGATTGAGGCCATTACCTCGCCAATAGCCGCGCCTAAAGCTCCTGAGCTTCTCAGTCTCTTCAGGAAAAGCTTATCTTCCCCACATTGTCCATTCCACTCGATCTTTCACGTTTCCACTGCCACCAGTACACCATCTCTGACTAGCTAGTTGGAGTCCAATCTGACCCACCTTGCCGCTCTGATCGATACAACCTCTCATCACACACCTTCCTCCGTGATCTGATCCCCTTAGACTCGATCTTGAGGCCGAGATTAAGGCCTGACTTCCTTCCCCCATGAACATCGAAAGTCGAAGCTCACCCACCATTGCTTCTTTGGTTTATCTCGCAAAATAACCTCAGCCAAAGCTTGGTCTTCGAGCCTGGAGTTTACCTGCAGGTCTACACATGCGTGGAGCATCATTTGGACCCCTAACAGCTCAGGCGGAGCAGCTCCAGGAGGGGAACCATAGCCCTGACCTTCGGACCGTCATTTTCTTCCTACATCGGAGTCGTTCACTTGACGCGGAGTTTTCCCACGAAGGTGCTGAACTCATTGGCGGGTTGATCAGCCATCGGGTTCACCGTAGATCCTCGATCAAACCTTGCCAGTGTCGTGTTCTTCCAATACCCTCCAGAGTCGTCAGATGTTTCCCGTCACCCAGTTTTGATCACAGTCGTTCATGAATGCCTATATGATAACGGTCTGATCCGTTGCACTGTCAGATCTGGGCCGCACATCCCAGACATTCCTCTAGATGTCAGATCCTTTTCCAGAAGAAGATCAGAACCGTCGGATAATGCCAGAAGCCATGTGTCACCCGCGCCTGCCTAGGTAAACCTTATCTTTTACCACGTCTTTTATGTCATTTCTATTCAGTCCAATAAGTCTAATATGTAGTTAAGAACAATTGAAATTTAGACCCTCTATTTTATTTATTTGTATTTTAGTTGAGTTGAGTCGAGTCCACATGCGTCCCCACATGTTTTTTTCTAGAATATTTGCAATTCGTGTCATGGACTTTTTAGATGCTATGAAATGAAGTTGATTTTCCGAGTATTTGCATGTATACCCCTAACTGCTTGGATCACGTGTTGTGCGTGGATTTTCTGGACTATTTGCATCTTTTTCATTGGAATTTTAATATTCGTTATCTGATCGGTCACAGAACTTAAAGTAATTGCATTTGGGTCCCTCTGAAATGTTTTTAATTATAGGACCTTTATCTAATGGAATAAATATTAAATCGACTCCAAAGATTATCTAAAAATTATTGATTGAATGTATTATTTTTAGAAACTTTTGCTTGTTGATTCCCTTGTATTTTCTATTATTAAAAATTCAAAACCCCCTAAAAAATGTCTTGCTTGTCCTATAAAATTTATAAAAAATCGAAAAATCATCCAAAAATTCTATAAAGTTAGGGTAATGGTCTTTTGTTGCCTTTTATCTCTAGTATTAATTTCATTTAAAAATACATTATAAAGCCATAAAAATTGTAAAACACTTAAAACATATAAAAATTATACGAAATTGTATGAAAAATCCAAAAATAGTGTTTTCAGTCTTTATTTGTAGATATTTGCTTCTATTATTTCATGAAATACCATCTAGGAGTTTTTGGCACTTGAATTAATTTTAATTTGTAATTTACTCCTGGCTATACATTGTTTGCTATTTTTGCCACTTTTTGATTTTTAGACATCATAAAAACATCTGAAAAATCCATAAAAATTAACAAAAAAAATATATAGCACAAAAACCAAAAATATTTTTATTATATTTTTGGGTATTTTTGACATTAGAAAAATGCAAAAAGAGTGTGAGTACTTTGATTCCTTGTGCTTGTTGCATTTATTTGAAAAATTAAAAATTAGAAGGAATTAAAAACCACTAAAAATATTTTGTTTCCTGAAATTACACCACTTTTCTTTCTAATTATGCTCCTTGTGTTGATTGCTTTATCTTACAGTGGTTTGATTTTCTTGTTGATCGATTTGATTGATTAAGGACAACCACATTTGACTTATTTATTCCACCTTAGTCGATTGCGGAATCGAGTCATCATCCTCCTACCTCCAAGGTGTGGCATAGGGTGAGGACACTTCGGTATTCCTCCTGAGGAATGCATCTTCTCCATATACAATCCGATCCTTCAAAGAAAAGAAACATATCCCCCCAGTGGCAGTGTCTGTATTCTGACTTTAGTCGGTCGAGTTTGTTCTTGGGTCAACCGTGGAGAACTTTCTAATAGACAAGATAGTTAACCATGTTGGCATACCATGGGAGGGAGTCCATAACATTAATTGGCTAATCTGGGAAGGATTCAAAGATCGATTCTGAATAAGGGATTTTATCTTGTTTGATCCAGGATAGATGGTCAGCCACCATATTTTTCACTCTAGGCTTATCTTTAATCTCCTAATCAAATTCCTGAAGTAGAAGTGTCCATCTGAGAAGATGTGACTTTTCATCTTTCATTGCCATTAAGTATCAGATGGCTGAATGATCTGCATAAACTGTCATCTTCGATCCTAGTAGTAGAGATCTGAATTTTTCCAAGGCAATGACTGTAGAAAGCATTTCCTTTTTTGTCACAATATAATTTTTCTGAGCTATATCCAAAACTTTACTTGCTCAGTAAATAACATAAGGGACTCCATCTCTCCTCTATCCTAGCACATCCCCTACTGCAAAATCAGAGGCATCGGTCATGATCTCGAAGGGAAGAGACCAATCGAGGGATTGTAGGACTGTAGTTTCTATGATCATTCTTTTGAGCAACTCGAAGTCCTCAAGACACTTATAATCTACAATGAACTTGGTGTGTTTCCCTAAGATCTCCGTCAGTGGTCGAGCAATTTTTAAAAAATCCTTGATAAATCTCTGATAAAATCTGACATGTCCTAGAAAAGACAATACTTGCTTCACATTGGTTGGTGACTTGAGTTTCTTGATCACATCCAGCTTGGTTTGGTCAACCTCCATTCCCTGTTGCAGATGACATGCCCCAACATGATGCTCTCCTTTATAATGAAATGATTTTTTTCTAGGAGAGCACCCGATTAACCTCGATACATTTCTCAAAGGACTCGATCCAGGTGCGCGAGACAATCATCGAGTGAATTACCATGAACCCGGAAGTCATCCATAAAACTTCCAGGTAATCTCCAACCATTTCGGCAAATCTCGTGATCATGTACTGCTGAAAACTGTCAGGGACGTTATAGATCCAAAAAGGCATGCGCTTGAATGCATAAGTACCGAAAGGACAAGTGAATGTTGTCTTTTCTTGGTCCTTGGGACGATGGTTACTTGATTGTAGCTTGATTACCCATCCAAAAAGCAGAAGTATTTTCTTCCCACCAGTCTCTCCAAAATCTGATTAATAAATGGCAGTGAGAAGTGATCCTTCTTCGTCATAGCATTCAAGCACTTGTAATCCACACATACACACCACGACGTGGGTACTCGTTGACGTGCCCTCATCTACCCTTGTTAATTCAACCGTATTAATGATTGAATTAAGTTTGTCGTTCGTTGCAGTCGGGTAATCGAGACTTCGTCAAAAACACCACTCAGATTTAATGTATAATTAAGTCCAAGTGACAGATTTATTTTACTTGGGCAAGCCCAAGGTCGAACTCAGGGAGGCAGCTGTCTCCTTAAGTAAATTTTCAGTTAATTTCAAGATCGGATTTTCAGAGGAATATTTTTGATCTTTTTTATGCAATTAAAGAAAACACAATGCAAGTTCAAGCCAAATTTTAAATTAAATTACAAATGCTGGTCAAATTAAGTCTAGAATTAATGAAACTTGGCCAGAATATGGATGCTATATAACTAGGTTACTACATTTTTTGGAATTTTTAGTCTCTAATTGAATTATATATGAATTTAATATGGATGCAGGGTAGTTTTTGCAAAATTAATTTTAAGAAATACCAAGATACATTATTTTTAGATATGAAAATTATCCTAGATAGGTCTATGTGAGATGAATCCTGAAAATTGATAAACCTAAAAATTGATGTAAATTGGACCTAGTAAAAATTAATTAGGCAAAATACTATTTGATTTATTCATGCCTCATGAAGAGTGCAAATGCTATGATTTTTGGGCACAGTCTAGAGCAACTTAAATTAAGTCTAATGTGATTTTATGGTGATTTTTTGAGCAAGAAATAGTTTAATACTTAATTTAAAGCATACAATAGGCAAAATATGTCAAACTCCATAATAATAATGTTAAATTCTATGCAGCTCATAAAAATATGGCACATGTTACAACAGATAAAGCTCAAGTTAAACTACAACATGCAATTTTTGGAATTTAAAAATGATGAGAAATGGACACCTAAATATACATGCAAACATAGGGACCAAAATGCAAAACAGAATTTAAAATTGCTTAAAATAAAATGTACATACATGGACTAAAGTGCAAATAGCTATAATGATGGGGGTATGGATGCAATTTTTCCACTGGAACACATGCTCCTCACGTGACACACCTGGCAGGGACTGATTTGCAAATCTGGAAAGTTGCAGGGGCTTCGGTACAATTTAGCCATTCCACACGTGAGATACACGTGAGATGCTAGGCTCGAGAGGCGTATGAGGCACGAACGGAGGCTCGGGAGGCTCTGGAGGTTCGGCCGTGCGTTAGTTGTTGCTTCGGTTACTCCGAGCATAGGGTCGGGGAAGAGGCTCGGAGGGCGTGACGTGGCGACTGCTGCACCGTTAGATCAGGAGAGATCCAACGGCTGCAGGGGTTGGAGACATGGCGCGATACTGACCGTTGGATCAAGATGGATCCAACGGAGGCTGAAGCTCGAAGTAGATGCGACGTGGCTCAAAGAGGTCCGTTAGATCCTCTGGATCCAACAGAGGCGGGCGCGGGGTGACCTGGCTCGATCAGGGTCGTTGGATCAAAGTGATTCAACGACGATTATGCGTCGTCTTCTCTGGTCCGCCACCTCTTGCGGCGGACTTGGCGGGGCTCTGGTGAGATGGTTCTGGCTCCGCCGCCCTCCCCCGTGGCCGGTGAAGCTCGTAGGAGACTCATGGATAGCTGGAAGGGGCCGTGGTAGTGTCGGGGAGTCGCCGACGTGTTTGAGGGAGACAGAGGTGGTTCGTAGGTCGAAGATGGTGAAGCTCGAAGGAGATCCGGTGATGCTTCCGACCAATGAAGAAGCGTCTCTTGCAGTGTTAGTTCTTGGCAAAAATAGGAGCTCGTGCCTGTGGAGTGCAAGGGATGTGCGGTGAGGCCTGGGAGCGGGGCGAAAGCAGTACAATGACTTCCTTTGTCGTGAAGGCGGAGCTTTGGTCAGAGGTGAGTTCGGTGCGTCGTCGGAGCGATTGAATTGGTACATGAAGATCATAGCTTCAAGGCGAAGCTCGGTGGATCGTTGGTGGAGGGTGGAATCGATCGGAGAAGGCGGGAAAATTAAGAGAAAAACAAAAGGAAAGAAGAAGAAGATCCGAGGAAGAATGGAGGTATCTATCTGGAGATTGGAAGCTCAAACGATGCCCCCGGTCGTCGCTCGAGGGACGGTAGAGGGCCCGAACTCAAGCAGCTCGTCGGAGGAGCTGTAGCATGATGTGGCTACGCCGTGGATCTCGCCAGAGTTGAAGACCCGTCGTCACTCGATTTCACACTCAATTGCTGTCACCAATGGGTAGCTCGGAGCTCTAGGACACCTCTCGGTATGACGGATGGGGTGGAAGTTGGCATGAGGCTGGGTATATATAGGAAGGAGATGGGGGTTGCAGGTGATGGAGAGGGTGGTCGGCATGGAGTTTGTAGAGCAAAGGAGAGGGCATCATGGGGATCATGGATGCTGGCGAGGAAGGTGGAGGTCGAGGCTATGTCGTGGAGGTATTAATGGGCGGAGAAGATGGCTGTAGTGGCGCCAAAAATAGGAAGGGGGTGGAGGCGTTGCAAGGTGGGGCGACGTGGGCGAGGCTCTTTCGGAGGTAGACGACGACCTCTGGACCGTTGGATCTCGTGATCCAACGGCCAGAAGAAGGGTGCCAGGGAACGGGTAGGATTAGATCATGCAGGTCAGATAAAAGGGTGTTGGTCAAGCCACGTGGCGGACGGAGTGTGAGGCGAAGATGAGCGGCTTGGATCTGAAGGAAATGAAACCATCGGACGGCTATGAGTGTGACATGTGGCTAACAGAGGTTGAGGCGCTGGCGAATGGCTCAGATTTGATCTGGGTCTTGATCGGACGATCAAAATTTGAAGCGGCATGAACGACTGAGATCTGGAGGAAAGGGAGGCCATCGGGTGGCTGTGGAGTGCGCGACGTGGCCAAAGGAGAGTGAGGCGCTGGTGGTTGGCCCAGATTTGATCTCGACCTTGATCTAATGGTTGGGATGGTTTGTGGAATGGATGGTGGGGATTTGGAGGGAGAAGGTGCCAACGGACGGTGGAGAAAGAGGGGCGCGTGGCGCGTGATGAATAGGGTCGCGTGGTACAACCAGATGGCGCCACGTGGCCAAATCTGGTTGGTCGAAAAAGAATGTGAAATAAGAGGGAGAAAATGGTCAAATTTGGAAAAACTCAAAACATGAAAGTTGTAGATCTCGATGAGATCTACAAGTTTCATTATGACGAAAACAGAAACGAGGTCAAATAAAATAATAAAATACAAGGATACAAATATACATACATATAGTATACAATGGGGGCCCAAAACCCAAGTTTTGCATACGGGCTCCGATTTAAATGAAATTGGCATCATTTTGAAGGTCTCTAAGGGTATATTAGTTTTAAAGTTAGTGGACCTAGATCGGAGGCTATATGAGAGAGATATGTGCATTCTAAGGTCCATGGTCTCCAATTTGGTTTGGGGTGTTATTTGTCAATTTTACAGGTTGATTTTTTTATTTTTTTGTATTATTGTTAGTAATATATACATATAGAGTAAAATTATGGGTTGTAGGGTTAGTGTAAAAAAATATACAGATAGGTGATTTTTACAAGTTGATTTGGCTTCTTATTTAGTGCAGATGTAAATGCTAAAATGCAGATGTTATTAATGTATGCATAAATGAAAATTATGCAATATTTGTGGAAATATGCTCCTAATTACTCTGGAACAAGGCTCTATTTTCAACTTTAAGAGGGATGAATCACAAATTCATCGCTCGTCTCGTGATTCCTCTCCCTCCTCATTGGTGACGATCTGGAGTCCTGACTTCTTCGGGGCTACATGTAAGGGTGCCACCCACTTGGAGTCTGAGATGGGATAAATGAACCCTGCCCTACACCATTTCTATATCTCAATCTTTACCATTTACCATAATTTTGGATTCAGCCTACGCTATAAGTCACGAGAGGGTTTAACATTTTCCTCAAGGTATATATGATGTGAACAAAGAGCTGGGTTAATCCCTTGGAGATCCGACAATCTCTAGCATATTGCCTTGCGATTTTTCTCTAATACTTTTAGTAGGTGGAATTCCTGCTCTTCGGTCAGATGTAAGCTGATGATGCCCCGAAATTTTCCCTTAGGACCCGCAAGGAAGGCATATTTGAGAGTAGGGGGTAATGGTTGGAGCTCAGCTATATTGATGTTATCTAAGAAATCTGGTTCTAGCACTGCTGAATCTGGTTGTGCTGTGGTGGATCTTATGTAGATTCATCTACCACTAACTGAACGGATTTGGGGGTTGGATTGCCAAAGATGTGTCATAGTTTGGCAAAAGTCACGTCCAACCTGTCTTCCTCACTCCTGGATTATCATAAAAGAAATGGGACTGATAGGTCCGGATAGAGCTCTGAGTCTCCAAGAGTGTAGGTAGATGCATGCCGAGTGTCATCTTGAATGAGGTGGTAGACCAAATGATCGACAATGTCCTATCCAGATGAGAGTGATTCCTTGGCCGGGTTCTGTCTCCATGGACCAACTATCATAACAATACTACAATTTGCCTCTGACTCAGAAGATACTGACTCGATGCTGGATTCTGTATCAAGTCTCGGGAATCTAGTTTGATTCATTTCTAGTTCAACATATCCAAATTGGATTTTTCTAGAGGTATAGTCAAATAGGGCTCATGAGGTCCTAAGGAAGGGTCGAGCTAAGATCATCTAGGAATCCTTCCAATTCCTAGCGACATCCATGTCTGGCACTGTAAAGTCCATAAGATAGTGTTATCCCTCAATGTTGATTACAACATTCCTGATCTCACCCCTGGACCTCTTAGTTGATGTATCTACAAACTGAAATACGACTCTTGACTTCCTAAGAGGTCCCAGATTTAGATGTTCATAAAGTGTGGTGGCCATGAGGTTGATGGAGGAACCGTTGTCTAAAAAAGTTCTAGCAAACTTGATTTCGTTGATCTGGCTAGTTACAAAGTGTGCACCCATGTCTCTATTCTTTCCGGGGAGCTCATTTCTGATTAAGAGAGATGCATCGATGGAGAGGATGCACTTCTTTGTTCAGCTTGAGTTCTTTTTATTGACCCTTGTTGGTGTACATCACCTTAAGGTATTTCCTAAAAGGCTGGGTCTCTTTCTATCACTCATAGAAGGATAAAAAGACATTGATGTTTTCTTTACAGATGCGTGCCATCTCCTCATCATTTTTTGGTTTCTTATGTTTTTCTTCTTTCCGGCATCTAGAGCGCGAGGGAAAGAGATTGAGTAAACAAGATCATGAACTGAAACATCACTTTTATTGGAAATAGAAGTCTATACATTACCTGAACTGGGAGTGACACAAGGATTCTTACTAGAATTAGGAAAAGAGAATGACGGCTGTGGCTGTGGTGGATGTTGCTGCGGTTGTGAGACTTCTTCCAATTCAAACTCGCTAGACTCCAATGTAATGTGGTGCTTTGTTGTGGGTACTGGTGGTCTCTCCTTTTCTTCTTCTTATTCTTCCCTAGATGTAAGCTTAGGTGTGGACACTGGGGCTATTTCATCTCTTTTCTTTGCTCGATCAGGCATGGTTATAGTCTTTCTACTCCTGAGAGATATATGATTCATGTCATCTTGTGAAAAGATCCCGTATTCAGGTGAAGAACATTCTGAAATTATTACCTGATCTTTGTGTCCAAGGTTATTAGGATTACCTTGGACTTGAGCTGGAATTGTAGTTTGCGGTGCAGTGCACTCATCTCTCCATCTAGAAAGTCGATTGATATCAACTCTCATGTCATGAAGTTCATCCAGCACTCTCTGGAGTTCGGGAGAGATTAAAGAGGAAGGCCCCTAGCCTTGCCTAGCCTAGGGTGGCTAGTATTGCTGCGTCTGATGGTACTAGACTTGCTGGCCCTAGTGCTGATAATGTTGTTGATGTTGCGGGTTCTGGTAACCTGAGTGGTACTGCTGGTATTGTCGTTGCTGTTGCTAGGGCTGATATCTGGGTTGAGACTGTGGTGGACGAGGGTTTGGAGTAAGGTTGGGATCTTAACAATTAACTTTATCAAGATTGTACCAGACTTCGTTTATCTCCATGACTTGTGGAGGTTCCTCGTAAACTGTCTAGGTAGATGTTTTTTCGATTTGTAGGGCAAAAAATTGATCTCCACCCCAGTTGCTCTGTTGCCATACCCCTTGCCCTTTAATGTAATGAATCTAGTGTATGGGGACAGGAGTGTAGTCAGGGCATGTATCTGGATCTTAGATACCTGATGGACCTGAAATCCACCTCTTTAATATGGTTGTATTATTGTAGTATAGGAGGCGGAAATCGAGCTATCAAAAACAACACTTTTGAATATGTGGAGAATTTTACTTGGTAAGTCTACCAAGGTCGAACACAGGGATACGAGCCTCCTCATTTATTTATCAAATATTATTGATTAAAATTGAGCTTCTATGCTCTTTGATCTAGGTTTTTAAATGCTGATACGAACCACGACACAGAATGCACAAATGTACAATGCAAATAAGATGGCACATAAATGATGCATGCATTTTTTGGATTTTATGTGATTAAAATGAGGTGCAATGTGAATGATATGCAAAACAAATGATAATATGCCCTAACATAATTCACATCTTGAGCCAATTAAAGGTGATTTGATTTCATCATCAAATTGAGCATTAAACTGAACAAAGATTCAATAATGACATTTAAATTATAAACATATGAGATAATGAACACCTAAAATTTAGCATGGAT
Organism: Ottelia alismoides; assembly: GCA_037367405.1. Taxonomy (NCBI): domain Eukaryota; kingdom Viridiplantae; phylum Streptophyta; class Magnoliopsida; order Alismatales; family Hydrocharitaceae; genus Ottelia; species Ottelia alismoides. Next base: position 366,138 of record JAZKJV010000172.1, read on the forward strand.
AATAAGGTGTCAAATCAGATAAATAATCTTGCCATTGGATAGAGAATAAAAAGAGCAACAAAATGAAACTGAAATTAACTAAGCCAGAATTCATAAGCTCAAGACATGGTCATTGAAGTTCCAGGGGCATAACTATAATAAAAATCTTAAAATTAAAAAGGATAAATATGCATAATAGTCCCTTAAAGGCTCATTTATGAAAATAGAGAAAGTCGACGATGGTTTCCTACAAAATACCCAGACGCACACGTGAGGAGCACCGCTTAGGAGAACTTGTCTGCAAATCTGGAAACATGTGGGGTTGATGCTGCAAAATGTCCAGACATTCACGTGTGAGGTACATGGGCGGAGGTCTGGACTTTGGCTCGTGGGTTCATTGGTTCGGGCGAACATGTGGAGATTCCACCAAGCTTTGGAAGGAGGCATGGTCCCCGAGCCTGTAGGCTTTGGTGGTGATACGTGACTTCATCTCAGCAGTTGGATGGTCGCTGACGAAGGGCCATCCAATAGCAGCTGCTCTTCATTCCTAGTTGCGAGGGTGGCAATGATATTGGGCTTCGACGAGTATCTCCCAACCTCCTCTGGCATCTAGGCACTTGCCTGATGGTCGAGGAAGAACTCTGGAAGTCTTGCGAGGGAGCTGGTGGCAAAGTGAAGCCCGACAATGGCTGAGGATGCGCGGCAATGAAGCATCACCGGAGGAGGGGCGCTTGAGCAGTTCTGGTTGCGGGACTCCATCCATTAAAGGAGATGGACCTGCAGTTGTTAGAGATATCTGAAACAAGCGATTTTGTGCTAGTGGTGAATGAAGTTGGGGTCCTGACGAGCGGAGGACCCGAGGTTCACCTCCAACAGTCTGGAGATGAAAGGGGGCGGAGGTGTTAGAGGTTTTGGAGGAAGGAGAGGGTGGTTTGGACCACCAATGAGGGTGTGGGTGATGCGACGAGGCTAATGGCAATCTCAATCGATGGAATAATGGTATGTACGAAGCTAGGAATTTGGAAGAAAAATGAAGTAAATATCAAATTTAGGAGCTTACCTGATCGGAGAGGGTTCTTGAGCAGATGAATAGCTTGGGATGAGCTTCTTGCGAAGCTTGAGTCATCGCTTAACTCGCGCAGCCACGACGAGGAACTTGGGTTACCGCATGAGTGGCGGTGCAACATGGCCTAAGCCATGGGTCTCACTAGGTCAAAAGGTCATCATCGCCTCGATGATCTGCCCCTTCGCTGTCACCGGAGGGGCGGCGGAAGTTGGGCCAATGCCCGAAGATTGGTGGACAAAGCGAAGAGGAGGTGGAGGTGGGGAATTTATAGGCGAAGGTCCGGGCATTATGATGGTATAGGCATGATTTTCAATGGCAGGATGGAATGGTGGGAGACATGGGTTAATGGTGTTAATGCCCGGCGATGGTTATGGGTATTAAGGCAATGTGTAGGAGGTGTTAGATCGGGGGAGGAGTGGCCGTAGCAGTTGGCAAAATAGGAAAGGGGTGTGGGTTGTCTAAGGCATAAAGTCCGGTGAAGGGGATTACAGGAGGAAGAAGATACGATGGCGGTCGTTGGATATTGCAATCCAACATCCTAGGTGGAGGCACACAAGAGAGGACCCGATCAGATCATAGGATCTGATCCAACGGCTTGGATTGTGGCACGAATGTGCGACTGTGATGGAGTCTAGAGGCGATGATCGGATGGCCAATGGAGAGAGGGTGTAACACCCCGTAATTTTCGGATTTTTCTGAAGCTTTAAAACCTATTCAATATTATACTCAAAAGAAGCGTCTCGTCGCAGGCTTTCCAACGAGCCCAAAAACGCAAAATTCCGAGTCCGGATGTGGGAGATATGTCTGTTTTAGTGAAGAGGGGTCATGGTTTTTGAGGGAATTAAGGGTTACGGGTTTTGGTTAATTAATTTCGAATTAGGGTTGTTTCAGGGTTTCTAAAACTAAGATTTTAATCCTCAACTATATAAAGACCCACACCCTTCATCTCCCCTCATTCCTACTCTTTTTTTCAAACCCTAATCCATCCTTTCTTCCTCCCCAAGTCATTCTCTTATCTCTTTTTCCATCTCCTTCTTCAGAGAATCAAGGAGAGAACGGTGTCACCACCGTTATCAAAAACTCTCGAAGTCTCGTAGACTCGCGACAAGAAGAAGACGAGGAGGGTCATCGCAAGGGAAAATCAACCCTCTCATCGGAATCGTGATCGGCTATCGAGCCTGTGGATCAAAGACGTGGACGAGCATAGGTAACGGATCTTCGACTCTCTCCTCCTTTATTCTTTCGCATATATTGCGATTTTGGAGATTGTCTTTTGGGGTTGAATACTCATTTTCGATCCTAACCCCGGGATCGCCTCTTGCTGTTGGTATATCGTGAATCCTCTACCAAATTATTTTTTTCTCATGATCTGGTCTCGTTGGTCGATATCCTCTTGTGGTTGATAGCGTGTCAGAAAGGTTAAGGCATCCGATAGCACTTTATAACGTTATAGGATTCTTGTTGGTAATTACAATGCTCTTGCGAGATGGGTTTTTGGCATCATATTGGAGTGTAGATAGTTGATAACAAGTCACGGACGGAGGGTAGTGTGGATATGTTTATTAAGCACTATTTTGATAATTCATATTAAATCAACTTTATCAATTATTCCTTGATCTCTTAAACTTGTTTTCTTGTCTAAGATGTCGTACGGAGAATATTGTGAGGTAAACTAATTAACAACTCAAGGTGTCTTCTAAGTCTATTAGTACGATTCAACTGTTTTGCCATAATTTACAAGTCCTTGTATTTTGTCAAGTTATGACGTTAAGCTCAATCACAAATAGCTATATCATAGACCTTGTTCAGGTATTTTAAGAGATAATGATTCAATTGTTCAAAAATAACTAAATAATTATAATAGTTTTTATTGGTTTAGTCATCTATTATAAGTTACGTACAATTATCTATTAATAGCTTCTACCGTAATAATTGGGAATAATCTTCTCTCTCTGTTTTTTAAGAAGACTTGGACTTGGTAAACATCCTTACGGTAAATAGCATATATACATTTTTAATCTTAAGAAATTTGTTATTAGTTATGACCATTTAGATAATGGAGAGAGTTATTGTTTTTATGGTGCGAATGTTTTAAGGGTCAATTATACATAGAAAACATATGACGACATTGCATACTACATCATGGGTCTATTGTCTGGTTGGCGAACACATTTATGAAAATACGTGTACTCCCTGTAAGTACGTAACACTTGATAATGCCATGCACATATACTTGGGGTCATACGTGCTATATCTGATTAAACAATATTTGCTCTACTACTAGTTGCATGAGACAACGGCCTTAGTGTCTCTTACAACAACATGCATTTAGTGTGGTATTATCGCCTGTGATTGCGAGCATATTCTAAGGGTACGTAACCATGAAGTAGCGTGTATGGCCGAGGGTCTAACCTATCAATGTTTTTTGGTTTATAAGTTCCGAATCTGTTATTAAATCTCAAGTTGAACTTTCCGGGTAAGGTACACGTATATGGAATTGAAAGTTTAATACTGCAAGGTGGGTGCACACCCTTGTAGTCCGGTTGAGCCGACAGTGAGTCATCCCCACTCGAGGGGCATCATAGAGTGGGGTGTTGGTAGGTACTCTGGTGAAATTGAGGTGGATGCACACGTGCATCGCACCGTACGGATCCGTTTTGTGGTACTTGTTTTGGAGTGAGCGGGACTCCTCCGGCAGACTCGGTTGACGAAGTTACAACTCTTCGGGCTATATGCTCCTTGTCACGGGTGTTAGAGTACTACCAACTAGACTAGCTGAAGGATCGCGTTTGCGCACGGGATTTAGATTGCACTATGAATGGAGTGTTGCAGACTTCATTCCTAGTGTAGGCTTTCTCCTTTGACAAACGAGTCCGGGATAAGTAAATGAAAATATGAATATAGATGTGTCAAAGAATTGGTTTTGATGGCGTGCTTGTTAAATGCCTAGAATATAACTGATTGCTTATTACTAGATGTTTTTAAGTTGTTCTCTTCTAAACTTGCTCAGTTACTGCAATTGCATTATCTACCCATAATCTCTTGATTTATAATTTATTAGAATATAACTGATTGCTTATTACTAGATGTTTTTAAGTTGTTCTCTTCTAAACTTGCTCAGTTACTGCAATTGCATTATCTACCCATAATCTCTTGATTTATAATTTATTTTATCCTTACTGAGTCAGTTGACTCACCAGTTAAATTCTTTGGAAATCCAACAGGGAGTGTAGAGCAGGAGACAGAGGCTCACATCTTTGGTGGTGCATCTGCAGGCCGTTGTTAAGGTCGAAGACTAGTTTCTTAGTAGTTCTGTTATCCTTCCTTTATGAGTATTTATGATGTAATAAAGAGAGATTCTGATGACTTATTGTTATCCATATGTGGACTCCTGTTATCAGTAGAAACTCGAAAATTTTTTTCCTTATTTTGTATAAATGGTATATCATGCAGGTTGTTTATGATTGTTGTTGGGTAATATTGATAATGGATCTTGAGATGCGCTCCCGTCGAGGCGGGGCGTTTCATTTGGTATCAGAGCCCAATTACCCCATCAGTCATAGACAACTGTATGGTAGGAGAAATACCATTGTACATTAGACAAGTAGTCTTCGTACTACTGCCAAAAAAAAGAGTAATGATCAAGGTTGACTAGTGACCTCTACTCTTGGATCTAATCACAATTCCCTTTTAATTTCTACTCATGCAGATCATGCCGCCTCGTAGGGATCAGACTGCGCAGCAGTTGGCTGCCATGATGGAGATGCTGCAAGATGTGCAGCAGAGGCAGCTCATGCTCGAGGAGCGATTATCGAGATCTGCATCTGAGGGCAAGTCTGGGATGGGTGGGGGAGATGGTGATCCACCACCACCGCCACCTCCTCCTCCTCCTCCTCCTCCGTCGCCGCCACCACCGCGACAAGAGGACATATTTTCAAAATATCGCAAGGAGAAAGTTCCAGAGTTTCTGGGCAATACAAGCCCAGATGTGGCAGAGAGATGGCTGAAGCCTGTGGAAAAGGTATTCCGCACCATACATGTACCAGATGAGGAGAAGGTTACCCTTACCACTTACTCCTTAGCGGGCTATGCTGAGGAATGGTGGAGTTCTATGGAGCCGCAGATTACAACGCCAGTTACTTGGGAGAAATTTACGGAGGCATTCCGGGAGCATTTCTATCCGGAATACTGGCTAGAGCAGCGCCGCGTGGAGTTCACACTACTCGAGCAAGGGAACAAGACTGTGACTGCTTATCTAAACAGGTTCACGGAGTTGCTGAAGTATGCTGCTAGCACTGTGCCGACTGAGGCTGACAAAGCATTCAAGTTCTTTCGAGGTCTCCGTAAGGAAATTCGCGAGAGACTAGTACCCCTTAGATTGGTTACTATGAAGGAAGTGGTTGATGCTGCATCACGAGTGGAGGAGGACTTGCGTGAAGGCAGGTCAGTACAAACCAGGCAAGGAGGATCAAGCTATTATGGGAGGACTGCTCGTAATGATCGTTCCACAACACGAAGAGGACAACGTATCCACCCCTACCGGCATGGCATGTCTACCAGGGCCGCACATGGAGGAGCTCCTACCTTGGGGCAAGCACTTTCCGAGCCATCACGACCATCACATCCAATGGTGAACAGCATAACCGATGCACGTGTTTGCTACCGATGCAACCAAGAGGGGCACATCCGGTCCAACTGTCCGTTAGGAGCTTCACAGATGCGAGGTACTGTACGAGGGGGACGTCCGCAGCACCAGGGACGTGGTTCCACCTCTCGTGGTGGCAGGGGACATCCCAACCAGACTCGAAGCACGACAGGTTCCAGTGGGCCACGAAGAGAAGGACAACTAAATGCCATCACCGATGGGCAAGCACATGCTTCGGGATCAGTAGTACGATGTATGATTTCAGTAGGCGACTTTACAGCTCATGCTCTTTTTGACTCGGGTGCATCTCATTCCTTCGTATCATGGAGTTTTGCGGATACCTTAGGCCGAGAGCCTACCGTAGTTCCAGACCCTTATCTTATTAAGGGACCTGGAGGTCAGGTGTTTGTTGTCCATCGGGTATTTCCCGATTGCCCGGTTTATATTGGAGGTTATATGATGGAGGCGTACTTGCTGCTCATTCAGATGGAGGATTTTGATGTTATTCTCGGCATGGACTGGCTTGAGAATCACCACGCATGTTTAGACTGTTTCCAAAAACAGATTATTTTTAGGATTCCTGAGCTACAAGAATTCGTATTTGATGGAAGCACCTCGTCGAGAGGGGTAACCTGCATATCAGCATTGCAAGCTCATCGTCTGTTATCTTAAGGATGTAAAGGATTTATTACTCACGTCATTGGGAATCAAACTCCCATGGAAGGAATAGAGGTGATCAAAATAGTAAAGAACTTTCCAGATGTATTTCCTGTAGATCTTCCTGGGCTTCCTCCACCTCGTGCGGTGGAGTTTGAGATTTCTATCATTCCAGGAACTCAACCAGTATCCATGACACCATACAGGATGACACCAACTGAGCTGAAGGAACTCAAGGTGCAGTTACAAGAACTACTGGAGAAGGGTTTCATACGCCCTAGTACCTCTTCATGGGGAGCGCCTGTCCTTTTTGTTAAGAAGAAGGATGAATCTATGCGCATGTGTATAGATTATCGACAGTTGAATAAAGTAACAATCAAGAATTGTTACCCTTTGCCGCGCATTGACGATCTCTTTGATCAGCTATAGGGGCCATCCATCTTCTCTAAGATTAATCTACGGTCTGGTTATCACCAGTTACGTATTCGGGATGTGGATATACCTAAGTCTGCATTCAGAACCAGATATGGTCACTACGAGTTCTTGGTGATGCCCTTTGGCTTGACAAATGCCCCAGCAGCATTCATGGACATGATGAATCGGGTTTTTCATCCTTTCCTCGACAGTTTTGTTGTGGTTTTCATTGATGATGTCATTATCTACTCTCGAGATGAGAAGGAACATCGCACTCACTTACAAACAGTGCTGGAGACCTTGCGGAGGCACAAGCTATATGCAAAGTTTAGTAAGTGTGAGTTTTGGCTTCAAGAAGTATCATTCTTAGGCCATGTTATCTCAGGTGCAGGAGTGTCTGTGGATCCTGCAAAAATCGAAGCAGTCTTTAGTTGGGAATGACCGAAGAACGTGTCTGAGATCCGAAGTTTTCTTGGTTTAGCCGGTTATTACAGATGGTTTGTGAAGGGATTTTCTCAGATTGCCCTTCCCCTCACCCAGCTGACCAAAAAGGAGATGCCATATGCTTGGTCAGAAGAGTGTGAGAATAGCTTCCAGACACTGAAGGAAAGGCTCACTACAGCTCCCATTTTGACAATTCCGTCGGGTCCAGACGGATTCACAGTTTACACTGATGCATCAAAGGAGGGTCTGGGTGCGGTTTTGATGCAACATGGTAAGGTTGTTGCATATGGATCTAGACAGTTGAAGCCCCATGAGAAAAAATACCCAACTCATGATATGGAACTGGCAGCAGTTATCTTTGCTCTTAAAATGTGGAGACATTATCTTTATGGTGTTGCTTTCGAAATCTTCACAGATCACAAGAGTCTCAAGCATCTTTTTAATCAGAAGGAGCTCAATATGAGGCAAATGAGATGGCTGGAGCTGTTAAAGGATTATGAGTACACCATCTCTTACCATCCTGGTAAGGCGAATGTGGTTGCTGATGCCCTTAGTCGTAGGCCTCATTCAAGTGAATCTCGTCCTCAGCTTAAAGCATGGGATCTTCTTGCAGCTTTCAGTGATTGGCATCCGTTTCAGAGCAGTCGAGAGACTGTCATAGCTCCATCCCCTTCTCGTCCAGAGTTAGTTGAGCGAATCATCCAAGGGCAACATGAAGACCTGAGTATGCAGAGACTCAAGGAGAAGGCTATCGCAGGAATATTAGTTGGCTTTTCTTATCAAGATGGTATGTTACGAAATGGGAATCGATTGTGTGTTCCACCAGATGTACAATTGAGGGAAGAGATCATGCGTGAGGCACATATTTCACATTTGTCGATACATCCTGGTGGCACAAAGATGTATAAGGATCTGAAAAGGAATTTTTGGTGGAAGCAAATGAGAAGGGATGTGGCCAAGTTTGTGGCAAAATGCCTGACGCGTCAGCAAATTAAGGCTAAGCATAAGAGGCCACCTGGACTTTTGCAATCCCTTCCTATTCCTGAGTGGAAGTGGGAAGGTATATCTATGGATTTTGTGATGGGTCTTCCTAAGACCACTAGTAGTCATGATGCCATCTGGGTCGTGGTTGATAGGCTTACTAAGTCAGCACATTTCATACCCGTGAGTATGGCATGCACTCCCTCACAGCTTGCAGTGATCTTTATTAAGGATATTGTCAGACTTCATGGGTTGCCAAAGCAGATCGTATCTGATCATGATCCAAGGTTCACCTCTCACTACTGGAGAGAATTCATGAGTTCTTTAGAAGTGCAACTATGCCTCAGTTCTGCTTACCATCCACAGACCGACGGACAATCCGAGAGGACGATTCAGACACTGGAGGATCTTCTTCGAGCATGTGTGCTAGAGTGGAGAGGGACGTGGAAGGACCATTTGCCGTTAGCAGAGTTTACATATAATAACAATTACCATGCCAGGATAGGCATGGCTCCTTTTGAGGCATTGTATGGAAGGCGGTGTTCTACACCTCTGAGCTGACAGGAGGTGGGACATAACCTTTTACATAAAGTAGAGTACTTGGAGGAGACGGCTAAGTCAATCAAGATAGCTCGGGAGAAATTGCTTACTGCACAGAGTAGGCAAAAGAGCTATAGCGATAGACGAGGCACTGATCTTAGTTTTGAGGTTGGAGATTTTGTCTTCTTGAGAGTTTCTCCCATGAAGGGAGTTCAACGGTTTGGAGTGAAGGGAAAATTAGCACCATGGTTTATCGGACCATTCGAGATTCTCGACAAGATTGGTAAAGTTGCGTACAGGATTGCTCTTCCTCCTCACCTTGCCGGTGTGCATGATATTTTTCTTATCTCCAACTTGAGAAAATATGTGCATGATCCATCGCATGTGATTAGTTATGATGACCTTCATGTGGATACTGACCTGAGTTATCCGGAGGAACCGGTTCGGATCATCGATCGTTCAGTGAAGAAGTTAAGGCAAAAGGAGATACCTTTGGTGAAGATCCTTTGGCAACGACACAACTCCGAGGAGGCCACCTGGGAACCTGAGGCGGATATGCGACGGGACTACCCCGCCTTTTTAAAGGTAATATATAAGCGACTTTCATCCTTTTTAAGGTTCTTATCTTTTACTCGATAGGATCCAACCTTTTAAGGTTGTTATGATTACACCTTTTGTATCCGAAGTCTCGGGGACGAGACTGTTTTTAAGGTTGTTATGATGTAACACCCCGTAATTTTCGGATTTTTCTGAAGCTTTAAAACCTATTCAATATTATACTCAAAAGAAGCGTCTCGTCGCAGGCTTTCCAACGAGCCCAAAAATGCAAAATTCCGAGTCCGGATGTGGGAGATATGTCTGTTTTAGTGAAGAGGGGTCATGGTTTTTGAGGGAATTAAGGGTTACGGGTTTTGGTTAATTAATTTCGAATTAGGGTTGTTTCAGGGTTTCTAAAACTAAGATTTTAATCCCCAACTATATAAAGACCCACACCCTTCATCTCCCCTCATTCCTACTCTTTTTTTCAAACCCTAATCCATCCTTTCTTCCTCCCCAAGTCATTCTCTTATCTCTTTTTCCATCTCCTTCTTCAGAGAATCAAGGAGAGAACGGTGTCACCACCGTTATCAAAAACTCTCGAAGTCTCGTAGACTCGCGACAAGAAGAAGACGAGGAGGGTCATCGCAAGGGAAAATCAACCCTCTCATCGGAATCGTGATCGGCTATCGAGCCTGTGGATCAAAGACGTGGACGAGCATAGGTAACGGATCTTCGACTCTCTCCTCCTTTATTCTTTCGCATATATTGCGATTTTGGAGATTGTCTTTTGGGGTTGAATACTCATTTTCGATCCTAACCCCGGGATCGCCTCTTGCTGTTGGTATATCGTGAATCCTCTACCAAATTATTTTTTTCTCATGATCTGGTCTCGTTGGTCGATATCCTCTTGTGGTTGATAGCGTGTCAGAAAGGTTAAGGCATCCGATAGCACTTTATAACGTTATAGAATTCTTGTTGGTAATTACAATGCTCTTGCGAGATGGGTTTTTGGCATCATATTGGAGTGTAGATAGTTGATAACAAGTCACGGACGGAGGGTAGTGTGGATATGTTTATTAAGCACTATTTTGATAATTCATATTAAATCAACTTTATCAATTATTCCTTGATCTCTTAAACTTGTTTTCTTGTCTAAGATGTCGTACGGAGAATATTGTGAGGTAAACTAATTAACAACTCAAGGTGTCTTCTAAGTCTATTAGTACGATTCAACTGTTTTGCCATAATTTACAAGTCCTTGTAGTTTGTCAAGTTATGACGTTAAGCTCAATCACAAATAGCTATATCATAGACCTTGTTCAGGTATTTTAAGAGATAATGATTCAATTGTTCAAAAATAACTAAATAATCATAATAGTTTTTATTGGTTTAGTCATCTATTATAAGTTACGTACAATTATCTATTAATAGCTTCTACCGTAATAATTGGGAATAATCTTCTCTCTCTGTTTTTTTAAGAAGACTTGGACTTGGTAAACATCCTTACGGTAAATAGCATATATACATTTTTAATCTTAAGAAATTTGTTATTAGTTATGACCATTTAGATAATGGAGAGAGTTATTGTTTTTATGGTGCGAATGTTTTAAGGGTCAATTATACATAGAAAACATATGACGACATTGCATACTACATCATGGGTCTATTGTCTGGTTGGCGAACACATTTATGAAAATACGTGTACTCCCTGTAAGTACGTAACACTTGATAATGCCATGCACATATACTTGGGGTCATACGTGCTATATCTGATTAAACAATATTTGCTCTACTACTAGTTGCATGAGACAACGGCCTTAGTGTCTCTTACAACAACATGCATTTAGTGTGGTATTATCGCCTGTGATTGCGAGCATATTCTAAGGGTACGTAACCATGAAGTAGCGTGTATGGCCGAGGGTCTAACCTATCAATGTTTTTTGGTTTATAAGTTCCGAATCTGTTATTAAATCTCAAGTTGAACTTTCCGGATAAGGTACACGTATATGGAATTGAAAGTTTAATACTGCAAGGTGGGTGCACACCCTTGTAGTCCGGTTGAGCCGACAGTGAGTCATCCCCACTCGAGGGGCATCATAGAGTGGGGTGTTGGTAGGTACTCTGGTGAAATTGAGGTGGATGCACACGTGCATCGCACCGTACGGATCCGTTTTGTGGTACTTGTTTTGGAGTGAGCGGGACTCCTCCGGCAGACTCGGTTGACGAAGTTACAACTCTTCGGGCTATATGCTCCTTGTCACGGGTGTTAGAGTACTACCAACTAGACTAGCTGAAGGATCGCGTTTGCGCACGGGATTTAGATTGCACTATGAATGGAGTGTTGCAGACTTCATTCCTAGTGTAGGCTTTCTCCTTTGACAAACGAGTCCGGGATAAGTAAATGAAAATATGAATATAGATGTGTCAAATAATTGGTTTTGATGGCGTGCTTGTTAAATGCCTAGAATATAACTGATTGCTTATTACTAGATGTTTTTAAGTTGTTCTCTTCTAAACTTGCTCAGTTACTGCAATTGCATTATCTACCCATAATCTCTTGATTTATAATTTATTAGAATATAACTGATTTCTTATTACTAGATGTTTTTAAGTTGTTCTCTTCTAAACTTGCTCAGTTACTGCAATTGCATTATCTACCCATAATCTCTTGATTTATAATTTATTTTATCCTTACTGAGTCAGTTGACTCACCAGTTAAATTCTTTGGAAATCCAACAGGGAGTGTAGAGCAGGAGACAGAGGCTCACATCTTTGGTGGTGCATCTGCAGGCCGTTGTTAAGGTCGAAGACTAGTTTCTTAGTAGTTCTGTTATCCTTCCTTTATGAGTATTTATGATGTAATAAAGAGAGATTCTGATGACTTATTGTTATCCATATGTGGACTCCTGTTATCAGTAGAAACTCGAAATTTTTTTCCTTATTTTGTATAAATGGTATATCATGCAGGTTGTTTATGATTGTTGTTGGGTAATATTGATAATGGATCTTGAGATGCGCTCCCGTCGAGGCGGGGCGTTTCAGAGGGTGCCGTGGAGGCATAGGAGTCGTGGGATGTTAAGCCATCCAACAACATATGTTAAGGCGGGAACATGTGGTCCAGATGAGTGGACTAGGAGGGATTGGAAGGAGGGAAGAGAGGAGATGTATGGTCGAGATGAGGGTATGCAGAGGTGATCCAACAGTCGAAAGGGGGCCCGGGTGGCACACAAAGAAGAGGGCCAGGTGGTGGCTCCAGAGAGCGCCACATGGTCCAATAAGTTTATTCAAAAATTGGAGAAATAAAGAAAATTACAAAAGAAATAACAAGAAGCAGAATTAGCAAAAACACAAACATGAAAGTTGTAGATCTCGATGAGTTCTACAAGTTTCATGTTGGCCAAAAAGTCAAAAGAGATATTTTTGGTAGGTATTTTTAATGGATAAAAATATTGCTTTTAATTGCTTTGTGATTTTTTGTATTTTTAATTTCTTTTAAATCTCAAAATAAATATCTATAATATTTATCTTTTTTTGAATTTTTTGATAGGGAGGAAAATAAAAGGGTTAATATTTATAAAATAAATAGGGTTATTTACAGGAAGAGGTTTTAATGATAAAGATACAAAATTAATAAATATTACAAATGAAGTTCTTGTGTTTTGAGGGTAATAAGGTAGTATAGACATGATCAATCAAAGATTCATCATCCCCCTATACTTAAACTATGCTCGTCCTCGAGCATCTAAAGAATGAAAGAGTCAGATTAATTCCTGACTACACGTGAATTTTCAAAGCTCAATTCATCAAAGACCCTTAATTTGAGTAATCCTAAAATTCTAGGCTCAACCATGCTCTACCGAAAGGAATTCAACTTCTCTAATTATCATACTCTTTATTTTGTATGTATAATATAAGAGATATGATATTTAGTGTATTGCATTCGTGAGAGTCAAGTCGAGATGTCACCCAAGGTCCCAGTCCAGGAGACTCTCCTCTAGACCTAATCCTCAACTCTAAATAATAAGTCTTTTCTTGTGTTCAATCCACCTTCTCATTAGTTTGTCAGACTTGAAAGTGTAGATGACATGCCAGACGATGGAGGGCATATGATTGTGTATTTTCTTCCCCCTCACATTGGAACAAGGATCCTCTTGAGTGCCTTATTACTCAACGCATGTATATTTTTGGTTTGTTGATCATTATGTTTATCAAGAGAGTTTGACTCATATGTACTTGTTTTCCTAGGAGTACACCGAAGCATGTCTTCTTTAAGTATCTAATATAGTTACACCTAAACTTATATCACTTACGATGCAGAGCTTTTTTGAGGTACTGGCCCGACTCATTAGTCATAATTAGCTTTGGTCCAAGTGGTCACTTTGAAATGATTGGGGAGCGCTTTGATTGAAGCTCTTTGAGATTGACTTTATATTGAGAGAGCTTTTCATAGTTCTTTTCTTTTCTTTTTGGTAGGCTAGCTCCACTGCTTCTACCAAGAGTTGGCGCAAACTAATCAATAATTTTTATTATGTTTCATCACATCCTAGCACATAGGTAAATATCAAATGATAACATGTGAACTTGTTCGCATACTGGCTAGGGTTTGCTAACATTCAGATTTTTGAAGCCTTCATTGACTTTATCTCATCCTTGAGTATCATTAAATCGTGTCTAGATTCAAATCCCAAGTCCTAGTCCCTCAGGTGATAACTCAAATCATCTCATTATTCATGCAGTTGTGAAAGTGATGTGTTGATCATATTCTTTAGAAGGTAGATATGAAGAGTGCAATATAGCGCTCCAATCTTCAAACCATGGATGTGTGGATTATTAAGTTTCAAACCCTAATAACTAACACTGGTTAACTTAGATTCTCAAGATCTTAAAAATCAAGTGTCTTCAAATTTTCAGGCCTTGAGTGATAGTGAATGTGTCAGGAATACACCAAATCCAAAGTTAGTGAATTTTTGTGATTTTGATTTTTGCAATTTTTATGGATTTTTTTAATCTTAAGAGAATTTTTATGGATTTTTGTGCTTTTGATTTTCCAGCCAGTATGGGTGTAAGTACGGACTGTGAGATGGATACCTGTGCTACTTCAAGACGATGCCATTCGCATTGTCTTTTAACCATCCACTCTGCTAAGGGAGACCGTAGTTCCCTCTCTGAGAAACGACTACTCATTTTTAAGCTCCGTAGTTAGAATTTCTACTCAAGAAAAGATTTTAATTTTTAGATTTTTATGAGATTTTTGAAAATTGTTAATAGTAATTATAAAACAAGAATTTAGTCCCTCATTTTTGAAAAGATTTTTCAAACCATGTCACATAATATATAGATTTTCAAAATATTTTTCAAAAGATTTTCAAAAATTGTCAATCCCCCATTTTTTAAACCAATGTCAAATATTTTTCAAAACAATGTAACACAATTAGAAATTTTTTTAAAGTATTTTGGAAATATTTTTACAAAAAATCAGTGCAAGAATACTTATACCCTAGCCCCGAAAATTTTCAAAATACGAGCTATAGCTAAAGTATATATACAATATATACGGTATACCCCTCTACTTAACATATGCTATGTCCTCATAAGACAAAGTGATATGAAGTCCTAACTCAGGTTGAATACAAGGTGATATAGTAGAACTGATTCAGTGGCCCCCCTATACTTAGGTTAGAATAACCTAAGTATAAGAATAATAAGAAGAAGAATGAATGAATGAGTCGGGTCCCCCTATACTTAGGCTGAAAATAGCCTAAGTATTGTATGCGTAATAAGGATGGAGAGACCCGTGGTGAGTGATCAGTGATTATACAAGGTTCCCCCTATACTTAGGCTGAAGAGTAGCCTAAGTATTTGGATGTGGATTTAAGACTGGGGAACTGGTGATCAGTTATGGTTAGAGTGTGTGTGTGTGGGGGGGGGGTAGATTTACATAGATGAATGGATGGAGATGGGGAGGAGGGGGGTATATCATCTAGGGTTACGGGAGGGTTGAGAGAAGACACATTCATGCTCAACCAAGCAAGCAAAAACCCTTGATTCACCAACTCACACGTGAAGACCAATAAGTGTTGGTCATTTATATTGTCCATTTTATTGGTGATCATTCAAAATTGAAGTTCATTACGGAGGTTTCAAGGTTAGGTTTTAGGCACTATTCTAGGGATACACCCTCATCTCTCAATATTCAAACATCCTGCGTACAATTGGAGGTTGCTCTCCCATATCCAAGAGTGACTTTTTATTCCATTTTATTTTGTAAACTTGCATTACAGTCCCATCTTTAGCTCATCACTGAAGTTAATGTGAATACAATCAAACGAGCATCGTCTAGCGACTAATCCCATTCTATTAATATCCTAAGTGATGAATAAGGGGAATATCGAGAAAGACCAATGTGTTCGTGAAAACCATGATGCATGTTTGAGAGAAGAACTTACAGTGCTTCCAGCATTCTCCATGCATATACAATACTGAAATTGAATTTACCACTAAATGCATGCAAGTCGAAGAAACCACACCCTAAACATGCTTCTATTAGCGGGAAAGAATTCAATTATTTTGGCTAAGTGGGGCGATGTAAGTACGCCTTGTGAATTATGCGTGTCTTAACCTATGAAGGAAGCACAAATGAGAATTAAAGATCTCGGAGAGTCGCGTGCCTAACCTTAGGTCGACACTCAAGTGAAGCATTACCCATGTTAGGGGTGGACTTCACACACCACATGCACTGTTCATTTTTTAATACATAGGCGAGCCCTCGAACGATGACCGCTTTAAATGCAATGAGTACCATTATTTACAAGACAAATGCATGAAAAAAATGCTTAACATCAATGTATACTGGTGAATCTTCGTATAGTCGTGCATTGGGGTCCATAAGAATAGGTCTTGGCTTCCCACCTAACATACCAGTTTCCTACAAAAGATCTGTAATATACTTTTTTTGTGAGCTTGGTTTGACTTGCTCCGAGTGTTGATCAGGAATGTTTACACTTAGGTGAATGAAGACTACACCCTTCCATTAGGAGTGGCAAAAAAGTATATTTTCTAGATTTATGTTGATGACATGATTTGTATGGGGAGTTGTCTAATATAAGGAGGACTTTCGGAATTGATTTTGAAATGAAAGATCTAGGAATGTTAAATATTTTCTATGTATTGTGATGGCTAGTTCTTCAAAGGTTATGTGCCTGATAAATATAAACATACCACCTAATTGTTAAAGGACTCTGACATGCTTAGATGCAATCCAAATACTGCCTCTACGAGGGCAAATCACACGCCAAGTAAAGAGGATGTGGTGAACTGCTTGATGTAGGAAAAGAGAGGTATTTAAGGTTGGATGGAAATTAGTCTTACCCTCATTGGACTTTATATCACCTATGTTGTGAATCTTCTTAGTCAATTAATTCATGCATGCTCCTACCACCTCACATATTAATGTTGTTAACAAAATATGTCACTATCTAAAAAAATCACCTGGGAAAGGTCTTGTGTTCGAGAAAATTCTCAATGTGACAATTGAAGGTTATAATGATGCTAATTGAGCAGGTTCAGCGGACGATAAGAGATCTCTGTTAGGTTTGTTGTTTATTTACGTAGGAACTTGGTTATTTGGAGAAGTAAGAAGCAAAAAATATTTTAGGTTATGGTTTTGAAGCTGAATATAATGTCTTTGAAAACGGTATAAATGAAATCACGTGTTAAAAATTCTGTTGAATGAAATGGGCATTAAAGCAAAATGCCGATGAAGATGTCCTGTGACAATAAAGCTGTGAAAAATCTGGCCTACAATCATGTTATGCATGATAAGATGGAGCATGTAGAGATCGACAAACACTTTATTCGTGAAAAAATAGATATATGAGAGTTGTGCTCCCTTACATAAAATCTGGTGTTCAAGTTGATGATCTTTTCATAAAAGGCTGCCCACTGTGTAATTTGCGATAAATATAGGCAAGATGGGTTTGATTAACATGTATGACTAGCGTTAGAGGGAGTGTTGAGTTGGTTTATATTATAATTGGGTAAATGGTCTTTCGATGAAGGGTCATTTCTTACAGTCATGTGTCAATAGAGCTTCTAATCTCTTGTTAGGTGGATTAGGGATTTGTGTGCCCATGTGATTTTCTCCTTGGGATTTTTCATGCAAACACCTATCTGTGTATTATTATTAGCATACCGAATTTCAGTTGTACAAATTTTCCCCAACATACTATCCTTCTCTCAAGGGATACTATTCGAGGTAGGCTTTTCTGTGGTTATGGAAGTTGCCACTGCAGAACTTGTGAATTTTGTTGGGAAAGGAGGATTATGATGGTAAGCATACTTTCTGTGGTTAGGAACAAGCGATTCTCTCTCATCTTATCCTTTGTCATAGCTACACTGACTTTCCTTCTGATCACATCATTGTGGATCTGATCTTTTCGTGTATGACTACACATCCACCATAACATTTTTTATTTCTTCTACTATCGTTCTCTGCACATGCACGTGATTCACAGGTTAACATTCATATCCATAGAGCATAGCAAGTCCTATGGCTATTTTGTAATACGTTCCTTTGATTTTCAAAGAAATTTTCTTATCCCATAGAATAGTGGAGTCTCCTCTCCACTTTATCCAACATTCATTTATTTAATGAGTAACATCTCCATAAATCCTCCCATCATGTTGCAAAATTATCCCCAAGTATCTAAAAGAATCTTTCCTCCGATTGTTATCTTCTCCAATCTTCACCTCGATTACTCCACCATTACTTTCGTCAAATATTCACTTCATATATTCAGTCTTAGCCCTACTTATACAAAATCCTTTAATCTTTAAGGCATGCCTCTAAACCTCGAGCTTCTCATTTACTCCATCTCTAGTCTCATCAACTAACAAAATATCATCGGCAAACAACATACACAAAGTTATCTCATCCTAAATGTGACTAGTCAAATCATCTATAACCAAAATAAAAATGAATGGACTCAAAGCTGAACCTTGATGTAGACCGATGTCGATGTAAAAATACTTGATCTTCCCAAACCGGATCCGTAACAAGATGAAGCCCCATCATTCATATCCTTTATAAGATTAGTGTACATGACATTTACTTGTCTCTTCTCCGATACTCTCCATAAGATCTCCATGGAACTAAATCACATGCCTTCTCAAAATCAATAAAAATCATATAGAGGTTATTTCTTTTAACTTTATAAATCTCCATTGTTCTCCTCAACATGTGGATCACTTCAATGGTTGAGCGACCTGGTATGAATCTGAATTGGTTTTCTATTACTTTGGAAACTTGACTCCGTTCTTTCTATCACACGGTCCCAAATTTTCATAGTATGACTCATCAATTTGATACCTCATAACTCAAATAATTTTGAATGTCTCCTTTATTCTTGTAAAGATGCACGACAATACTTTTTCTCCATTCTTCAAGCATTTTATTGCTTCATCATATAACGTTGAATAAATTCGTAAGCCAAGTCTAGCCATGTTCACCTAGAACTCTCCATACTTCAATGAAAATGCCATCGAATTCTACACTTTTCCCATGGTTCATGACTTTCAAAGCCTCTTGTACTTTCTATGTATTCATCTATAGCTTGCACGATTCAGGCAACTTTCACTACTCAAGATCTCCCAAAGTGATCTCTTTATTCCCTTTGCCCAATGAAAAGCTTGTGGCAGGAGATCTCTCTCCTAGGGTTACTTTGCAGCACAACCAATTTCTTCTCCTCATCACAAAGTCATCAATCTGTGTTTTAGTTGCGCCACTCTTATAAGTAATGCCCCTCACTCTTCTTGAAGAGAGTGTTTTCTATGAAAAGGTCATAATCCGTTACAAAATTCAAAATGACCTTTTCTTTTCATTTCTAACCGTGAAACTATGACCCCCATGAACACTGGCATATTCTAAAGCATCCATTCCCACATGTCCATTGAAATCTCCACCTATGCAAATTATTTCTCTTTGTGGGATTCCTTACATAATCTTATCCCAACCCTCTCAAAAGTCTTGATTAATCCTTTCCTCTAAATCAATTTATGATGTGTAAAATGAGATGATATTCATGATTTCATCTTCAAACACCAATTTTAGCAAAATAATCCGATCCTCGAATCTTTGCACTCAACCACACTATCATTCAAATCTTATGAACAACCACTCCAAAAACATCATTTCCACCCTTCTCTTTACATGAATACCATAATTTTAAGCATGTCTTCTCAACTTCCGTTACTTTCTCTCCAACCCCTTTTCTCTATTGGAGGCATAATATATGGATCTTCCTTCTTTCCAATGTATCTACAATCACCATCCCTTGATGGTCAGAGTGCCAATATTCCAATTACCTAGCGAGACCTTTTTTTACGACCTCTTTTAGATTAACTTCTTTACTCGCATACGTCGATAATGTGAGAACCCTTGCAAAATTTTTGACTACATTTGGGCTGCAACACATTGGAACTAGGTTATTGACTATCATAAATTCCTCACGTGAGAACCCTTGCAATTTTTGAATTACACTGGTATTGATGTAGCGGCCTTTGCCAACTTCTCATTGCATTCGGGCAATGCAACAAATCGCTAGTAGGGGATGCCCCAACATAATCTGAATATTTGCTTAAATCCATGCTGGAAGATTCGACTGCATTACGCTAACTGTCAATTACCTGACACAACCCTCCTCATTTACCCGGATTTGGGATCGGTCGTGGCTAAGTTAAATCTCTTTCTAATAGATGTAAAAAATATTCTCTTCAAACTCATAGTCGTTGCCCTCTTATTATATTTTTGCTACGCATTATAATAAACAGGTGGATTTCCAATGTAATACATAATTTCATACGTGGCTGTGAATTTGTAGGAAAATATTTGCAATGTTTTAATTTGATTGTTGATATTTGGATATGCATAAATGTTTATACAATTATGGACATGGAGTTTTATTTGGTCGACTCTATCATTCTGGATGCGACTGCTTGCATATCATTTATTTGTAAATGCAGCAATAGCACATGTTTTTTTACTTGAAAAGGAAAATGCAACTACAAAGGCACCACATTGTGATGCCTCTTGTAGTCTCATTTACTCCTATTATGGTTATCAAGCACAGGTTTTGAAGAAAAGATTCAGATGCCTAAATGAGACCATAACGGAGCTACCATATTTGCATTTTTAGATCACAAGGCGACCGCAGAATAGTCGCGTTTATGTATGCATTCAATACTGCATGTAATACGCAATAAAATGCGACTACATATGCAGTAGCATTTCAAGCTTTTTCTTGCACTGGCAACCGTATTATTTCTTCTCCAACTTGTGTTTAAGAAGTTGGTACTATCTTCTCCTTTGCTACCAAAAAGAAGGAAGCAACAAGAAACTGAAATTCTTGTTAACCACATTTCAAGAAACCCATGTGACGGAATGATCATCTTGTGTGTGTGTATTTCCATATTGGGACGATGTTGTTATCTTGCATACTTTGAGGTAGAGATGAGTTGGATTTATGTATTATTTTGCATAGCTATTGTAGGTCAGATGATAAAATTGATGTGAACTTAAGCTGGCCTTGGTATAATCACCATTTGACCACTTATCTGAATATAGTTTATCCCGAGATAAAGCCCGTTTAACCCTCAGATAATTGCATCAGAGATGCTAACTATTGCATCCAAGAAAAAGTAAGACAATCATACTTTATTGCACGTGCATATGTTGACATGGTCATTGTAGACCCAGATAAAAATTCGAGGAGCTCATAATTTTGTAAAATGTTTGAAATTTGAAAGGCATACATGTTGCCATGTTCACACCACATTCTTCTGCATCCTGAAACCAACCGCCAAACCCTTTTTTTGTCCTTCCATTTAGCCTTCACATCCGAATAAAGGAATCAATAATTCTAGAATTACTTCTTGTTTTAGTATGTTGCAAAATTGAAATGGATGATCGAACAACTAGCACTGAAGTGTAAATCAAATATGTGATTTCCAGGTAACATCTGAAGATCATCAGAACTTGTTGATGACATGTACAAGCGTCCGTGGCGGCTAAAACGGGGATTGCATTGATTTAGGCATGTAAACAAAGGCAGTCGTGGGAGAAAAGAGTTTGCAATAAGAAGGAACGATACATCTGTACAAGTTTTTCTACCATAAACTCGTATCTGCTTGGTCGCTGCTCGAATGATACACTTCTTCTGACTCAGGCCTTTCTACCGCTTCAGGGAACTCTAATCAAACAGGTTCAGGGTGTGGCGGCCTGTAAACGTGGACAGCAAATTAGAAATACATGTGGCTCTTTAGTATCTGCACCGAAGAGCAAATTTACAATATCATCAAATTTACAACAGTGAGATTGTTTCTTGACAGAGCCTACAGTTTCTTAAGTACTGTCTTTAAATGAGCGTGCAAGAGCTAATTCGTATAAATACTTGGAATGGACAACCAATAGGGATGATGACCAACCAAAGAATGGTTAAGAGAAAACAAATTACGAGCAAACATAGACTTGAGCAGGCAGTTGTATGCATGATGAATCCGACAAATCAGAAATTAGATTAAACCAACCAAAGTTGACACTTCACATAAACCAAAAGGTGAATATACAGATCAGCACTTCATATCATTCAAGTCCCTAACTTCCTTATTAAAGAGGTAAGGGGACTTCTTGTAGAGATGAATATGGACGATGGCGGGACTGATGGAACTTCTACTACTGAAGATTTTCATCTTCGCACCTGGGATTTCTGTCTAATACAGACAGAGGTAGCGAAGCTACCAGTAGATCACCCAGACGATGATTTCTTTATGGCCGGCCTCCTGGACTTCATAGGACGGACTCACACACTAATGCCGCTTATGGAATCTAGTTAGAGTTATTTTAGATTGACGTTTGATTGCGAATCATTTGAAAAATAGATTTGATTGTACATCTTTTTGATTCGGGTATGAGTGGAAGATCAGGGCAAAAGTGTGAATAGCATTGCCGCTTCCCGCTTATATATCTAGTTAGATGGGAAGATAAGTAAGGAGAAAGAGGGTGCAGATAAACATAACTAGACTATCTATGAGAGGGAACCCTCGTGGTGGAGCACTCAATGAAGTAATGAGTTCAGAATCAAGGTGGAAAATCCTGCACGCATTTTAGATTTAATTATAGCATAGTTTTGGATGTGAGAAGTTTTATATAGTTTTTTAAGGTGTAATATATTTAAGAAAGAGAAAAAAAGAAAAAGAGATGATCTTCCAACTAGCATGGGGGTACTCTCTCTCCCTGGACAAAGAAGCCAAAGAATCCTTTCCCCTTATCCACTACCCACATTGATGGTCGACCTATAGAGGATTTGCTTGGCATTGTTTAAGCAACTAATGTAAATGAACAGTTGGCAGTCTTCAAATTCCTAGTTGTTCCCTTCTCTCTTTATATAAAAGCAGGGAGGAAAACTGTAACTGTGATGTCTGTTCGACCTTTCATGAGTCGTGGGAAGAGATGAATAAACAAGCAAGCAAGCAACAACCAACAACCCAACGAGACTTAGCTTGGCAAAGAGTTGATTTATATAGATAGATGACAGAGAAAGGGTGTTGAACTAGTAATTACGGGATATGGGGAGTCTCAACAGCACCATCATGCTGTTGGCATACGAAGCTCAGTCTCGAGCGCAAATAACATAAAGACCCCGCGAAAATGTCACCAGAAAAAGCAAGCCTGGATTCTTAGCTAAGAGAGGGAATAGATGCTAGGAATCACATCAACGAAACAAATTTAGCCAACGCTTATTCCTCAGATATAGCCATTGCTTCTTCTCTGAGAAAAAAAGTGCATGTCCCGTGGGCCTTCTACCTCCACGCGACATTGCTCTATCAGCCTTTCGGCCATTGTTGAAAAATTCCCCACTACTGTCTCCCGTAGGAGTCTAGGTCATGTCCCAGTCCCAGTGTGGTTGATCATCCTCTCCGACCAGCTACTCAGCATCCCTTGATAAGCCATTGCCTCACCAACTAGTTAATCAGATGTGAGCCCCTCCTTGAGCAGAGTGCTCCTTTTGCTCCTCAGCCTACATGGTATTAGCATCCGCTTCCAGTTGTTGAGCTATGTACAACAACTTGCGTGGTTACGACGTCTACCATCAGTAACAACTTCGGGTCATTATTCAGGTCTACTTCTCCTTCGTCGTCGAACTCATGCCACGTTGCCTCCATCTCTGACGGTGGCATTATAGGAGGCCCTCATGATGAACTCTGCCATTTCAGATGCCTCTGTTCTAACGGATCGTGCACCTTCTCCACTTTCGCCACTGCATATGGTTCACTTTTTCCTGTATCTAGTAGTGGTTCTCCAATTTTGACTCCCGTCATTTTTTTTGTTCCAGATGTTTGACATCTTTCTATGCACCTCTTTTCTGTAGGCCAACTGCCCTCTGATATGCCTCCCGCTACCCTAGTTAATTCAGGCAAATTAATGTCCAAATTAATTCTAATGTTCGTTGCAGTCGGATAACGAGAGGGAATCAAAAACCACTTTTAATTAAGGCAAGTTAATTCCGAGCGGCAATTTTTTTTTACTTGGTGGAAGTCCAAGGTCGAACTCAGGGAGGCAGCTGTCTCCTTCAGTGTTCGATTTACGAGGAATAATTTTTTTGGTCTTTTTCTATTTTCTATGCAAGACACATGCAAAAATCAGGCCAATTTAGAACTTAAAATCAATTAAGTATTCAAATGACGTCCAAAAATAATGAAAATTGGCCAGATGATGAAATATGATGTAATTGAGCTACCCTAATTTTTTGGAATTTTCTGACACTAAATGAATTTACTATGAATTAAAAATGAATGCAGGGTGATTATATCTAATTTAATTTTAATAAATATCAAATCACAAAATTTTTGGGAATAAAAATTATCCTAGATAGATCTAATGACGAAGAATCCAGGAAAATTATCAGACCTTAATTTTAATGAGAAATGAACCTATTAAAAAAACTAAGGAAATCACCAATTAATTTATTTAGGCCTCGAAATGCGTGCAAATGAGATGAAATTTTTATGCAAGGTGCATCTAATTATCCTAGAGCTAATGTGATTTTTTTGGGAATTTTTGGATTTACAGAGAATTTACTATTAATTAAAAGGTGAAATTGGGCAAAATATCACAGAAATGGACCAATTAATTAATTAAAAATTCTACTGATATCACAAAATTATGCCAAGTGTCACATAAGATAAAGGACAAGTTACACTACAACATGCAATTTTTGGAATTTAAAAATGATGCAAAATGGACACCTAAATATGCGTGCAAAGATAGGGGTATAACTGCAATACAGAATATAAAAATTACATAAAAATAAATATGCTGACAGGGATCTTTATGCAATTACCTAGAATGCAGGAGGGTGGAATACAAATTCTCCACTGACGCACGTGCTCCTCGATAAACCGCAAAATCGGCCCTTTAATAGTGCTGAATTAGCACTTGATAATGTCATCGCAGTCGGGCCAATTCGGGTTCATCAAAGACCATCTCGTTTAAATATATATATCAATCAAAATGAGATGGTCATGATTTTTTTTATTTTACTTGGCAAGAAACCAAGGTCGAACTCAAGGACACGAGCCTCTCTCGTATTATTCGGATTTTAGTCTGTCTAAATAAGTGTAGAATTGAAGCACATATAGGTCAAATCATGCAAGGAGACACACAACAATGCATTAAATAAATAAACATGCATTTTTTTTATATTTTTTTATTATGCAAGTAAATGCCATGAAATGCATCACAAATATGCCCTAGGTAAAAAAATGATGAGCAAAATTAAACAAGAGTCAATTTCAAGTTCAATTAATCAATCAAGCCTGATGGACAAAATTATACTAGGCACAAGTTAAAGCTTTAAGAGACACATGGCGAATAAAATAATACATCAGAATTAACGTGTCAAAAAATGAGAATTAAACATGCCATTAGAAAGTTCATCAAACCAACTTTAAAATGAAACTGAAATCAACTCGATCAGATATATGTAGCTCAAGATATGCAATAACGAAGCTAAGGGCATAACTGAAAGAAAACATGAAAACAAAATTACACAGGTCCCTGGGAGGGACTAAACTGAAAATATGAAAAGCGCGGGACCTTCCCTGTAAATTACCCTCACGCACAGGGGTATTTTTGCAATTTTCAAAACCCACGAGGGTTTTAATGCAAATTACCCCCATGCGCACGAGGTCTGCACATGATCTGGACCTGGATGTAATATAGAGAAGTCGGCAGGGCGTCTCTGTAATTTTTCCAAATATGCACGTGCCAGGAACGTGCTATCCAGGCTCGGAGGGCGGAAGAGGCTCGACAGAGGTTCACAGTGCTTCGGCTAGGCTCGGGGTACACAAGCCTCGAGGCTTGGGGTCGATGAGGCTCGGCGTAGGCTTGGAACGGAGGCTCGGTGCTTAGGCTCGGAGCTGCACTGGTGTTGATGCGTGGCCGGTCAGACACCGTCGGATCATCGAAGATCCAACGGCATATGGAAGAAGCGTGGATGGCGACGTGGGCGTTCCTGGACCGTTGAATGATCCCCGAGAGAGGGACATCCAACAGCAACTGCTTCTCCTCCACCATATGCAGCTGGTAGCGCGTTCAGGTCTCCAGCGACGGGGTCTCTCCTCCGCCTCTCGTTCTCGGTCGACTTGGACCTCCCCGAAGCTCCATAAACGTTCGTCGAGGAAGATGGGAGCTCGGGGAAGGTGCTGGAGCTTCCGGCTTTAGTCGTCGGAGCTCTGATGACAACTGCGAGGTAGATGAAGTCGGCTCCGACAGAGCTCCGGTGATTGCGAGCTTCGAGGACCTGCGTGGTTAGTAGCACAAAGCCGAAGCAAGAAGGTGTGTGCGTGAGAGGAGTGAGAGCTTAGGTGGGGCAAAGAAGGCTGGAGCTCGAAGCTCCTCCGCCATGGAAGGCGGAGGAGATGGGTCGACTGTGATCTAGAGTCTGGAGGAAGGAGAAGATGGTCGGAGCGTTGTGCGTGGAAGAGGGGTGTGCGGCGGAGCTCGGAAGGGGTTCAAATGAGGTCGGATAGGGGTGTATCGGCCTACAAAATTTTGAGAAAATAAAAGAAAAATACAAAAGGGATCGGAGGACTTACCTGACGTCGGAGATGGAGCAGAAGCTTGGGCTGGGCATCGCGGGGGATGCCCGGGTCTTCGCTGGACTCCGGCAGCTAGGCGAAGCAGCTCGAGCGGACGCGATAGCACCGCGACACCGCCGGGATTGGCAGTGGATCTCACCGGGGGCTACGGTCGTCGTCGCTCGATCCAGCCACCTCCCCCTGTCACTGGGAGGTGGCGGAGGGCTGGGCCGTGCCCCGCGTAAAGGTGGACGAGAAAAATCGAAGGGGGTGGCGGTGTATTTGAAGATCGAGCTCGGCAGTTTGACTGGTGAAGACGTGGGTTTCGAGGGGAAGATGGGAGGCCTGAGAGGATATCATGGATCGTGGAGGCGTGCGCGAGGAAGGGGGAAGATGGGGGAACATCGTGGGTCAGTTGGCGATGGGAGAGGTTGACTGGAGACGGTGGGAAAATGAAAAGGGCGAGGGTAGTGCGCGAGCTGGTGAACGTGGGAAGAGGGGGGAGGGGGGGGGGCGGAGGTTGACGACGACTGATGGCCGTTGGATCTGGAGATCCAACGGCTGATAATTTGGCGCTCACAAGCGATCTTGATGTAATCTGGGGCTGCATGATCAAAGGAGGTGGATACGCCGCGTGGCGCATCGAAGGCGAGGCGCCAACGGACGGAGTGGATGTACTCAAACTTTGATCAGATGGCTGAGGCGCGCGATAGGAAGAAGCGGCCGTGATGAAAAGATGACAGCGCGATCGAAGGGTTCAACAGGCGACACGTGGTGCGCTCCGCGTGAGGCGCGCACGAGCGGTGAGGATGACGCCTGAGGATGATCTGATGGCTGGGACTCAAGAGCAGGCGTGGAGATGATCTGGCCGTTGGATTATGGAGGCGATCCGACGGCTGGAGATGCGAGCGGATAAGACAAGGGCAACGGGCCACGTGGCTCACCCAGAACGGGCCACGTGTTCCAATCAGATTATTCCAAGAGGAAAATGGAAATATGAGGGTGATAATGGCTGGATTTGAGAAAACTCAAAACATGAAAGTTGTAGATCTTGATGAGTCTACAAGTTTCATGTTGACCAAAACTGGAGATGAGATCAAATGAAGCCACAAAATAGTTTTAGGGGTATTTTTAAGGCTGAAAATACCACGGATTTTTGTTTTGCTAATTTTTTGTTATTTTTAATTTATTAAGGA
This sequence comes from Ottelia alismoides, assembly GCA_037367405.1. Lineage (NCBI taxonomy): Eukaryota > Viridiplantae > Streptophyta > Magnoliopsida > Alismatales > Hydrocharitaceae > Ottelia > Ottelia alismoides. The sequence continues at coordinate 393,733 of JAZKJV010000172.1, forward strand.
CTCTTACAGGACATTAACTGGGTTTTATTGCAAATAGCTTAAGCAAGGGGGTTAATAAATGGAAATTGCGATGATGAAATTGGGTTTCATCACTCCTCACGTGGGGGCGCTTCACAGGGACTGAATTGGAATTTCTGAAACTTCCAGGGGCCTCCGTGCAATTTGCTCAGGCCGCACGTATTCCTCACGTGGGGTACCCTAGGCTCGGATGACTTCGGTGGCTCGGGACGAGGCTCGGGTGCCCTGGAGGTTCGGCTGGAGGCTCGGAGAAGCTTCGGGTGGTCCGAGCCTAGAGGTCGGGGAAGAGGCTCGGATCGGGGTGTTGTGGCGTGATCTGGACCGTTGGATCTAGATTGATCAAACGGTTGCTGCTGATGACGACGTGGCGTGATCAATCCCGTTGGATCACGGATGATCCAATGGTTGAGGAGTGAGGCGACGTGGCTGGCTAAGCACCGCTGGATCTAGATGGATCCAACGGCCCGAGGCTGCTCTGACTGATGGTGACGTGGTTGAGCTACAACCGTCAGATCGAAAAGGATCCAACGGCTTTGGGATGCTCCGGTTGACTGCGACGTGGCTGGCTTCAGACCGTTCGATCAAGATGATCGAACGGTGGCTGGACGTCTTCCCAACGGCCCTCCGCCTCCTGCGAAGGAGTAGGCGGGGCTCCGGCGAAGCGGGGCTTGCTCCGCCCTGACCTCCAGGCGTCGGTGAAGGTCGCGGGAGACTCTGAAGTAGCTCGGAAGACGCGGGGCGAAGTGGCGAAGCCTCCGGTGGCTTCAGGAGCGGAGAAGGAGCGCCTGAGCACGGTGGCGGTGAAGCTCGAAGGGAGCTCCGATGAGGTTCCGTCCGATCAAGAAGATATCACCTGCAGGGGTTAGATCTATAGCCGAAGCACGTGGTGTATATGTGGACTTGTGCTAAGTGAACGGCGAGGCCTAGTCGGAGTGAGGGGTGTCCGACGATGGTGCTCCGCCGAGGTGGCGGAGCTGGAGTCGATGAAAGTCGAGACGCGGTGTTTGAGGGAACAGACGGGTGCGCGAAGATCGGAGCTCTCGGAGAGGTGAATGTGGAGCGAGAAGATGAAGGTGGAGAGTGAATTAAATCGGAGAAAAGCAAAGAAAAATAAAGAAGAGATCAGAGGAGGATGGAGGGGGCTACCTGGGGATTGGAGCTCAGATTTGAGCTCCAGGTCTTCGCTCAAGGGGTCGGTAGAGTTCCGAGCTCGTGCAGCTTCGCGGATGGAGGCTGCGACATGGCGGTGGTGGCCGTGGATCTCGCCGGGGAAGACGCCTGTCTTCGCTTGAAGAATCACTCAATTGTTTTCACCAATCGAACGCTCTGAGCTCAAGGAACCTCTCTGGAGTGGCGGATGGGCGTGAATGTGGCCGGAGGGTGAGTATTTATAGGGCGAAGTTGATGGGTTAGCTGGTGATGAGGTGAGGTTCATGGTCGTCGTGGAGCGTCTCTGGTGGACGTCGTGGGAATAGAGGGAGTTGGCGAGGATGAGGGAGAAATGGGCTCCATCGTGGCGGTGTTGGCGGTCGGAGAGGGTGGCAGGAGTGGAGGCGAAAATAGAAAGGGGCGACGTCTCGCGCAAGGGCGAGATCGTGGGAGAGAGGACGACCGGAGGTGGAAGACGAAGTCCTGGCCGTTGGATCTTGTGATCCAACGGTCCAGATCGAAGCGCCATGGAGGGCTTGGATCTGATATGAGGCGAGGCGATCTGAGCGTCAGGATGCTACCACGTGGCGTGAGGAGGAAATGGCGCTGACGAGCGGGTGTGATTAGATCCGAGGCGAGGCGATCAAGGGCGCTGAATGCGCCACGCGTCGCGTTATGGGGGCGGCGCTGGCGAACGGTGGAGATGAGCCCAGGGGTTTGATCGGATGGCTAAGGATCTGTCGCTAAAGAACGACAGGGATCAAGAGATGAGGGCGAGATCTGAAGGCGCAAGACACATCACGTGGCGAACTGTGGGAGAGGCGCGAACGGGCGGATCAGATCTGAGATGGGAAGTGATCGAACGGTGGTGGTGTGAAGCTGGAAGATGCGGCTAGGATGAAGGGACGGAGGCGCCATCGGATGGCGCCTGATGTGCCACATGGCGAGACGAGAATAAGGCGGATGTGAGTGGCTGTGATGAGGCCCTGGAGAGATCTAACGGTGGGAATAAAGGACACACGTGGAGGTGGCGCCACCGTTGGATCTGGATGAAGATCCAACGGCTGTGGGCGCGGGCGGCTGAGGCAAGGGGAGCGGGCCGCGTGGCGCAATCAGAGGGCACCACGTGGCCAGCTATGAATGGCTGAGAGAAGAAATGAAGTTAGAGAGAGAAGGAGGCCGAATTTGGAAAAACTCAAAACATGAAAGTAGGTCAAATATGATACAAAAATACAGGGATACAAATATACACCTATATAGTATACATAGAGGCCCAAAAACCCAACTTCTTCCTACGAGCTCCAAATTGGATAAATTAGTCTCATTTTAAAGGTCTTTTAATGTGTATTAATCTGAAGGTGAGTAGACCTATTTTGGAGGTTGTATGAAGGAATTATGGGCTTTCTAAGATCCAGAGGTTCTAGGGCTTTATTGGGTGCTTTTACAAAGGAGATTTCTGACCCTCTTCCTTATATTATTAACTAAAGGTATATATATTATAAGGGAGGTGTTATTTTATAGGTGGATATTTACAAGTGATCCTGGCTTCTTATTTAATGCAATATGAGTGCTAAAATGCCTATATTATGAATGCATGTATGAATGCTAATTATGCATTGTAAAGGGAGATATGCATCTATTTACCCGGGAACAAGACTCTATTTTCAACTTTTAGAGTGGCGGAGGCGGCGAATGCTTCCTCGACTCTATCTTCCTCTCACTTTGGCAAGACTCTATCTTCCTCTCGCTTTGGAAAGTATTACATGCGGCGAATGCTTCCTCGACTCGGGTCCCCAGCGGTTTCCTCTTGTGCGACGCTTCGCGATGCGGTGGCGGAGGCGGATGGTCTGTCGCCTATTGGGGGACGCTCCCTTGGTTCTTAATGAAGGTACTCTCTTGGAACGTCCGGGGACTCGGGGATCCCCTCAAGCGTCGGGCCTTGGGCTCGCGCCTCTCCGAATGGAATTGTGATGTGGCCTTTCTTCTCGAATCAAAACTTTCTGGTGTTGATATGTCCCTTTGGCGATCTTTCGGTGCCCTTGCGGTCGATGATTTTCGTTCATTGGATGTTGTCGGTAGTTCGGGTGGAATTATTATTGCTTAGCGCTCGGGGACTTTCAACTTTGAATCCATGCGCGTGGGGAGACATTCATTGACTGTGGTTTTGTCTCGCATTGATTCCAATGTTTCGTTCGCTCTCACGGCTATCTACGCTCCTACTTGTCATGTGCGGCGCAGGGATCTTTGGGAGGATTTGAGGGACATGTCCGCCGATTATGCGGATGTGCCTTGGCTAATGGGATGCGACTTCAATGTTACTGCTCTATCCACAGATAGGCCGCGTGGCCGCGAGGGGCGGGACCCCGGCTCGGAGGAATTTCTTGCTCTCATTTCGGATTTGGCTTTGGAGGCCCTTGTGCCCAGTGATATTTCTTACACATGGCGAAATAATTCATCCCGCTCGCGAATTGATCGGTTCCTTGCAAATGGTAATTCATTGGATCTATTTCCACTGTGCTGGGTGGCTTCTAGGCCGCGTTCTTTTTCGGATCACAACCCTATTATTTGGGACTCCGGGGAAGAGATTATCCCTCGAGGTCTTTTTTGCTATGAAAGGAGCTGGCTCCTGGAGTCCGGTTTCAGAGATATGGTGCGTGATCATTGGTCCCAGGTTTCTTTTACGGGCTCTGCTGCTTCTCGTTTGGATCAAAAGCTTACTTCGTTGTGTCGCATGCTAGCCTCTTTCAAGAGGGAGACTCGTCTTAACCGTGTGGCCGCCAGATCGGCGGCGGAAGATATTATTATGCGGCTGGACACTCTCGAGAATGACCGTGATTTGTCTTCGGTGGAGCTCCACGAGCGTGCCTCGGCTCTTGATATTGTTAAGGCGGAGGACAAGAAACAAATTACTGAATGGCGTCAGCGATCTCGCTTGAAATGGATTAAGGAGGGGGATGCGAATACTGCATTCTTCCACAGAGTGGCTAGTGGTCGCCGACGAATCAATTCCATTCGCTCAATATTGGTGAATGGCTCCCGCATTACCGGTGATAAGGAGATTAGAGATGCCTTCGTGAACCACTTCAAGCTTGCGTTCGGTCCCGGTGCTCCTCGCCGCTGCCTTTGGCTGGGGCGGGGTGCCTCTTCCATTTCTGATTCGGACGCTCTGGCCTTGGTGCGGCCTTTCTCTCTGGGGGAGCTTAAAGAGGCGGTCTGGGATCTTAATGACAATGCCGCGCTGGGTCCGGATGGTTTCCCCGTGGCCTTCTACCGCGATTTTTGGGATGTCGTGGGTGGCGATGTGTTGGCGGTTGCTCTTGAATTTGCTGCAGGAAACAGTGGGTTTAACAAAATTAATAAGTCCCTTATCGCGTTGATTCCTAAGCTTCACCCGGCCACGCGTATTGAGGACTTTCGACCGATCTCTTTGTCCAACGGGATATATCTTATCATTGCTAAAGCTTTAGCTAGGCGACTTGCTCCCTTGTTAGCGTCACTGGTTTCCTCTACTCAGGCGGCCTTCATACGTGGTCGTCATATTTCGGATTGCTATGCGTTGGCCTCGGAGATTGTTGGGGCGTGGCGGAGGTCGAAAACTCATGGAATTTTATGGAAGATTGACTTTGCCAAGGCGTATGATTGCCTTGATTGGCGATTTCTGTGGTCTGTCCTGCGTCGGTGAGGATTTCCGGTGGTTTGGATCTCATGGATGCGACGCTGTGTTTCCACGGCTTCTCTCTCTGTTATGCTCAATGGCAGCCCCGTTGGGGGCTTTTTCCAGCCGCGTCGGGGCGTTCGTCAAGAGTGCCCTCTTGCACCTCTTCTTTTTGTGCTCGCGGCGGATGTCCTGCCTCGGATGATCGAGGGGGTGGCTGCGGCAGGTTTGACGCGGGGCTGCTTCTTAGGGGATCTCCATGTCCATTCTATCCAGTTCACCGACGATACTCCATGTTTTGTTGGGGGGGGGGGGCTGATGCGGTGGCAGGGATGGCCGCGACTGTGCATCTTTTCTCCGAGGTATCCGGGCTGGCGATCAATGCGTCCAAGTCTAAAGTGGTGCCTTTTGGCTTGCCGGAGGCGGAGACCATGGAATGTGCGCGTTTGCTGGGTTCCAGTACGTCCTCTCTTCCGTTTGATTATCTTGGTATCCCTCTTACTGTTGGCCGCTCTCGCCTGCGCGATTGGAGGCCTCTTGTGGAGAAGATGGAGGCTCGCCTGGCGGGTTGGCGTGCGGTGCTGCTTTCCAGGGGCGGGCGGTTGATTCTTCTTAAGGCGGTTCTCGCATCTATTCCCATTTATTTTTTATCGGTCCGTGGTTTGCCAAAAGAGATTCATTTGAGGCTGGAGAGATGCATGCGTCGTTTCCTGTGGGGAAAAAATGATGGTGAAACAAGGGGGATTCACTTGGTTGGCTGGGACGACATCACATGTCCTAAGCGTCTGGGGGGCTTAGGGATCCGCCGGCTGGCGGCGGTTAACAACTCTCTGTTGCTTAAATGGGCTGCGCGTGTGTGGGGTAACGACGATAGCTTTATGATCACTGCAATGCGGGCTTTGCTTGGTGCGGAATTCTCGACCGGCTTTAGGGGCAACTCTGTTTGCTCCATCTCTCCTTTCTGGCGCGGTGTGATGAAGGTCTTTGGGCTAAATCGGTCTCTCTTTGCGCCTGTGCTGGGCGATGGGAATTCATTCAGATTCTGGACAGATGACTGGGCTGGTCGGGGTGCGTTCAATTTGTTGTTCCCGCGCCTCTTCGCTTTGGTTGAGAACAAGGAGGCCTCTATCGCCTCTTGTTGGGATAACGGCTCCTGGTGTCCGAGGATCGCTGACAGCCTTTCGAAGCGCCGGCTGGATGACTTTCTTTCTCTTATGGCTCTCCTCGTCGATGCCCCTCGCCCGTCGGGTGGGCGTGATCACTGGTCTTGGAAGGACGGGTCTTTCTCCACGCGTAAGGCGTATTTGGCTCTCTCTCCGTCCTTGGTTGCTGTGGACGTTCTCTTGACGCGCGACTGTCGTTTCCTTTGGTCCCTCAGAATTCCGGAGCGCATTGGTATGTTCTTCTGGCTCCTTCGTCGTGGAAGGCTTCTGACTCGCGATCGATGTGCTGCTTTCTTGCCGAATATTACTCCGATGTGCGATATCTGTGGTGCGGAACGGGAAACTATCACCCATCTGTTCTTCGAATGCCCTCTTGTTCGATCGCTTTGGCTGGATGTCCCTTGGCTCAATGTGGTTTCCTTTCCGGCAGTGTGTGAGAGCTTGGTCAATTCACAGGGTCGGGACAGGAAGCTTCTATTGGACCCACTTGCAAGGATTTGGAGTACATGGCTGGGGAGGAATGAGGCAATCTTTTCGTCTCAAAGGTTCTACACGGAGAATATCATTATACGTGCTATGCGGCTTCTGGAGGACTGGTCTTAGGGGTAGCTTTTTGGGTTTTCTCGGGGTATTGCACTGTTTGCGGCCCTCCTCTCGGATGGTCGGTTATATTACTTTTCCTATACTCTATGTAATTATTATTTTGCTTTCTCTCTTTTAATATATTGGGGTGAACACCGCCGAGTGTATCCCCCTCTTTTAAGCTTCAAAAAAAAACTTTTAGAGAGATGAATCACAGATTCATCAACCCCCTATACTTAAACCTTGCTCGTCCCCGAGCAACTAAATGAAATGCAAGAGTGAAATGATTTTGGGTTCCATACCAAGGTCATGAACAGAAGTTGAAAATGAGGCTTGACTCGACCTTTGGATTAATTGTGTGGCGGAACCTTATTGGGACCTGAACTTAAGACCTAACAGACTTCAAGTTCCACAAGTCTTCTATTCAAGACTCCTCAATAGTCAGGTCAGAACAAATCCTCAAACGCAAATTTCTGATGACTATGATTCTTACTTGTACTGTGTAAGTGAGGTGTAACTCTCCACATCAGAAATGGCTCAGAACCAGCCTCCTCTAACAAGGTAACTCAATAACCCGGTCCAGTAACTCTTTCCTCGAGGAGCGGAATATTCCCTTCTAAGTTCAAGTGCGACCAACTCAAGAGGAGGGGGTAGAGAAAAAAATGGACGGTAGCCAGTGTAGCTACCTATCCCGGGATGCCTGGCCAGTGTAGCCAAGTCATCCAGCTGCATTTCTTTGCTAATATACATACTCCGGCAGGTATTTTATTTTCACTTGGAACCTGTCTGATTTTTTTGGAGTTTTTTGCATTTTTTTCAAACTCATACAAGGTGCAGCATGTACATCAGAAGTTTTTCCTCTTGAGCCAGTAGACTATCCCTCTTTTGAAGCATTATTGCAACCCACAACATCCCGTCCTTAGATGTCAACACCACCAGACTAGGTTGAGATGCACTACCCTCACTAGAGGAGGACGGATGTTTCCACCCGTGTGCTACTCCAAGCTAAAGGATTCTACCTCCTCACCACCTCATCAATGAAGAGCTACGTGCATTGTGCTTGTCCAAGTTAGGTAACTGTCTATAAGAATTATGCGTATGCACGAGATATTCTACTTAGACTAATCAAGATGACATGTGAACATAGACTTGCGGACTCAAAGAATTAAGTCACTTGACCTGAGAAATCTTAACTCCAGTTCCTATAAGGTTCCTCTGAAATTAGGTGGATTAAGGTCAAATCAAGTCCATCCTCAATATCTACTCATAACTTGGTTCAGAACCCACTAGCTTTCCACCTTGCATATGCAAGATATGCAGATGAAATGCAGATGACATGCTATGTAGATAAATGTAAATGCGAGACTCTTTTTCTTTTCTTTTCAGATGCAGAGATGATATGCAAGAGTAAATAAGAAGCCTATTTTTTCATTTTCATTTTTTTGGTATACCTCCTATTTTACAACAATTTACAAGAGTTGTATAAGTATTATACAAAATTTACTAGTGTTATAAAATATACAAGTATACACATTTTTTTCTTTTTTTTTCAATTTTTACCCACCCGTGATTATTGCAAAAATATATACAAAAGTACGCGAAAATACGCGAAAGTACGGGCTATGGGTAAAGTATATATGTAATATATACACGTCCCCCTATACTCAGCGTGTGCTATGTCCTCAGAGCATGAAAAGCGAGGAAAAAGACATAGCTCGTGCTAAGCGTAGGATAGCTAAAGAGAAGGGAAAATGCATAGAAATCGACCGCCCCCCCTACTTAAGCTCTGGCAGCCTAAGTGTAGAAGAAAGTCAAGAAGGGGGGCAGACGAGGTCAAGAAGAGAAGTGGATGAATATACAATGCGGGCATCGGTCCCCGCTATACTTAGGCTCAGGTCAACCTAAGTATAGGACGGAAGTGAGTATGAGGACCAATGTGATCTGGAGAATGTACAGAGAACCGACTCAGGTGACTCATCCCCCCTATACTTAGGATCTGGTCATCCTAAGTACAGTACAAGATAGTGTTTTAATGAGGCGGGGATGTTTTACTAGAGTCGCGGGGGAGAAAGGACAGAATGTACAGGAATGATGATATATACAAGTGAGTCGGTTTGAATCTTTCAAGATGATGCGAATGGCTAGAGCTCACTGCTGCAAGGTCTCATACGCGGCTCGAGGTGTATCTGCTGAATTTGTCTCACGCATGAATACAATCTCCTCAACATGGACTAACTGCTCATTGGATTCGACGAAGTGCTTCAACAATTGTCCATTCACAAGGAATGTCGGTGCGCCATCTGCGAGATCTGAGATCTCGACACATCCACTATCATGCACCGTACGGACGACAAATGAGCATGTCCACTTGGACTTCAACTTGCCTTGGAAGATCTTCAGCCTAACATTAAACAACCATACCTTCTATCCAGGAACAAAGGTCTTTCGTCTGATATATCTATCATGCCCACGCTTCACCTTGTCCTTGTACACCAAACTGTTGTCATATGCGCGGTTTCTGATTTCCACAAGCTCATTCAGATCCAATTCTCTCTGCTTCTGCCCAAGGTGTGTGTTCCAATTGACCTTCTTGATTGCCCATTCTGATTTGTGCACTAGTTCTGCGGGCAAATGGCACGGCTTTCCGAATACCATTCGGAATGGGGAGGTTCCTAACGGTGTCTTGTATGCTGTCCTATACGCCCAGAGCACTTGATCCAAGATTTGAGACCAGTCCTTCCTGTCGGGGCGAACAAGCTTTTGCAATATAGTCTTCACCTCCCGATTCGACACCTCAGCCATACCATTGGTCAGTGGGTGGTAAGGACTCGCGACACGGTGTTCGATGCCGTAGTCCTTCAGGAGTTTCTTCACCTCCCGATTTACAAAGTGGCTACCCCCGTCTGATATTATAATTTTGGGGATCCCGAACCTAGAGATGATGTGTTCTCTGATGAATTTACAGACAGTCCTGCTGTCTGCGGCTCGAGTCGGGATAGCCTCCACCCATCTGGATAGATAATCTACCGCAAGAAGGATGTACTCGAATCCGTGGCTAATAGGGAATGGGCCCATGAAATCGATGCCCCAGGCGTCAAAGACATCACAAATGATGACAGGCTGCATAGGCATCTCATCCTTGGAACCGACGGTTCCTCCCATTCTCGGACATACTGGACACGACTTCGCAAAGGTGATGGCATCGCGAAACAGAGTCGGCCAGTAAAAGTCACACTGAAGTACCTTCCATGCGGTCCTCTTCCCGGAGTGGTGTCCTCCTGCCTCTAAGTTATGGCATAAAGAAAGGACACTCTCGTATTCCTCCTGAGGAATGCACTGTCTCCAGACACAATCCGGTCCTTCGAAGAAAAGGATCGGATCCTCCCAATGGTAGTGTCTAGCGTCCGACTTCAGTCGGTCGATGTGGCTCTTGGGCCAATCCTCGGAAACCTTCTTGGAGACAAGATAGTTCACGATATTGGCGTACCATGGGAGTGAGTCGACAACGAAAATCGACTCGTCAGGGAAGGAGTCTCGAATAGGTGAATCCTCAGAAGTATTAAGATCTTCGAGATAAGAGAGATGACCGACCACTACGTTCTTCTTTCCAGGTTTATCATGGATGTCCAAATCAAACTCCTGGATAAGTAAAATCCACCGAAGAAGACGTACCTTCGTGTCCTTCTTCTCCATCAAGTATCGCAGTACTGTGTGGTCAGTGAACACAATTACCTTGGATCCAATTAAGTGAGATCTGAACTTGTCCAAGGCAAACACTACCGCAATCATTTCCTTTTCCGTAACTGTATAGTTACGTTGAGCGGTGTCAAGCACTTTGCTTGCGTAGTGGGTTGCGAACGGGATGCCATCTCTTCTTTATCCTAACACAGCCCCAACAGCAAAATCTGAGGCATCCGTCATGATCTCAAAAGGTAGAGACCAATCTGGGGCTTGTAGGATAGGTGCGTCCATTATCATTCCTTGCAATAGCTTAAAGGCCTCAAGACATTTGTGATCAACAACAAACTCCATGTCTTTGCCTTAAAAGCTCAGTTAGCGGTCGGGCAATCTTAGAAAAATCCTTAATGAATCTCTGATAAAATCCGACATGCCCGAGGAACGACCGCAACTGCTTGATGTTGGTTGGTGGCTGGAGTCGTCTGATCACATCCACCTTGGCAGGGTCAACCTCCATTCCTCTCTTGGAGATGACATGCCCCAACACAATGCCCTCCGTCACCATGAAGCGACTTTTCTCCCAGGAGAGCACCAGATTGACCTCATAACATCGTCTGAGGACTCGGTTCAGATTTCTAAGACAGGAATCGAAGGAATCGCCGTGGACCGAGAAGTCATCCATGAAGACTTCCAGGAATTCACCGACCATTTCGGTGAAAACAACAATTATGCACCTTTGGAAAGTACCTGGAGCATTGCATAACCCAAAGGGCATGCGCCTGAAAGCATAGGTACCAAAGGGGCATGTGAATGTCGTCTTTTCCTGGTCCTCTGGAGCTATGGCTACTTGATTGTAGCCCGAGAACCCATCCAAGAAGCAGAAGAACTCTTTCCCCGCTAGTCTCTCTAGGATCTGATCAATGAACGGTAGGGGAAAATGATCCTTCTTCGTCGCGGCATTCAGGCGTCTGTAATCCACACAGACGCGCCACGACGTGGGCACTCGCATCACGATCTCCTCTCCGTCCTCATTGGTGGTCGTTTGAATTCCCGACTTTTTTAGGACAACATGGATTGGGGCCACCCATTTAGAGTCGGAGATGGGATAAATGAAACCCGCGTTGCACCATTTCTCTATCTCCTTCTTCACGACCTCTCGTAAATTTGGATTCAAACGACATTAGAATTCACGAGAGAGTTTGGCTTCATTCTCTAAGTAGATATGGTGCGAACACAGAGCGGGATTTATCCCGTGGAGATCGGAAATGCTCCAGCTTATTGCCTTGTGGTTTTTTCTCCAGGATCTCTAGCAAGCGAGATTCCTGCTCCTCGATCAATCGCGAACTGATGATGACCGAAAATTTTTTGTCCTGTCCTGCAAGGAAGGCATATTTTAGTGTTGTGGGTAAATGTTTGAGCTCAGGTATAGTGTGATCATCTAGGAAATCTGGCCCAATCAAATCTGGCTCGGTGTTGGAAGTGGCTGGATCTTTTTCTGTTATTGCTGCCACCAAGTTGTTCGGCTCTGGAGTCGGATCGTCAAATGTTTCCATGAAATCGACAAAAGCCTCGTCCGACTCGTCATCCTGATCTTCCGATTGTCCTAAAGAGGTAAGGACTGACAGGCCCAGTTGGACCTCTAAGTCATCGAAGATGTAGGGTAATGCAAGTTCTGAGCTGTACTCGTTTCTGATGACCTCGCAAACTGACTCATGCACTGGATCATCTCCGGAGGGAAGGGACTCATCGGTGCTGGATGGGTTCTGTCTCCATGTCCCAACTATGTCTACATGACCGCAGTCTGCTTCGATTGAAGAGTACTCGGTGCTGGATTCGGAATCTGGTCTCTGCCATCTTATCTGCTTCATCTCAAGTTCCTCATCTCCGCCTGGAGTTTGGAATTGGATCTTCCCGATCTTATGATCAAACAAGGCCCCTGCTATTCTGAGGAAGGGCCTGCCTAAGATGATCTGGGAGTCTCTCCAATTACGAGGGGTTTCCATATCTAGGACAGTGAAGTCCACCATGTATTCCTGCCCCTCGACTTTAATCACAACATTCCTCAATTCTCCTTGGGACCTCTTGGTTGATTTATCAGCAAATTGCAGGAGGGCTCTAGATTTCCTAAGAGGTCCGAGATTAAGCCGCTCATAGAGGGCTGTAGGCATTAAGTTGATTGAGGAACCATTGTCCAGGAGTGTGCAAACACGATGTCATCAACATGACTCACTACATAGTGTGCACCCATGTCTCTTCGTTTCTTGGAAAACGAATTTTTTATTGCACAAGTCGTGGCTGCTGATAGAACGTGTTTCTCAACACGGCTTTTGGTCTTTCTGCTAACCGTAGTAGGTGTGCATCTCACCTTAAGGTATTTTTGAAATGCAGGGGTCATTTCCACGTACTTGTCACAAGGAATTGTGAACTTGATGTGTTTGTTGCAGAACTCTGCCATCTCAGGGTCATCTTTTTGGATTTTTTTCATTTTCTTCTTTCCGCCCTTGAGAGCTCGGGGGAAAGGGATTATTGACTTCAACTCATGTTCTGAAACTGAAATGTTTTCATTAAGATCTGCAACTGAGTTCTGTACATGACTCTGACTCTTGGACAGACTAGAACTCTGACTCTGACTCTGACTGAAAGAAAAATACTGAGGTGAAACCGGTGATGCTTCTTCCGTGACTTCTTGACGGTCCTCCTCAGATGGAGGTGCGAGCTCTTCATCGGTTCCGTCGGACTCTCTGCTGTCGTGGGGTTGCTGCTTCGAGGACTCAGACATCCTCTTCTTCTGCCGGTGGTGATGGTGGTGCTGCTCCTCTTCTTCCTCCAAGTTCTCCTCAGGTAGAGACTTGGCGGCTCCTTCCTTCGGTGCCCGTGCCCGATCAAGTATGGTCATGGTCCTTCCGCTCCTGAGGGACATATGATTCACATTATCATACAAAAGGATCTCATATTCAGATAAATAATTATCTGAATAATATACCTGATCACGAGGTCGGTTCTGGCCATGGATTATGCTGTGCGGGAATTGGGGTCTTTGGCGCAATCTGTTGATCCTGGGTACGAGAGACACGATTCAGATCGGTTCTCATATCCAGATAGTCATTCTGGATTTGTTGGACCCTATTAGACAGGGTATGGATCGCCAAGGTGAGGGACTCCAATTCGGTGGGCTGGGCTGGCTGATTTGCGGACGAGGTTCTGTACTGGTCCTGCTGGCCATGCCGATACTGCTGCTGCTGGTGGGACGGTGCTGGGCCCTGCTGATATGTGCGCTGTTGTTGCTGGTGCTGCTGAGGCTGGTACCCTTGTTCGGACCTGGACTGAACAAAGCACGGTGCGGGGACGGAGCTAGTTCCTTGGTAAGCTGGGGCAGGTCGGTGAGACTGACCATTCCCCATCCCCGACTGTCTCCTGACGGGGTCACGGCTGTACCACAGCCCGTTGATCTCGAACACCTGCGGAGGCTCCTCGTATCCGGTCTCCACTTGTAGGGGTGCATGTTGGTCCTGCTGGGTGTAAGTCTGATCCTCCACCCAGCCACTCTGAGGCCCCGGTGCCTGTTCCTGTACAAGATGGACTCGATGTACAGGTGCAGGTGGTGCAGAAGGGGCAGGTAGCTTCATCTTAGCTACCTTCTCAGTAAGTTCCTCCACTTGCTTCGGTAGACGTGAGAGAGACTTAAGGTCAGTGACCCACTTGTGGATCTGCTCGACCATGGTTAACTTATCAGCAATCATCCCCATATTGGGGATGAGGTCCTCGGTCAGATCCGCTACAGTCCTTCGGGTTGTCTCGTTGGATAGGATTGAGGGAGACAACTGATGAGCCCTGGTGGCCTGCGACCTGCCGGTTTCCGCTAACTGTTCTAGGATCTTCCATGCAACGTTCTCGTTCTTGTTCAGATAGCTTCCTCCACAGGCGGCACTGACTAACCCCTGCATCTTCGGGGTTAAACCACAGAACAAGGTCTGGACTAAGATCGCCTTAGAAATGCTGTGGCAGGGACATTTCTGAATTAAGTCATTGAACCTATCCCAGGCATCATGGAAGGGTTCACTGGGTCCTTGGGAGAAACTGGCGATCTTCGTTCTCATTTGGTTAGTCCTACTGAGAGGGTAGAACTTCTTCAGAAATAGATCCTTGAACTGCATCCAAGTTGTAAATATCACCCCTAGGTTTTTCAGCAAATGTGTTGCCTTATATCCTACGGCAAATGGGATGGCCTTCAGTCTAATGTAATCTTGGCCAACATTAGGATGGCTAAGATTGTTGCAAACCAGCTCAAGTCTCGGAGGAAGGTATACGGTTCTTCATGGGCATTTCCGTTGAACTTCGGTAGCAGGCTAAGGAAGTGGGGCTTGAGCTCAAATGCTTCGGCGGGAACCGCTGGTGCCAACCAATTTTGTATCTCATTCTCCGCTGGATTATAGGCATCAACCATTGGTCGGTCGATTCCTCCTGCTGCAATGATTTGTCCCATTCTAGCCGTGAGATCTGCATTTTGTTGTTCGGCTTCGGCAAGGCGTTTAAGAATTTGTCGCAACTGATCCTCATCCAATGGCTGTCTAGGCGGCATCTTGTCCTCTATTCTTGGGTATGAAACAAGGGCGGTGTCAGAGGACAAATCAAGAAAGGGATTCTTACCGAGGCAATGGTCTTTCTCGGTAAGCTCAAAGGAGAGGAAAGGGTTGGTTTGAGAGTAACCACCCTGGGTGTGAGGGAACCAGAACTCAAGAGGGTCATGAGTCCTGGGTGGTCCAAGGTGCGCTTGGGCCGATGAAGAGGAGTTTCGTGGGGGGCTCAAAGAGAGATTGGTGAATAAAGATTCGATATCCCCCCAGTCACTCATCTTGATTTGGCGAGAAGAAGATAGGATTTTACTCCTACCTGAAGCAAACAAGTCAATCCAAGACCCTGGGTTCACACTCAATTAATCTTGTAAATTTTAAGTGTGATTTTTCAAGCAAGATAGCAAGGATTACGCGGCCTAAAGGGAAGTCGGCTCAGAGCCGGATGCGTCTTCCCTGTTTATCCTGTCGCCTAAGATACCGCCGGTCCTTCCTTTATTCGCTCCTATCCCAAGTCGATGGATTCAAAGACCACACCCCTATCTACCTGCAAGCAGGCGGAGGCTGACAAGGCCGGAACTTCACCCCGGGGGGTTACTGGTAACTTGTCACAAAGTACCGCAATTTCGCCTCTATCTACCTGAGACAGGCGGAGGCTACTTGGTACTAGTCAGTGAACCTTAAAAACTCGACTTGTGATATTTGCTAGGATTATTTGGAACGTGATATGGAAGGCGGGGATTTGGGCTCTGCCTTAAGGTGTTCACACACACTCAAGTACCCTCACTCAGCCTGAAAACAAGGTCGGGGATTAATCTCCCGCAAACAAATTTTCCAATTTTATTGATTTTTTGTCAATAATGTTTAGCAGTCCCGATTTTAACTTAAGTTCTCACTGATTTAGTCCAACCACACAACACGCCTAGCGTCCAGTCCCAATTTCCGTTTAGATTAAGTGTGAAAAACAGAGGGGGAAATCGAGAAAAGCCGATGCACGAAAAACAATGATGCGTATGCTGAGTTCAGGAGACTTACAGTGATCCCTTCGCTTTTTATGCAGGATGCAAAACAAAATTGAAAACTTTTTTATACTAAATGCAAATGCAGGCGATAAAAGCCGCTCCTAGACAAGCAATTTTATTAGCGAGTGAAGAACAAGTTGATTTGACTAGATCTGCGGTCTAAGTGCGTCTTTTAAGTGGTTGTGTGGTCCAAACAATTTACGAGCACAAGCAATTCCTAGAGTGGCTCGAGGAGCCGCTGGTGCAAGCCTAAATTACCATTCAACCACACAGCACACGGGGTCACAGTTTCACTATATTTACACGCGCGAGAACCCAAACGGGAACCGCTGGAAATGATGCGAAAAAAGAAAGAAATAAAATAAAAGTACAAATCCTCTTTATTCACTCAATAAATTACAATGTTGAATCTTCGAAGCGTCTTCGACTCCTCGCGTTCCTCGCACAGAAACAAATTGAGGTCAGAGAGTGACTGAAAAAAAATGCAAAGAATTAAAAGAGAGAAAATATTCACAAGAAAACCGGGGGTCAGACTACCAGGAGATAGAAAATCAAACACTTAAATTTTACTGCAAATTAACCTAAGCCGTGCCTCCCCGGCAACGGCGCCATTTTGATATGCCTCCCGCTACCCTAGTTAATTCAGGCAAATTAATGTCCAAATTAATTCTAATGTTCGTTGCAGTCGAATAACGAGAGGGAATCAAAAACCACTTTTAATTAAGGCAAGTTAATTCCGAGCGACAATTTTTTTTTTACTTGGTGGAAGTCCAAGGTCAAACTCAAGGAGGCAGCTGTCTCCTTAGGTTGATTTTTAGCAAAGTTCCAGTGTTCGATTTTCGAAGAATAATTTTTTTGGTCTTTTTCTATTTTCTATGCAAGGCACATGCAAAAATCAGGCCAATTTAGAACTTAAAATCAATTAAGTATTCAAATGACGTCCAAAAATAATGAAAATTGGCCAGATGATGAAATATGATGTAATTGAGCTACCCTAATTTTTTTGGAATTTTCTGACACTAAATGAATTTACTGTGAATTAAAAATGAATGCAGAGTGATTTTGTCTAATTTAATTTTAATAAATATCAAATCACAAAATTTTTGGGAATAAAAATTATCCTAGATAGATCTAATGATGAAGAATCCAGGAAAATTATCAGACCTTAATTTTAAAGTGAAATGAACCTATTAAAAAAATTAAGGAAATCACCAATTAATTTATTTAGGCCTCGAAATGCGTGCAAATGAGATGAAATTTTTATGCAAGGTGCATCTAATTATCCTAGAGCTAATGTGATTTTTTTGAGAATTTTTGGATTTACAGAGAATTTACTGTTAATTAAAAGGTGAAATTGGGCAAAATATCACAGAAATAGACCAATTAATTAATTAAAAATTCTATAGATATCACAAAATTATGCCAAGTGTCACATAAGATAAAGGACAAGTTACACTACAAATGCAATTTTTGGAATTTAAAAATGATGCAAATGGACGCCTAAATATGCGTGCAAAGACAGGGGTATAACTGCAATACAAAAAATAAAAATTACATAAAAATAAATACGCTGACAGGGACTTTTATGCAATTACCTAGAATGCAGGGGGTGGAATGCAAATTCTCCACTAACGCATGTCCTCCTCACGTGGGGGCGCTTCACAGGGACTGAATTGCAATTTCTGAAACTTCCAGGGGCCTCCGTGCAATTTGCCCAGGCCGCGCGTGCTCCTCACGTGGGGTACCCTAGGCTCAGATGACTTCGGTGGCTCGGGACGAGGCTCGGGTGCCCTGGAGGTTCGGCTGGAGGCTCGGAGAAGCTTCGGGTGGTCCGAGCCTAGAGGTCGGGGAAGAGGCTCGGATCGGGGGGTTGTGGCGCGATCTGGACCATTGGATCTAGATTGATCCAACGGTTGCTGCTGATGACGACGTGGTGTGATCAATCCCGTTGGATCACGGATGATCCAACGGTTGCGGAGTGAGGCGACGTGGCTGGCTAAGCACCGCTGGATCTAGATGGATCCAACGGCCCGAGGTTGCTCTGGCTGATGGTGACGTGGTTGAGCTACAACCGTCAGATCGAAAAGGATCCAACGGATTTGGGATGCTCCGGTTGACTGTGACGTGGCTGGCTTCGGACCGTTCGATCAAGATGATCGAACGGTGGCTGGACGTCTTCCCCAACGGCCCTCCGCCTCCTGCGGAGGAGTAGGCGGGGCTCCGGCGAAGCGGAGCTTGCTCCGCCCTGACCTCCAGGCGTTGGTGAAGGTCGCGGGAGACTCTGAAGTAGCTCGGAAGACACGGGGCGAAGTGGCGAAGCCTCCGGTGGCTTCAGGAGCGGATGAGGAGCGCCTGAGCACGGTGGCGGTGAAGCTCGAAGGGAACTCCGATGAGGTTCCGGTCGATCAAGAAGATATCACCTGCAGGGGTTAGATCTATAGCCGAAGCACGTGGTGTGTATGTGGAGTTGTGCTAAGTGAACGGCGAGGCCTAGTCGGAGTGAGGGGTGTCCAGCGATGGTGCTCCGCCGAGGTGGCGGAGCTGGAGTCGATGAAAGCCGAGACACGGTGTTTGAGGGAACGGACGGGTGCGCGAAGATCGGAGCTCTGTCGCGGATCTCGGAGAGGTGAATGTGGAGCGAGAAAATGAAGGTGGAAAGTGAATTAAATCGGAGAAAAGCAAAGAAAAATAAAGAAGAGATCAGAGGAGGATGGAGGGGGCTACCTGGGGATTGGAGCTCAGATTTGAGCTCCAGGTCTTCGCTCAAGGGGTCGGTAGAGTCCCGAGCTCGTGCAGCTTCGTGGATGGAGGCTGCGGCACGGCGGTGGCGGCCGTAGATCTCGCCAGAGAAGACGCCTGTCTTCGCTCGAAAAATCACTCAATTGCTGTCACCAATCGAACGCTCTGAGCTCAAAGAACCTCTCTGGAGTGGCGGATGGGCGTGAATGTGGCCGGAGGGCGAGTATTTATAGGGCGAAGTTGATGGGTTAGCTGGTGACAAGGTGAGGTTCATGGTCGCCGTGGAGCGTCTCTGGTGGACGTCGTGGGAATAAAGGGAGTTGGCGAGGATGAGGGAGAAATGGGCTCCATCATGGCGGTGTTGGCGGTCGGAGAGGGTGGCAGGAGTGGAGGCGAAAATAGAAAGGGGCGACGTCTCGCGCAAGGGCGAGATCGTGGGAGGGAGGGCGACCGGAGGTGGAAGACGAAGAACGGCAGGGATCAAGAGATGAGGGCGAGATCTGAAGGCGCAAGACGCGCCGCGTGGCGAACTGTGGGAGAGGCGCGAATGGGCGGATCAGATCTGAGATGGGAAGTGATCGAACGGTGGTGGTGTGAAGCTGGAAGATGCGGTTAGGATGAAGGGACGGAGGCGCCATCGGATGGCGCCTGATGTGCCACATGGCGAGAGGAGAATAAGGCGGATGTGAGTGGCTGTGATGAGGCCCTGGAGAGATCTAACGGTGGGAATAAAGGGCACACGTGGAGGTGGCGCCACCGTTGGATCTGGATGAAGATCCAATGGCTGTGGGCGCGGGAGGCTGAGGCAAGGGGAGCGGGCTGCGTGGCGCAATCAGAGGGCACCACGTGGCCAGCTATGAATGGCTGAGAGAAGAAATGAAGTTAGAGAGAGAAGGAGGCCGAATTTGGAAAAACTCAAAACATGAAAGTTATAGATCTTGATGATATCTACAAGTTTCATGTTGACCAAAAATGGAGATGAGGTCAAATATGATACAAAAATACATGGATACAAATATACACCTATATAGTATACATAGAGGCCCAAAAACCCAACTTCTTCCTACGAGCTCCAAATTGGATGAAATTAGTCTCATTTTAAAGGTCTTTTAATGTGTATTAATATGAAGGTGAGTAGACCTATTTTGGAGGTTGTATGAAGGAATTATGGGCTTTCTAAGATCCAGAGGTTCTAGGGCTTTATTGGGTGCTTTTACAAAGGAGATTTCTGACCCTCTTCCTTATATTATTAACTAAAGGTATATATATTATAAGGGAGGTGTTATTTTATAGGTGGATATTTACAAGTGATCCTGGCTTCTTATTTAATGCAATATGAGTGCTAAAATGCCTATATTATGAATGCATGTATGAATGCTAATTATGCATTGTAAAGGGAGATATGCATCTATTTACTCGGGAACAAGACTCTATTTTCAACTTTTAGAGTGATGAATCACAGATTCATCACCCTCACCTAGTCTCGCTTGCACCGTCTCATTTTCTTCCTCTTCTGGTGAGGATCGACTTATCGTCTGTTGGGATAGGGCACACGGGCATCGACTACTAGGTAAAATACATGTTCCTTTGCCTCCAGTGGCATCCGCTCCAACTAGAAACTATATCAAAAAAGGGTTGGTGTAGCCTTTTGAAAGAAGGCTGAAGCTTTCAATACTAGTTGGAAGGCGCTTTAATCTAGTCCCACACGAATTTGCTTGGAAAGTCATGTGAGACTATGGAAATTCATACTTTCATGCAGGATTCACGCATTACCTTTCGTCTTTCGAACCGAATTTGATTTTGGGAGAAGTTCGAATCCATAGAGTTCAGATATTGATCGGTCTTGGTTGGACATGGTTTACGCGTTATTGGTTCCCAGAAGAGTTAATTTATCAATTAGCGTCAACCTTTTTGACCCTACATTTGGACTCGTATTTTGCTCGTACATACACAATCAATGGAAGCCTCCCTGACATATGTTGCAACATCCCCAATAACATGCTCTTACTTCGTCTTTCCCCCGGTTATCAAATTTATTGCTTTTCGATCCCCAGTTACTATGCGGGAATAAAGGACGAAATATAATCGATTCCTCCATTTAAGTGGTTCTCGCTTCTTTTTCTTGTTCCTAGCTCCACCTCGGGTAGTTCCCAATGTTGGGCACTTTCCATACTTCATGGGTGCAACATCAACGGAGTCGCTCATGATCAAGTTACAACCTAAGATATATGATCATATTATATTGACTCTGCATATTTCGTTCATTCTATCGATATGTTCCCAGGTACATATCATTGTGATATGTTTGCCAGAGCCAAGGGGTCTTTCAGTGGTCACGAACAATCGCCGTTTTTTGATGGTTTTGCGCATCTCACTGTTGCTCTTTCCACAACAAAAACAACCATCTCGTTCTTTCCTTTCTTCGGTGCTACCTTTTTCTTTCCCAATGATGGGGTTGGATCTACCCTTAAGGTATGTGAATAACTCTGGAGTCAATTAAGTCAAAAATATTGGAACCTCATGGGACAAGATACGGTCATGGAGTTGATAGAGAAATGCAGGGAACCCGGTAGCACCAGAAAATTATGTCTGGCTATTGGGAAGAGCTTGTTCCCATGGAGCCTCCACTCTCCAATGACTTTGTAGAGATGAATGAGGGCGATTGTCTTTCAATGGATGACATGAGACTCTAATTTTCGCCAAACGAAACACCAGGTATGCCACATGGGCAAGTACTATGGTTTTTAAGTGGAGATGTCTATGCCTTCCCGCAAGTGCCAAAAGCAGCATATAACAAAGGCATGCTGTTGGCAATCAAGGAACATGAAGACATAGTTGAAAAGTGCATGGATAGCATATGGAAAGACATACTAGGGGATTAAAAAGTAGTCCCATCAGGGGTCTTGGAAGATAGCTTAAAGCACGGGAGTGGATTTCACGCAAGACCCTGATTTCTAAAAATTCACTATATATTTTAAAAAGAAAATCAAGAAAATATAAGATATTTATGTATATTCTTCCTACGTAACCAAGTAGCCACACGATCATCTAGTGATGTCGATCACTTGGCAACTAAAATTAACTCACAATATGTAATATAAGAATTAGATCTTTACTTTTTTCATTATATAACACATTTTAGAAAAGGGATTTTATACTTCTTCCACTCCGAGTTCTAGTAGTTACGTTTATGCCCCTAATTTTTTGCGATAACAATCGTACCCCTACCCTATTGCACTGTTAACATGCACACTCATCCTTCCTTTAGTGAACCAACTAAAAGACAAACCAACCATGGTTCATTCAAACCAAGGTCCGTCTAAAAAAGCTTTCAGTTACACTTGTTCAATATATTGTTGCATTCTCCAAATCCAAAGATGTAGGGAGTTCTAAGCATAGTACACCACCATGGAGTACGGATCTTGCAACTATCATTACCACCTTCAACAACAGAAGCGACCCCTTCGATCTCGGATCTGATCTATGCCTTGTCACCTTCCAATCCTACAACACCTCCAAGCCTCATTTATGGCGGAAAACATTACCATCTCTCCTTTAAAATTCTAAGGTTTTTTATATGCATTAGTACAAGATTAAAACTTGATCTCACCTCATAAATGTTCGATAGTGGAAAATATGTTAGTGGGTTGGATGGAGCTCCTGTTGATGGCAGAGGGGTTGTCAAACCAGAAAATCCACACATTTTTAGATGGTAGAGTCATGGTGCAAAGGATTTGAGTCTATTGATGCTCGTCAATTGTGAGTTGTACAGTGTGATCTCACCCCTCCTCGACCTCATCGAGGTCCCGATTCCAGTAAGCAAACCCAACATAGGTTGGCCGCCTCTCGATGATGTAGGCCGAGATGCCTGCCATGGGAGATGGAAGAATGGGATCGCTGAGAAATTTGGGTGTTACAGGAGAAGGGGAGAGGAGAGATGTTTCTTTCACTTGCGGGATTGAACATGGGGTGGAACAACGATCACAATAGGTGTGTAAGGGCTCGGGGATGATCATGGTAGAAGGGGGTTGCAGAGGGGCGAGGCAAGGGGGATTAGCGAAGGGGGTAGAGGGGATACAAGGCAAAGGGAGTTGTGAGTCTTCGACAGCAGGCTGAAGAATTGTGAGGGCTCGGAGCAGGAGTGAAGGGAGCTGAGGGCAAAGGGGCCGGGGGCTCGGGTTAGAGGGGAATCAATGTAGGGGAAGAGTGATCATGGTGGAGGAGCGGGAGGCAGTGGGGAAGGGGGGCAGGGGAGGTCGGAGAAAGGGAGAAGATGAAGTGGGGAGGCGAAATGTAAGGGTACAGGAGGTTAACGGGGAGGTAGTGGGGAGGGTGATAGAGGAGGTCAACTAGATGAGCAGCGATGAAGGTATGAAGGAAGGAGAAGAATAAGTAATTACACATCTTTATTCTTTCAACACTGCTTGTGCTCTTAAGTTAACGTCCCTTTGAGAAATAAAGGATGGCAACTAACTCGAGGGGCATAATTGTTAACAGTCAAGAAGCTAGAGGCACAACTTCATTGGAAAAAGATAGGGGCATAAGTGTAACTGCAAGATCTCAGAGAGACATAAGTGTAAAAATCCTTCTAGAAAGAGTACATCAGAGCAATTTATACACATTCTCCCCGAGCATACAACTTCCACTTAAATTGGAAGACAACTAATTTGTGGATCCCAAATCCTAAAAAGTCATTTGCATAATAAAGTAGCAAAATTTAAGACCATCGATGTTTTAGGTTCCAAATCTTCAACACTCTAATTAAAACATCAACATACACACATTCAATATAAAGATCTTTTCAAGTCCAAGTTTTTTAGCGTGATATTAATATCGCTTAAAAAATCACAATGTAAACAAGTTAGCTTATTTAGTGTTTGAACCTAGATGTTTAAAATGATGCTACATAGCAAGAGCAATGAATAAAATATAACTAAATGGTAAAAATGGACAGCAGACATGCCAACAAGATGGCTGCTAACACTATGAAATAATGGTATTCCTGGTGTACCAACATGCTGTGAGGGATATGGGGCATATGCAACCGATATTGTTATGGTCTTTGAATCTGTGGGTACCAATAGTCAGCACCCATGACATGCTCATACCTACTATAAATGCAGGTGCAATATGGATAACATGCAATCATATTCTGAAAAAACTAATACACGTGTCAGGCTTCGAACCCAGGCATTCTACATAAAGATGATCAACGATGACCAGCAAGAGCTACATGTATATCTAACGCGTGATAATACACATAAGCCAGTGTAAAAAAATCAATGTAATAAGCTCGGTTAGATAATTTTAATGCACAGGACTGGAAATCTGGCATGGCTTAACAGTTTAATGAGTTAGGCTGGTGAACTCTTACAAGCAGCCACGGAGACAGCCTTTCCAATCACGTCACTTTCGCCTAGATCTAACTATATAGTGAGAGAGAGATTTATCTTTCATTATCTTTTATGTATTTTCTCTCTCTTTCGTCTCTATTATGTAATATGCCCGATAGGATTTCTCATCTCTATATAAGAGAGCCCTATGGCCCTTCATAATGCAAATCATACTTTTCTCTCCACATGGTATCAGATTGACGGTCCTAGACCAGAGCTCTGATGTTCTCTCGCCTCTCCCACACTTGTCGACCACTCTCCTCTCTCTCTTGTCATCGCCCTTCCACCTTGTCGTTGGCGATCTCCCACGTGGACCAAAGGGCTCCTAACAGCAGTCCTTGCCACCACCTGCTCTCCCACGTGATCCAAAGGCTTTTCGCACCACCACCAAGCAGCGGCAACCAGCCCCAGCAACACCGCCTAAGGCCTAGCAGCACCGCCAAAGGCCTGCTGTGGCCTTGTGTCACGTCCTAGGTGTCGCCTAGGCAACGTTCTCGCGGCATACACCCGCTGGTTTTGCGGTTCTAGGCCCCGGGATCTTCAGGTCTCTTTTTCCCAGTGCTTTCTTCGCGTTCGAGGCCTGGAAAGGTCTGATTTTTGCAGGAAAGGAGGTGATTTCAGACTCATAAATCACCCCGCTGACCCTAGACAGTCCACAATATTGATGGGAACGGCTGTGACATGAGTCTGCACACACGTCTGATCGAGTAGACATATTCACATCAGTCATACTAATCTCGAGACCCAAGCGCATCCTTTCCCGACTTCATCGTCATCATGTTAGAAAACAAGATCGATCTATCATCTTTGGATGCTTTCGAAGGTCTGGCGCCCATCGTGAAGATGGATGGGGCCAACTACGAGTTATGGTCATGCAGTTCACGAACCTTACACAGTGCAATGGGAAGAAGCACATTCTAACTGAGGATGAGCCATCCGACAAGATCGGAGTCAATGCCTCTCGAGAGCAAGATGATGCGTACGCACGTGCCTGGCTATCCCATACTTCTTCCATGGAGATAGCCAATGATATCATGAATCAGCCAAGTGCCAAGGCAATGTGGGACATCCTCGCCACCAAGGTAGCAGAAGTCGGCAGTCGGAACTTGATCGGCAGAGTTACTGACTAAGGATTAATCGACAGTTGGGTGACTAATCAGAATTAGTTAGACTTTAATCGATTTTGATTTTTTTAGTATTTTTAATATATAAATGGTCTAGTGGTAGTGTAGCGTGCCTACCAGCCAAAAGACTAGGGTTCAAATCCCCCCTTGTGGGGGTTGCGTTAGGTAGTTGACAACCAACTAAAAAATACTTGAATCTTTCAACATGGATTTGGGCAATAATCCATGTATCCGACCATACTTATAGTGGGAGAAGGCTTTAATATTTTTATTTTAAATATATAAATCAATTTTTATACATATATTCTTATATATTTGTATAAATAGACATTTTCAAATTTGTAAGAATTTAATAAAAAGCAGTTGAAGCAAAAGAAGAAAAAAATAATCAAGTTAAGATCAAAATATTTGCTACATAGCACGTGCTAATGTTTAAAAAACAAAAACAACACATCGAAACATGAACATGCTTAATGAGAATAAATCTAGCTAGTGGCCATTCATCATCATCAATGTCATCATCTAGATCAAGCCCTTCTTCTTCATTATCGTCTTCTTCTTCTTCTATGTCTTCAAGTTGTAATTCCTCTTCCTCATTCATCGGCACAACATTTGAGCTCAAAGATGAAGCTCCCTTGCCACGTTCACCTCGTTGGCACCTTCCCGATTCCATATTCTCTTTGACAATACTATCATGTGCTACGGTACCTCAAGTCAATCTGGAACCTGGAAAAATCTCCTCAACCTAATCTTATACATTGAGATCTCTGGTCCTAATCGTAATTATACCACCAAATAGCAATTAAATACAGAATTAGTTAAGTTAATAAGATCAAAGATGATTCATATGATATTTTTTTGAGTAAAAAGGGGGTGATATCTCGAGTTGGGACTCACCGCGTAAAGCCATTATATTAAAAAAAAGAAAAGAGACATGCATTACCTTGTGGACCAGAAATGATAAAGAGAAAGACAGTAAGCGATTACATTTTCTGAGTAAACTGATTTTTGAAAATTAGATCATTTCTTCCTCCCCAGATTGCCCAAAAAGCTGCAAACATCAGAGCACAGTCGTCCGTCGAGTTTCTCCCCACTGACCTAACTGACCTCCAAAATTCGGTCGATCCACCATGCAAAACCCACGACGCCCCAACCTCCTTCCAAACTTGCTCCGACAAAAGACAACTGAAAAACAAATATTCCGCATCCTCCGCCTGTGCGCCACATCTATCACACAGAGTATCCGGAATGCCAAACAACATGCCCCTTCTTGCTTTGTCACACAGTCGCTAAGGCACCACAGGAAGACCTTCACTCCGCACGGGATCTTACTTGCCCAAATTATCATCATATCTTGCTTCAAGTCTGGGTCCAGGTCATCTATGCTCCCCCTGAACACCGAATACGTCCTCTGCCCCCATCCCATACGAAATGATCCATTCCCTGAGATATACAAAGAGAGGGCATCTCGGATCGCAATCTAAGCAATTCCTCCATTCGTTGGTCCGCAAGTTCAGTCAAAAACTGAGGGATCCATGAACCGGACTCACCAGCTTCTGCCACGAAACATCCCTTGGTTGCCGTCAAAGTAAATAGCCTTGGGAACCTACTGCAGAGTACTCCATCCCCCGTCCAGTTGTCCTGCCAAAACCGAAAGACTTCCGGCCCTCACCTTCGGTATCAATGTCGGCCCCAGCTGGGGTAAAACATCTCGAACACTACTCCAAAGGGAAGATTCAAACCGTGTTCTTTCTGCCTCAAGAGAGCCCTTGACGCCATAAATGGCGCACAACAGTTTGATAGCCAACCTATCTGTAACCTCAAATCTGAACTACCCACTTAGCCAAAAGCACTTTATATTCATGCAGTTCACATCCCGAACTCCCAAGCCTCCTTCTCTTCCCTGCTTCGTGAGCTCCTCCAAAGCCAGATGATTCACATGATATAAATTGAAAACAATGACCGGTATACCCAGATCATAATTCTTAGCATCTCTCAACCGCTGTGTCAAGGATAATGGCTTGCCAAACTCTCTCCGACCAAGTCTGTATGCAGAAAGAAACTTCATGGTGATTGTATCTTGTATATCCAAATCTAGATAAATCTTTCCATGCAAACCCTGAAACCTCTTCTCACCACAATATTTGGATCACCATGAAACTCCATGTAGAAGAAGAATAGGTTCAAATAATATGTCGCTGGATGCAATGGAGTATCGAGCCTTCATGTGGTCTTGGAGGTAACAACATCCACAAAAAACTTATAAGATGACTCCATGCTATTGAACGATGTCATTATCTCCTGCTTGGCCTCTTCAAGCCCTCCGTAGACAAAGTCCATGGATGGGCATCGATCTGCATCAACTACACGCAGTGTTGCAGAAGACGGTATTCGGTATTCAGTCGGAGGGGTCACTGAATAGAGAATAATCGGTATTCGGACGACTATTCGGAATTATTCGGTTTTGTATTTTTTAATATAAAAATTATTTATAATACATATATTCTTATATTTTTATACATATATGGTCATTATTTAACATGAATCCAAGATAAAAGTGCCAATCAATATAATAGACATATAGAATTTGACATGTATGGTGATACCGTGGTAAAATGTAACCCATAAATATTGAAAATTGAAAATAAAATAAAATAAAATATGAAGAGTCAAACTCCAGTCGGCCTCATAGTCGGGCCAGTCGGCCGAATAGTCGGCCGACTATTCGGTCGGGCCGACTATTGGCCGACTGGAGGTCTGTTCAGTCAGGTACCCCATCGCACCGCATAGTCGGACCGACTATTCGGGATAGTCGGCCGACTATTGCAACACTGACTACACGCAATAAACAAACCGAAGGTGTGAAAACTCGGATAGTATATGTTGTATAGTTCCGGAATGTAAGGCTGAAGACTATGGAACTCGATGTTTCTCCCTTTTTGATCTCCCATCATTTGCAGTTCCTCCACTCGTCTAAGGATAACATCCTCAGCTTGTCTCTTTTCTCATTACGGCTTTCAAGAGTGAGGAAAGTGGTTGCAAATCTCGTTTGCCCTAATCTAGCAATGTCCCTCTTATTTGTGAACTCCCGCATTAAGCTTAGAGTTTTGGTGTTCGAGTAAATGAAAACCGCGAACCTCTTTGCCTTTGTAATGAAACTTCTTACCTTCGACTCTTTGCTTTATCTCCTCCAAAGCAAGATCAACGGAATACACAACACACGAAGTCCACCATATCTGCGGATATTTCGTGAGCAACAATCTTCCTCTTACTACATTGGCGGAAGTATTATCCGCAACAATCTGAACCACATTTTCTACTCCAACTTCATTCAAACACTCACCCACCAACTTAAAGATACACTCCGCAGTGTATGTCTCATCGGAGGCATTTATGGACTTCAAAAATGAAGTATCTAAGGTGCAATTGGTATTTATGGACTTCAATCCTTGGACAATAGTTTGTCACCAAGGACCTTGGCGAGCTACGATACTTCCTATGCCTTGAGTTCGCAAGAAACTAGCAAGGTTTTGTTATGACCCATAAGGAGTATGTTACATATCTCCTTTCAGAGGCATACATGACAGATTGAATACATACCATTACTCCCATGCATCCCATCATGAAGATATATGATAATGATACAGAGAAGTGGACAAGAGGAGATACAGAAAGCTTGTTGGGAAGCTACTTTATGTGACTATTATCAGGTCAGATATCTCCTTTACTGTGAGCAAAGTAACCCAGTTTATGGAGCATCCAAGACATGCCCATATAGATGTGGTTCACATGATCCTGAGTTATATGAAGTCATCTCAGGTACAAGATTATTTTCTAGCAAACGGAAATCCCTTGCTATCACGGCATGTGCAAATGCAAACAACACGGGATGCCTCAAGGATAGCAAATCTACCTCTGATTTTGCAGTATTCATAAGGAGCTCCTTGGTGGCATGGAAGAGCAAGAAGCACATCATGATTGCTAGATCTATTACCGAGTCAGAGTACAGAGACATGGCACACTGGAGCGCTGAGATGATGTGTCAAATACATTCTGACAGACTTAGTTGTTAACGTGCTTCTTCCTATGTAGTTGCAATGTGATAACCGGGATACTCTTTTCATTGCCAACAACGCATTCCATGAGAGGACCAAACATATCAAGATAGATTGTCATTATACATGTGATATGATTCAGAAGGATTTTATTTCTTCTTCCCACATCAGCTTGTGGAAGCAGACAATAGATGTTTTCACCAAGGCCCTAACCAGAGAGTTATTCTAGATATGTTGTTTCAAATTGAGCATTTTTGACATTTATGCTACATCTTGAGAGGGAGTGTTAAGAGATATATGTATTTTCCTTATCTTTTATGTATTTTCTATTTCTTTATCTATTATGTAATTTGCCCTCTGGGGTTTCTCCTCTCTATATAAGAGAGCTCTATGACCCCTTCATAACGCAATTCATAATTTTTTCTCTCTACACGCTATATTTGCAAAAGGTTATATAATTAAACATTTAGTGACGAAGCAACAGCAATGAAAGATAAACAGTCACCGAGATTTCTGTCCAAAGACAGGAGAAAAAGTAGATGTCTTTCACCAAATTGATTGTGATCAGCCTGAGACAAGCAGCTGCAAGTATATAGAACTCAGAAGTATTATAAAAAGATTCTAGATGTTGAATATAAGCATGCTAACTGTTTCACAGATAGCCAAAAAGTGCATTACCTTCATTTTAGATGAGGAGCATAAGGAGCAGGGCAAGGAGATGCAGAATGATCAGGTAGCTGGTCAATAAAATCAAATGTAGCCTGAAGGCAAGCATGCAAAATCTTCTTCTCTTGTCTCAGCAGTTGGGTTGCCACTCTTTTCTTAGGTTCCACATCTGAAGCTTCCAACTGTTTATTACGACGTAGCTGAGTTCTCAACGAATCTCCCTTGAAAAAATAATCATTAGTTTAAACCAAAATCAATAAATCTCACCAGAGCTTCATCTTCTATTAGCGTGGTAGGATAACCATCAAGACGAGCCTTAAAATAGTCACTTAACTGATCTAGAACAGCACGTTCCACACATGGGCTTACCTATAACAACCAATTCAATAGTTTGACTTTATAAGGAGGCACAATGCAATAACAAGAAATGGAATTAATTGGTGAAATTCGAGGTGACTAAAAAACAGCCGGAGCAAAAAGAGGTTTGATGGTAAGAGGGAAGTCTCTTTAATATAGGTATAAGACATCACATATGGTACACTTGCAAAATGCTACATGGAAAATCGGAGTGCATAGAAGCTGATTACTGCCCTCTCAAGTCTCAACATGAAGATGAAAAAAACTCCCGTTGTACAACCACAGCGCAGACAATGATACAAATGGATCACAATTATCAAGGCATTAAGACAATTTTCGCTTTTCAACAGCTCAGGATGGCTGTGAAGATTTCTAGATATGCAATCTTACAAATATTAGCTATGCCTGTTAAAAACATGTTTGTGCAAGCTTACAGACATTTCCACTAGCGTATGTGCCCTGTTAAAAATATGATTATAATTTTAGAAATGTTCCTCATAAAATCATGCCAGCTAATTCAACAGCTACCAATCTAACCAGCGACTGAAGATATAAGAAGCAAAAATATAATTAAAAGATGGTAGTCACGATTTGGAAAAGACAATGCAAGAGGGGACATTAACTTACTGGGAATGTGCAAAGAAAGTAAAACTACAACTTAGGTCCGTAGCTTATATTTGAGAGAGAAAATAGGACAAACTTTCATGAGAGGCCCATATAAAATTGTAGACAAAAATTTACAAGCTCCATGAATCATACGGAGACTTGGCATGCTCAATTACATTCTCACGGTAGAACCTCACTTCTTTGAATACAAAATCAGTCCTTACTAGTCATATGGTCCAAACTTGTGCAACCACCTTCATCTTGCCTTCCATCGAGCCCCTCCAACCATTCCCCACCGAGCTCCAAAACGAATCCATGCTATCCATTGAACATCGGGTAGGTCATATGTCGCCCAAACCTCCCTCAAACCCTGAAACTGGAAGAACATGTGATTAATGTTCTTTGCATCCTCCCCACAATGCTTGCAGGTCTCATCATACTCGGGGAAAATCTTGGCTATCCGGGTTCCCGTCATAAGATGCCCTCTCCTATAAGTCCACAGAAAAACTGTTATCCTCACGAGGGTCAACCACCCCTGCAATCTTGCACAATCTCGAGAAACCTCATCAGTAATTGGCATTGGAACAACAGAAATAACTTCATAGGCCTTCTTTACAGTGAATTTCCCATCTCTCCAGAATAGAAGTTCCGACCAATTGAAGGCTCCTCCATCATGGCGAACATGCCAGATAAACACATGAACTCTTCAGCTCTCTGATCTGAAAGCTCCATCACAAAAATTGGCACCCACGACCCATCCAATCACACATTAGAAATTCTTGCCTCCTTATCTGAGGCCAAGGCGAACAATATAGGATACGTGTCACTAAGGGCGCCTTCTTCCATGCAGTCGTCTCTCCAAAACAAGAAGCTACCACCGCCTCCGAAGCGATGTAGCCACCTCCGACAAAACATAATGGATACCCCTCCAAAATGTGGAAGGCGATGCCACGACATCTACAAGCACACACAAACCGGGAGAGAAGAAAATGATAGATTACGTCAGTCTAGAGAGAAAATCCGAACCATCACCCTAGATCCTAATAAACGACCTTGAGAGCAACGCTTTGTCATGTCTCTAATCTGCAGATCATCAAGACCCCCATCCTTGGTAGTTCTTATCACCACATCCAATCTACCAAAGCATTTCTTTTTTATCACTAGACGAAGTTTCGGAAAAAATGCCTCATCAGAGTCTCCAACCGCTTACAGACGCTTGTTGATAACTCCCTCGAAGAGAGAAAGAACATAGGAATTGCCAATAGTGCATCTTCCACCAGCACCAACCACCCCCCTCTTGACGGGCAGGATGCTTTCCACGTAGTCAGCTTTTTCTCCATCTTTTCTATAACCGACTACCAGTCCACCTGCATCAGTTTCCCACAAAATGATGGCAGACCTAGGTAGGTGATAGACAAACTTTATCTGATGGTCCTTAAAAATGCCTCAAAATGAAATAAAAGAATAATTGAATTCCAATCAAACATTGAGCATCTTAGATTTAGTTTGCTTTAAAAAACAAAAAAATGATGCCAAGAAAAGTCGATCAACTATCAACTGAGTAAAGTGTATTCAATGGCCACTCCACCAACCTGAATAATGGGACCAACTAGTAGAGCGATTTTTGCAAGCTTGACAAGCGCGGACTGAAGGTTGAGAATTTCTCCAAGTTCAATGAGGCTTTGAGAGCACTGCAACTTTTGACAGTTTCGACGATGAATGCAATCTCCCAGGGATAGAGATGGAGACTAGAAGGATATAGGGAATTGTAATGATAAGCACTGCAAAAATTGAGATAGACTACTGACAAGAAGGATGTGGCTAAAAGAGGAGGATATGAACAAAATGTCCTTTCACCTTTATGCTAGTGAGAATAGGTTGAACGAAATTAATTACAAAATGGTGGGTGTAACGGAGATGGAAGGACGGAAGGAGGTTCAGGCTTTTGTGGCTTCTTACTTCAAATAATTCACGGGTGATAACAATCATGGATTGTGAAGGTGGAACCTTTGATGTAGTGTTGCAAAAATCAACTGACTAACCCGGTTAGTCAGTCCAATTAGTCGACTCGATCATGTAACCGAGTTGACTAGGCCAAATCGGCCTATAATCAGGTGTGCCTAATTAATCAAGTGAGTAATCAGTATAATCGACCGATTAGTCGGCCGTTTTTTGTATATAGAAATGGCAGGATTGTTGGTGGGTTTTGGTCTGACCCGAATACCCATTAATGGTTAAGTGGGGACTTACTGTTTGACAGTAAACCTCTCCCATGATTTTCTCCATCGTGATACTCTAAACCCCCTCCAAAATCCACGTGATCACCTGCTACTCCTTCAATGCCGATCGTCGTCTTCTCCTCCATCGCTTCTAGTTGTTGCTCCGACGCCTCGTCGGCCACCGCGAGTCCTCCTTCGTGTTCTCCATGATTTTAAAAAATGTGCATCGAAGCGCCCGCCTCAAGCAACCCAAGTGAGGCATGCGCCTCGAGGCGCCGAGGCGTCGCCTCGGGCTGCACAGGTTTGGTACCCAAATTTTTATATTTTTATATTGATTTTTATAATATATTAAGTATAATATTAATTGTTACCAATTTAATTTGTTATATACTCATATATATTTATTCTATATTCAAAAACAACAAGATCCCCGTGTTGGTAGGGTATGATGTAATAGGGGGTTCATACAACGATTCTTCAGTTGAGTTTAGCAAATCAGATGGTTAGGATTCAAAGCATAACAATAATGTGTTAGTCATATAACACATAAAACAACATAGACATATTATATATTGTGTATGTTAATAATATATGTTAGTCACATAATTTTGCTTCACCCATATACATAAAGGGAAGTGTTATATATCAACAAGAACTTCACCCGCCAACATTAATGAGGTCATAATAAGCTTTTGTAACATCCGGATCCGAATGAACTGAAGCTCCTGTCAAGAAAAGGATGTTGCAAGCAAGTTTAGATCTCCAAAGTGGAGATATTCAAAGGTACATATCTCTCTCCTCTTTGTTCTCATTAAAGTCAATGTTGAAGTTTCTAATTCAGTTTTTTTTATGTTGCTATCCATCAGGTATTTTATCTATTGTTGTATGTTAGATAAAGCCACAAAATCCTTCCAAACTTAAAGGATCAAAGGTACAATCTTTTCCCCTCTCTTGCTGCTTTCCATGCATGGTCTTTACACATTTTGATAGTAATAGGTTGCTTGAGTGTTGTATATTCTAGATATGCTATAACTGGGTTACCATATATTATAACATGTTAGGAACAAGGGTCTTGTGGTAATCTAAAGCAATGGAAATTTGACTCTAAAATACTTGTGTATTGCATGTGGCAGAAGATAGATTGCACTTTCATCTAAATTCTAATTGTATATTCCTGGTTAATATGATGTGAATACATAAATAGCATCTCAATACTAATAATAGAAGTACAAATGATTCCCAAGAACATTTAAACCATTGTGAGATATACATGAGGGTCGGTAAAGGCAGTGATATCATGTTCTGCACAAGGGTCATTGGAACTAGAGTTTAATGTAAGGATACACAACACTAATGAAGCCTATAAAGAAGGTCATCATACTTATCTCTTGAGATGGTATACATAGAATCATGATATCATCAACATCTCAAAAGACTGTTTGATGAGCTACAAGTTTATTATGCTTTAACCAGCAACAATCTTCTCTATGGTCACTACATCTAGAAAAGTAAAATAATATGTGGCTCATCTCGATGTAAAACAATCACGGTTGTGGGCATGAGTGGACCTAATCTGTCCCTCCTATAAGAAGCAACCATGGCAGAGGTGGTCTCACCTTTCTTAGGTGTATGAAATAATATAGATAATATACTCAACTTAATATGTACCTCCTAACTAGAAAAAATCTTTGATATGGTAATCCTTTGTGACAACACGACCTCATATGGAGATTCCAGATCCGGAAGAAAAAGATCAACAATCAATGGATATCTGAACAGTCCATGTGTTGCACATACACAGACATGTCTGTAAGAATTTAGCCTTTTAAAACTAGAATTCCTAGCATAGCAGTATTCAACTAAAGATTGCGTATTCTGCTTCATTTTAAACATTAGACAAATCTGCATAATGCAAGCAAAATTCTTCTCTTCAGAGTATAGTCAACTTAAGAATCTGCCACATTTTTTTCATGGTTTTTGATGCACAATATCTATACCGCTGGAGCATATTTTATGACATAATCAGGAGATTATTTTCAATATTAAGTATTCTGAAATCTGTTAAATATATTATTATCAACTTATTTGGATTCTTAATCTCGAGAACAATCACAGAAGGTCTATTTCAACCTATTGAAAATGACGAAAGATAAAGAATTTAACTATGATCCAGCTTAATGATATCAAGATCGCGTAATTAACCCGACATTTTTTTAGCAAGGGTAGGAAGATACAAAGTAGCTAAAGGGGTATAACTCTTGGCTGGGAGTTTGATACATCCAATTGGGAGGGTTTCTCAATATCTCTTAGTAATAGTGATAAAGAATCGAAAGATGGCTACGGTGGATAAGTAAATAATAATCTCAATATGTTAGCATTATTAGAATGACTTGAGATCTAGTGGAAGAGAAGATTCATGGTGAAATTTTGCAGTGCCAGGAAGGATTGCATCGACCATCTTTTCATCTTTTGTTCATTATATTAGGGTATTTTCATACAAGAGACTTATAAAAATTAGATCAAGAGTCTTGCCACTAAATTACGAGTTAAATAACAAAAGTAAAATTTCTACATTAAATTAAATTTGAAATTCTGTTCCAATAAACAACTTATGATCTCGTGGTTTGAAAAAGGAGTTCATTGAGATATTTTCATAAATCTAGATTAATAAGCAAGCCGCCAATTGATGAGATCATCTATGCTCAATGACTGAAGATCTTTGTGATCAATCATTCAAAATCACTAAAGTATGAATCACTATTCAATATAATTATCAACAAGATACCTAGATCTGTAAAGTTGACTACATCAGAGTTCAAGAGAGGATGAGAAATTAAGTTAGTGATGATGATTCAATGATGACTAGTAATTAAAAGTGCCAGTCATGGTAACCTTTACGCCTGACTGTGCGAGGGGCCGGTGACCCTCAGCTGGGCGGAAGATTAGGAAGCCCAGTTAGGGCAGCGGCCGCTTCGTGCGCGGGTCTAGGATCCCAGTCTTTTTCTCGGTTTTTCGCGAGCGCTCGCAGTTTTTACGCATCTCTGGGATCCACATGTTTTCTTTTAAAGACCAGTTCCGCTGACCCTTTTTCTTTAGGGTACCTAGGCTGGAGGACCCTTGGTTTTTTTTTCGAGCTCGTTAGCCCGTACCGGTCGGGCCGGTTTTTCTTTTAGAGCGACTTTTCTAGAGAGTCTCTCTCACCCGTCTCAGTGGCGTAGTTTTGGAGTAGACCTATCCCTCTATCGGACCGCCCTTCCAATTAGAGGGCGAGACGGAAGAGCCTCTTTTATAGGCTACTTCATCGCTTGAGTTTTGTTTATTTTTCGCCAGCAGACTTGGCGATGCTACATCCGAATCATCCATGTATACATCTGAATCCTCTATGGCTACATCTGAATCAGTTACAGTTGAATCTGAAAAAGATACATTTGATATTGGATTGAGTCACAATTGAGTTGGCTAAAGTTGAATTACAATTGAGTTGGTTTCCGTTGAACTAGTTACTTTTCTGCCAATAATTCCTGGCAAAGAGAAAAGATCATATCATGAAAATCATCCTTATCAGACTATCTACTAGGCTTGAGAAAATCAACAAGAAAAGAATCAAAATCCCATATCCATCATATACCCTTACTATGATCAATCCACAAGATTCTTAAACATCATTATAAGCATTTAATAGAGATAATGATCATATCAGAGTCTCATCAATCACATTTTCAAGACCACTCAAACTTATATTATAATTAATAGAAAGGCAATGACTTAAATATGGACCACATGATATTGGTATATAAATGATTAATGTGGGTAATTAGTGTAGGATGAGTAGAATGGGGTTTTACATACCAAACAGCTTGAAAGCCTGTTTCATTGCAAGTAGCTTTAAATTTTAATTGTCAAGGCCAATTTACTTGCTTTCTTTTGGAGACACTAAATTCCTGTTAATTTTAATTAATTAAGATTTACTCAACATTTGTTGATGTTCTTTTCTCCCTATTCCATGGATTGCAGGCAAAATACCTGCACCGTTGTATTAGGAGAGTTGAATGTCAGTTTCTGCAGTAAAACATATCAGGTATGTATGTTATAGTTTGTTCAAGATATTTATGCTTTTATTTCTCTTCTGATAAAACTGGGATACATGTATATAATGCAATTTCTGTTGTTACATATAAACTGATATGGAAATTTATGCAATATAACCGTGACATACTGTAGTTCTGTGGCTTACTAGTTAATTTGTGAATGTCATTCAAAAAAAATTCCCTAATTTCCAGTTCCCTAATGCGATTTCTAGAGAATATGATATTACGGATGATGTGTAAACGGGTTTCCCAGATCCGAGAAGGAGCGGGCCTCACAGCTTTGCATTGTAGATGGATGACAATACGAATTAGGATTCAAAGTAAATCATGCAAAGAATATTATATATTCTCATGCTCATGGCATATATGGTGAATATGTTAGGGAATATCTAAATTTCTGATTTTGTAAATATATAATTATGCTTAATTGTATTTTATGTATATTTTCTATGTAAATTGAGGCTTACGCCTCGAGGCTTATACCTCGCCTCATCAAGGGAAAACCACCTCGATCTGCCTCGCGTTTTTTAAAACCAGGGTGTTCTCCTTGGGACATTTGTGTTCTCCCTGCAACTCGATTAGAGTTTTTTTCCAACTTTTTTCCTTTTGTTTTTCTTGTCGTGATTATCACTTTAATGATTATCTTAAATGTTATTGCTTATATTTTCTCTACTAATTATGTGTTGGTTAGTTTGTTAGGTGTCTTGAGGGTAAAAACTTAATTTTTCACGATGAAGGCATGTTGGTTAGCTTATATAACGTTAGCATTGTGTTTATTATTCTCTAAATGTTGGTTAACTTAGATATTTCTTGTTGATTTGCATGTTGGTGTGCTTGTTCGGTTATTTTAAGAGTAAAAACTTAGATATTCTTGCTGATTTGCATGTTAGTTAGCTTATATAAGGTTAGAATTGTGTCTATTATGTCCTAAATTTTCGTTAACTTAGATATTTCTTGTTGATTTGTTTGATGGTTAGGTTATTTATCTTTTGTGCTTGTTGATTAGCTTTGTTTTAGTTAATTTGTAACTTCAACTTGTGATTTTGTTTGTTGATTAGGAAATTTAACATTTTGTTCTTAACTTGCTTCATTTTTCCTTCTCTTGCTATAATTTTTTAAGCCCTTAAAAATATTAAAATTTCTAAATATATGAATATAAATGAGGGTATATCTATTAAAAATTGGTTTATATATTTAAAATAATTAAAAAATTCAAAACCGACTAATGTCCGACTAAATCCGATTACTCTCCCGACTGTCGATTAATGCTTAGTCAGTGACACTGCCGACTTCTGCAACCTTGCTTTGATGTTAAGGAGATTATTGAGGAGGTATTGACACCTCTTAATTTATTAAATCTTAGGGATTCGTACTTGTGGTTTCTTGATCTTCTTCTATAAAGATGTTAAGGGTAGTTAACGAGGATGTGATGGTTATGGTAAAGGACTTTTCAAGAGGGTGGCTTAAAAGTTGAGCTCCTTAACCACATAAAGCCACAACAAACAAGATCAAGAAGCTAATAATCATTACGCTCTTTATTCAAATCATATGCCCATAGCCAAGTTGCTAATGATTTAAGTACAACAGGTGGTGGTGGGAAACATCATCTCTTCGATACAGAGTGCCTTCATTAAGGACCGGTCTGTCTTTGAGAGTTTTGTGACGAGCTCTAAGGTGATTACATCATAGGAAAGGAGATGGACACAACATCTTCTTTGACAAGTTAATTTCCTACAAGGCATATAACACATTAGGTTAAATCAATATTAGGTGGCTCTTAAACAGTATAGTTTTCCAGATAAGTAGGTGGCATGGATGAAGCAATGCAATACTAAAATGTCCGTCTCTATTGTAAATGGGGGCCCTAAGCATGGTCCGCTACAATCGCAATGACGTGTTGGATAAGGTTGTTTTCTTGGCACCTCTGCGTTTCATGCAAGTTGTTGATGCCTTGATGATAGAGCATTGTCCCATGGGGAGATTGATTGGTTTTACTTGGGAGGGGTGCATTCCATTGTCTTTCCTCTTCTCCGGTAAAAACAATCTGCCATTTTTTCATAGATGGTGGCCGTGATCATGCTTTTGTTATTAGAGCTCTCATGGATATTTTTTGATGATGCATCACCCCTGCAGAGTAATCAACAAAATTCGTTCTGCATCCTTTTCTACATGGATAAGCTCGTTGCCTTGCATTACTGGATCTTGCGCTACGAGCCTACCTATTACACAGTTAGGCTCGTCCTTGGTTAGTTCCGGGACAATAGAAATGAATTGGGAATTAATCGTAGAGCGAATTGGAGTTTGAGGGGCGAACCTCCAAGGTGTTATTTCAAGGGGGATATAACCCTCCTGAGATCTCTCTCATAGATTATACGAAAATATTTCTACCAACTTTATTATATCTTGTTGGCATGATTAAAAAGATAAATGCCCCTAATTAAGCAGGTTAAGGATTGTTGGTCAGTTTCTATCTCCCAACATAGGTTTTGAAAGTCAATGAGAATGGAATAACCTTAACTTTTAACTACGGACTTCCTAAATAGGGAAGGTCGAGGTGTCTTCTTGGAGTCTTTTTTGCATGTCATGGTAGGACATCTTGTTTTGGCAGAATACATGCGGTTGCCCTCTCGACATTCCATGTTTATGAAGTGTGTAGTTAAGCTGAATATGCTTCTCATTGATTTCACGAGACCTATGTTGGGGATAGGACTCACAATCTATTATGGGTGGATAAATGTCTTGTCTATAGTATATTGAGGAAACGTTTTACTTCCATTGTTGTTTGTTGGCTATCTTGACACTATAGTATGGAATGGACTCCTACGTAGACCTCTTTTTCAAAAGCTGAATTCACCAACGTGCTATCTATACTAGATAAGACTAGGCCAATGGCTAGTGTTCAAGAGTGATTAAAGTCGCAAAAATGTCTAGGTTGCAACCATCTAGGGTAGCTTTTTTTTGGACGGGATAACCCAATTTTTACCCTGACTGTAGATGCATTCAGAAGACAATGGCCCTATCAAGGTCAAAAATTTACTTCGGTTGATCAGAAGAGAGTAGATCGTTTTTAGGAAAGAAGAGAATGATTTGTTAGCGAAGCCTGCGCTATTGCTAGATACTTCTTGTCCCATGTACAGGAATAGAGGAAGACATTGACCACTTGCTCTTTGATTGTCCTCTTGTGAAGGATGTATGGAGAAGGTTGTACATTCCTTGGATTCCTTGTCTTAGTTGTCCTTCTGGCATCCATTAAGGAAGGGCAAAAGAAGAGGCAGTGTCGCGATTTATATGCAAAGCTATTATTGGTATGGATTGTCCGCAGTAATATGGGTGATTTGGCTAGAAAAAATGAGGTCGTTTTAGGGTCACAAGATCTTATATGGAAAATGCAATGAAGACGCGTTGTAAATTATTATCTAACTTATTTGATCGTAGGAAAACTCTTAGGGAATAGACTTCAAGAGGTGTTAAGGGACAGACTGCATTTATACACGGCAGGTTAATGATGGACACTGGGGTTAATGCAGCTGAGATAGAGGGAGGCTTGAGAAGAAGACATGTGCATGGGTTGTTATGGAAGATTGGTTTCTCAAAAGCCTGAA
Source organism: Ottelia alismoides (assembly GCA_037367405.1). Taxonomy (NCBI): domain Eukaryota; kingdom Viridiplantae; phylum Streptophyta; class Magnoliopsida; order Alismatales; family Hydrocharitaceae; genus Ottelia; species Ottelia alismoides. Next base: position 434,420 of record JAZKJV010000172.1, read on the forward strand.
ACATTGTTGGCATGAGGTTCCTTTGGTCCTCGCTCCATAAGCGAGACTTCTTGACGCAGTGTGGAACAAAAAATTAGGGAAAATTAAAACTTTCATCCATTCAATTTTTTCCATTACAGTTTTAAGTCCGTTAATTAGAGTCAAACTAAATTATGATCAAGTTAATATTATTTATGGTTAATTGAGTACATTAGAATTTCTATTGAAATAACAAAATCGTGGGTAATCTCTAATTGATTATTTTATATATTTAGAGTACAATTAGGATTTTATTTGATTTGATAATTTATTCACTTTCTATTTTTGTAATACCACCCCTCCTATACGAAGGGGATGGTAGTCCAATGTTTTAATAAGTTGAAGTTGAATTAAACTTGAGATTTATCTCATTTATCTATCCCTCTTTTCTCCTTCTCCCTCCACACGATCTTTGCAATTATTCCCCAAATTCCTTGCAACTAACGAGTCTTTTCTTCCTCCACTCTCCAATTCCTTCTATCAAATATTTTTTCACCATCGAAATTTTCTATTTGCATCACTTTTCATATATACGGATAGTGTAGATGAAAAAACTGTGTAACCACTACAAATATCGTATGTTGATTACAGGTCCTCTAGAGGGCATACCTTCTAAACGTGGATGGTGGTCAGGCAAGAGTATCCTTGTACCCATGTTGTCCGTGATTGGACCGATGATTTGGTAGTAATAGAGGATTATTTTATGAGAAAAGATCGGGTGGCCTCTCAAGATGGGAACCACATCAAAATAAGATTATGTAGATATATATATATATTTATTTATGTTACCATTTTTATTTCTTCCTCTTGGATTGTTTTCTTAATCCTCTTTACTTTTGTATGCTTTATGTAATTTACCCATAAGATGCTCTCCTATATAAGAGAGCCTAGGGTTACTGGAATAAACAAGTTGATATTTTCTTCCAACATGGTATCATAGCGGTAGTCCTAAACTGGAGCTCTCATACCCAACCCTAACCCTAGCCCTCCACTGTCCAACCTCTATGTGCCGCCACAACCAGCTGCTCCCAGCCACCTGCGACTCTGCCTGCGTCACCTCCCCTTCCGCCACAACCCCGGCTCCGCCTGCGGCACTTCACACATCGCTTCAACCACATGTCCCCCCCCCCTGTGGCACCGCCGCCTCTCGGGTTAGCCGCTCCCAACGATCTCGCGGGTCCCAGACGCATCTCACGGCCCCGGCTGCATCTAGCGGCTTCATCCTTGCGGGTCCAAACCACATCTCAACCCCAGCCGCATCCAACGGCTTCGCCTTGCGGCCCTAGCCGTGTTCTAAAGGTGTTGCCAGTTCCTTATGAAGTTGGTTGCGATATAAGTCTACATATGCAACTAACTTCCCTTGTGTTCGTGTAGACATTGTTGGACATGCGAGCCCACGGCGAGCCATTATGCAATAAATGTTATTGCGAATATCATTCCCTGATCTGAAATGAAGAATAAATAATTGGCATAATAGGTCCCTTAGTGCAATTAGGCTTATGTACCATGGCCATCTTAATGATCATACAGCTGTTGATTCAAGTATTGAATCATAGAGGCTGGTGCGTAGATGAATATCTAAAGAGTTAGATTGAGGACTCATCGAGCACCATCAAATGATTGTTAAGAGATGATCTCTAGCCTGAGAAGGAGATGGCAATCCTTTCTCAGTTAGGCTGATATCTGACCGACCTCTTGATGCAGGTCCTCTGCATAGGAATTGAGATTCGGAGGTGTCAGATTAGTTAGGTCAAAGAGTTGACTTAACGAGATCGAGATAACCAAAGTCCTATATCGTATGCTGTCATGATATAGGCACGCATCCTCTGACCGGAGACAGATGTGTTACTATATTTCTGAGTATGTACATTTGGCAGACCAATAGGTTGATGACCTAATCAAGGTCTATACACCGACGCGCTGGTGTGCATGCAAGGGCATATGAGTAATACGATCTCTCAAAGGGATCAGACAGGTTCATTACTGAACCGGAAGACATGAGCTCACTCACGAGATATTGGGAAGATCAAATTCCGTGCACGGTCGTCTCGCTTTGGAAGCTTGACTGAATTTGTAGGCTTGATATATACTTTTGGAAAGTATATCATCAACACCTGGGTATGATATATGCTTTTGGAAAGTATATGATCGATACCAACTCCCAATGATCGAATGAGAAACTTAATGATAAATCCCTGAAGTAGACAGTGTAAAATTGATCTTATACTTCGGGATTATTCTAGGTCTTCCAGTATGCAGGATGTACAGGTATTGGGAATACCAGAGGGTGATGTGAGCATAAATGATTGTATAACCATGACGCTTCCATTCCTAGGGAGTGATGAAACGGGTCTGCATTTTAGTGACTCAATATCCAAGTCACTATACATGGAACAATACAATCGCCATGTCCTTATCTCCAAGTATTCGCGGAAAAAGCGCATTATCCTTGAAAGAGTTCATGGATAATTCTATTGTTGATATATGTATCCGAGCATTGAGAAAATGGATAATGAAATGTCATTTAATTATCATGAATAATATGAATTTGATTCATATTATAAGGAGAATTATCTTAGATAATTAAATGTGATTTGATTATCAAAGATGTGAATAATGTGAATGTGATTCATATTATTTGGGCACGTGAGAATGGAGATCCAAGATGATTAAATGTGATTTAATTATTATGGATAAGAATAATGTGGATAGTAATATCCAATTATTCATAATATATTATAAATGTGATTTATAATGTATTAGAGAGAGCTAATTATAATTTATATTTGTTGATTAATTATTAATATGTATTGGATACACATTGGTTAATTAATTAAAAATATAAATTATATTTTGTTTTGGGTTGTGAATGTGATTCACAATTTTCCAATGGCAAGAATGGAATATTCTCAAGATTAATTATGAATTATTTTTGGAGAATAAAACTCAACAAAAGTTGTTGGTTTAATAAAGGAGATTACCATGGAGATATGCAATCTCATGAAATCTCATGAGATTGCCCTCCCACTTGTAATCAAGTGGACGGCCACCATAACCAATATGGAAATTGGTGGTCGTCCACCATGTTGCATATGGAGGCAAACTCCATGTTGGTAATCTCCCTTATTTGATTGATTTAATTTTTGGATTGATGTATATTTGATTTATCAAATATATTTGATCTAAATTAAATCACAAGTTGTTGGCTTTTACCAACAACAATCTTGACCATTGGATTGACATAAATCAATCTCATCCATTGATTTCATATGTCCCATGGATTGAGATCCATGGATCCTAAAACCCTATAAATAGAGAGGCATGCCATGCTCTCTTGTGACACAATGCTTGAGTAGCACATCTCTCTCTCTTTCTCTCTACACGCCTACTCTCTCTCCCTCTCATGTGGTCGTCCACCATGGATGCCCTAGAGAGGTTATCCATCGCCGCAGCATCGTCGTTATGCTGCACAATCATCTGCTCGTGGATCTCCGTCTCCTTCGGTGCGCCTCGCTCGTGAAGAAGACGTCGGATCTCGTGTGTCGAGATTAGGAGATCCGCCGCTTGGATCATCAACATGGATTGCGAGAAGCACGCGATTCATCCCCGCACTCGCAAGCGTCTCCTCAGATGGATCGGACTTGAGACAGGAGGTCTCTTCGTTTAGAGACTCGATCGCAACCATGCTTCAAGAGGTAATCCTATTACTTGTTTGTGGTTTAGACGAAACGATCCGAGAAGTGTTCTTGGATCATGTGGTTTCGTCGCATGAAAAAAATTTTAAATTCCGTTGCATCGAGCAACTAGTGCAACTAGTCGCTCCTCGTCGTATTCGATACGACACTCACGCTTCAGTGATGCGCTTGAGGATCTAACCATATCCTTCAAGTGGTATCAGAGCCTTAGTTCGAAGGTTTTGGATATGATCCATAAAACCGAAGGCGACTTGGGTTCGTTAGGGTTGCGAAAGTTTTATCGCATTTCATTTTCGCATCTCTGTTTAGTGTAAATTTTCGGCCCTGTTTAAATTGTTTAAAAACGAAAATAACACTTGGATTTTGTTCCCCATTAAATAAGGAAACCATAGGATCTGAGTTTACGTAATTTGGATTCCGTTTGCTCGAGATATGGTTGTTTTAATGAGCATGCATTCACTGTTACGGGAACTGCGAATCTTAACGTAATTAAAGAGTTAATTACTGTTTAGAAACGCCTTGAAATGCGTGCAAATCACATAGGTTCTGTTGTAAACCAAATTAGCAAACTTTGGAAATTTACTTTGCTTAATTTGGATTTAAATTGACTGAGATATGCTAATTTTAGTAAGTAGGAGTCACTGCTGAAATTACTTTCCTAATCAAGAACTATGTGATTGTCAATTAGTGAAATTAATTGTTAATTTCATGAAATAATTATGGAAAATATTTGAGAAATATTGGATGATGATTATTTCCTTAATTGACTTGGCCTCAACCAATAATTGATTAGATTTGATCTAAATCAAAATTGAAAACACAATCATCAGACTCCTTGCTTGAATAGGATTGGGAATTTGTCTAGCAAATTTCCTTATAATCAAACATGTTTTGATTATTACTGTATGGTATAATTTTGGTTGAAGAACCGATGATCATCTCAAGTACAAAGTGATTGACTCGGCATTATTTTTTTCCCAAGACGGATATGGTGTCTAGTCAGGGATCGATGGGGTAGCGGGTTGCAACGTATGCGGTCCGTCCCACTCCCGCCGGTACTGGCCATGACATCGGGTAGGGAACGAATGATGCCTGAGAGATCATGATATATTTTTCTAATTATTAAAATTCGAATTAATACGTATTTTGAGATAATACCATATATTCAAGTAAAATCAAGTTTGTTGATTGAATTGGATTGAAAATTAATTTAATATGATTAAGTTAATTATATCCAATTAAAAACACTCTATTATAATAGATGTGTTATTTCCCTTGGAAGAATTAATTATGTGAATATGATTCATGATAATTAATTAGAATTTGAAATATGATATGGAGGATCACATAAGTGACATCCATGGTCTCCCGTCAAGGCGAAGGGTTCCGTCGCCAGGGATTGTATTGTTAGCAATGTGAGCCCGAGGCGAACCATTCCTACAATAAATGTCATTGTAATAAATGATTTATCAATAAAAGTTATTGATTTTGTTTCACTCCCTTTTCTGATATTGAATGAATGAATGCACTATAAGGTCCCTCTGTACAATAAGAGTTATGTACCATGGCCAACTTGATAATCATACAGCTGTTGATTCATTGACTAAATCACAGAGGCTGATGCTTGGATGAATATCTAAGGAGTTAGATAGAGGACTCATCAAGCATCATCAATGATTGACAAGTAGTGATCTCCAGTATGAGTAGGAGATGGCAATCCCATCTCATTAGACTGATATCTGATCGACCTCTTGATGCAGGTCCTCTGCATGGGAATATTGATTCGGAGGTATCAGTTTAGTTGAGTCAATGAGTTGACTTAACGAGATCGAGATAACCAAAGACCTATGATGAATGCTGTCACATCACAGGCAAACATCCTCTGACTAGAGACAGATATATTACTATATGTCTGAGTATATACATTTGGCAGACCAATAGGTTGATGACCTAATCAAGGTCTATACACCGGCGAGCTAGTGTGCATGTAAGGGCATATGAGTAATATGATCTCTCAAAGGGATCATACAGGTTCACTTGTGAACCGGGAGACATGAGCTCACTCATGAGGTATTGGGATTGACCAAATTCCATGCATGGTCGTCATTCTTTAGAAGCATGATATGAATTTGAAGGTAAGATATATGCTTTGTGAAAGCATATGATCTGTACCATATCCCAAGGACCAAGATTGAGAAACTTAATGATCAGACTATGAAGATGACAGTGTAAAAGTGATCTATATCTTTATGATGATCATGAGTCTTCCAGTATGCAGGATGTACAGGTATTAGGAATACCTGAAGGGTGATTTGATCATAAACGATTGTATAACCATGACGGTTCCATTCCGAGGAAGTGATGAAACAGGTCTGGATTTTAGTGACTCCTCTCAGTAGAGAAGTGACCTAATCTTAGTCCATATATTGGACATTGGTCTGAATGAGATTCAGATGCAATGAGAAGATTAGGCTTACGGTCTTGATTTAATCAAGCATCTATGAGAGGTCCATGGGATCTGGATTTGAGATGTGATCTCAATATCCAAGTCACTATACGTGGAACAATACAATCGCCCTGTCCTTATCTCCAAGTATCTGAGGAGAAATAGCATTGTTCTTAAATGGTTTAAGAACAATTCCATAAGATCTAAGCAAAGAGAAGTTGATAATTAAATGTGATTTAATTATCATGATGTATGAAGAATTATCCAATATAACTAAATGTGATTTAATTATTATGGATAAGAATAATGTGGATAGTAATATCCAGTTATTCATAATATGTTATAAATATGATTTATAATATATTAGAGAGAGTTAAATATAATTTATATTAGTAAATTAATTATTAATGTGTATTGGATACACATTGTCTAATTAATTGAAAATGTAAATTACATTTTGTTTTGGGTTGTGAATATGATTCACAATATTTCATGTCAAGATTGCAATATTCCCAAAATTAATTGAGAATTATTTTGGTGAATTAAAATACCAACAAATTGTTGTTGGAAAATAAGTAGAGAGAAAATCAAGGAGATGTGCAATCTCATGGGAATCATGAGATTGCACTCCCCATTAGGAATAGGAGGGGCGGCACCCAATTCCCTTGGGAAATTGGTGGTCGTCCCCTCTTCCATGTGGGGAGAAATATCTCCTTTGCCTTCTCTCTCCTTATTTGATTGATTTAAATTTGGTATTAATATTTATTTGATTTATCAAATAAATTTTATCAAAATTAAATCACAAGTTGTTGGTTTTTACCAACAACAATCTTGACCATTGGATTGACATAAATCAATCGCATCCATTTATTTTTTATGTCACATGGATTGAGATCCATGGATCCCAAAACCCTATAAATAGAGAGGCATGCTTGGCTCTCTCTTTACATGTTATTGTAGCACTCTTCTCTCTCTCTCTTTCTCCATACTCGACAGCCCTCTCTCCCCCTCTTCTTGGTGGTCGTCCACCATACCCTTGGTGGAGAGAATCGTCGACGCCCGCGCCATCGTGCTGCCGCTTCGACGCTCTGCGGTTCATCTTCTACTTGGAGTGCTTCGCTCACGAAGGAGACGTTCGATCTCGTGCGACGAGATCAGGAGCAACCGTGCTTGGATCAACTTCTTGGATTGCGAGGACTACGCGGTTCATCCCCGCGCTCGCAAGCAATCTCTCCGACGATCGGACTTGAGACAGGAGGTCTCTTCTCTTAGAGACTCGATCAACCACGCTTCAAGAGGTATTGCATTATACTTGTTGTGGTTATAGATGAAACGATTCGAGAATTGTTCTTGGATCATGTGGTTTCATCGAAAATTTTTTTTAAATTCCGTTGCACCGAACAACTAGTACGACAAGTCGTTCTTCGTCGTATCCGATACGACGCTCACGCTTCCGTGATGCGCTTGAGGATTTCACCATATTTTTCAAGTGGTATCAGAGCCAGGTTGACGGTTTCGAATAGTGATTCGCTAACCGAGGACGACTTGGGTTCGTTAAGGTCGCGAAAGTTTTCATCGCATTTGATTTCGCAGATCTGTTTAGTAAATAAACTGTTTAAATTGTGTAAACACGAATTTAATACTTGGATTTTGTTCCCCATTAAATAAGGAAACCATAGGATCTGAGTTTGCGTAAATCGGATTTCATATGCTCGAGATATGGTCGTTTTAATGAACATGTATGCACTGTTGCGGGAACTGTAAATCTCAACGTGATTAAAATGTTAATTACTGTTTAGACTTGCCTCGAAATGCATGAAACATCACTTGGGTTCTGTTCTAAATCAAATTAGCAATCCATGAAAATTGATTTTGTCTAATTTGGATTTAATATGATTGAGATATGCTAATTTTAGTAAGTAGGGGTCACTGCTGAAATTACTTTCCTAATCAAGAACCATGTGATTGTCAATTAATGAAATTAATTGTTAATTTCGAGAAATAATTATGGAAAATATTTGAGAAATATTAGAAGATGATTATTTCCTTAATTGACTTGGCCCTAACCAATTAATTGATTAGATTTGATCTAAATCATAATTGGAATCACAATCATCAAACTCCTTGCTTGAATAGGATTGGGAATTTGTCTAGCAAATTTCCTTATAATCAAAATTGTTTTGATTACTATAGGTATAATTTCAGTTGAAGAACCGATGATCATCTCAAGTACAAATTAATCAATTTGGCATTATCCTTTCCCGAGGCGGATATGGTGTCTAGTCAGGAATCGCTGGGGTAGCGGGTTGCAACGTATGCGGTCCGTCCCACTCCCGCCGGTACTGGCCATGACAGCGGGTAGGGTCGGGATAATGTCCGAGGGATTAAGATGTATTTTTCTAATTATTAAAATACGAATTAATACGTACTTTGAGAATAATACCATATATATTCAAGCATAAAATAAAGTTTGATTGATTGAATTGGATTGTTAATTAATTTAATATGATTAAGTTAATTATATCCAATTAAGAATACTCTAATATGATTAGAGTTAATAGTTCCCTTGGAAGAAATAATTGTATGAATGTGATTCATAGTAATTAATTAAATTTGAATAAGAGATGGAGGATCACATAAGTGATATCCATGGTCTCCCGTCAAGACGAAGGGTTTCGTCGCCAGATATTATATGTGGGAGACGCCAGAGGGTGACGAAGGTACTGAGGATGATTCGCACACCACGAGACACGTGGCTATCTTTCATGGAATACTCGCTGACAGATTTCGTTGAGCGATGGTGGGATGCAATAGTTTCGGAGTTAGGTCGCGGGCCTACATAGAATGATTCTAAGACAAGGTTCATGTCCCACTTCTTTTCTACGAAGTGGAAGGAGTCCCAACGCTATTTGTTTGCAGAGCTTCGTCAGGGACGGATGACAGCCAGAGATTACTCTATTCGATACACCGAGCTATCTCGACACACACCAGCAGTTGCCGCATTTCCAGAGGAGAATCTGGAAAAGTTCATCAGAGACATGAGGGAGGAGCTACAGGAGAAGCTGGCCGGATTACACATCACTTCCATCTCCGAGGCTACTGATGCAGCGGAGAAGTTCGAGGACATCCGAGAGCGACGATTGGGAGCTCGTCTGGAGCACCGTCGAGACCACAACGATCATTCGAGCTGATACGTCGACTATTCCAGCAGCAGAGATCAACCATGCATTTCCGACCTACGGGTTCGGCATTCTCAGGCAGTGCTCGCTCATCTCCATCGACTACCTTAGTAGGAGCACTTGCCGGATGTGGCACAGATTCCGCTCGACCATCTGGGTCGCAGGGAGCAGACAAACCCCCAGCAGGACCGACTTGGAGTACAGACACGACCACTCCATCTACCTGACTAGTCCGGTGTTACTTGTGTAATGAGTGGGGACATTATCGGCATCAGTGTCCCCAGAGATCTGGTGAGCCTCGCCCACAACCGCATTCATCACAGCCACAGGTACAACATACAGGGAGTTCCCGTGGTAGAAACCCTAACTTCAAGAGGCAGCGGCAGAGACAGATACATAGTGTGACAGGTTCCAGTACCGCACCAGCCAAGCAAGGTCAGCTACACGCAATGACCGAGGAGCATGCTCGTTCAGTAGCTACTGTGGTGAAAGGTATGGTCTCTCAGTCTTGGGCCGACCTTTCCATGTTTTATTTGATTCTGGAGTGACACATTCTTTCCTTGCTTCGAGATTGCTAGCTTCATTAGAAAGAGTCGCAGAGACTCTATCTTTTCCATATCACATCCGAGGGCCAAGTGGCCAGTTGTTTATCATCTCACTGATAGTCAGGCACTTGCCAGTAATGATTGGCGATCACGAGATGATCGCAGATTGTCTACTCCTACAGCTTGATGAGTTTGACTTGATTTTGGGCTTGGATTGGTTATCTACTCATCATGCTCTTGTTGATTGTTTTAAGAAGACAGTTGTCTTCCGGATTCCAGATTTACCCGAGTTCACTTTTGAAGGTACATTACATGACTCCAAAATGGAGTACATTTCAGTGTTGCAAGCTCAACGACTTGTTGATAAGGGATGTGATTCCTGCTTAGTATTTGTTTGGGAGATATCCGATCATGAGTCCATGGTACAGGACATCCGAGTAGTATCAAACTACCTAGATGTGTTTCCTGATGAGCTACCAGGATTACCTCTTGAGAGAGAGATCGAGTTCGAGATCACATTGCTAGCAGACACACAGCCGATCTTGATGGCTCCTTACCGCATGACACCAGCTGAGTTGAGAGAGCTGAAAGTGCAGTTGCAGGAGTTACTTGACTTGGGATTCGTGAGGCCGAGTACTTCACCTTGGGATGCTCCGATTCTATTTATCAGGGAGAAGGATGGATCCATGAGATTACGCATTGATTATCGACAACTGAACAAGAGAACGGTCTGTTATCCATTGTCGCGTATCGATGATTTGTTCAACCAGCTTTAGGGATCTTCGGTGTTCTCGAAGATCGACCTTCGTTCGGGCTATCATCAGCTAAGGATTCGAGAGACAGACATTCTGAAGATTGCTTTCAAGACTCGTTATGGACATTACGAGTTTGTGGTGATGTCGTCTGGGCTCACCAATACCCCTGCAGCGTTCATGGATACGATGAACTGGATCTTCTGTCCATACTTGGACAAGTTTGTGGTGGTATTCATTGATGATGTGCTCATATTTTCGGAATGAATGGGATCATGCGAATGATCTACGGATTGTCTTGGATACATTGCGGGAGCACAAGTTATATGCCAAGTTGAGCAAGTATGAGTTCTGTTTATCCCAGGTTTCATTTCTAGGGCATGTCATTTCTGGAGCAGGCATCGCAATTGATCATGCGAAGATTGGGGCAGTTATGTCTTGGGAGAAGCCCAAGACAGTTATTCAGATTCGGAGCTTCCTTAGATTAACGGGTTATTACATACGCTTCATCGGTGGATTTTCATGCATTGTTCGTCCTCTGACACGATTGACGTAGAAGGAAGTTCCATTCATTTGGGACGATTTATTCAAGCAGGCCTTCAGAACACTGAAGGAGAGATTGACTACAACGCTCATTCTTGCTCTTCCTTCAGGCACTCGGGACTATGCAGTATACACGGATGCATTTGGAGAAGGTCTAGGAGCGATATTGGTGCAGAGAGTTCATGTAATTGCTTATGCATCACGACAGTTGAGACTGCATGAGCGGAACCACCCCACACATGACTTGGAGTTGGCGGCAGTTGTCTGCGCCTTGAAGATCTAGTGTCACTGTCTATATGGGGTGAATTTTGATATCTTCACAGATCACAAGAGTCTGAAGTACATCTTTGATCAGAAGGAGTTGAACATGAGGCAGCGCAGGTGGCTTGAGCTACTGAAGGACTAAGACTGCATGATCTCTTACCATCCCGGAAAGGGAAATATGGTGGCAGATGCGCTTAGCAAGAGAGTTCATGTAGAGGATACGACGAACTGGCTATATACATGGGATATGCTCGCAGCTTTGACTGATTGGCATCCTCAGGAGAATGCATCCATATCCACAGTTGTACCTCCACGATTTAGCAGTCTTTGGGATCGCATTGTTGAAGGTCGGATCCTTGGATTCGAGATAGATACATGCGAGTCGTCAAGGATGGTGTTGATGATTTTGTTGTAATGGAGTCTATTTTATGGAAGGCAGGACGAGTCGTTGTACCCAACGACGAGCAGTTGCGCAAAGACATTCTAGATGAGGCTTACAGTTCACGATTACCTATTCATCCTGGCAGCACAAAGATGTATCGTGATTTGCACCGACATTTCTGTTAGGACGGAATGAAGCGCGATGTGGCACAACATGTTAGCAGATGCATGAACTGTCAGATGGTTAAGGCTGAACAAAGGAGACCACCAGGGCTATTACAGTCTCTCCCCATTCCCGAGTGGAAATGGGAGAGTATATTTATGGATTTCATCACAGGATTGCCGAAGACACCATGTAGCCATGATTCCATTTGGGTTGTTGTTGACAGGTTAACCAAGTCAGCTCATTTCATACATGTCAGCATGACTTATACTCCATCCAGGCTAGCCAGGCTATATGTGCAGAATATCACCAGACTTCATAGTATAGCACGAGAGGTGGTGTCTGACAGAAACTCGAGATTTACATCACATTATTAGCACCAATTCATGTCAGCACTAAAGACATAGCTGGAGAAGAGTTATGCTTATCATCCGCAGACAGATGGACAGAGTGAGCGCACCATTCAGACACTTGAGGATTTGCTTCGTGCATGCACTTTGGAGTGGAAAGAGTCATGGGAGGACCATCTGCCTTCGGTGGAATTCGCGTACAACAACAGCTATCATTCCAGTATCGGCATGGCACCATTCGAAGTCCTATACGGGCGGAGATGCCTCACACCTCTCAGTTGGCGTAAGGTAGGTGATCATGCTCTCTATCCGTAGATCTCTTGGAGGAGACTGCGAGAGTTGTTGACCTTGTGCGGCGGAAGCTTCTGACGGTACAAAGTCACCAAAAAAGCTATGCAGACCGACGAAGAAGGGACTTGGAGTTTCAGGTATCCAATCCTCTTCTTTTACTCCTTTGGCAAATATGGCTTAATAAGTTTTAACTTAATCTAAACACATTCATGTAATTGCAGGTGAGAGATTGGGTATTTCTCCGTGTATCTCCCATGAAGTTAATACAGAGATTTGGTGTTTGTGCCAAGTTGGCGCCACAAAATGTTGGTCCGTTTGAGATCCTTGCTAGAGTGGGGAAGGTAAATTACTGAGTAGCTCTTCCTCCACACGTTTCAGGCATCCACGATGTATTTCATGTAATTGTATCCAACCTGATAAAGTATGTACACGATCATCGATGCATTATCAGCTACGAGAATCTTAATGTAGAGACAGATTTGACATATGAGAGGCCAGTGCAGATACTTGACAGTACTGTGAAGAAGCTTCGCAGCAAAGAGATTCCATTGGTCAAGATGTTGTGGCACCCACACGGTATCGAAGAGGCGACGTGGGAGACTGAAGCCGACATACGGGCACGATACCCGCACCTTTTCTCAAGTAATCATTAAAACAAGCATATTTAATTATTTACATATTAAAGGATATGTCTTGTGTTCCCTTTGAGAGTTTTATAGCCATATGAAATTCAAACAAGACACCTAATGACCTTGACTCGAGTCTCGAGAATGAGACTCCCTTTGAGGTTTTTATATCTGTAGCATCCGGATCCAACTAAACCCGAACCCGATTCGATTTGGGTCCGATTAACCCAATAAAGTTGTTGGTCAATGCTAAATAACCTAAATCGATCAATTGATCGTGAATCAAAAGTTGTTCGGCCAAAATCAACCAAAAATCGGTCGCATGTGCGTGTTGCGGAAAAGCTGCGACGAAAATTCGAAAATTGCGAAACGAACCGAGACCGTCACAAAACCGATTCGAGAAAACAAGACCAACGGAATCGATCGTTCGTCAATCGAAGACCATTTGGTATTTTAAAATCGTAAAAAATTTCTGGAATTTATACCGAACTAAAATATATGGATACTATACTCATTTTAATCGTCACTCGAAGACGATCAAATCGAGTCATTGTACACTCAAATCGGAGATGCGGGTTGTGAACACGAATGGTTTTAATATCTCAAATAAAAGAAGAGAAAATGTTTAAAAAATATTTTTTTTCTGAGTGCATAGTCCAGCCGTTGATATTTTTTATTTCTCTTTTCTCAGCCCACTTGGCTTTCCTTCCTCATCTACATGTCAAATTACAAGCCACATTCCTTCCCTTATATATATATATCTCCTAAAATAACCGATCTCCTTCAAATTTCCAACTAAAACATCTTCTCTTTTCTCACTTTTCTCCTTTCCTTCTTGCTGCCCTTATAGATGCTAGAACTCTGCTACAAGGCCTGGAAGCTCTCTTTTTTGTTGCTGTAGTAGCAGCCCAAGCAACCCTGACTGCTGTCTCCTCAGGATAGCAAGAAAGATTGATGATCATGGATGTTGGGAGCTTCAATTGATGCAGTTCTATGCAGCTGAAAGTATGGACTGCTACCACAGCAACTAGAGCTGCTATTGCACTGCTGGAAACACCCTCTTGCTGCACCCAATCTGTGGTTGCATGCAAGCCAAAATCCTACATTTTGGGAAGATTTTTAAGGTACAATCCAACTTTATTTTGCTGCCTTGCATGCAGTTTTAAAGATAAAAAAATGAGCAATCTACTTCCCTCTTTGCTACCATTTCTAAATTTATACCTATCTTGATCCATTATTGGAAAAGAAATTTCAATGTTATTTGGTAGTGGGGGTTTGATTTCTTTTCTCCAAAGAATTTATTGTGCAGTTTGAGGGTTCTCATCGGAATTCTTTGTCATTCTTGATATAAATAAATTCTTAGTATACATTTGATCACGATTAACTCTCTTCTAATTCCACTAACCATGTACTTATTTTACCTAGGGTCAGATTGCTGTTGACCTACGGTTTCCAGGCTGAACCATTATTTTAATTATGTGTGTGTATTTCTGTCTCCTATACAGCATTAATTTTTTAGAGATTATAATTTTGGTGGGAAACTTTATACTACTGCTATTAATACTAGCAAATACAGGATTTATCTATCTTCTTTTGGGTCAATGTATGAATGGACCCAAAAAAAGGCAATTACGGATGATGATTTAGGATAGGGAAGGCAAAACTTCGGGGAGAACAAATTAGGTTGGAATAATGGAGATGCCATTGGATGAACAGGTAATGATTTTGATATTGAAGTAAAATGGCAATGAGTCAAGTTTTTGGGAACATTGTGTGTTTAACAGAGTAACTTGGTTGGATGGGGAATTTTGTTTTTGATTAGTGGATATAGATTTGGCTGTTTATGATGAGCCTATACTCTATTCTTGATTTCACGATTGTTGGGTTTGAACCCTCTCATTATGATTATGGGAATTTTCCAATTGGGAAGAGGAGTGTGTTAAAAAGGTGCAGTATTATGTTAATACAGAATTAGTTGGACAGCATCTTAGGAAAAAATTTAGATAGCAATCGTTGGCTTCAATTGCACTTACTTTCTCTTTTACATAGAGGAGTATCCTACCTACAATATTTTAAATTAGTCATTTTCGCACATGTGCCATCTTGAGATTTCACAGAAATTCTATTGCTCCTACCTGTCGTTACAATTATATTTGTGCATATACCTTCTTGAGTTATTAGCAGTTATACCCTTCTGTTTGTTTGTTTCTCCATCAAAGAGTATCTCATCTAAAAAATATATATATAAAGGATACCACATATACATAAGAATCATATGAACTAAACTATGATTTTAGTCATAAAGTTTTAACCAAAGGTATGAAACTTAGCAATTGTGCGCAGACCGTAGATATGTGCAGTATACACATAACCCGTCTATGACCTTACATTGCACTCCTACTTAGTAACATTGTTTTTACAAGAAGTGCAAATAGTGAATGTTATTGGGGAAGTCTAATGACCATGCATCACGGAGGTAGTGGAAGGTGCAATGCAAGGATTACTTTAGATCAGAAAGGCTAACAACTCAAGATAATGTAAGTTGAATCCATAGTTAAGTGTGGGATCATATTTGGGAATCAGTGATAACAATTAATCATGCCAGTCATGGTGACCCTTACACCTAACCGTGCGAGGGCGCGGTGACCCTCAACTGAGCGGATAAAAGGAAGCTCAGTTTGGGTAGCGGGCGCCAAGTGCACGGGTCTAGGATCCCAGTTCTTTTCATAGATTTTACGCGAGCTCGGTGTTTTTAGACCTGGTTAGGATACCGATTTTTGACCAGATCCGCTAACCCTCTGTTTTAGGATACCCATGTGGGGGATCCTCGTTTTAGTTTTTCGTACGAGCTCGTTTTCCCATACTAGTCGGGCCAGTTTCTAGAGAAACATTTCCGGAGAGTCTCTCTCACCCATCTCTGAGGCGTAATTTTGGAGTAGACCTATCCCTCTATTGGACCGCACTTCCAATTAGAGGGCAAGACGCAAGAGGCTCTTAGGAGACTAGCTCACCGCTTGAGCTTTAATTACTTTTCTGCCAACAGGCTTGGCGATGCTACATCTGAATCATCTAGGGTTACATTTGAGGGAGTTTCAGTTGAACTCAGAGAGAAGCATTATGGATCTTGTCTAAGAGATGAAGTTAAATATAAGTTTTGTAGGCTACAGTTGATTATAATTAAGTTAAGTGGACATGATGGGAACTTAGTTAGAATGCATTACATAACACCGCATGCCTACGGAGGCACCCCAACCCTAAGGCATTATACATGCCTTAGAGTTATAGTGTGAGGTCATACATAGATTAAGACCACAGACTATCCACTAGACTTGAAAAGATAGATAGAATTACTAACCTGATTAATATACTATCCTTTCCATCATCAATAAATTAAGAATAAAATAAAGTATCACCTCACTAATTCCTTATTAAAATCCATATTTTCTGAGTCTTTTCGTTGCATTCACTTACAATAAGAAAGAACCACCAGCGTTTGGTGCAGCACCTGCATTTTGGTGCATTCTTCTTCCTTTCCTTGGTCTTTCGTTCCGTCATATTCCGGAGAACTTATCCCCTCCCAAGGGATCGTCAGCTCTAGGTCTGACTTGGGCCAGCCATCACTAATGTCGGTACTTCTCTCAGGTCTCGATGCTTCCTCACTCCCTTTTCAGGTCAGTAAGTGGACCTTCCTTCTGGATATGGTTAAAGCGCCCAACTCATAATTGGCAAATTCGTAGGTGAAATTCCTGCTGGATGCACGTCAATGGGATCGTTCAATAAGTCTATTGGAATTGGCTCTGTATCAATGGAATCTCATCATCCATACATAACCAATTCGTATGGTATATTCGATCCATAACCTGACCTCAGTGAATAGTAAAAAAACATATACTTACTGGTCTCAATTATTATAGGAAGTGTTATAAATGAGAAATATTGGGATAATGAGTAATAAGGGAAAATGCTTGTAGAATAAATTTGAGAACTTTTTTATACGCAGGTAGTGGAAGATTTTAAATTCATAAATGCATGTCTACTTGCTTTTTTCTGAACATATTAAATGCATGTTTTTTTATAAGATTATGGAAGTACCAGCGCTCGCTGACACCTCTTGTTCCTTGCATGTTTTGACAGGCAAGGAGCCTGCAGCACAGTAGCAAGTTGATGATTCCAGGCAATAGGGTATATTCGAGACTGTACACTTTCTTCTGTCTCAGTTTTTGTTCAGTCATAATGGACATGTTTCCTTTCTCTTCTGCACATGTTTGAGATACTACATGTAATGTCAGCCTTTTTACATGATGTAAAAATATGGAGATTAATGAAATACAATGATTGATGGCACTTGTCGTTATTGGTCTTGTGTGGTTGTGAATGTGGATTGAATGTAATATACAAAAGCAAAATGCGAAAAAATTTCCTTGATTTTCAATAACGTAATGAGATCGCTTGTGAATGTAATAGTGCGAATGCGTCGTAAACGGGTGCCCGAATCCGAAGGTATCACAATATTACCATGCTTATTTCTTCTTCTTGGATTGTTTTCTTAATCCTCTTTACTTTTGTATGCTTTATGTAATTTACTCGTAGGCTGCTCTCCTATATAAGAGAGTCTTGGGTTACTGGAATAAACAAATTAATCTTTTCTTCCAACAGATTATATATATAATAAAAAAAGAAAACGAAAAAGAAAATTACAAGTTCCTGTCGCTATAAAATCCACGTTGTACACAATGCCTTGCAATGTCCAAGCATATTCTCATAGTAAAATAGACGCCCCCAGAATATGACATCATTCCGCGTACACCAGATGGCCCAGATCACCGCAAACGGGAGCGCACATAACATAGAGTAATAGAGGATTATGTTATGCAAGAGAATGTTTGTGTTGGTTATATGGTGAATAGTCTCTATATTTGATGTTGCAATACATGAATGATACAATCTTCTTCATTAATGGGAGAGACAAGGCGATTTGTCTCTCCCATTCCTTTTGACATGTCGATGAATTTGGTTAGGGAATGCAGTCGAAATCTGGGCACGATGCATAACACATTTTCTCTAGTTTATACATGTTTGCCTTTGTCTATAGGTAAAATCAGGCAATCTGAGTGGGCACCCTTGTTAGAGATGTTGAAGTCTAAATGACTGCCTAGAAAGCCATATGCTTATTTAAGCGGGTTCTTCTGAAGTTCTTTCAATCTGTTATACATGTTTGTTATCTTTAGGCACATGGGATGCCCTTGACTATGTACTAGCATGTTGAGAGCTTAATGAGAAGTTTCTCCTAGACTAGTTTCAACCAAGAAGGATGGGGGAGGGATTTAGTGGACTAGAGCTCGATTACGAACTTATGAGACCCCTAGATGATGGTAGGCTTGGTGGTTTGCAGATTAAAAGGATGATTAGACCCTGTAATGAAAACAGTCGTGAGACTTTAACTGATAGATAGGACATGTTATGTAAGCTTACGAGAGGCATTCACAATGTTTATCCTTCATTGAGGAACAGAGTGGGGTTGTAAGATCGCCATCTACTTTTTGTATGCTCAATACTTTTGAACGCACCTGGTTTTTATACGACAATATATTGGATATTGAACTTCATTTAAGTTCTAGAAGGATGATTGGACAGAGATGGAAACTCTTTGTAATTTGTTCCCGAGGCATTTGCATTGACTGCCAATACGGATGTGAATGTGGTTGTTGTGTGGTATGGTTCTAATTGAACAAAGGGAGAGGTGGGTTCTTATATTCTGCCATGAGTTCTCAGATCAAAGGTTCCATGATTTTTTTTGGAGGGGGAAGGGGGGTTCTATTTGACCAACTGAGCAAAACTGGGAGCTCTTCCTTTGACAAAGACCACGAGACTCGTTGTGATGGTCACTTCTTGGTCAAAAGGCATATATATGCACATTGGTTTACCTATCCTCTCTAGTTCTCCCCCATCACGTTCATTCACTTCAAAAGGACTTCCTTTCATATTTACATGTAGCGTTATACACACACACACACATACATACATAGATATGTGTGTGTGTGTATGTGTACCCAACATCCTGAATTTCTTTCAAATCTTTCCTCAACCTACAACAAAAGATGCACCAGACTTAGCGCTAACTCCATTGAATTAAAGTAAAAGAAAATCTTCACGATGACAACAGGGAACAAACTTCCTCTAGTTTCCGTTTGCTCGAACCCTTCTAAAACTTTTGCCTTTGTAATCTCCTCCCAGTCCAATGTTGTTGGAATCTCGTCCAATGAAGTTTTAATATCATTCTCGCTAACATTATTCATGCTGCTCTTAAAAAAAACATCCTCTATGTTGAACACTATACTTGAATCTTCCATCAAATGTCATCATGGTTATGAATCTTCATTAGATCATTGTTTCCCACATTTGCAATCTCCTATTCAAGAGTAGTCCATTTCCAGGTATGATGTTGGACTTCAGAAACATGACTAGGGAGAATCGTATCAAGTGGAAATGAACCACAAGCTGGAGAAGCTTTGCAAACTCTTGCACACATACAAGTGCAGTACTCTCTGAGAGCCACTTTCCTGAAGCAGCAACAGCATGCGCTAATTCAGATAGCTCCATATCAGTTACTATAATGGCAAAAGCCTTCTCCCACAATAAGTAGGGTCGACTACATGGATTCTTGCTCAAATCCATGTGGAAAGATTCGACTAGTTTTTATGCTGGTTGTCGACTGCCTAATGCAACCCCCACAAGGAAGTATTTGAACCCTGATCTTTAGGTGGTTGGCACACTACACTACCACCATACCATTTAAGTGGGTACACACGAATGATAAATCCATATCAGTTGCTAAAAGTGGAAAAACTCTGGTCAATGTCTCAGCATCACGCGAATGATAAATTAGATCATTTACAGTATCAACTACATAAAACCCCAACAAGCTTTCATTAAGTAATGAATATGGTTTATGTTTACTTTACAATCACCAGCAATAAGGAATTCTGAAACTAAAGGAGCTTCAACTCACATATTTCTTTATGATGGGCCAATCAGGAGCAATGATGGGAACACGAAAGGACATTGCTCACAATAATTACGTGAGAAACCATCGGAATGGAATGAGATAATTTTATTGAATGGTAGGGTTCTTGTATAGTGCAAAACTCTAAAATCCAAAGTGGAAAGTACATAGAAATCCTCTACACTGTTAAACATAGAAATACTAAAAATAAAAAACAGTATAGCTAAAAGTAGAAACGTCAATAATAATATTAGAAGAGAATATCATGGTACTTACATGGCACAAGGGTCCTTGTGAGGAAATAACGGAACTCATCTCAGCTGCATCTGAAACATAGCCCAACCTTAAATAGGGAAGCATGTCTGCAATTGCTTCCTTTTCTTTTCCAGTGTAAACCTGCAAATACATGTCAGGACAAAGCGTCTAGAAGAGTAATACAGAGAAAATGTTAGAATCTATACATTAAAATTTTGAACAGCTAATTTTCCATTTCTCTGGGCAACGATCCTCTTCTCCTGATATTGTGGATCATCTGTATTCAGGGATGCCTGGGTTAACAAGGTATACAAGAATCATATGTCAGAGAGCTGTTGTGGGGGAGAATTTTCTATTTTAGGAACAAAGGAGCAACTTGAACTTTACCTCTATAGTGATTCGATCATAAGGGTTATCCTCATCAACAAACCCATAGTTCAAAAGCAATCTAGAGTTAGGTTGAGGCCCGCACCTGATAATTAACAGCCAATCAAGCATCTCAGTTTTGCTAGGACAAATACCAAAAACCTGTATAAATCGGAGTCAAAAAAATGCATCTAGAAGGCAAATGAAGCAAATCCAAAGCAGAAGACATCATCAGAAAGCAATCTTGGTGTGAAAGAGTACCAGACAACAATTGGTTCCCCGGATTTGTAAGGTTGATCGACAACAAGTTGAACTGCATTATCTGAAGCAGTCAGCATTGCTCTGCAATTGCTTTTGTAAGCAAGCAGCGGAGGGCCAAGAGGAACTAAAGCAAATCTTCGAGCTAAACTAACTTTCTGATCCCCATGAAAAATAAAAAAGTTAGTTGTATCTTCATCGAAACAAACAAAAATAGTATGAATATGTGCCAAATTATACAAACGCGTGTAAGAAATTTCCCTACTGAATCTTTTTTCCTGTTGACTATTGAGCTTTAGAACTATGACTTAGTATGCAGTGCTTAATTCTCTGCAAGAACTATTTTTTTGCATCCTGAAAAACCTAAGGTAGATCAGAAACAAATTCCTAACATAAACAATGTAAGCTGATGCAGCACGATTCCTCTTTAAATAAAAAATTTTGACTGTAATTTCTCCATATTTTGCATTTTTCAAGGTACGAGCATAAAAATTCTAGGGATGGAGATCTTTGAGAAGGGATGCCCCTCCACCAAAGAGGCTTTTGCATAATTTCTTTTTTAATTTCTTGTGAAATTACTACCCTGCACCCTATTAATAGATAATGGAACTTGCATGGGGAGATACAGAAGAAATTAATGAAATTAGAAACTCTATATGCAACCATCACTCTCCCCCGTCACTGACACTTCTCGTTTCTTTGTTTTTTTATCTTCCACATAATCTCTCTCTCTCCATTCTAACACTAAGCCTAACCGATTGCCATTGTAGCTAATGAATCGATGTTTCTCAATCTACAATTTCCTTTAGCTTGAGAACTCAAGCTATGCAGGCTATATATCCCCAACAAAAAAATGCTGCGGAACATGCATTTTATGTATGTTCCAACTCCCAACCACTATGACCAGACCTTACCACATACACCTGACCTTGCCACCTGAACCAACCCGGCATTATCATCCCTACTCACATCTTTTGCTCTCCTTTATCTCAGCTCCTCCAATTGGCCCTTCCTCAGCCCCTCCTACACAGCAACCCTTCCCTCAATTACACTTGCTCCACATGTTCGTGCACCACCCCCACTTCCACATCCAACTAGCATAGCCTCCAACCCATATCACAATATCAGCCACTAGCGTAACGGCCCTCTGCCCAACCCCCCAACCTTGTGTAACACCCCCACCACTCTCTCTCTCTCTCTCTCTCTCTCTCTCTCTCGTCATATATGTCACCGTCACTGCAATGTGCTTACCAACTCCTGTCTGTTATTATTACACCAACTCATATATGTCACCGTTATGTCACATCCAACTAGCATAACCTTCAACCCATATCACAATAACAGCACCACCTCCCCTATCCAATGCCACTACCCATAAGCCTTGAGCTCGCAGTTCCCACTCTGAACTGCAACTTTGTCGGAGTTGAGCCATGCTTATTAGGGAAAGCATTTGGTCATTGTGGAAGAAAAGTCGATTTATAATTTACATAGCTCTAAGGATCTCTTTATAGAGATGAGATTCCAAAAAAAAATAAGGAGTATATTCTATTATTCTAATACTCCCCTTTAATTTGAAGCATATGTATTAATCAAGTTCAACTTGGATGCAAAGAAAAAGTGTCACTAGATGGCTACCTGTAAATGAACAACGCATGACTGAACGGCAACAAAAGCCTGCTTGAAAATCTCGAATGAAAAAGCCTCAGTGGGTATGTCAAAAGGGTATTGCTGCATACAATCACAAAAATAATCACTGTTGTGAATTAGGAGACACAATCTTACTTGTCCAACTAGGAGAAACCTTGAATAATGAACCAGCCATGAACCAGACAGTATCGAGCTCATTGTATTCTCTCTTAATTCCTTCACCCCTTTCAAGAACTTCATCCTATATCATCCATAGATATGGCATAAGTACTTCTGGAGAATAGGCTGTTAATATAAACCAATTAACACAAAGTGTGAACATGGAAGAAGTGCATCCTTGTGCATAATCTGATCACGCTTACCCTCGTCGGACTCCCATTCAGGTAGGACAGCTCTTTTTTATTCCAAAGTAGGGGAGATTCTACAGCAAGTTGGCCTCTTCCACGTTGACGATCGAGTTCCTTAATGAATGGATACCAAAAGGATTTCTTTCCTTGCTTTTTCTCGTACATAAGATACAGTGCTAAGCAGGCCAATTCTGATAACTTATTTGTTGTCAGGAGCTCCGCTGCATACAAGATAAAAACACCCTTGTAAGATCATTATTTTTCTTCATCAACCAGGTGTAATAATAACGCCAAAAACTCCACTCCACCATGTGGGTCAGCTGCCTAAGTCAATGTCACGTGATACAAGTATGTCATAAACCCAATCGTACGAAATTAAGCAACAAGGGAAATTTAGAATGCAACGAAAGAAATAGAAATTACAAATGGTTGAATTATATGAGTATATATGTAGGTATAAGTAAATGAATAGAGAAAAATGGGGCTGCCCCGCCCTCTATTTTCGGCGTTTTTTTTTAAAATAAAATCATGTATATTCCCTATATCCCTCCTATATGCCATTCGAATTTCGTCAGAAACAGAGACTCCTATGGCCTCCATCGAGATGGTGTCGATTTAAAAAATTCTGTTAACGTTAAAAAATGACTGTCCGGATGGAGGCCGTAGGAGTCTCTGTTTCTGACGAAATTCTAATGGCATATAGGAGGGATATAGGGATGAATATACATGGCGATATTTTTTGAAAAAAAAATAAAAAAAACACCGAAAACGGTGCGGGGGCAGCCCCATTAATCTCAAATGAATATTACATTAGTTACTTCATCGACAGTTGCTAGTGGAAGTGCAAGCAAGGTAAATTAATTCACACAAGTAGATCATCTGTCTGTTTCTGTCAAATTGGTAGAGTTTCTGCACAGAGCTAATCTATGTTCCCAACAGTATAGGTCCAGTAACCGTTTCAGAACCAAATATTTATAAGCATAACAAACAAGATCAGGTATCCAAAAGGACCACCTCTTAGAAGCTTATTTTTAACCGCTTAGGACATAATTGCATTGTGAATATGTCATCAAAGTTTTATTTCAAAAGAAATTTAATTTCTGTAAGGGGTACATAGTGTTGGATATGTATAGGAGTACAAGATACGTGATAAGAAGCGCAGAGGAAAGACATTGAAATCCACGCTAAACATAAACGGTGGCCAGAGGATCAATATTGAAATATGGGAGAAACACATACTTCAAAGGGTGGCACGGCCACTATGCACTCTAATTTCATAATTTATGCAAACATACGATAAAGTGATATCGCTAGGATTTCACAATATATTTTGAGTGATATAGAGCCCATAAATATTTGAAATTACACAAACTTTAGAAACTCCATAAACTTTAGTTTCTTATCATATATATGCCTGTTGAAGGTCAATTTGGTGGGTCAACACAATTTTGCCAACATCAAAGCGAAAACTTCATCGGGAGTTTTATAGGATGCCTATAATTTTAATTTGATGAAAACTAGGTTTTGATGTGAGAACCATTCAGAACACTTCTCAAGGATAGCATCTTTTAAAAAAATTATATAAGATTTTTTTAAAAGAATTATGACTTTTTTTTAAGGAAAAATCAAGGCACCCAAAATTTTGCACACACAAACTTATATATTCACAAACTTAGAACATAAACTACAAAGATCGGAAGTAAGCAAGAGCCTTGGCATGCTCTAATACATTTTCAACATATAATCTCCCTCCACAAAAAAACACACATTTTGAGCTAACTACAACATCCAAATAAAGATTATGACACTAGTTGAGATTGGCTGGCCACAATGAACATTTAGAAACCCAAAGTGCTCGTGAAGTCCACCCAACAATCTCGCCTCAGTCCGTAACTCCCTAGAGTTACCACCACATACAAAGAACAAGTGGAGCACATCCTTCTGAACCTTTGCACAACTCAGATATGCGGACAAGATGCATTAACCCATGTATGATCTTGGCTCTGCAATCTCTAGATATCATGCGCCCATGTCATAACAACAAAAGGAAAATCTTCACTCTCAAGGGAACCTTCCAACACCAAATTAACCTACAATCATGCTTCAGCATCTCAAGATCAAACAGTAAGAAAGCAGAGAAAGCCTCGTATCCATTCTTGAACCAGAGCTCCGCATCAAACCAACCAAGAGTACAAATCGCTCCCATATAATGAGCCTTCCATGGTATTTCAATCTCATAAACTCTAAGACCCTTTGGTTAGAGAGACTCGGGCAAAAAGACGGGAGACATGCACCATTCGAAGATGCCTTTGCCACCCATAGGTCTTAATTACCAACCAAAACAAACAACCCTGGGAACAGGTCGCATAAAAGGCCCATTCCTAGATCAGCCATTCCGCCAGAAACTAAAAAATCTAGCACCTCCCGTAGTTACAAAAAAACCCTCATCTCTGGCAGCATAGCACAAATCCCCCTTTCATAAGATAAAAGATGAGCTGATTGCACCCAACTACACACACTTGAAGTGACTATAGATTTTCCCCACCAAAAGATACCTCTAATTTGAACCCTTTCCTAGAGTCTCAAAAACTATTTTGACAACCGTGCTATGTTCATCTCCTTGAGTTGCAGTCCGCCCAACCATCCACTCTGAACCAGATGCACTACCAAACTCCAGTCCACCAGATGGACACCAGAGCTCTCCCTCCCAAAGTTGGATCAAAAAAACTATCACACTAATAACTCCAAACAAACCAGCACCCTCTCCTGTCAACAAACGAGAAGAGTGGGAAAAAACAGGGATGGTAAACAGAACCAACTTGAAAGGCACTGAGTTACCACCCATTGACAAGCAACTAGCCTTTCAACCAACCAGCTTCTTCTCAAACTTCTCCGTTAGAGGCATCCAGTACACATGCCAAAGTCTGCCGGATGCCAAAGGCAAATCCAAGTAAAAGGCAAATTTGCTTGTGGGATACGCATAGATGTCCTATAACTAGCAGCCTCCTGTGGCATCCCAAAAAGCACAAAGGAGGCTTGTCTCGTTAGACTATGAGGCTCGAAATATCATGAAAAATCTCCAAATCCATGAAAATCAACCAGGCCTCCAACATCCCCCCACACCCAAGAAAAAGAACATTGTATTATATGCATACCGCAAAACTTAAATCAAGAACTCCACCTACCTAAATCCCGAGCATATCTCATCCTACATGGCATGTTCAACCATCATTTACAGTCAATGCATCTGCCACAGTTACAAACATGAAGGGGCAACCCTGCCAAATCTTGTGGTGTGGCTGATAGAAATCTCCCTCCCATTGTTCGTTGATCATATGATGTAGTGGTGATGCATCTCTTCGTATAAATAATCCATATCTCTGTAAAACCTCTCTTGTAATGGGGCTCCCATATGAATCTTCGGTCTACACAGTCAAAAGCCTAGAAAAAATCTGCCAACCAAAGTATTAACCTTCTGCCTCTCCCAATCGGCAATAAATTATGTAACCATCACTACACTACCTATCGGATGTATACCCCAGAGATTTAAATTTCGCGAAATTTCGCCGAAATTTCGGTTTCGACAGGGAGGATCTTTCGAAACACACATATATATCGATTTCCCGGATTTCGACCGAAATGGGTCGAAATATATTTCGACGTTTCGACCCATATCGGTCGAAATTCATGTTTTCAGTTCAAAATTTCTCGGATTTCGACCGATATGTGCGAAATTTCGCTGATACATATGTAAATCAACAATATTAAACATGTGGTCTTAATTTTAGTCATTTTACTGATATGGGCGAAATTTCGCAGTGAGACCCCCATTCTGGTAGGAAATGGTGCAACAGGGGGGGATGCATACAATATTTCTTCAACGTAGGGAGCTTCGCCTCCCTTGTTGGGTAATGGAGATGAAACAACTCTATAGATTCTAGAGATCCGCTATAGCTTCTTTGCTTCATTCCTTTTGTCAGTTATCTTTGTAAAATATATCATCTTTATTGTAAGTCTGTAATTAATTATGTAATTCACTAGAACTGTATGATATCTATCAGTCAGCTCAACGATATGCCCCTGATATGTGCGATATAAGGCATATGGATGAGAGATATGTGTGATATAAGTGTGCATTTGTTAGCTATTATTGTTTTAAGAACTTGGATTTAATGATATCCATTTCCAATAAGTATCAATCAATAATGAGCCTTAACAATGAAATGAACGATATGATCGATCTGACTGATATGTGCGATATAAGGCATATGGATGAGAGATATGTTTGATATAAGTAGACATTTGTTAGCTATTGTTGTTTTAATAACTTGGATTTAATGATATCCATTTCCAATATGGCAATATGTATCAATCAAATCAGCCTTAACAATGAAATGATCAATGTGACCGATATGTGTGATATAAGGGGCATATGGATGAGAGATATGTGTGATATAAGTGCGCATTTGTTAGCTATTGTTGTTTTAAGAACTTGGATTTATTGATATCCATTTCCAATATGTATCAATCAATAATCAGCCTTAACAGCGAAATGATCAATATGACCGATATGACCGATATGTGCGATGTAAGGGGCATATATGAGCAATATGTATGATAAAACTGTATATTTGTGAGATATTTATTGTTGTAAATAACTTGAAATATCTTAATTTGCAAAAAAATGATCGGAAAATGACTTTTTGAGTCATTTTTGACATTTCCACCGAAACGGTCGAAATTTCCCGAAATTTCGGTATTAGGGGTGACCGAAACGAAATCGAAATCTCGAACCTTGGTATACCCAAAATGAAAGCCATATACATGGAGGAAAAGATGGAACCCAAAAACCCGCAAAGACAATTAGCTGATAGCTTCCACTATCAGATAAATAGCAATGGAGAGCACTATCGACCTAAAATCCGCAACCCGCAAGGCCACTTCCCTTGTAGACAATAAAGAATGAGGGTTATGTTTCGGCAATCAAAACCTTAGTGTCCTCATCTAAACTCCATGATCAGCTTAATGGCATCATGCCCAACAACATCCCAAAATTCCTTGAAGAAAAATTAACCTCTCTGGAGTAGGCAAGCCATCAGATTTAAATAAAAAATCATAGTTTAAATCTCTCGAGTTCCAAACTCCCTTACTAGAACTTATGTATGTTCCTGGGATAGCTTACTCATGCTACAACCTAGCCAACGCCCTCCTCTACTATGCACACATCTCCTCAACTCATGGAGGAGATCCACCATCACATCCCTACATCTTGCTCCACATAGATGCACTAACCATCAATCGAAATGGTGTAAATGAAGTTCCTTCTCCGTTGCACACTAGTTATAACATGTAAGAACTAAGTATTCGTAATTAACTCCCCCAACCATGTTTACCTTGACGTCTTCCTACATTCAACCTCATGCTTATCTTTTTCAAGAATGATCTTTTCTTGCTCCATATGTTCCTTCAATTATGCACAACTTAACTCGTGCATCGCGATCATCATCTAACCTCTCTTTCCTCATGTACATGTCCTCCACCCACCCCCACCCCTTGTATAAATCACCCTCCTCATAGCCACCAATTTCAACGCCACTTCATGGTTGTCGACTCCTCCACTTGGTGGTTCCCCAAAACTCCACAACCTTTCTATGAAACCCACCTCCATCATTCATGAGCACTATTCAGGAAATCGGCGACATGGGCGGCATATACAACCGCAAAGGCCGATATGGCCTGAATCGAACCAAATTCTTAAGACTTAAATAGGTTTCATTATGCACTCCTCCACATATGTGGTCCACATATGCCCGCATATGCCCGATATACACATGATTTCCTATTGTTGCTCGCATGTGCTGCTCTACCTACCATGTGGATCAACATCTCGATGGTGCCTCTCTAGGGTTCCCAATCATTGTTGGGTGATCGCCATCGCTTCTTATGCTCAAAAATCCCAGAATTTATATCATTCATGTTTTTTATGCATCTGAAGTAGCACTTTGGTTATAATCATGTAACTTCTTGGATATATGCATTGAAACTTATATACATTGAAACATAGATCATAAACAAATGTTGAAACTATAGTTATTGAACATGTAAAACTCAAATTGTAAGAGATTGAAATTATTTTTGTTGGATATGCATATAACCCCATATTAAATGTTACAACAAATAGGTGTTGGATATATTTTCTTGAATATATGCATCAAAGTAAAGAAATATTTTTTGTGTATTTCAATAGTTATTGGATATGTATCAATAGTTCCTAGATATGCATTAGAGTAAATAAATGGCTTTTATGTTAAGTGCTCTTACAAGAAATACCATTTTATATATTATGTATGCATCAAATGTAGTATTTTTTAGATATTTATTTATTTATTTTTAAAAAGAAAATTAGAAAACTACATGGAACCACATATACCCAGCATATGCACCCCGCATACCCCTCAATCACTATTCGGTGTCATGTCCGAACACATACACATACCACTTTCATGAACCTTGTTCATGAGCACTCAAACATGAAAAACAAGGACAGGTGACAGCCCTCTCCAGAATCATTAATAAGCATCATATAATAAAATCTCGAGCTAAGTGAGGACTTCATCGAGGCTAGGTGGAACAACTCCAACATTCCTAGAGACAAAAGTAACCTATTAATGTGTGTTCTTGCGAAAAACTCCATGTACATATGCAATCTGATACATCCATGACCACAAAACACAGCTTAAGGGTCGCAAAATCCCTGAAGGGTCCTAATGTTGGAGTATTTGGTTGTGCTCCTATTATGTTGTAGATGGGTAAAAGGATACCTCCAAGATCCATTTACCTCATCCAGAGTTTAGTCCCACATCTACCAGTTTAGAGATGTGGAGACTTCGTGGGTGCTATATATATAGCTCCACACCCCTGTAGTCAGATGAGAAAGTGCAATGAAACATATGGCCCTTTGAGGCCTTCTCCCGTGGTTTCATCCCGCTCCTTAGGGAGAAGGATTCCACGTAAAAATCACGGTGTTCCATGTTTCATATTTCTGTTCTTATGCTCTGTTTATCATTTTCGCATCAGTATTCCTATTTTCTAACATGGTATCAGAGAAGTTCGATTCTCGAGGAATTTAACTTCTTTAATTTTATTCAGTGTTCGGAAATGCGGTCCATGTGGCTGCATATGCGGCCGCATATGCATATTCGGTCACTTGACCGAAACGCATATGCATATGTGGCAATATGCGGTCAAACCGCATATGCGGCCCGCATATCTGAACAAGATGCTTTCATATATGATTCATGTATCTTTTTTGTTTAATTCATAACATGTTGATGACACATTAACTCGATTTTTTCCACGCAACTCTTATATTATCATTTACATTGATGCATCTTTTCATTATTCTCGTATATACAACATTTGTGAATATAATCTAAGGTATTTTTCTCATATCCAGATCTTTCCATTGTTCCTAACACTTATTAATGAATTGTTTATTGTCTTTTGAAATTTCTATCTAATGAAATTCATTCAATTTCTTTGAATAAAATATGAAATAATTGAACACTTAAGATTTTTGTGCTTCTAATAAATTTTATATGCTAATACATTTTTTCCTATATTGTGTGCCAACAAGTTTTGTCCCTTTGATATCAATATATATGTATAATTTTAGGTGTATGATTTGTATACCTATGATTATTCTTTAGCATTTATTATCTATAGGATCTATACATGCATTAAAGGTTTTCTTACAGAATTCGTGCATTCCCTATTAAATCAAATTTGTATTCGTATATATATGTATTAAATTCAAAATATACACTACAAAATAATCAATTTATAATATCATTCTTATATACTTATTGATTATATTATCTTATTTGAAATTTTTGATTTTGAGGTTTGTTAGATCATTAAATTTTTTAAATAATCACAATTTATTATTGTATTTTTTAATATTTTAAATTTAAATATTATAGACCGCATAAACCGCATATACTTCCGTATACTCCTTCGCATATCCGCTTACTCGCTTTAGACCGCATGACCGAACGAATACCGCATGCCGCATTTCTGAACCTTGATTTTATTCGAGATTCATTCTTAGAGATAATGTTCGACAAGTTTTCTTTTGGGTTCTTTTAAACCTTAATATCATCCAGATCGTCGTCAAGTCCGATTTCCAACAGCATCGAACTTTGCTTCTTCACAAGAATGCTCGTTCTTCAAGGATTTCAGTCTGGGACTTGTTTCTGCTCGAGATCCCATGCTTGTACTACAGATCTGCTCTTCGATGGTGTTCTTCGTGTGCGTGGCGCAGCGAAAGCTAGTCGGCGCTTCCTCGCTCGCGTGAGGACTTCTCTGCTTCCAGGCAGCCGCACCTTTCCTCCTGGTGTTCCCTCCATGCCACCATCGTGGCCCAGTTCTACGTCGCACATCTCCAGGCGCGAATCGCACGTGAGCCCCAATCGAAACCCATAGGGGACACAGCTCTCCCACGCGCCTCCGCTCCCCTTTGCGACAGGCGACGGTGCTCCATGCTCAGGCGGCGGCATCTCTCCCTTCCAGGTTGTTGGCGACGTTCCTCTCCTTCTAGGTCATTAACGATGCGCATCTCCTCTCCAGGCTCACTGGCGGCAGCATCGAGGGTTTGGAGAAATTGGGTTCACATCATGGAACCCTAAAAAGCCCTAGGGGGGCTCCTGCGTTACCGCCCATGTTTTTAAAAAAATGTTTTTATTGTAAGGGCCCTAGGTGGGCTGAAAAGAAAATGTGCATACAAAAAAGGGGAAGGGTCATATGCACGAGAAAGCGGGAGAAGACTCTGGGCCCTTTGGGCCGTAAGATTAAAAAAAAAATTGTTTTAAGAAAAAAGCGCGTACAATAAAAAGTCGTACGCAAAATGTTTGAAAAAAATCAAGTCAGCATTAAAAAAATTGACGAAAAGCCACAAGTTCATGTTTTCCCTCGATTTATTATCTTCTCCCAACTTGATCAACAAATGTCATTTCGACCAGTATGGGTGAAATGGGAAGTATTATGTAGAGTCACAGGTCTGTTACAGATTCAGATGTGATATTTCAGACCAGTCAGTTGTTCAGACTTTAAGTTCTGCAGATGAAGATTCTCCGTACGCAGTTTCAGACTCGAAGTTTAGATTTCGAGTCCACAGCTTGATGCGCAGTTGTTCAAACTCGACGATTGATTCCGAGTCTTCAGTTTCAGACACGCACATGTATGCGGTCTTTTCAGATAAGCACATGTGTGCCATCATTTGTAGCGGTCCCCATCTTTTCTTATTGTTTCGGCCAGAGTTTTCAAGTGAGCCATAGGGACTCCAGAGTAGAGGATCATTCCATATGCCTTGTTGGCAAGGGTTTTCATGTGGTATCATAGGTACTCCAGAGTAGAGTACCATTCTCTGAGCCAGATGGGAGAGACTCAGTTCTCCGACGAGGAGACTTCTTCAGAGTCCATTCTCCAGCGACTGTGGACTCCAACGAGGATTGCACTACATGGCCCTTCCAGTTCGGCTCTTTTCAGAGATTGAGCAGTTGTCCACATGTTTTGGCGTACCAGAGTTCTCCAGGTGGAGACTCAATTCCAGTTGCAGTGACTCTGACAGGCGCAGTACAGAGCACATGCTCTCCGACGAGGAAATTCAGTTGACTCACACTCCAGTCGTTCGTCCTCCTCACCTGTACAGCATGAGAAGCAACGTCCTCAACAGCAGACGACAATTGCGCGCATTGAGTTGATATTGTCTATAGTGTCATGTAGCATGAGTTGAGTTTATTTGTGTTTGTCCAAGCTGAGCATTGCATGCTTCAGCTTGAGGGGAAGTGTTGGAGCATTTGGTTGTGCGCTTATTATGTTGTAGATGGGTAAATGAATACTTCCAGGATCCATTTACCTTGTCCAGAGTTTAGTCTCACATCTACCAGTTTGGAGATGTGAAGACTTCGTGGGCGCTATATATAGAGCCCCACACCCCTATAGTCAGATGAAAAAGTGCAATGAAACATATGGCCCTTTGAGGCCTTCTCCCGTGGTTTCATCCCGCTCCTTAGGGAGTAGGATTCCACGTAAAAATCATGGTGTTTCATGTTTCATATTTTTATTCTTATGCGTTGTTTAACATTTTTGCTTCTGCATTCCTATTTTCTAACACCGAACTCTTATCGCAACCTCGATTGACCTTTATTAAGTAAAATTGAAGTCTCGCCCACAATCCTCAAAACATGAGGGAACTTAGACCATGCCAGTTACAACTCATCCCAGAGTTCCCTTCTCTATTGGGCCTCCCTCTAGCCATATACATTACTAACACTACCACCACATTGTTGGAGCCTCTATTAACAAGTGAAATTGATCTACAAGCAGACATATCCTCCATTTAAAAGAAATTCCAATGAAATCCGATAATCTCTAACCAAAAATGATTTTTCTTAAGTTGTTTGCCTAGCTCCTTAACTTTATTTCCTAAAACTGCGCTACCTCTCCATGTCAATTATCAATTAGGTAGCCAACTATCAAATGTTTTTCAGGCTTCACAAGTCTCTTACATTCCAGGAAATGAGAACCATTTGGGGAATGATCATATTCCACTAAAGTGAACTACTTTGACATACTCAACTACCTTATAACACAATCCTTTCACTCCTTCAATCTACTCTAGTTCCATGATCCATAAACATAATTGCAGCCAAATCAGCATCTATGGCAACCTATATTACTTACCTCCTTCTCCACCATCCCGACCTCAAAGCTACTAGCATGCCTCCTACACCAAAAGCCATCTTAGATTAGATATTTTGCGCTCCACCATGCCATCACCCTCCTTCCCCACCTCCTTCGGTATCACACTTATCAACACCATCTCACCACTAAAAGAAGGTCACCCGTGGATGAAATGGTCGCCCGAGTATGTGATAGGGCTGCTCCTTCTAACCCAAGGAAGGTTTGATGAAGCATAGGGGACAATCGATTCGTCGTCGCTTCTAGAGAATCTCGCCACTCGGTATCGCTAAATAGTGAAGAGC
Source organism: Ottelia alismoides (assembly GCA_037367405.1). NCBI lineage: Eukaryota > Viridiplantae > Streptophyta > Magnoliopsida > Alismatales > Hydrocharitaceae > Ottelia > Ottelia alismoides. Next base: position 468,594 of record JAZKJV010000172.1, read on the forward strand.
TACTAACCACCTAAAGACCTCTTCCAAGCTCTGATAGTAATGTAAGAATGAATAAAATATTCGATCAAATTAGGGTTTTTTGTCAATTATTAGTTATTTTAAATAGGTCGTCAATTTTTTACTTTTGTTAAATAATTCAGATCAGTTAGATTCTTGATATTTAGGATAGTTAAGAGTCATTTTAGAAGTCACTTAGGGTTTTAATTTGATTTTTAATTATATTTTCTTTCTATATTGTAAACCCTCACCTAACCAAGGCTCGAAATCTCGATTTCGATTTCGTTTCGATCACCCCCAAAACCAAAATTCTGTGAAATTTCGATTGTTTTGGTGGAAATGTCAAAAATAACTCAAAAAGCCATTTTTTGATCATTTTTTGGAAAATTAAGATCTTCCAAGTTAATGCAGCAATAAATTGCCTATAAATACACGCGTATCACACATATTGCTCATATAAGCCCCTTATATCGTGCATATCAGTCATATCAGCCATTTCACTGTTAATGTTGATTCTTGGCTGGTATATATTAGAAATGGATATCATCAAATCCAAGTTCTTAAAACAGCAGTAGCTTACAAATGCACACTTATATCACGCATATCTCTCATCCATATGCCATATATCGCTCATATCGGACATATCATTGAGCTGACTGATAGATATTATAAATGAAAATCGAAATAATTAAGTTAACAATACTTAGAAGACGTTTTTTGTCCATATATGAGCAATTGTTTCTAAAATGTAGATAGTGATTAATGAGACAATGTTTAGTTCATAGAAATAACAATCATAGACAAAGTTCTAGTGAATTACATAATTAATACAAACTTAAAGTAAAGATGATATATTTACAAAGATAAATGACGAACGGAATGAAACGAACAAGCTATATCAGATTCTAGAAGCTATAGAGTTGTTTCATCTCCACTGCCAAACCCAAAGGGGAGAAGCTCCCCAAGTTGAAGAATCATCGTATGTACCCCCTATCGCACCCTACCTTGTGGGGGTGCAGGGGCAACGCCCTCTACCCGAAACAAAATATATAAATCATTGTGCTTTAATATAGAGAATTGGTAAATAAGTAGTAAAATCAAGCTCACATAGATAATATAGCTGATTTACATAGGTATCAGTGAAATTTCTCCAATATCGGTTGAAATTCGAGAAATTTTGGACTGGAAAAAACCATGAATTTCGACCGAGATGGGTTGATAAGTCGAAATATCACCAATATTTCTACCCATCTCAGTCGAAAACTGAGAAATCGACATCTAGGACAGTTTTGATACCTAGGAAACCAAAATTTCGGCGAAATTTCATGAAATTTCAATCCATGCACCTAACTATATAAAGAGGTAATATATAAAGGGGTAGTAGTCCGTTGTTAAAAAAGATATGTAATGGTTATAAATTGAGTTTCGGATGGATTTTGGATAGTACATCCACCATTATCTTCTTCCTCCCCTATATTTTCTATATTTCCACCTCATCCCTCTTCCTCTCTCAACCCGAAAGCCTCGTCATGTCTTTTCTCTCCTCTCTGCATATCTCATTTCCCGATTGTATCAAGTAGTATGAGATTTCAATCCATGCACCTAACTATATAAAGGGGTAGTAGTCCGTTGTTAAAAAAGATATGGAATGGTTATCAATTGAGTTTCGGATTGATTTTGGATAGTACATCCACCATTATCTTCTTCCTCCCCTATATTTTCTATATTTCCATCTTCTCATCCCTCTTCCTCTCTCAACATGCAAGCCTCGTAACGTCTTTTCTCTCCTCTCTGCATCTCTCATTTCCCGATTGTATCAAGTAATATGAGAACATGGAAATCGCATTGTTCTCACAATTCAACGATCATGTCATACTTTGGCATACGGAGTTCGAATTGAGTCGTCATGGCCATTGCTTGTATTTGCAAGAGAAAAAGTTAAAGACACACCTACATTCAAGCATTAAGTACTGGAAGAAAACATCATCGTTAGAATACCATTACAGCACAATCTCGATAATCCAAACAAGATAATAAAGAGGAGCATCCATCGCCAATGGTCTCTGACTCTGCAATACCTGCATACCAAACGAAGACAAAGAAAAAGAAAAAAAGAGAGCAACTCCCTCTAGCAAGTTATTTAATTCGACAATTCCTTCATATTGGCAAAATCAGTGTTGGCACCCTCAGCAAACCTAGCGTGGGGCCCTTCTCCACAGCTCAAGACTGGTGTAGTGGTCTCCAACGCAACCGTTGCTCGCAGTCTCATCTTCAAACTCGACCAGTGCCACCCTTAGGGAAGCTTTATCCCCAAGGCATCAAGGTTCTTGGGTGTGCATGCCACAAGCACCACCACTCCTCATATTCCCATCGCAAGGTCTCGAAACCATGTTGCATGATTGCATCGTTGGTTGGACCGGCCACCATTGTTGCACGTTCCACAACCCCCACTGCATTTATGACGTGAGGCATTGGCACGGGAGCCAAAGCATTCTTAAATATCATCGTTGCCAATATCTCTGAAGATGTTGTCGCCATGGTTGTAAGTTCTGATGTCGTTAGGAAACTTGAGTGCCACAATCGATGCTACAAACTTGAGCACCACCATCACTAACAAACCCGCACCAACCTTGCCAACTCCTCTAATGTCACAACCATTACTGCTATGGAGGACGACCTCCCTAAGGCCAATACCAATACTATTAGGTGTTTCCTCAACTCCATCATTGTATGCGTCGATCAGGGTGCCATCGCAGGAGCAAGCACTCGATTCCACGCGAGAGTATGAAGTTCCATCGATGGAGCTATTATTTCAAGCATCGCCCTTTCCTTTAATTCATCTGCTAATGTTGAGGATATAGAGGCGAAGAAACCCTAGCAGGGGTTGAGGATTTCTCTCAACAAGGAAACAAATCCTATATAAGGGGGGATTGTGGACTGTTATGGGGCATTTCTAAAAAAAACCATATGCCTAAAAGCTTTGATGGAAAGATTACACTAACATGGGAGACAAAGAGGATTTATTCAAGTGGAGGGATAGAGAAACTGTGGATACAATCTCTAATGCATAAAAGTTATGAAAGAAGTATTGAAATAGGAAAAGGAGAACTGTATCATATTCCCATTAGAATTGATGCATTGGTATCATCTTATAAAAGTATGGCATGGCCAATGATGTATCGCATACTTCCCATCATTGTGAGTTGTAGGTCTTCGTTCTCCATGGTTCCTTTGAATAATAAGGTGTACATGTTGAAGAAGACACATCAATTCTTTAACCATAATTTGATGAACGGTGATAATTTTAAAAGGATTGCAGCATCCACATGGACGCCACCATTTGCTCCACTTTTGTTCTTCCAAGTTCCAACGTGAAGTCAAGTGCTTGAAATCAAGCAACCAAGCCTCGTACTCGATGATGAAGCATGGACTCCACATCATGCATCACATTTGTTCTTCCCGCACGAACATAGGGGGTGCCAGAACAAAGATATCCCAGGCCATGCCCGATAATTAAGCAACTAATCAAGAAATGAATTTTTCAAGTCGAACGAGAATTGATGCAAGCACATATTGAAGCTTTAAATTAGGGGTTTTTCTGTTATTTATTATTTAAAGCGGGTCGTCAAATTTTATTTTCATTAAATAAATTGTGATCGATTAGGATCTCAATATTAAGGTAGCTAGAGTCATTTTAGGAGTCAATTAGGATTTTAATTCGATTTTAATTATATTCTCTTTCTATTTTTATAACCTTGTACCTACCTATATAAAGGGGAGTAGTCCATTGTTAAAAAGACAAGTTATGATTATGTGAATTGTTTGGATTTGGAGAATGCCACCATCATTGTATTCTCAATCCCCTTTATTTTTCTAGGCTTCCACCTTCTCATCCCCTTCCTCTCTTAACTAACAAGCCTCGTTGTGCCTTTTCTCTCCTCTCCTCGTACCCGACAACATTATTGAAAACAACAGACCCCCTTGTCACTTAGAGCAAGGCTTGAGCATCAGATGGGCCTCCTCCAGCTCTTATGACACTATGACACAAATTTCCTCCATAAGTTGTCTAGTATTTCAGTATACTAATATCCATATAAAAATAAACAAAAAGGAGATCATTAAAATCGAACGGACCGATCCCATAAAATCAACCCACCACTTCTGGACAACATCTCGAGGGCCACCCCTCCAATCTCGTTTCCATCTTTTCTAGTACGAGGCTACAATCAAGTGATCAACCACCCTAACAAAGGTGCTTGGCAACGGTATCCCAAAGTAAGTAAGAGAGCCAACGAAGTATTATCATCTATGTTGAAAGGAATAGAATAAGACTTCTGATAATTGACCCTCAACCCTAGAGCCTCACCAAACATATAAAGGAATGCTTTACTATGATGCCCTTGGATCCAGGCACCCGTTTACGCCGCATTCGCACTATTTCATTCACATGTCATCGCATTAAGTTATGAAAATTTGGAAAAAAAACCGTGCTGCTATTGCTCTTGCATATGACATTCACATTCAATAAATATTTGTATCAGCCACAGAATAAAAAGACCAACAAGTGCCACCAACAAATCTTTTCATTAATTCACATAAGTATTTACAACATGTACATGAGAGCTGACAGTACATTCATATATCCCAACATATTCAGAAGAGAGAAATGGCATTTTACATTATAATAGAACAAAAGCTACAACAAAAGAAGCTGAGCCAAAAGAGACCGTACCATTTATTATAAATGCGATCTCCAAAATTCATCACCTTCTACTGTGTTGCAGGCTCCTTTTCTGCCAAAACATGATAGGAAGAAGAGGATCAGCGAGCGCTGGTACATCCATATTTCATATTATAAAATAAGCATCCATTTAATATAGATACAAGAGAAACAAGTAGAAAGGCATAACAACCAAAAGTTACAACTACTTGTTTTGAAAAAGAAGTTTCATGCTATATTAATGGATGCTTCAAGTTTTCCCATTACCTCCCATATGTCGCATTATTATATAGTAGATAATGACATATGTAATAATTTCTCAATTGCATTATAACATTATATATACATGTAGTAGTTGATGACTCGTATGTACGTATATACATATAACTATTAATGTCTTATTATTTTAAATTCTTATATATGGATTTTTTATAACGAGGAAGATTTAAGTTTTGAATGACTCTTGATTTTATTTAGGGATTTTTACACCCATAATCCTGAGTAATTCCGTAATTACAATCATAACCATGCATAATTATGAATTATATGAGAAACCTTGAGTAATGCTTAACTCTTACATAGCATAACCATGTGTTATGTTCCTTTTGGTATACCCATTATATGTGACGGTTTTCGTTGAAAAAGACAAATCTGCCTATGATATCGATTCTTATTTGCAAAACATGCCATCATTTCCCTCTCTCCCCTGCTGAGTTGTACCTCCTCCTCCCCTACTGGCCATGCCATGCGTCGGTGGCCCTCCCTCCGCCTCGAGCAAGCCCTTCGTCGTGATCACTGTCAAAACCTCCCCCTACTGCCGAGTTCATCCTCTTCGGACCCCCTCCCCCTCGTGTCTCCCGTCGATCCCCTTCTCGAAGCCCCCTATTGAACGCGACCACCTCCCCCCCCCCCCCCCGAACGCTTGAAGCCCCCCTCACCACGTCCGCTCGAAGCTCCCTCCCCCTGGTCCGCTCGATCACCTTTGCAGGTCATCCTCAATACCTGTCGAACCCCCTACCCCCGCTACCCTCCTACAAAGCCCTCGCCGTCGCCACCTCTGTACATGTCGAAGCCCCCCCCCCCCCCCGTGCAGGTCGAAGCCCACCCTTTCGTGCCCCCCTCTGTGCAGGTCGAAGCCCACCCCCTCGCGCCCCCCTCTGTGCAGGTCGAAGCCCACCCCCTCATGACCCCCGTCGATCCCCTGCTCGAAGCCTCCTATCGAACGCGGCCACCTCACCTCCCGTCCCCCTGTATGCTCGAAGCCCCCCCCTCCCCGCGTCAGCTCGGAGCCCCCCCCCCCCTTGTCGTCGCCCTACAAAGCCCCCTCCACCCCCCCCCCCCCGACCACCTCTGTGCAATTTGAAGCCCTCCCCCTCGCACCCCCCGTCGTCCGCTCGAAGTCCCCCCTCCCTCCGACCACCTCTGTGCAGGTTGAAGCCCTCCCCCTTACTCCCCCTGCCGATCCTCGAAGCGCCCTATCGAACGCGACCACCTCTCGTCCCATACCCCCGTATGCTCGAAGCCTCCCCCCCATCCCCGCATCCGCTCGAAGTCCCCCCCCCGTCGCAGCCCTGCAAAGCCCCCACCCCCTCCTCCCGACAACCCTCGTAAAGCTCCCACCACCGCCCTGCAAAGCCCTCCCGCGGTCACCTCTGCAGCCCCCGTCCCCTTCCGCTCAAAGCCCCCCACCCCCGACGCTGATCACCTCTGTGCAGGTCGAAGCCCCCCTTCCCCTGCTCGAAGCCCTCGGTCCCCCGTACGCAGCAAGCCCCCATCCCCCCACCAACCTGCAACGAAGTTGCCCTCCCCCCGCATCCGCCAGCAAGAATCCTGACTAAGTGCCGCCTGCAAGCCTCCCTACAAGCTTCTCATTTATTTTTTTTATTTTGCCTAATCCTAGCCATTAGATCATATATTGGTTAGATTAACTCACTCGTATAGTTGAGTTAACATATTAAACTAACGGAGGGTTATAAGTGTAAGACGGAGTGACTATCCGGAGTTTCTCATGTAATTCATGATTATACAGGGTTATGATTGTAATTGCAGAATTACTCAAGGTTATGAATCATAACCCTGTATAATCATGAATTACATTCTTTTTATTTAAATTCTGAATCATGAATCCCTTTTATTTGGGAGAGTTTCAGTTGAACTCAGAGATAAGTATTATAACCCTGTGTAAAAATCCCTTTTATTTAAATTTTTAATTTAAGTAGATAGTCTGTGGTCTTGGTCGGTGCGTGCCCTCACACTATGATTCTAAGGCATGAAATAGTGCCTTAAGGTTGGGGTGCCTCCGTAGGCATATGGTGTTGGACGATGCATCCTAACTAAGTTCTCAATATGTCCACTTAACTTAATTATAGTCAACCCTAGTCAAAAAACTTACACTCAACTTCATCTCCTAGACAATATCTATAATACTTCTCTCTGAGTTCAACTGAAACTCTCCCAAATACAACCCCAGATGATTTCAGATGTAACATCGCCAAACCTATTGGTGAAAAAGTAATGAAAACTCAAGCGGTAAGGTAGACTCCTAAGAAGCTCTTCCGCTCTGCCCTCTAATTGGAAGTGCGGTTCAAGAGAGGGAAATATCTACTCCAAAATTACGCCCCAGAGACGGATGAGACTCTCCGGAAAAGTCACTCTAGACGGGCCCGACCAGTAACGGGCAAACGAGCTCGTATGTTGGGCCCGCTCCCGCGGATCTGGAATACCCATTTACATATTACTCGTAGTATTATACTCGCTAAAGATCGCAATAGAGAACTGGAAATTAGGGAAAATTTTTCGCATCTATGAATGGCATTCACAAATTAGCCAATAAACCGCAGAACTGCAGTATGTTACAATTATATTGCATAAATTTCCATAGCAGCTAACATGTAAAAATAGAAATAAAATCCCAATTGTATCAGAAGAGAAATAAAAGCATATAATATCTTGAACAAACTATAGCATGCGTACCTGATAATTGTAATTGCAGAAGCTGATGTTCAACTCTCCCAATACAACGGTGCAGGTATTTTGCCTGCAATCCATGGAATAGGGAGAAAAGAACATCAACAAATGTTGAGCACAACTTATTAATTAGAAATAACAGGAAAGTTAGTGGCTCCAAAAGAAAGCAAGTAATTTGGCCTTGACAATTAAAATTTAAAGCTACTTGCAATGAAACAGGCTTTCAAGTTGTTGGTATGTAAAACCCCGTTCTACTCATCCTACACTAATTACCCACATTAATCATTTATATACAAATATCATATGGTCCATATTTAAGTCATTGCCTATATATTAATTATAATATAAGTTTGATTGGTCTTGAGAATGCGAATAATGAGACTCTGATATGATCATTATCTCTATTAAATTCTTATAATGATGTTTAAGAATTTTGTGGATTGATCATAGTAAGAGTATATGATGGATCTGGGGTTTTGATTCTTTTCTTGTTGTTTTTCTCAAGCTTAGTGGATAGTATGTGGTCTTGGTCTGGGTAAGACCTCACACTCACTCTAAGGTAGTAAGGAAACCTTAGGGTTGGGGTGCCTCCGTAGGCATGCGGTGGAGTAAAATGCATCCTAACTAAGTTCCCAACACGTTCACTAGCTATTTCAAACAACTGTAATAGTAGCTTGTAGTCTGATAAAGATGATTTTCATAAACTGGTCTTTTCTCTTCGTCAGGAATTACTGGCGGGACAGTAACTAGTTCAATGGAAACTACGCTCAACTACAACCAACTCGACTGAATCAAGCTCCCATGTAACCAACTCAACTGTAATTCAACTTCAGCCAAACTCATTTGTGGCTCAATCCAATCTCAATGTACCTTTCCAAATTCAACTATAACTGATTCAGATGTAGCCATAGAGGATTTAGATGTATACATGGATGATTCGGATGTAGCATCGCCAAGTCTGCTGGCGAAAAATAAACACAACTCAAGCGGTGATGTAGCCTACAAAAGGCTCTTCCGTCTCGCCCTCTAATTGGAAGAGCGGTCCAATAGAGGGATAGGTCTACTCCAAAATTACGCCACTGAGACTGGTGAGAGAGAGTCTCCGGAAAAGTCACTCTAAAAGAAAAACCGGGCCCGACTGGTACGGGCTAACGAGCTCGAAAAAAACCAAGGGTCCTCCAGCCTAGGTACCATAAAGAACAAGGGTCAGCGGAACTGGTCTTTAAAAGAAAACCTGTGGATCCCAGAGAGGTGTAAAAACTGCGAGCGCTCGCGAAAAAACCCGAGAAAAAGACTGGGATCCTAGACCTGCGCACTAAGCGACCGCTGCCCTAACTGGGCTTCCTAATCTCCCGCCCAGTTGAGGGTCACCGCACCCTCGCGCAGTCAGGTGTGAAGGTCACCATGACTGGCACTCAATATTTATCAGTCTTCATTAGATCACCAACGCTGACTTGATTCATCATCCTTTCTTAATCTCTGTTGTGGTTAACCTTACCGATCTAGATATCTTGTCGGCAACTTTATTGAATAATGATCCATATTTAGTGATTTATATCAAAGGATTGATCACGAGGATTTTCAATCATTGATCATAGATTATTTCTTAATTTAGTGTCCTGCTAATTAAATCTAGATTTCCTAAGTGACTCATATGAGAATACTGTAATGATCTCCTTTTTCAAATCATGAGATCTGAAGTTGGTTATTAGACTTGAATTCGGATTTGGATCAATGGGAAAATCAATAATGCTAGAATAGTATCGAAAACAATAAAAATAAATGCAATATGAGTCAATCGTTTCAAGCCATAGAGATATGAACGATGGTCGATATTAGATAGGTTGGAAAGTGGAGACCCTACTTAAAGCAATTGCTACATCTATTCCCCTTAGTCCAATTCTGCAAAGCAAAGCTCCATTGCTCTCGATGGAGGGAAAGAGTGGATCATGCCTCCTATGCTTTTCCTTATTTGTCACTATGAATTACTTAAATTTCAATTTACCACATGATTTATTGATCCAAGAATCACCATTAATTTTCGGTTGCCACATGATTATTGATCCAGAAAACACCAAAGTGTGATGTTCTCCCTAATCCTCTTTATAGATACAAATATGGATCCATATACAATAATATATTGTTATCATTTTCATGGTTGCAGAAAGCGGTAGTCGGTACTCGGTCGGCGGGGTCACTGACTAAGGATTAATCGGCAGTCGGGAGAGTAATCGGATTTAGTCGGGCATTAGTCGGTTTTGATTTTTTTAATTATTTTAAATATATAAATCGATTTTTAATACATACACTCTCATATATATACACAAATTTAGCAATTTTAATACATACAACCACAAAGCTAACCATATTCACAAGTTACTAATCAACAAACTCACATGTTACTAATCATTGTAAGTAAGAATCACGAAGTTAATTAACAAATCACAAAAGATAAATAAAAAGATTTAATAATTATATAACCTTATAGTTATTGACATAATTTGATAATGTAAAAAAATTCATATACATATCTGTTGTAGTCAAGGATGCTAAATGTTTGTTAGAACGTTGTTAGTTTACACCGTACTTTCATGTGTCCACAAGGATGTTAAGGCAAAAGGAGGTATATTTTTGTATTATTGTAAGTATAAAACCACTTCATATATATTTGAATTTATAGTAATAATGACTAAGTAATAACAACACAAACAATTAAAAGTATATAAAAAAGTATACAAAACAGTATACAAACAGTTTAAAACTTCTATGCAAAAGTCGGCCGACTAGTCGGCCGACTAGGCCGATTACTCGGGCGACTAATCGGGTCGATCCGACTATAGGCCGATTTGGCCTAGTCGAGTCGGATACCCCCCCGACTCGACTAGTCGGGCCGACTAGTCGGCCTAGTCGGCCGACTTTTACAACAGTGATCATTTTTAATAAGGTATGAATACCCCTCTACGTGGCAGTTTAGAAATCCTTCTTTTTGAAGCTATTATGTTATCGGGTTTTGCTAACTATCAAGGAGAAAAGTACAAAATCTATATACATTAACTTAAAAAAATTAGCAACTTCTAGCTGAAAATTCCTTTTTCTTTTGGCTTATTGGTAATGAAATATGAACCAATAAGTAAGTGGAGATGCTATACAAAGAGGGCAGAGGAAATACTACAACCTAACCTATGAATCATGGCATAACTCTCTCAGTAGTCCTACTCACCTGCACAAGAGGGAAAGATAATGTAGGTGAGAGCATCAAAGCCATGCTCATGTCTCTTTTTTCTCGTTCTTCTAACTATCCACTTAAAAGGAGGAGCCCCTTTGGTTTTGTTATTATACTTTGTCCCCTTTCTTTCATGGGATCAATCAGTCAATGGAGCTGATGGTGAAGATGGGTTGTCATGGATGTGAGAGGAAAGTTAAATATGATGATTTCTCCCTAAGAGGTTGGTTTCCATCTCTTCTCTATTTCTGATCCTTCTCCCTTTTAAAAAATATGTGCATGACTGAATTAATCAATCATCATTTTTTTTACAAACAGGTGGAAAATTCTATCTATATTTGCCAATTAACTTCTACAAACTGTTTTAGTTTCTTACGAACCCCATAACAAAGTTCTATCTTATTTAATAAGCATGTCCTGTAAACTTCTTTCCCTTGATTTTTTTTTTAAATTTAGCTACAACTTCACATTCTTATTTAATTCCAAAGGTAGTTTGAGAATTTGAATCATGCATGGAAGTCATCAAGAGGGGAATTTGAATTGTTCAAAAACATGGACTGCAGCAAGAGGAGGAGGAGATTGTACCTTTGATCCTCTAAGTTTGGAGGAATTTTGTGGCTTTATCTAACATACAACGATAGCTAAAATACCTGATGGACAGCAACATAAAAAAAACTGAATTAGAAACTTCAACATTGATTTTAATGAGAACAAAGAGGAGAGAGATATGTACATTTGAATATCTCCACTTTGGAGATCCAAACTTGCTTGCAACATCCTTTTCTTGACAGGAGCTTCAGTTCATTCAGATCCGGATGTTACATCGTACGAAAAACTGAAAACCGAGGATCCCTTGCATGGGTATCCTAAAACAGAGGGTTAGCGGAACTGATCAAAAGTCAAGATCCCAACGAGGCGTAAAAACATTGCGAGCTCGCGTAAAAATCGAAAAAGGACTGGGATCCTAGACCCATGCACTTGGAGACCGTTGCCCTAATTGGGCTTCCTTTCCTCCGCCCAGTTGAGAGTCACCGCACTCTCTCACGGTCAGCTGTAAAGGGGCACCATGACTGGCATTTTTTTCAGTCACCATTGATTCACCAACATTTTTCCTTTCTTGACTACTCATCTCTTTCTCGCTCCTTTCTATGGTTGACTATACATATCTAGATCTATGGTCAACAATCTTATTGATATCACTAACTCCTAACTTTATGAATTCATTTGATTATAGATTCAATTCGTTTTTCTAAGAGAAAACCAGTACCTTTAAGTATCTAGAGGGAGGACAGAGGGAGGACAGGGACCACTCATAAATGGTATGATTACAATTTCAACTACTTTTTCAAATACTCGATTGTCATAAAATCAATTATTTCCATAATTCAAGATGGGTAAGGTGTGATTTTAGTTTGTATTACAACCACTATAGGCTACATAAGAATACGGAATTTTAGAACTCGAATATTGCCATGTCAGAATTTGCATACTCAAATTTTTCTCAAGTCAAAAGTATGATCATTTGGTCTATCCTAGAGTATAATGATTTAATAAGTTTGGAAAATTAATAGTAATTAAAACTCAAGCGGTGAGGTAGCCTCCTAAGAGGCTCTTCCGTCTCATCCTCTAATTGAAAGTGTGATTCAAGAGAGGGAAAGGTTTACTCCAAAACTACGCCCCAGAGACGGGTGAGAGAGACTCTCTGAAAAAGTCACTCTAGACGGGCCCGACCGGTAACGAGCAAACGAGCTCGTACGAAAAACTGAAAACAGAGGATCCCCCGCATAGGTATCCTAAAACAGAGAGTCAACGGATTTGGTCAAAAATCGAGATCCCAACGAGGCGTAAAAATACTGCGAGCTCACGTAAAAACCGAAAAGGACTGGGATCCTAGACCCGCGCACTTGGCGACCGCTGCCCTAACTAAGTTTCTTTCCTTCGCCCAGTTGAGAGTCACCGCGCTCTCTCACAATCAGGTGTAAGGGGGAACAAAATACTGGCATTTTTTCAGTCACCATTGACTCACCCAATGTTGTAAAAGTCACCCGACTAGCCCGACTAGTAGGTCCGACTAGTCTAGTCAGTGGGGTGGCCGACCGAGTACCGACTAATTCCGACTACGTCCACTAGTCAACCATTTTTTGCTCGAAGATAGCATGCTTTTTTACTTTTTTTAAAAGCAAACTTACTCTAACACGCTTAATGTGTTATTTAAATTCAATTATTTCTTTTGATTCATTATGATAATAAAAATATATATAAATCTGTGTAAATATATAATAATATTTGTATAAAAATGGCTTATATATTTAAAAAATCAAAGTCGCTTAAAGTCCGACTAAATCCGATTAATCGCCCGACTGCCGATTAATCCTTAGTCAGTGACCCGACCGACCAAGTACCGACTACTGACTTTTGCAACCTTGGACTCACCAACATTTTTCCTTTCTTGACTGCTCATCTCTTTCTCAGTCCTTTTTATGGTTGACTATACATATCTAGATCTATGGTCAACAATCTTATTGATATCACTAACTCCTAACTTTATGAATTCATTCGATTATAGATTCAATTCATTTTTTTCTAAAAGAGAAAACCAGTACCTTTAGGGCCTCTTTGGTTGCTGGGTTGGGTTGGAGTACACCGGTGTACCCCTCCTTCCAACCCTTCCAACCCTCCTCACATATTACTATTCACAGGGGTACCCCTTCCTATCCAACCCAACCCAGCAACCAAACAGGCCCTTAAGGAAGTATCTAGAGGGCGGACAGGAACCACTCATAAACAGTATGATTACAATTTCAACTACTTTTTCAAGTACTTGATTGTCATAAAATCAATGATTTCCATGATTCAAGATGGGTAAGGTGTGATTTTTAGTTTGTATTACAACCACTATAGGCTACATAAGAATACGGAATTTTAGAACTCGAATATTGCCATGTCAGAATTTGCATACTCAAATTTTTCTCAAGTCAAAAGTATGATCATTTGGTCTATCCTGGAATATAATGATTTAACAAGTTTGGAAAATTAATTTCAAATTAAGACTTGTATCAAAATCAAGCACTAGAAATGATTTACATGGAATTTCATATATTAACATTTCCTCAATTATGTGTCACTTAGGTTTGTATCCCCCTTTCTCTTACGCACATAAGCACGCAACATAATTTGTACTATGTTTGATGAATTGAACATTATCTTGTATAGCAAAAAAAATGTGAGCATGAGAGAAATTCATGACATGAATATGCTAAGACTAATTGAACTGTGCAACTATGAAGAATGTGGATTTTACATGGAATGAGAACAGAGAAGGACATAAGGCTATTAATCACTAAACCAAGCATGCATGTTACCAATGAGCTATGAAATTTTATCAGCCATTTGCTGGTTAGCTTTTCAAAAGGTTTACTACTAAGGAGCTTATTTTCTAGAATTCAACAGTATACCCTCCAATTGATCCCCGAATCATGCAGACACTCCTTTAATGATAACATAAATGCCTATATATTGACACCTTCCAATGTTCTAAGCAAGAATATGGTATATAGAAAGGATTTCCCCTTTTCAATTGACAAGATGATTGTGCAAACAAAAAGCTGGAGAAGAAAGGGAGCTTCACCGAAAAGGACAGGCTATCATTTTCAGTAGCAAGTGTTGGAGGATGAATGTCTCCTAATTCTTGTTGTTTTATAAATTATAGTATACACTAATTTTCAGAACATTGTTATCATCTCATTTGAACCCAACAGATCACATATCATATGTGCATGCATGCATATGCAGAGGATAACACCCAAGAAGTGATTATTTCGGTTGTTGACGCATATAGAGTAGTGCATGTACCTCTTTGTTATTTTATTTTCAGTTGTCTACTTTATGGAATTTACCCATAGGCTACTCTCCTATATAAGAGAGCCTAGGGCTTATGGAATAAACAAGCCATTCATTTTTCCCAACATGGTATCAGAGCGACGATCCTAGACCGGAGTTCTCGAAACCCTAACCCTAACCCCACCACACCCGTCGGCCTCTCTTCCTCGCTTCATCTCATCGGCGCCGCCCATCGTCATTCGAGCTCGCCGCAGCGCCGCCTCTCCGATCGCTACTGCACGCTGTGCGCCGTAGCACACGCACGTTGTGCGCCTGTGTGCCTCCTCCTTGCGCGCCTGTGCTGCAGCGTCTGGGCGCGCCATCTCCGTGCGCACCATCTCCGTGCGCGCCGTAGCCTGTGAGCGCACCTGTGCATCCCCAGTGCGGGTGCGCGCTCACTCCAGTGCAGATCTAGTGCACGCATCCTCTGCGCGTGCATCTCCGGTGCAGTGCAGATCTAGTGCATCTCCAGTGCGTGCACGTGCAGCCTGCGCGTGATTCTTGTGCCTGCGCGTGATTCCTACGCGTGTGTAGGGCCTAGCACGCACATCTTCATGGGGTTAGTTGCTTGAGGTCTACACATGCAACTAACCCCGTCTATGTCATTGTAGACGAAACTCATCGTCTATCAATCGCTCCAGTCTTCCATGTCCAGTATGTCAGAAAGCAAGGCGGATATCCCATCTATTGGCGCCTTTCGTGGTCCAGCGCCTATTGTCAAGATGGACGGTACAAACTATGAACTGTGGGCTATGCAGTTCATGAGTATGATGAAGTCAACAGGTAAGAAGCACATTCTTACCGAACCTGAGCCTGCAGAGAAGACTGGAGTCAATGCCTCTTGGGAGGCCGATGATGCATATGCCAAAGTATGGTTGTCCGGTACACTGGTGATTGAGATAGCTAATGACATTCTACATCAACCCACAGCCAAAGATATGTGGGACATCCTGGCGGCCACGTATTCCCAGGCGAAGAATGAGACAAAGATTCTGCAACTACAGCATGATATCTTCACTATCAAGTAGAATGGTCGCCCTCTACATTCTCTCTATACATCACTGAGAGGGATGTTCGAGAAGCTCTATAGCTTCATGCCCCTGACAGCCACGCCTGAACAACAGAAGACATATAGGAATGCGACTATGGTGGGCATGTTCCTAGCGGCACTTGATCCTGAGTATGAGGCGGCACGATCCCAGATTTTGGCCGATTCTACTATTCCTCCCATGGAGGAAGCTTTCCATAGACTGAGTCGGATCACAGTTCCTTCCACAGCCCCTAGTCAGAATTCTTCAGCCATGGCAGCCAACAGAGGTCGCGGATTTCATCAACAGGGCCGTGGACGTGGACCTCGTGGAAGAGGTGGCCGCACTAGACCGACATGCACCTATTGTCACAGAGTTGGACATAATGAAGACACATGCTACTCAAAACATGGATTTCCTGCATCCGCACGAGCTGCTGAACAGATAGAGCCTCCATCTGCTACTACTTTAGACCAACGGTTCGACGATCTAGTTGCCCATCTGAGGGGCATTATTCCACCATCTGGCCCAGCACCGACTACAGAGCCTCAGTCTGATGCCGCTGCTTCCGCCTCCGCTTCTACCAGTACCTCAGATAGTATACTTGCACTGAACAGTAGTAGATCAGATACTTTACCATGGATTATGGACTCGGGCGCTACACATCACCTATGTGGCGACCAGAGTCTGCTTTCAGGATACACTCAGATCCCTCCAGGTCGGACAGTAGTGATTGCCAATGGCACTCATTTCCCCATCACTGGTCAGGGGGAGATTAGATTGACATCTTCTATGCAGCTCAAGAATGTGCTACATGCACCTGATTTTTCAATGAATTTATTGTCAATTAGTCAGATTACGAAGGATCTACATTGTCGGGCAATTTTTGATCCATCTTCTTTGATTTTTCAGGACATCCATACGGGCAACGTGATTGGTCGTGGCTATGAGCAAGGAGGCCTCTACCGCCTGAATCAGACTCCTTTTGCTGGATCCTCATCCTCTTCTTCTGGACAAGTATCAACCTTATTATGGCATCTGCGTTTTGGTCATTTACCGCTTCAGAAGTTGCGTCAAGTTTTACCCTATGGTCTCCCTCACACACCTATTCAGTGTGAGGCGTGTCAGTTGGGAAAGCATCACAGGTCGTCCTTTCCCAGTCGTCCAGGTCGGAGTAGTACCTCCAAGTTTGAGTTATTTCATATTGATGTCCGGGGTCCGAGTCGTGTTCCCGATCATCAGGGACACAGATTTTATATAGTATTTGTGGATGATTTCTCTAGAGTGTCATGGGTGTTTCTGATGAAAAATAAATCTGAAGCAGGAAATATCATTATCCATTTTCTGAATGAAATACAAAATGTTTTCTCCACATCTGTGAAGCTTGTGAGAAGTGATAATGCTTTAGAGTTGTGCACCAATATTCTTGCCAATTACTACTCCTCAAAAGGGATTATTCACCAAACATCTTGTGCTCATACATCTCAACAGAATGGGATCGCTGAAAGAAAACACCGTCACCTTCTTGATGTCACAAGATCACTCCTTATACAGAGTCATGTTCCCTACTCCTACTGGGGTGATGCAGTTCTCACTGCATGTTACCTAATCAACCGTATGCCTTCGTCTGTCTTGAATGAACAGATTCCGTTTTCACTTATTCATCATGGCAAGGATCTGTTCACTCTTACTCCTCGTGTGTTTGGGTCGGTTGCATTTGTCCATCAGTTGTCGCCTGGTACTGACAAGCTCTCTCCTAGGGCTGTCAAGTGTGTCTTTATTGGGTACTCCAGAACTCAAAAGGGGTACAAGTGCTTTGATCCTCTGCGTCGGCGGTATATGATCAGTGCAGATGTTACATTTTTTGAATCTGTTATGTATTTTTCAGCATCAGGAGACAAGCAGCTACCACCTATACCTCCTGATGCCATATACATGACACCACCACCTCAGATGTCGTCACCACCACCACCGCCTCATATGCCATCACCACCACCACCACCACCTATCTCACCGCTACCGTTCCATTATACCCGCAGGCCTCCTCCAGCTCATGGTCATGACTCGTCCACTAGCTCGCCTATGGTATGTAATGAAAATATTAATGTTGATGGATCTGACGACATTTCTGAGCAGGATATGGTGCAGGAGCCAGATGAGACTACAGCTGATTTGGATGTTCCCATTGCTCTACGGAAGTCGAAGAGGAGCTGTGCTAAATATCCATTATCAGCATCCGTGTCTTTTGAGAGGCTATCTGGAGATTTCAGGTCGTTTGTTATGGCATTTTCAGCTATAGATATTCCACAGAATCATCATAATGCTCTGCAGGATAGTAGATGGCGGCTAGCAATGGAAGAAGAAATGGCGGCACTTCAGTCCAGAGGAACTTGAAGTTTGGTTCCTATACCTCCAGATGTGAACCCGGTGAGCTGCAAGTGGGTGTTTACAGTGAAGCACAATGCAGATGGCTCCATTGACAGGTACAAGGCGCGTCTTGTTGCACGTGGCTTACACAGACATACGGGGTGGATTACCTTGACACATTCTCGCCTGTGGCACGTCATTCCACTCTTCGGATCTTGTTGTCAGTTGCAGTTGCTAGAGACTGGCCGCTTCATCAGCTGGACGTGAAGAATGCATTCCTATATGGCGATTTGCAGGAGGAAGTCTATATGCAACAGCCACCTGGTTTTGCTGTTGAGGGGGAGTGTTCCAAGGTATGCAGGTTACATAAGGCCATCTATGGCCTTAAGCAGAGCCCCAGAGCGTGGTTTCAGAAGCTCTCAGATCTTTTTGAGAAACAAGGATATAAACGCTCCAATGCTGATCATTCCTTGTTTGTACAGAAGACGGCTAGAGGTATCATTGTAATCATGGTTTATGTTGATGATATCTTGATTACAGGAGATGATGAGCAGGGCATAAAGTAGGCGAAAGAAAGACTGGGAACCGAATTTGTCACCAAGGACTTGGGAGTCCTTAGATATTTTCTGGGGCTGGAGTTGCTAGAAATCCATATGGATTAGTAATGTCGCAGAGGAAATATGTTACAGATCTGTTGAGTGAGACAGGTATGCTAGGGTGTCGACCTGCTACGACACCAATGGATCCCAGCATGAAGCTCTATGATGATGACACGGAAGAGGTGGACAGGAGAAGGTACAGATAACTGGTAGGCAAACTACTGTATGTCATGATCACTAGACCTGATATATCATTTGCAGTGAGTCGTGTGAGCCAGTTCATGGAGCAACCACGTCAGGTCCATATGGATGCAATACATATGATTCTAAGATATCTAAAATCATCTCCAGGTGTAGGCTTGCTATTTAAGAAGGGAAAGGAGATCTCTATCACAGCGTGTGCTGATGCAGACTATGCAGGATACCCCAAGGATAGGAAGTCCACCTCAGGATTTGCAGTCTATGTTGGAGATGCCCTAGTCTCGTGGAGGAGCAAGAAACAGACAGTAGTAGCTAGATCCAGTGCTGAATCTGAATACAGGGCTATGGCCCAGGCTAGCACAGAAATGATGTGGGTGAAATCTTTACTTACAGATCTATGTCTTGATATACCGCTTCCTATGATGTTGGAATGTGACAATCAGGCCGCCTTGTTCATTGCAAACAACCCAGCCTTCCATGAGAGGACCAAGCATTTTGAGGTTGACTGTCACTACATACGTGACATGATTCAGAAGGGGTTCATTGCTACATCTCACGTCACATCAGAGAATCAGACTGCTGATATATTCACCAAGGCATTACTTCGAGGCTCATTCCAAAAGTGTGCGTCCAAGCTGAGCATGATTGATATCTATGCTCCATCTTGAGGGGGAGTGTTGACGCATATAGAGTAGTGCATGTACCTCTTCGTTATTTTATTTTTCAGTTGTCTACTTTATGTAATTTACCCATAGGCTACTCTCCTATATAAGAGAGCCTAGGGCTTATGGAATAAACAAGCCATTCATTTTTCCCAACATAGGTTACTTTTATGGACATGGATATCTTAGGTCAAAATACAACAGTGCACCATTCCCACCATATTTTTACACATGAAAGAACATCAAATATAAGATCTACTTTTATATAATTTCATGCATGGCAGCAATAAGGCAGGGGTAGGAATGTACCTTCAAATCCAAGCTTTTGAGCTCAAAATTGAGTCAAAATGGCATGCAGTTGGGATTTCCAGGAGTTGCTCCAGCAGTCTTCAGGACATCAACAATTTGCAGAGAAAGAAAGAACAAAAAAAAACTTCGGCTGGAACTTTTGTGAGGGAAAAATGGAAGGGAACTTGTGATTTTTGGGACAAGAAAAGATGAGAAAGGAGGGATTCCACAGGTGGAATTGGGAAAGGGGACTGAGTTGGTCTTATATAGAAAGAAGGGGTTTAAAAGTGATGTCAAGTGGAGGTTTAATTGCCAAAGATGGCAACGGCTCACCGTATCTGTACAGACAAATGCAATTTGCTAATTAAATTATTTTTTTTACCATTTTTCTCTTTCTTATTTAAGATATCAAAGTCGACCGTATACGCACATCGCATTTCCGATTTCGATGTGAAATATCACGATTTGATCGTCTTTAAACGACGATCAGAATGAGTATAATATTGATATACATTTGATCAGGTTTGGATGCTCGAGATTTTTAAGATACGGTCTCGGTTCGTTTTACGGTTTCCCGAATTTGCGTTGTGGCTTTTCTGCAGCACGCATTACGATGCGACCGATTTTCGGTCGATTTCACCCGAACGGCTTTTAATTCATGATCAATTGAGCGATTTAGGTTATTTAGCATTGATCTACAACTTTATTGGGTTATACGGACCCTAATCGGGTCGGGTTCGGGTTTGTGTTCGGATCCCGGATATTACATTTACCAATTGTGCCTCCGCGTGATTGCCCTTGGTAAGGAAATAATATCATCGATACACTGCAATAAGGGGAAGAATTTGCCATTGTATTCCTACTAACATAATCAGTGAACAACCCATTTGACACCCATACATACAATACCTCGCTAAAGAATTAGTGATTCAAGTGTCAAACAAAAAAATGCTAAGGAAAACCTACCCTATTTGTCATCTAATCCATCCTCATGTTGAATGCCAATTTTTAAGGGTAAAACATAACTTCAAATGATTGACCCTCGACCCTAGATCCTCACTAAACATATGAAGAAGTGTTCTTGTTCTATGTGCCTCCTTGTGGCTTTCCTCGAGGAAAATAAAATTGCCAACACACTAAGTGCAACAAAAGTAAGCTTTTTTCATTACTTACCCACCAATAGAATTAATCAACATTCCATATGCAATAGGGGCAAGATTTTTCATTGTTCTTACCCATGAGTATGAAGTGGGTTATTATACGGGTGGAGGATTCAAACCCATTACGCTCTTCAATGATATTTAACTAGTTGTGCAAATGCTTCATGTCGATCGCTTTCATGTAGTTTTTAGTGACATCATTTCACTGGTACATATGACCTTTGTGACAAAAAACATATGATGAACAGTTTTGTGGTGGCCACTAAAATGGAGGCCAGCTAGATGGGGATATGGGTCAAAGGTTATGCTTTTGAAGGTTACGATTGCACTAATTGAAGATTTATTTAGGCTTCTCTATTTTGGAGAGGCTTCCCAGATATTTTGATCACTTGGACGAAGCGGTGCATCACATTTGCTTCTTATTTGGTGTTGGTGAAAGGGCATTCGAAGGGTGATCATTTTCAACTGTAGAGGGGGTTAAGGCAAGGTTGTCCTCTTGCACATCTCTTGTTTGTCATAGTGGCATAGGTTCTAACAATGATGGTGGGACAGATAGTTCAGGCTAGGCTTTGTTCTAGTTGTGTGTGTAAGGAGCACTTGGTTACGGTGTTGCACTATGTTGATGACACCACCTTCTTTATTTGGGGGGAGGGAATTGAGGCTTTAGGGATGTCAACGGTGTTGTGAATTTTGAGGGATCTTTGGAGTCTCAAGGTCAAGAGGGAGAACTCTGGTTTTATGTGTGCTCATATAGGTTGTGGTTCAGTACATACCATACATGCAATGATGGCATAGTTAAAATGGCAGGTTGATATATTCACCATGTTCAGGGAGTTAGATTATGCAATTATGCATGTTTGATGGAGCAAGACAATCTCTGATAGGTATCAGACACATGCCTACGACCAAAAAGAAACGGATTTCACTAGAATGACCAAGTCATAGGACATTTATTTGCCATTAAAGGAAGACTTATTAGAGCAAGTAAAGGAGCATGTGTGGTGATCCGAGGAAGCAGGATGTCGAATAAACCGTATAAGCTCGAAGGAAGGGTAATGACATGTGATGAAGATCTAGTTTTTCCCACGAAGAACAATACAAGAAGAGAACAACAACTTGTCAACATCTCCATGTAACAAGAAGAAGCAAGTGTGATTCGTTTTATCATAGGATAATGGAACACTCTCTAGTCATGGGAGATGTATGGTGTCGCGTCAGGAAAAGAACAACACAGAATTCCGCGAGCGTGCTCAAGATGGGTTACATCGGACACACAAGGATCTGTGTGATGTCCAAAGGTAGTGAGTTCTTCCAACAGGAGCTTGAAAATAATGATGGACCACTACAAACTTAAGACGACATGGATATCATGATATAAGTTAACTCAATGGCAAGATGTGGTTCAACAAAATTAAATGGGAGATCGTTAGCATTAGGGGTTATTAGAGAATGTAGAGTGGTAATTGGATCTCTCCAGGATCCAATTACCACCCACTCATGTTTAGTCCCACATCTATTATCTGTGGGATTCTGGTCTATTTGTGGGGCTATATAAGGAGCCCCACACCCCCTGTACTCGGTAAGAAAGTTCAATAGAAACATCAGCCCTTTGAGGCATTCTCCTATGGTTTCATCCCGCTCCTTAGGGAGTAGGGTTACATGTAAAAATCCCAATGTTCTTCATTGTTCTTATTCTATTTATCCTATATTACGCCTCCCATTCTCGTTTTCTAAAATGGTATCGGAGCAAATCGTTCTTGGGATTTTTTATCGAGTTCGATTTTCTGTAATTTATTAAAGATTTGTTCAAGAGTTCTAGGGTTTCATGAAACACTAATCAAGTCGGCTTTGGGAGTTGTTATTTTGTTCTCATGTCTATTATTTTTCTTTATTTTTGGGGATCTCGTTACAGAATATTCTAAGGTCCATGGAACCCTAAAAGGAAGCAATTCTCCAGATCGCCACAAAGAGACCTAGGTAGCACCTCCGCGATGCTTTGATCTCCAGATCTGGAGTATCTTGTTCCAAAGACATGGCTCATCTTGTTCCAGCGATGCTTTGATCTCCAACGATTTCCGAGTAGGGCCCCAATGCAAAGCAGCAACAGCATCACTGCGAGATGATTTCCAATGCACTCCAAAAGATCGTCATGGCGGCCCGCATCTTCTCCACGCGTGGTGCCCCTATTTTCCAACAAAAAAAGGGGGAGATGAAGAAGCGCTTGTGTTGCCCTCTACAGATCTTTGCTCCATGCAGATTCTCGTGCATGCCCTACTCGAGCGACCACTAGTGAACCATTCTCTCCACATGTCCCCTCCTTCATGAGAAGGCTCCACGTGAGCTCTAAGTGTGCCCCTCGCCTCCGCAAGTCCCCATCTCTGACATGAGACCTTGTCTCTCGTCTCCTCCCTTCAACAAAAGCATGTAGCTGCATCACCCAATGCAGTGGCATCAGCCGACGATGCAAGAGATGAAAGGGTCGCGTGAAGCCACAATGATTTGCCGCAACGATTTCGAAAAAAATGCGGAGGCGATCTGCAACTCCTCAATCTTGAGCTACTTCAGCATCCAGGCGCAACACCTCCTTGCCAGACAACCACTCTACAAGAATGGTTCCTCCAACATCCACAATTGGTGAAGGCATAATATGAAGGGCTCCCGTCAGGAACCCTAACTTCCTGAGTGAATGCATGGGGAGGGCAATCCCCCTTGGTTTTATTTCCCAAGAGCACCCCCTTCTTGTTCTCTTTCTTATTCTATCCCAACGAGCATGCTACCCTATATTATTTTAAAAAGATAGAGATAGAAGAGAAAGGAAGACCAAAGGGGAAAAAAGGGAAGTATCCTGATTTGCAAAAAAAAAAGTGAAAAGTCAAGAGAAAAAAGAGAGAGAATGTTCTTGGTAAAAAGAGATCGTAAAAAAATGGACCAAAAAAGAAAAAAAGAAGAGAGATGAAAATCAAAAGAAAAATTTGAACGATTTTAAAAAAAAATCTGGAAAAAATAGATTGAAGCCAAGGAAAAAAATGATGATGATCGGCTTAAAAAAATGCATGTTTTGATTTCTCCCAACTTGATGTTCCATGCTCTTTATTTTATCAAGTAGGGAGAAAGGGAGAGTCAGAGATGGATTCTTCAGGACTTCTACCGCCATAACTGACAGACCGGTACTCCAGACTGGTACTACGATCATTCGTCTTCACCAAGCATCAACTTCTTCGTCAAAGCATGTACTTCTTCTTTCACTACCCGACTACGACTCCGTGCTGGACTTCTTCTACTGCGACTCTTTTCTAGGCACGACAGAGATACGTTCTAATGACCTGGTATCACAACGACTCTACAGGCATGGTAAAGATACATTCCGGTGACTTGAAAGTCGCAGACCCGTTCTCGAGCAAGGTCTTCTACCAGCAGCGGACATATATTTTTCTCGTGATGTATTGTATGAAGATGTGATGTATACATTTTCTTTTTGTTGCAAGTTGCAGCTTTATCAGCTCAAGGTTGAGGGGGAGTGTTGGAGAATGTAACAGAGTGGTAATTGGATCTCTCCAGGATCCAATTACCACCCACTCATGTTAATTCCCACATCTACTATCTGTGGGACTCCGGACTGTCTATAGGGCTATATAAAAAGCCCTCGCCCCTTATACTCGGTGAGAAAGTTCAATAGAAACATCAGCCCTTTGAGGCATTCTCCCATGGTTTCATCCCGCTCCTTAGGGAATACAGTTCCACATAGTGTTCTTCATTGTTCTTATTCTATTTCTCTGACATTACGCTTCTGCATTCTCGTTTTCTAACAGGGGTAATGTTGGGATTAGAAATTCTAAAGGAAGTGAGCTCCTAATATTAATAAGAATTCGGTTATATTCCATATAGAGCCCTCGTAAGAATAGGACTACGAGTATTATACTTAGGGTGCATTCGAATGCAGGGATAACCTAATAGTGGGGTACAGTAACCCCTTTATTGTGGGGTAAGTCGGTAGGTAAGATGCTTGTTTGTTTTGGTATTTGAGTTGTGGGTTAGTTGTTGGGAGGATTTGTTGTGATGTGACCTAATTGGAGTTTAGGAGAATGATTGGTTTTTAAAAAAAATAATTGATATAGAAGAAGATATATGTTTATATTTTTTATTTGATCTACTTTAATATATATTATATTATACTTTTTATATGACATGATGAAAGAGATTCAAGAGATTAAAAGAGAGGGTGCTCGTAGAGAAAGAAAGAATTGATGATGATGAAATGCAAACTAATGATGACAAAGCAATGACGGTGATAATGACATGTTGATTTGAGAGAGAGGAATGTGCTTCCACAGGTGGAGAAGTGGGTTTCGAGCATAAATCAGGTGGATATCATCGGGCTTTTGCAAGGGTACCGCGGAACCCCCAATGCATCCTTCGGTTATATATCGAGGGGTGGTGGAAGCATTACCTCTACTGCACGATAAGAAACAACAACAAAAGAGACGGGGAGATGAAAGGAAGAGAACAAAGGAAAAGGGAGAACTATACTTGTTCTTAGTGATTTTCTTCTTTGATGATAACGAGAGGTGATCGACCTCCCTCATATTGATGTCTTCTTCTTCATGTGCTTTCGTCGTAGTTGATTGCACATTTGATTTATCCCCAAAAAAATGTCATTGTTCCAAATAGAGTGAACTCAACAAGAGCATGGAAAATCCCATCCACATGTTTATTTTGTTGCATGTGTGGTATAACCATCCATTCAATGGATCCACCTCTCTTTGGCTTGATTGGCTTTCTTTTTATATGGCATTCAAAAGTCAAAAAGCAAGTACATACACAATCTTTGGCAGGCAGCTAGTGTTGATGCATAGGTTAAAATTGCAATATGGTAGAGCAAGCTCCACTGTCATTCCAAATTTAAATCCAAAAGCATATTGTTGAGATAATTGTATCTCTTTGTATCTTATTTATATTTTATGTTTTCTTTGTGTACCACTCTTGTAATTAACCCATGGCTTTTCTCCTATATAAGAGAGCCTTGGGATCTCTTCAATAACATGTCTCATTTTTATCCCAACATGATATCAAAGCAACGGTCCTAGATCAGGGGTTCTCGTACCCTAACCCTAACCATACACCTGCCAGCCCCCCTCCTCTCGACGCGTCGTCGCACCTTCGACGGCACCTCCCTCGCTGCCCCGCCCTCCCAGTGCTGCCGCCCTCCAGCGGGCCCTCCCGAGCCGCCTTCCAACGCCGGCGGCCATTCCAGCGGCGCCGCCCCGCCCCCTTCGGCGCTGCTTGGTGCCTCCCTACGCTCGCCTACCATTGGGGCCTGCTCCTAGGCGTTGTTGTGCCGCATTGAGGTCTGGATTGGTTCAAAAAAGGTGATATAGTCTGATTTATCCTTTGATTTGTAGCCCTAGACCTCGAACGAAGCATTAGGGATGACTGTATAAGTCTACAGATACAACTCATCCCTCTTATGGTGCTGTAGACAAGTCTATTATTGAGTTGTTCCCCTCTTGTTCTGCGTCTTGACCTATTGAAGAATGTCAGAAAATAAGGGTGACATGTTCTCTTCCGGTGCCTTCAAGGGCCCGGCACCTATCGTGAAGATGGACGAGACCAACAACGAGTTATGGTCCATGCAGTTTCTTACTCTCATGCAATGCCACAACAAGGAGCATATTCTGACTGACTCGGAGCCGGCGGACAAGACTGGGGCAAATGCATCATGGAAGCAAGATGATGCCTATGCTCCTATATTGCTCTCTGGAACACTTAACACAGAGATTGCTAATGATATTGTCAATCAGCCAACTGCAAAGGCCATGTAGGATATATTGGATGCTACCTACAGCCAGGCGAAGAATGAAAGCAAGATCCCCGAACTTCAGTTTAACATTTTCTCGACCAAGCAGAATGGTCGACATCTCCATGCCCACTTCTCACATATGAGAGGGATGTTTGAACGACTCCATAGTTTCATGCCTATTACTACCAGCGTGGAACAACAGCAGGCATATCGGAATGCCACTATGACGGGAGTTTTCTTGTCATCCCTTAACTCGGAGTACGATGCTGCTCACTCAACTTCTGACTGGCGAGAACATACCACCAATGGAGGACGTCTAGGAACAACTGAGTAGGATTAATACCACGCCTACTACTACGCCACAGGCGACGTCCTCGGCTATGGCCGCTTCTCAAGGCCGTGGAGACTCGTCACAGTTCTGTGGTTGTGGCCCTCGTGATCGGGGTGGAGGACGTCAGAGAGGTTCATGTTCCTAGCTTGAGGGAGAGTGTTGAGATGATTGTATCTCTTAGTATCTGATTTATATTTTATGTTTTCTTTATGTACCACTCTTGTAATTAACCTATGGCTTTTCTCCTATATAAGAAAGCCTTGGGATCTCTTCAATAACCTGCCTCATTTTTATCCCAACACATATCTTCAAAAATCGATAATGTTATCCAACTAGACAAATTGTACACGGTCATCTTTTGCTTCAGGAAAATGCAGATACCGTTTTCCCTGATAAAACAAATAATTCTGCGTTATCACCTCCTGAAATTGAATTTAATTTTCTGTTTTTGACAAGATTCCTGAGATGGAGGTTTAATTTTCTGTTTTTGACAAGATTCCTGAGATGGAGATTCAAAGAATAAATCCCCCAAGCATTCACCGGCAATAAACACATGATCTTTCTTACAGCATTATAAATTCCAGGAAAGCAAAAATGCACGTCAATTTTCCTTACCAACTGTCTCGTTCCCCAAGACCCTCTCCAGCGTGACCACCGAATTTATCGGCACAGAGAACGCCACATCGCCCGCCTGCCACAAAATCCGGATTTCAGAACAGATCGCGGTCAAACCCCGTCCCAGAACCGACCGTCCTCACCTGAAGATCTTCGCTTGCCGCCACGTAGTGGATCGGCCGATGCTTGTGGTCGAGCGAGGGCCTCTCGTCGAGAACGACCTTGCAAGGGGGTAACCCCTGCTCAACGAGCCACGACTTCAGGTCCCCTCCCGCTTCCGCCGACCTCTCGCCCCTGTGGGACGCGTGTGAATTTCCTTCCTCCTTCCGCGACCCGACCACGAGCGCCTCCGCAGTGCTTCCGCCGCCTCCGCCGGAGACGAGGCAACGGAAACGGCGTAAGGACGGTCGGAGCGGGGCAACGCGGGAGGAACGCCCGCGTCGGACGGCAGGGGACGGGAAGAGGGGGGCATTGAGGCATGCAATGTCCATGGAGAGAGAAGGACAGGGCATGTATTAGGGTTAGGGTTTGAGGAATTAGAGCGGAGGGGGAAGAGGGAGAGAGGTGTGTTGTGTGCTGAGGAGGTGAGGTGAGGTGGGGTGGGGTGGGGAGGGCAGTGAAGCTGCTGTGTTTTAAGATTTTTCTTTTCTGTTCTTTTTAGCAGGAGACGATGATGATGACGATAAGTGGGGCCGGGTTGATGGGCCTATGGGCCCGTGGATTCTCTGGTGATATTTTCGAAGCATCGTCTTGGGAGTATCCCACGTCATGTTGCTTTCATTTATGCAACAGAAGAAAGATTGAATTTCACTAAAATTTTTATATACATCGATGTCATTCATATACCTGCTTCTTTGTTCCCTCATTGGGCAGTTCAGTTCCTTAACTAACCTGTTAGTTTGGTTGATGAGCGAGTTTGAACTTGGGCTGAACTAACAGCTCAACAGGCCGGTTGTCGAGCCAAGCTCGAACTAGGCCTTGATTCGGCAGCTCGACTCCATAGCTTGGCTCATTAACGTGGTCAGTTAACTAGATAGGCTTGAAGCCTTGCTAAGTTCAACATATTGGCTCGATGCTCATAAAATAGATCGAATCGACAGGCCCGCTAATCATGATAGATTTGATTGCTTATTAACTTACGTGGTTCGATGGATACTATTAATGTTCGCTAATATGTGGATCGAGATCAAAACTATCTTGCTCGAGTTCAAGATGGCTCTTTATCTAGCTTGTGAGTTGGCTCGAGATCAAGCCAACTCATTTGAGCATCAAATAACCCAAGACCAAGCTTAACCTCAAACCCATAGCTCATTACCGAGCTCAAGACAATCTTGCCTTAGATTCTTTGCTTGAACTAGCGTAATAATGTCAAGATCATAAAGAGCTTTGCTAAGCTTTTCTTGGCACACAGAGGGACTCAATAAAAATTATAATATAGCATAAGTGAGTAGAGAATTGTAGTGCTCTTGGGTAATGGTGAAAGGAGTGCATCAAGAGTCCTTTTGTAGGCTTAAAGGAGGTCTACGAATGGACGGGTTCAATTGAAACTTCATTTAAAAGGATGAAGAGTAACTTTCGACTATTGGTGTACCGATGCATATTAAAGTCTGTTGATGCAATAATAGCAAAACACTCTCGTTGATGGAGCCAATGGTCAAAGTGTAATGGTGAAACATCTGATTTATTAGTAAACAATGATTATTAGATTAAAAAGTCAAAACCCTTAGCATTAGATAGTCAAGAGTGCAAGTATCCAGTTTGCATGGTAGGATGTATTGGTGCAACATCAGAAAAAAAAATGTCGGTTGAACAAAATCCGAAGCATGAATCGATGAAAGAGGTATACAGGTTTTACAATAATGTATGTGTAATGCCCCTGTCTCGACGGGGGTGCATCTCAACACACATTTTCAAAATTGTCCAACAATAATTGTACACAACCTGCATGATATACCATTCATACAAAAAATATGGCAAAAGAAAATTAGAATTACATTCATAATCAAATGTCCGCGGTATGATTAAAATAGAAAACCCAAAATTCTCTTTATTACATCATCATCAACTCGAAAGGGAAGAATAATGAAACTAACTACGAACTAGGTTGAGTGTCCTGCAGATGCACCACCAAAAGTCTGACCTCAGTCTCATGCTCTACACTCCTTGGTGAATTTCCAAGAGAGAGAACTTGTGAATGAAATGAGTTGGCACGATTTTAAATAACTTATATAATGAAGATTGTAGGTAGACAAAGCAAGGATGCATAACTGAACAAGCACAAAGAACCAATTCTAATGAAAGGAAATTGTATGCGACACTAACGAGTCTTACAACACTTTCCATAATTAATCCACTTCCATTACATTACTTTATCCGAGCTTTCATTATTTGATTATCTGGTCTTACTCGTCAAAGGAGAAAGCCTACACAAGGAATGAAACTTGCAGCGAGATGCCAGACCAAAACTTGTGTGCAAGCGTGACCCTCCAGTTAGTATGGTTGGTAGTATTTTAACCCTCGGGACATAGACACACCGTCTAAGGAACTGCAGTTCCGTTAACCGAATATCCCAAGGAAGTCTCACTTGTCCCTTTGTAACGTCCCGAGCTTAGATCCCCAGTCCGTTATCAAGGAAAACTGGCACTGACAATTTGTTAGGTACGGACCCAGATTGACCCATTGACAATCACCCAAAATACTTAAGTCCAAGTTATCAAGTAGTAGTCCCCACCACTTATAAACCACACCCACACTTCGTGAGTTTTAGATGTGTCACTATGTTTAGGGTTGGGGTGTTACAACCTCCCCCACTTATATTTACAGCGTCCTCGTTACGACATGGTTCATTCACTTATTCCCAGTGATAGTGATGGTTGCACGCTCCGGGTAGCCATTTCCTCCAACCTCTTTGTAGGGGTGGCTCCACCTCTCGGGTAACGCTTTCCACTATCAGAGGGAACATGGCTTTGATACCATTTGTAACGTCCCGAGCTTAGGTCCCCGGTCCATTATCGAGAAAAACTGACCCTGACAACTTGTTGGGTACGGACCCAGATGAACCTGTTGGCAATCACCCAAAATGCTTAAGCCCAAGTTGTCAAGTAGTAGTCCCCACCACTTATAAACCACACCCACACTTCATGAGTTTTAGATGTGACACTATGTTTGGAGTTGGGGTGTTACAACGAAGACATATGGCTACAACAACAGAATTACATCATAACAACATCATGAAAAGTCGTGTATACTTGATCTCAAAAACCAACCTCCGTCCAATATTCTATCTCATGTAATTCCGCTCATACCATTTGTCCAATCATAAATTTCTTTTTATGTTCTCGATGGAACTGCTTTTAGCATACGTTGTGGAACGTTGATCTATTTTGGGAAGACACAATTAAACAGAAATTACTTGTAATTTACGTAACTTAATAATGCGTGGAATTTCTCACTTTGATTTCTCCTAAGAGCGTATTGGTCTTGCAAGAGAAAAAAATTAAGGATATTTACACTTATAATTCTGAGTAGTTTCGTATTTACACCCAAAACCCTCGATCCACAACGTCATCGATCATATATAGCCATGTTCTTGGAGTCAAACCTATGGTGGATATCTTTTGAAAATTTATTTTATGGTAAGAGATAAAATTGTCCAAAATTGACAGATTCCGCCGAAGTTAACGGAGGAAATGGATGCAACTTGACACAGGATTGTATCATGCAAATGTTAATCATTATTCAAGATTTTTGGTGTAATTTGTGATTAGCGAAATATCTTGGTGTAATTACGAAACTACTCGAAATTATGTGTAATATCCCAAAAAATTTATCGATGGCAATTAGCATCACGAATTCATCTATAAAAAAAATAAACCATTTACACCATATTTATATTATTAATGCTTCGAATAATTTTTCATGTAAAGGTCTAATATGTCCTAGCGACAACCACATGTCCGATACAATAATCTTCTCGTATTTGATATCGAACCGTACCTTATTTCCAAATAACACGTAGATTAAAAAGAAAAGGTTGCTTCCCAGGAATTTCGTGCAATCGTGATTATCAGACCATTTGATCGGACGTACCAAGGCGATCTCGGGGTCGAATCGAAATCGAATGATTGTTCCACAACAACAATCTCCATAATAGAAAAAAACACGATATAAAGAGGGAAGATTGAAGAACAGTTACCTATGTGTGTGCATGCCTCCGATCTGTGTGCTCGAGCTGTCGGATACCTTATCTGGTTGGAGAAGCTCCTTCTTCTTGCGACAACGCTCCTCTTTCTCTCGTAGTCGCGAAGCTACACAGTTTCACAGGCTCTCGATAGTGGTGGCACCTCTATTGATTCTATGGAGAAGGACATGAAGGGACATGAAAGGGATGACTTGGGGAGAGCGAGGACAAAAAGGGGATTTAGGGTGGAGATATGCGTGATATCACGGTTTACACCACGACCAATCTCGCTCCAAACAAGTGGGGTTAAATACTAAAATACTCATAATTTTCATGTCCTATCTCGGAAGCACGCATTCTTGGATTCGTTGAAAAGCTTACATGGGCTGATTCTTTTGAGTATAATATTAAATATACCTTAAGATTCTTACTGGAAGCCAAAATTTGTGTGCATTACAATATGTATGTGTACGTGCAATTGTATCAGTGCAATAGTAACAAAGTACAGTTGGACAGTGAACTGTTCAAGGTGTACTGGTGCACATGGATATGTATGTGTGCGGCGGCGAGGTCGGGTCACGGAGACCCTAACCGCTGGGCATGAAGGATGAGGTGCGAACGTGGCGAGGGTTTACGCCCTATAAATAACCTCCCATGGAGAGGGGAATAAATGCACACAAGAAGCTCGCCGATCGGGAGCCCCCCTCCGATCTATCATTCATCTAGCTATCTCTCTCTCTTTCTCTCTCGCAGCCAGATAAAAGGAGTACCTCGTCGGGAGCCTTCACCGGTATCAGAGCGTCGGCATGACTCGCACCTTAGCCTCGTCGTGCACGACCAGATGCGACTTAGGCTTGCACAAAATAAATCTACACTGTGTTACTACAAATGGACTCGATTTAAGAAATAAAAATAAATCTTTTTTGATTCTTTCCATGTTGTAGAACTCACAAACTTTATGCATGGCACTTGATGTCCAGGTAGATCACTCTAAGAGGTTCAAATATCACATCTACTTTGTAATTTCGATTTTTACGATCGGTTTAAAATAAAAGTTACCTCCTTATCAAAGTTAACACTTTGTTATATTATCATAAGGTATTTCAACGAACTCCTTTTTTATAATAAATTTTTAAACACATGAGTTTATTAGAAATAACTCCGCTTAATTATGTAAGATTCACACACAAGCTAAAGATAATGATAAACAAAGAGATAAATAATCAAGACATCATCAAATAATGTCTTTGTACGACGCATATGTAGTTGTATAGTGCAATAGCAACAAAGTTTGGTTGGACAACAGACGATTGAGGGTGTACTAGTGCACGTGGGCATGTAGGTGTGCAAGGACGGATTTAGAGGGGGTCATGGAGGGGCACATGCCCCCCCCATAAAATTTTTTAGATTACATACTATATATCTAATTATACTCTATAGATTTTTTGAATGAAAAATAATCATAATATTTCCTAAGTATAAATCTCCTTTTGAATTTTTTGAGGGTAAAATTTATACATGCACCCCTTCGTTTCTTTATGGGGAAATCAATAGTAGATTTTACCTTGGATCAAATTGTTCGGATAATTTCTTAAATCGATCAACTTATAATGGATCTCTACCAATCCATATTTTTAAATATCCATTTTTTTAGGATCAACATATAGAAGAGATTGGGTTTTCATCCAATCTCATTATCACATATACATGTACAAGGTTTACTTCTCGATCTCAAAAGATTAAAGTTTCTAAAAAATTATTTAGTGCCAAGTCTCATATATTAATGATTTGTCCTATTTACTATCTACTAAGTGGTCAAACACACATATATTCTTGATCGATGTATTTTTCTTATTAACATATTAATATTTCTAGTTACTGATAATAAAAAATATAAATTATGTATTTTATATTTTCAAATCGATACAAATTTGAAGTAGATTATATTGTAATTAATCAAAATCCAAAGCGTGAATTGAAAAAAATGAAAACATTAGAATGCCTAATTTATAAAAAAATAATATAAATATCATTCGTAAAAAAATCGATAATATGGAACATATATGATATCAATTTATGTAAAATTGAATAAAAATATACAATTGATTTAAAAACAAGTTCAAAATAAACTATTATTTACATAAAAACTATATATGGTATAATTTATCCTTCACAACTATTATTATATAATGAATAGAGGAGGGGGAGTATCCAACTCATCTGCATATAATTTATATGTTCATCACCTCCTGACCACTCATTTGTCTTGAAACTTTAACTTACACGTATTCCAATAACAGATGCACTTGCACTCACCCATCGCAATACAGATAAATGACTAAGATGGTGATGAACACATAAGTGACATACGACTCAACAACATACTCATGTTTCCCTAATGAATATGATCACATCATAATCGACAGATTTTTTTTCTAAAATCTTGTGCCCCCTCCCTAAAAATATTCTGGCTCCGTCCCTGTAGGTGTGACAATGCCTAAAAGTGAATCTATAGTGATTTTATACACGAAAGACTTTGTAAAAACTAAATCTACATTATGTTATTAGATACTAACTTGATTTAAGAAATAAAAATAAATCTTCTTTGAGTCTTTCCATGCTCTAGAATCCACCAACTTTATGCATGTCATTGGATGTCCATGTGGATCATTCGAAAAGACCAAGGAAATAATTTTTATTTCTGCAATAATTATCGGTTTATAAATAATTTTAACACTTTGTCAAAGTTAATAATTTGTTATATTAAAACAATGTGTTTCAATGAACTCTCCCTTCTTTATAACAACATTTCTTTAAACAGATGAGTTTATTAAAAATATCCCCTCTTATCTTCGAAAGATTCATACATGAGTTAAAGATAATGATAAATAAAGAGATGCATAATCAAAAGATCACCATATAAACAAAGAGTTAATAAAATTCTCCTCTTTTGCTATAACCAAAAGGCTAGGGTGATAAACAAGCAGACAACAAATAGGTCCCTTCAACAAAGATTAAAAGATCAAAACCCTAAAATTTAAGATTAATAAATCTTAGGCCATATAGTGTCTTCTTCGAATGAGAGATGTGTATCCCTCCAATCACATGAATAATAATAAAAGAAACATCTCACGTATCCTTTATTCTACAACATTCCTCATCACTTGAACAAACACAGAAAAAAAGTAAACGTGCTTCAAATAATATAAATATTGAAATAAATGTCCTCATTCATTTATATATTACATGTATATTCAGATGCTTCCTTGCGAATTATGTATGGGCTCTTCAAACATCCATCGTTTAACACTCAAGCCCCTTACCTCAAAGCATTAGACTTCAAAAATGTTCGATAAAAAAGTAAAAGAAATATGTCTACTTCTCATGCACCAATTTTTTAAATTTTCATCCTTTAACAATCCCGCTTCTCCTTCTTCCTTCTCCGATTCTTATTCAAGAAACTAGGTAACACATGCGATCCTACTCTCCCTTTATTGCCTCATCCCTCAGTCTCGACCATGGAAGAGGCATTATGGGCATGGAGCGGTGAGCTAGGGGGCCTGAGGAGATATGAAGTGCATCTTAGCAGAGCATGGCGGGATCTAATTTGGGGCCTCAATGAAGGCATATCAACAACGAGGAGGAGGCATTGTGATAGTCGCAAACCTTGGATTTTGTGTTAGGTAAGACGCCCTCTTCAATGTAGTGGATGAATTTGACACCATCTTATATCAAAAAAATACTTTTAAAGGAAAAAAAGCTTATAACTCAAGATATATTTTCAATAAAAAACGAGAATGACTAATAAAAATGACACATACCCACCTTTACAATAGGCATCATATACTTTTCATTATTTGATAGCTATTACTAATATTTTTCATCACTAATACAACAATTCATAATATTTTCATGGTAAATTACAAAAAGTACTCTCAACTATGCGTCGAATATGCATCGATTTTCAATTAGAAGTCAGATTTTTCAAACTAATAAAAAGGATCTGATCTTATTTTTTTTATTTTAAATAAAGACCTTCGTAACCTTCCGCGCCCTTACATGTAGATGTTAAATCATAGAGCTGAAAATCCAGGCAACTTTTTGTTACATTTAAAAAGGAACTCCCTAATGTATAGTTGAGTTTTCTTTTCTTTTTTTTTTAAATACCTATTATCCATTCCAAATCAATCTAAAAAAAATCAAAATCTAATTAAGAAGGGTATGAAGTAGTAAAACGAGTCAACATACACCATGTTGCATCGTGTGAACGTCCTAAATTGCCCCGCCCAATTTGGCATCTCCTCCGGCGGTGCACCTGTTGGACATCTTGGATTGGTTTGTTGCGTTGCAGGTTAAGGATCTGAGCGAGAGGTTTTGCCTTACTCTTGCTTCCGTGGTCAGCTGTCTCTGGGAGGAGCGTAACATCCGTTGGTCTTCTGGGACTCAAAGGTTTGTTGAGGAGTTGGTCGACAAGGTCGTTCAGGCCTGTCGATTGCTGCTGTAATTATTTTCTGGCCGAATTTTGTTCCTGTTCGGTCTATTTGTCCATAAGGGGACGCATTTTTTGTGAGGGGTTTTTCGGCCTTTTTTGTATTCAGGGCCGATAGTGCCTACTGTAACTTGTTTTTACATTAGGGATTTTTACCCAGCAGACCCTATAAACGTTTTAAAATGCTATACGACCTTTGTACAATGTAATTACCTCATCGACCCTGAAAATTACCCCAAGAACCCCCATGAACTTAAAACATATTAGCCGGAGGGTTCATGGGGTAAGAGTTGACAAGTTTATGGGGTCGAGGGGGAATTAGGTTGTTTCAAAGGTTGTGGAGGTGATTAGCAAAGTTTATAAGGTTTGCCGAGTAAAAATACCTTTACATTAATACAAAAAAAATTGCCCCGCCCATGTTGCTTTCCTATTATGCCTGTCGCTGCTGCGATGGCGTGAGCCACTCAATCATGATCTGATTTTGTACGGTACGGATCTATAAAAAGTACAAAATTGTGACGGTTGTGACGATATCCTCTCTCATTCTCTACCACTCTAAATTCAACGATAAGCTTTGGACCTTCCACTCCACTCTTCTTGGCAAACCTCTTCTACTCATCCAGCATGGGCCATGGTAACGCTTCCACGCCGGTTTCCTCCACCGCAATCGACCCCCGCAGCGGCTACTGCTCCGCCACCAAGACCTTCCACAGCCTCCTCCCTCCCACCCCCCTCCCTCCCCCAACCCAACCCCTCTCCATCACCTCCTACATCTTCTCCCTCCTCTCCCCTCTCCCCACCCACACCGCCCTCATCGACCCCGCCTCAGGCGCCATCCTCACCTTCCCGCAGCTCCACTCCCAAGTCCACTCCCTCTCCTCCTCTCTCCTCCGCTCCTTCCCCACGCTCCTCTCCAAAGGTTAGCTCGCCTTCATCCTCTCCCCCGCCATCATCCAACTCCCCGTCCTCTGCCTCTCCCTTCTCTCCCTCAACGTCATCATCTCCCCCTCCAACCCCAACTCCACCCAGGAAGACATCTCCCAACAGCTCCGCCTCACGAGCCCGTCCATTGCCTTCGCCACGTCGACCACCGCCCACCTCCTCCCCGGCGACCTCCCCACCGTCCTCCTCGACTCGCCGCTCTTCCTATCCTTCCTCCAACAAGCTGCACCCATAGACAACCTTCCCGATGTGGTAATCAACCAATCCGACCCCGCCGTCACCATCTACACCTCCGGCACGACGTCAGTTCCCAAGGCAGTGGTGCTTTCCCACCGCAATTTCATCGCAGTGCTCGCCAGGGTCATGGCCGGGAGGGTCGATACGCAACCGACTGCAGTGGTCGCTACGACCCGACCGATGGTCTACATATACGGATTCATTGCGACGATATCAAGCGTGGCGGTGGGGAACACGGTCGTGCTGGCGTGGGAGCTGGAGCTCGCGGAGATGCTCCGCGTTGTGGAGAGGTACAGGGCGAGCCTCATGTGCCTCGCGCCGGCGCTGCTGGCGGAGATGGTGAGGTTGGAGGCGCTGGAGAAGTTCGACCTATAGTCTCTCGCGATCGTCATCAGCGGAGGCGCGCCGCTGATGCGAGGCGTGGCCGAGGCCTTCACCGCGCGATTCCCCCACGTTGCCGTCACGCAGGTTTATGGCAAACGACAGGCCGCAGTATGAATCGTAATCGTAGATTAATACCCATGTGTAATGTAGGAGGGCACATGTGTAAATTAATTCGGTAGTAATATAGAATTACAAGTGTAATTTGCAGAAGTAAAATGTTATTGAAAAAACTCGAAGCGTACATGCGTAAAATCCAATATGGTAAAAGGCCCATGATTTACCCCTTATTTTTTTCCTTCACAAGTAATGTTTACACCGCCACTTCGACGCGTTAAAAGAGACAATTCCAACAGATTATTAATTTTTGTCATCGATGTGGCACTTTGTTGCATTATTTAATACCTGCACTGTCATCAAAATGCTCTAACTTCCAATGGTTATATATGTTGATTCTCAATCGATTCCTATTTTCTGGAGCTCAGTCGAATATCATATTTCTAATTGTTGCTAAATTAACAACAATCGGTAAATATTTTAATGAGAAAATCAAGCTATGGATAACATTGTTCTTCTTCCCCCGCATGTTCGCTTGTACAATTACCAAATGCAATACCATTTTTTCCCTACCAAATTATATATCACGCAGTGAATTCCCTTCATTCTCGTTGCTGTTTCTTTCCTTTGAGCACACATGAAGTACAACCTGCAATAGTAGCTTGATTTTGAAGATATTTTTAAGTAGTTTGATTAACTGGGAGATGCATTTGTGTTACTCTTGAAGGGATATGGGATGACGGAAGCAACCGGGAGAGTGGCAGGATACTCTAGACGAGAAGACCTGCGCCTTGTTTATGAATCAGTAGGCAGGTTAGGGACCAACTACGAGGCGAAGATAGCGGATCCCGTTACCGAGGACGGACTGCCGCCAAACACTCAAGGAGAGCTTTGGCTTCGCAGTCCGTCTATCATGCTCGGTAACTAGCTTCTTTTCTTCCTGAAAATGGTTTACTAGATAATGCCATTGAGATGGTTATCAATGGATTCAACTGAATTTGAATCAAAATAATTAAGATGTCAAGTGAAGTTAAGAGAGCTGGATTGATGGATGCTTGGATTTGCAAATTTTGCTGATTGATGCAGGTTACCTGGGTGACGCAGAGGCAACTGCAGCTAAATTGCATCCAGAAGGCTGGCTGAAAACCGGTGACCTGTGCTACTTCAACGACGATGGTTACCTCTTCGTTTTAGATAGGCTTAATGAGATGATTAAAAACAAAGATTACCTGGTAATTAACAATTATGACTTAATTTTCTTACCTGTTTACAGCAGGTCAATTAACTTGCGGCGAGCTTGCAGGTCTCCCCTGTTGAACTAGAGCGTGTTCTTTATTCTCACCCTGAAATTGCCGACGCTGCAGTAATCCCGTGAGTGCTGAATATCCATCACCTATTTTCGATCAATATTGCTGCATTCAGTTTTAATGGAAAACATAAGTATAATAGGATGGATGGTATGAAATATTGCATGACCCCTTTAAAGGGGAATGGCAGCATATAAGTTGCTAAAAAATTGAACTGGTCTTTGACCATTAAGATAAAATAGCAAATATCATTGGGTTCGATTGAAATCCGAAGAATACTCGGAACATCCGAAAAAAAAGCATCACAAAATCGGTAGTCGGTTCTCGGTCGGTTGGATAACTGACTAAGGATTAATCAACAATCGGACGACTAATCAGATTTAGTCGAGCTTTAATCGATTTTGATTTTTTTATTTATTTTAAATATATAAATCATTTTATACATATATTCTTATATATTTACAAAGATTTATACATTTTTTATATTTTCATAATGAATTTAAATAAACATTAAGCATATTAGAATAAGTTTGCTTTATAAAATGTAAAAAAATATGGTATCTCCAAACAAAAATTGATGGAATTAGTCAATACTTGGTCGGCCATCCCACCAACTAGATTAGTCAGACCTACTAATCGGGTCGAACAGAGAACTTTTGCAACAGTGGACATAGGTATGAGATATCCATTATGCAACAACCGTAAACTACGAGGAGGATTCGAGGTGACAGTGGAGTGAGGAGATAATTATGGCAAGGGAGCATATCCCCTGCTTTAGCTCTTCTATTAATTTGTTTGCAAAATTGATTATCAAATTTCGCTCAAATCTGATGTTTATAGCTACCTTATTTTAACTGTAGACGGAAAAGTTAACATTTAAGGAACTTAAAATCCATTTTAAAAAAAGGCGAACCTTTGACCATTAAGATGAGATAGCAAAAAATATTGAATTTAGACGAAGCTCGATATGTTTATAGAACCATATTTGTGCATTCGATCTATGCAATTGGATTCTTGAAATCAATTTTGCAAAAAATAAAGGATTTTATCACTTGTGGCATTCCTAACTTTTGGAATATCAGTTATGTCCCTTCTTTTTTTGTAGTATCAGTTGTGACTTTGACTCTTTACAAAGTTCACAATTCCGTCCTTCCGTTTGGGTAAATAGGGGCATATACAATACTACAAAAGGATAGAATTGTCAATTTTTGTAAGAAATTAAGACACAACTGATATTAAAAAAAATAGAGAGAGCTGATATTGCAGAAGTAAATATAACTGATAAAAGCCTCAAAAATAATATAAAAGAACAACATATCTTGACGTAGGAAAAGCTACAGCAAAAGATATGCTCCAGAAAAGGTTACGACAATACGAGTTGCTTCTGACTTATAAATTATGCATGCATGTTTTGCTGTTAATTTATGTGTTTACCCTCGTGGATATAGCACCTGAAAATGTTTGATTCTTACAAGCATGCATGTTATATACATACTTTTGGGGTATTTCTGTATGTTTCACCTACAAGCATGGTATATTTTAATTCCCAATATCACACATTCTGGGTGCTTTCGGTTCGAGAGTAAGCGGGAATAAGGATGGAGAATAAAGAGAATAATGATCTATTCTTTGTTCGGCTGGAAAGATATGAATAAAGAGAATAAGGTGGAATAAGGGTAAGTAAAGTTGAATAAAGATATAAAAAAGAGTGGAATAAAGTGAAATAATGAGATGTAGATGGAAATATATGTACTCTTAAGAACCGTGCTGGGCAGGAAAAATTGACCCATTATATCATTGCTTATTCTCCAAACGAACATGGCCCTATTGTTTACGCTTGGCATCCTTTGCCAAGATGATGGATAATGTGCAATTTTCATTCGTTATTACTTTTCTAAAACACCGTAAGTGACCTCGATGAAGTTTATTCCTATAGGTACCCAGATGAAGAAGGTGGAAACATCCCAATGGCTTGCATAGTGCGAGAAGCTGGAAGTACCCTTCGCGAGGAACAAGTAATCGATTTTGTCGCAAGAAAGGTAAAGATCGAGTGAATTAAGCACTTGATATGTTCGAATTCATACGCAAATCTATTGTTCACTGAGTACCGAGTAAAAGTAAATTGATCTATCTAACATCTCAGGAATCACAACGACAAAATGGACCTATGGCAATAAATAACTTGAATATCCTTTACTATATCTTCTTATTTTAAATATATGACAATGCGTAATATTTGTTACAAAATTAACTTTTGTTCTTGTAATTAGCAAAACATGCCATATTCGTTGCTAAATGTACATATAACAATGATTTATCCGATGACTTAATTTGTACTAATCCTTGTTAAATTTAATGACTTGAAGAGAAAGTTAACTGATAATCGTTGTTATATTATTCGTTGTTAGAACTAAAAAAACGAATGTGATATTTGTTGCGAATTTAAAGAATCAAGCGAGTAATATTCATTTGTTATACGTGCAACTATGAGAGATATGATGATAATTTTAAACTATTTGGTGCTTTAGGTCAAATTTGTTGTAGTGAATGATCATATATAAGAAACTCAGAGAAATTAAGAGTTGATCATAAGAGTGAAAGAATAGTGCTTGATAATAAAACTTAAGTAATTTGGGGTTGTCAACAAGGCCGCTGATGAGTACAAATTTTTTTAAAAGATATAACACTAACCAAATGCTAGGGCTTGTAGGATGAGATTGCTACACATATATATGATGGACGTTTCCTTTCTTGTCTACAGGTCGCTCCTCACAAGAGAATCCATCGTGTTGTGTTCACCAATTCGATCCCTAAAAGTGGTGCAGGGAAGATCTTGAGAAGGTTGTTGGTCGAGAGAGCTCCTAATTAGGAAGATTCACAGTTTTGTCCTAATTAACTGTGACATTTGTCCTAAAGAGACCCACGAGCCTCTTTTTCAGTCATATTTTTATTTTATAAATATTTTTTGTTAATATTTCTTCAATCCTAATTAATTAGGGATCCTTTGTATTGTTATTAGGGGATCCATCTGTATTGGAATACCATATAAATTCTCATAAGCTTAGCGTTTTGAATCATCCTATGTACTATAATTTTTTAAATGATAGTGAGAGAGATCCACCACCGGTATAAAAAATGTACTTCAGTTATAGGTGAACCTTGTAAATCTCGTATTGTAGCCGTTTTCGTACTTGTTTATCTGTGTGTTTCGTTTGGACCCATCTCTGTTATGCGCAACAAGTGTTGGTACCAAAGCCGTTAGGTTTGTCTGAAATGAGGGAAGAGATAATGCTATACAATATGGAGATCAGGAAATTTACTAGTATGAATGACTTTGGCATCTGGTAGGTCCAGATGTGTGCTCTTCGAGCCTGCAAAGTTGCTAGTGCATGAAGAAAATTCACCCTCGATAATCATGTTGTGTCTGACGGATGAGATTATCATGAAAGTCGTTGATGAGAAGACTGATGCGAGTCTATGTCTGAGGAAGGAGGGTCTGTACATGACGAATATCTTACTAATAAGTTGTTGTCGAAGCAACATTTGTGTTCTCCCCATAGGTAAGAAGATACATCTTAAAGAACATTAATTTAGATCATTTAAACACGTTGCTTCTAGATTTGACAAATATAGATGCTGAAGTAGAGATGAGGATGCTGCTTTATTTTGTTGGTTTCGTTGCCATTATCATTTGAGAATTCTGTTCAGTCATTAATAGTATGAGAAGAAGACATTTCCCTATCCAGTCTCCATATTCACAAACTTCATCATATGACTTTGACAAATCATGGGGACAGTAGAATAGTAACAACTCATGAGAAGAATTTTAGTGACATGAAAAGTATCAAAAGAAGGGAAAACCAAAAGCAAAATCAAAGGAAATCAATCTGAAGGGTATTTGCAACTACTAAATAGAACCCACACATTGAAAGAGGACATATCCGAAGAAGAAAGGCAATGTCGTTATTGATGTAATAGCTCAAGGAGGATATGATTCCAATGATAATTACAAACTCATCATTATGGATCGGGTGTGTTTAATGTCGAACCTTCTGCTCAATGGGCGGGAGCAACAACTACATGGACCCCTTCTTATTGATTCTATATGTTAATCTCACATGACACATCACAAAGATTGGTTCTTTACCTACGAGAACATCAATGGTAAAACACTATAATGGGGAATAATGCATCATGCAAAATCATTGACATCAACTCCATGAAAACCAAGTTTTGTAACAAGATAGTGAGAGATGCTTTCAAAATTCATAATTTTCCGGACTTTAGGAAGAATTATACATCCCTTGGAGTCTTGATTTCTAAAGGTTATAACTACAACTACAAGAACAAGACCATTTATATTATCTAAAGGTCTATAATTACTGGTTCTCTTTTATTGTATCACAAACCATGGAATAAGGATTTAAATTATGGCTTATTTCATTACGGCATCTGAGTCAGAAGGAGATGGACACCATGGTCAGAAATATCTTCTAGTAGATCTAAGGATCTAAGTTAGAATTCTATGAATAGTATATGTTTAGAATATAATACTGAAAACAATTAATCAAAGTAGTTCACAAGATGAAGAAGATGCATGGTTACATCTATGTTGATTGTTGGGGTCTCACTCATGTTCCATCTTTGAGAGGTGTCTGATATTTCATGTCTACTATCAATGATTAGTTTTGTGATGTTGTGCCCCTACGAGAACTAGGCGAGACATATGTCAGACGTATTAGTTCAATTCATGCATGATCTCTAATTCTCAACAAACCCATTTCATAAATATTAGATTAACATTTGAAATATATAATCATAGGAGAATTGATGAAACCATGTTTCATCTACCATATAGCTGAAAATTGAACTAAATTCCTTAACAAATACATTCCTCGATGTGTTCATATTAGTTTCTTATAATTACATGCCTGAAAATAAAAATTATAAATTAACACACA
Organism: Ottelia alismoides; assembly: GCA_037367405.1. NCBI lineage: Eukaryota > Viridiplantae > Streptophyta > Magnoliopsida > Alismatales > Hydrocharitaceae > Ottelia > Ottelia alismoides. The sequence goes on from JAZKJV010000172.1 coordinate 512,982, forward strand.
AAGACCACTAAAAATATGTAAGAGATGAATCGAAACATACATAAGAAAATATGAAAATATTTAATTTTTGTACATAAAATAATAGAAATACAAATACACATAAATATACTTAAACTTCAAGCATTTATATTTATATTTATATAGTTATGATTAAATTGATTTTTTGTAATAATTAAATAAAAATTTATAAAAAAATATAAAAATTTCAAAAAATATCACCAACACATATGACAAATGAAACAACTTTAGTTTTCCAATATGCATGCATTCAAGATTTTATAGTTGGAGCATATAAACTCTAATTTACTCCTACTCAATTTTAAAATTTATCTTCTAAAATATTTTAATTTAATTTTTTTTGAAATTGAACGAGTCTTGTTGTTAAAAGTCAGTTACATGACTAATTTGTATATTTGTTTATGGCCTTTTCTTTATTTTGTACATACTCTATTTTAATTCCATTTTAATTAGTTTTTATTTTATTTTATTTATGGTATATTCTATGTCCTATTAAAATTATAAACAAAATTAAATTTGTTAAATAAAAATGAAAAAACATGGACTTCATGACACATGTATATTTGACCTACCATAAATATTATGCATTTTATAATTGACATATGTTGCATTTTGAAAAATTATAAAAAATATGTATGCATGTATTATATTATTTGCTATTATTGTAAAATATAATATAATTATCTTATTCAGAAGAAAATAAATAAATATTAAAAAAAAGTCAAAAATACATGATAATCCACTTCTTATTTTTACTATCTCTTATATTTGAGAGATTTTTAGAAAATTTCCTTCTAGGAAGTTGTAAAAATTTAAATTTAAACTACTTTTTATTTTGTGATTTTTTGATTTGAATGGATTTTGTCTTACTTTTTAATTTTGTTCTTGTTTTCTTCTCCTGAATTTTTGCGGAAGTGATACTTGTCACTTTGCCTTCTCTTCTTGGTCCCCCTCAGTTAGAGAGCCCTGCAGTCCTTTTCTTATTGGCCAACACATCCTTTTCCTAATTTTAGAGTATGTGGACCTCAAGTCAACTAAGCCACCCTCCCAAACATTTCCCTTTCAGTCTTACTCCACAAATTCTCCTTCTCATCACATGTGAGCAAGACTCGATCAGACACCCTCGTCGACCACCTACCATCATCTAACCTCGACTTGCATCACCTCTTGCACCTCAAAACTTCCACGACATATAATCCCATGGAGTTTCCATTTTGAATCTATCTGCCGAATCACCCAAGGGCCCCCAACTCCTCCTTTTCAATGTGACAAGCTAGAGTGAGCTTAATTAGAGCCACGATGAGCTTTGAGGGCTGGTGTGATCCTAGTGGCTCTCGAGCTATATCAGTCCTTTTGGCTATCAAGCTTCCAGTCGTTGATCATCGAAGTCACAACCCATGTTCCTATAAGAACAATCATATTCATTTATCCAATTAATTCTCGCTCCAATACCTGTTGGTATTCAAGTATTTTCTTTAGTTTTTGGTCTCTTTTTTCATATAGCAGAACCCATCTTCAATCTATTTCTTCTTCTCCTACTCAACATGAATCACCATTCATCATCCCCACATATGCTTCTTCAGCATTGTCCCCCAAAACCCATCAACTTTGTCCACGTGCGGTGGCTGGAAAGCATCTCGTCACCCCTCCCCCACGCAAGAGGACCCATTAATCAACCCATTTCTTGTGCCTTAACATCAGACCTAGACGCCATTCTCGAGTCCCTTTCCCCTTCATAGGTACCAAGAGACCTTACCGAGGACTAACCATTACGGACGTTGCTGCCCTTTGCTTGATATACTTGCTACACATTTCGTTGAGCTTTGTCGATACACTACTAGCAATACCATCTCCATGCATCAAACATCAAGAGGAAGGGCTCATATCGTTTGTTGTAAGTGGTTTACAAGAAATTCTATTGTAACCACTCGGATGCTTGTCATGTGGAAGGAACACATCCAAGGCTGGGGGACCCGAAACCCTCCCTCCTCCAAACCCGAAGGCCTCTCTCCTCATTGAAACCCTCCTCAGTGTCCTCACCCGATAGCCCTACTCGCTCTAGCGATCTACGCTCCACGCGCACCCATCTCGCCCCCGTCGACCTACTCCTCTCCGATCGATTCTCTCCGCTAGCAACAAATGCCTCCTTCTACAATGCTTCATCCCCGGTTGGTGTATCTCCCTTTGCCCCATCACCTTATTGGACAAACCTAGGTGCTCGCCTCCACCGTGTCCCTCCACACAGCTCCTTCCCCACCTCATTCAACATCGGTTCTCTACGCGATCATCCTTTGTGCAGAAGCACTTCACTCACTACAAACTGGACAACCTTTGGGGACGGTTATTGGGGACGGTCACTCAGCAACCGTCCCCTATACTATTTCAGGGGATGGTTGTTTGTTGACCGTCCCCTCTGTAAAGTTTTAGCAACGGTCGATTATGACCGCCGCCTTTAACATGACATTTAGGGACGGTTACATGACCGTCCCCGGCACCGGCCTTTAGGGGACGGTCATAACCGCCCCCGTTACTTCACTGTGGCCGTCGCTTATAATGAAACTAAAGGGGACGGTTACAACCGTCCCATATAGTTAATTTGATGGGACGGTTGCATAACTGTCCCTAAAACCACTGTAAATGGCGCGCTGAGGGAAATTTCTGTAACCATAGGGGACGGTCAACTCGTAACCGTCCCTAAAACCAACCAGAGGGGACGGTCCACTTATAACCGTCGCCGATTATTATTAAAAGGGACGGTCGAACGACCGTCCCCGATGGTAATATACCCATTCCCGGCGAACCCATCTCCCTCATTCCTCCAATCGACCCCCAGCGGCAACATCCTTCCTCATATCGCCTCCAGCCTCCTCCTCCCTCCGGCCTCCTCCTCCGCCCTCCAGCCTCCTCCTCCACCCTCCAGCGTCCGTCCTCTCGCCCCTTGCCCTCCGGCCTCTGCCTCCACCCTCCGGCGTCCGCCCTCTCGCCCCTTGCCCTCCTCCTCCGCCCTCCGGCCTCCACCTCCTCCTCCGCCCTCCGGCCTCCTCCTTGGCCCTCCGGCGTCCGCCCTCCGGCCTCCACCTCCTCATTTGGATGTAAGTTTTTTTAAAGTTTTTGGTAATTTATTAATATATTATGCTTGCTTTAATTTCATAATCTTATTTGGATGTATAGATTTGTAAAAGCATTGTTTAATTTTTGTAAAGTAGAAGTTGTATATACATTGTTAGATAAAAAACATATAGTTTGTATAATGATATATGAATGTTTATGATTGTAAAGTAGAGGTTGTAAAGTAGAGGTGCTTAATCAATTCTCCCAAATTAGTTGCTTTATGATTGTGAAGTAGATGTTGTAAAGTTTAATCATATATGCATACATAGTTTCTAATGATTTAATAGTTGCTTAATAGTTTAGTTTAGAGGTTCCAAAAAATATAATCTAAATACAACTTTGAAAATTACCAAACATTTTTGAAATTAACTTTGGATCTTACCTTTAGGCAATGGACAAAAGTTGGATGAACAAAAGATTCGATGACTATCGGACATATAATAAAGGAGTTATCGGATTCATAGACCGGGCTTTTCTATATGAATCGCACTATGATATTGTAGGAGGTGAAGGAGATAAGATACATTGTCCTTGCATAAGATGCAAAAATACTTTGACCCAAAATCGAGCCATAGTTTACGAGCATTTGATATTAAATGGGTTTTGGCTACATTATACGAATTGGACATATCATGGTGAAGGAGTTAATTTAGAAGAAGATAGTAATGTCCACGGTGATACTGAAAGAGATGTCTCAGAAATACAAGACCGTGATGCTATATTTGAGATGGTAGATAACATTCGAGGATATGACACCGATGAAATGATGGATTCGCTTCCGGATACGTTGCTTGAAAAAATACAAGATGCAGAGAAGCCATTATGCTCAGGAGTCAAAATGTCTCGATTACGTTTTCTTGTGGAGATGTTTTAAGATAAAAGTGAAGAATCGGTGTACAACAGTTACGATGACAAATGTCTTACTTTTGATTAGGACATTACTAAATAATCCAGAAAACTTTCCAAAGGACTGGAAGGACACTAAGTCTAGATTTCGTGCACTTGGACTGAACTACGAGAAAATTGACGCATGTCCGAACGACTGCATTTTATATTGGAAGGATTACTCAAAGTTAGATACATGTCCTGACTGCAAAAGTAGCAGATATAAGAATTATGATAATGATTCGAAGAGGAAAAAACCGGAGAAGATTTTACGGTTCTTTCCTTTGATTCCCCGATTACAGCGATTGTATTCATACGAAAGAACATCTAAAATGATGATATGACACAGTAACATCAAAAAGAAAGATGCAACCGGTGTTATGCGACATCCATCACATACAAAGGAGTGGAGCAAATTTGATGAAATGTATCCATCGTTTTCTGAAGAAGTAAGAAACATACGATTGGGTCTTGCTTCTGACGACTTTAATCCATTCGGAAATATGAGTACGAGTTACTCTATTTGGCCTGTGATACTTGTTACATATAATCTGCCACCATGGATGTCAATGGCATCTTCCTTTATGATGATGTCGTTATTGATACCTGGTCCTAAGGGGCCAGGTAATGCGATAGATACATATATGCAACCTTTGATTGACGAACTAAAGATTCTGTGGAATTCTGGAGTGAGTACGTATGGCGCGGTAAAGAAAGAATTCTTTACAATGCGTGCTTCTTTACTGTGGACAATTAATGATTTTCCAGCATATGCCAATTTATCAGGACAGAGTACGAAAGGTAAACTCGCATGTCCGATTTGTATGGATAAAACACATTCGACATGGCTAAGTGCGAGTATGAAACATTGTTATTTGGGACATCGTCGTTTCTTACCGGTAAGTCATAGATGGTTAAGAAGTGAAAATAATTACAAGTTCGATGGACAGTCGTTTGGACGTCGTTTAAGTTTGAATCGCCGACCAGGAAGCACAATGTGGATGGAACAAAAAAATTTGGGCAACTTCTCTCTAGGTCGATTATCTAAGAGGAAGGTAACTGGTGGATGGCAAAAACAAAGTATATTCTTTCAGGAGCTACCCTACTGGCATACTTTACAGGTCCGTCATAACTTGGACGTGATGCATATAGAGAAGAATGTTATGGAAAATATTCTTTCAATTTTGAATATCTCTAGTACTGCCAAAGACAGTTTGCGAGCCAGACGTGATCTAATACAATTGGGTATCCGACCCGAATTACATCTGATTGAGTCAGACAATTCTAAAGTAATAATTCCCGAAGCAGTATATACTTTACCCAATGCTGACAAAGATAAGATACTCAATTTTATTAAATCAATTAGAGTATCTGATGGATTCTCCTCTCAAATTAGCAGATGCATAAATATGACGGAAAGAAAGATATCGTCATTAAAAAGTCATGATTGTCATGTACTTATGCAAGTTTATTTACCGTTGTCAATCAGAGGAGTTGTACATCCTGATGTTTTGCAGCCACTAATTAAACTCAGTCAGTTTTTTAAAGCTTTGTGTTCGAAGACTTTAGACCCGGAAGTATTGTTCAGACTAGAGACAGATATTGTTATAACTTTATGTAAGCTGGAGCAGCTCTTTCTACCTACATTTTTTGATATAATGGTTCATTTAATTATTCATCTTGCTAGCGAAGCCCGGATATGTGGTCCTGTGCAGTATCGATGGATGTATCTAATTGAAAGATATCTACGGAAATTAAAGAATATGGTATTTAACAAAGCTGCACCTGAAGTTTGCATTGCCGAGGGATATTTATATGAAGAATGTATCACATTTTGTGACATGTATATGGGTGATGGAAAGAGTATTAGATTCGATAGGTTCGAACGAAATAATGATGGTGAGTTGTGGACAGAAGATCTAAATAAACTTTGGGTTTTTCAACAAAATGGACGAGCTATCCTAAAGAGTACCCGTCATAGTATTTCAGACAATGAAAGAGACCTTATTCATTATTATATTTTGATGTAAGTAGACGAGTGATGAATCCACATTTCATCATCTTTATTCTATCATTTTGGCACCAAAAACCCTAGCAAATACCTGTAAATACCCTTAAATAGAGCAATTTAGCATTCATGCATGTGCATTCAGATAGTGTATAAAATGCGGTTTTTAAAGCCAAAATTATAGAATAAAGAAAAGAAAAGAAAAAGAATAAAATATTGTAAATATTTTATGACCCAAAACCTTCGAGACCTAGGCATCTTGATGAATAGGTCGACCAGGAATAAAGGAGGGGGAGATAAGGTCAGAAATGCAGATAAAATGCCTATACTCTCTATTCATTCTTTATTTATTTTGGGACCTATTTTTGATTCCACTTTTTATACTTCAAATAAAGAAACTTTGTACATGAAAGTTGTAGATAATTTTAAAAAGAAAAATACAAAATTGATTTCACAGAAAAATAATGTGCAGATAAAAAGTTATGGTCAGAATAAAAATCCAGAATGCTAACTTCCCAGACCCGTATCTCACAACTGACAACTCCAAATGCAGCATACTCACTTTAATTGTATATAGAAGAAAATAAGCTAATTAATGGCGGTGGTTTCGTATTTGGCAGAGCTACGGTTTGAAAGTTGACTTTTGGACCCTCATTGTACAGTGTACCGAATAAAATATTCAATTTATTATTTATTTATTATTTTTATATTTTTATATTTTTATAATGTTGTAAATAGTACTTATAATAATTATGTACATTAAAATTGGAATAAAAACCTAAATACAACTCAAATAAAAATACTTGTATATATTTGATACATAGGTGTTATACATATACTTATACCTATACAAAATACACTGCTATTTTATTTAATATAAAAATACTTCAATAAAATAAAATAAAAATATAATTACGTGTATAAAAGTATGTTATAATTTTATAAAATACTAAATGAAAATAATAAAAATAAAAATACAAAATAAAAATAAGAGAATACAATATATAGAATAATATACTTATAGAGGGGTATAAAAGCAACTTGTAAAAATATAACCCATAAAAATAATTAAAAATCATAATAAAATAATTTATAAAATTATAAGCATTTTTCATTTTGTAACCATAATTAAATAAAATGGTTTACTATTTTATTTTGATTTTATAAGATATTTTTTTCAGGCTTTTTCCTGGTTGGTCCACGTGGACCAACCAGGTGGGCTGGAGAGTTGACCTCGGGTCAACTCTCTGACCCCAGCCTGTCCCCTTTGTCAGAACGAGTTTTTGACTTATTTCTCGATTTTTTCGAGGCGTATTCTTTCACCATTTCATGTCGAGGTCTTCTGCAAAGTTGTTCCATGGAGGATGGGCTTTCACGCCCTAGGCTAATCTCGAACATTGGATCAACACGGCAACCGCTAGCGCCTCGTTTAACACGCCCGTCCACCATCTTTCAAAAACACCTCTCATTCTCCCTTTTGATTTTCGAACCGCTTTAGCCTGAATAACTCCCTCCGAGGGCTTACGACGGGGTCCCCTGTGACAGAGGGAAGACCCTCTACCTTATCGAGGTGATCCACCAAGTTCGGCGGCGTGCTTCCAACCCCATCTCCGGCCTCGCGGCCGTGAGGTCTCTACCTTGGGCTCCACAGCCCTTGAGGTTGTTTTCCCTTGTATTTTTCTTGTATTTTTAACTTTGCAGTAGCTGTAGGTGCACGCCCCACATCTCGTTTCGCCTACTATCCATTGAGCCACCTGATCACTACCTTGCCGAAGCTCGAAAGCTCCGACGACCACCATCTATTCCTCTACCCACCAACATCTCGCCAATAACAGCCAGGACGCCTGCTACTTGGTACTGCTGTATTCTTTCCTCCTTGCAGGTCCTGAAGGAGGCATCTGAGCCTCAGGAGCATCGTCGTCAAGCTACCCGGAGCTGTCCCTATCCACCCACGTCGTGGCGGCGTATCGGCGTCTCCTCCGCCATTTTGACACCGTCACAAGCTAGAAGGACGCGCCAGGGAGCTTCCAGGGCGTTTTGGGACGTCAACTCGCGGCGGAGGAGGTAGATTTGGACCTGGGAAACTCGCCCTACGGCGGAGCTGTCCCAGTTCTTCGTCGATTCCTCCTCACTGTCCGATCAGCCTTCGTTCTTCCTGACGAGCAGCAGCCCTTGGATTCACATCTGATCCCAGCCGTTCGATCAGGTTTAGCCATCTAATCTGGGCCGTTATAATCGAACGGGTATCGCGGGACAGGCGCTTGACACGTGGCAAGTGACGCGCATCCACCATCGGATCCCAAGCCTTGGGTAATTTTGCATTTATACCCAGCCTTGTTTTGTATTTACTGTCTAATTCGCAAACTTTCCTTTGCAAGCTTTCATTTGTTGTAATAATTTTAAGTAGGCCCCCAGATTCTTTATATTCACGACTCAGTCCTTGCCAGGTTCACGTGCCTAGCGCGTGAGCCTTGGCACTTTTGCGGGCGTGTCCTGAGCCTTTGCTCGTATTAAGCATTGATGCCAAGACTTTCAGCTGTAGCTACTTAACTTCTGGATATTTTGTGATATAGTCCCTGCCCTTTTGGAGACTTGCATAGGTGCCCTTGCCAGGTGCGCGTGCTTCGCACGTGTGCCTGGCGCTTTTGCAAAAGCACCCTTGCGATTTTTGTAATTTGATTTTGGTCCATAACATATTGTAATCAGTTATAATTTTTGTGAGACAATTGCAGTTAGGCCCCTGGATACTTCACATATTGCATGTAGGTCCCTGCCAGGCCTGTTTATTGATTGGATGCTTGTTGTATTTATTTGAACTATCATTTTAGATCCAAAAATTACACAAAAATAGGGTTAAGATCCTGGATACTTGTGCTTTCACGTTATCATTTTAGTTTTTGATTTTATTTTATTTTCATATTTATTAAAAATCAAAAACATGCTTTTTGTGTACTGTCTAGCTTAGAAAATGCCAAAAAAATATTAAAACACCTCTAAAAATTCCAAAAAAAATTCCTAGTGTCTATTATATCCTATTTTAGTGTCAGTCCAAAAATCACTAAAAATTTCAAAAGAAAAACACTAAAAATTTAAAAACACTCTAAAACTTCAAAAAAATATATAAAATCAAGGAAAACTCCAAAAAATACAAACTCCACTCCTGTTTGTTGCATTTTTCAGTAGCTTTATTTGAAAATTAGTTTGAAAAATTTTGAGTACTGGTTGCTATTTTTAAATCTCATTTTACTCACAACCAGCATCTATTTCACTGATTTGACGTATTTCAGTAATTAAAAATACCAAAAACACCTTGAAAAATCCCCAAAAATCACAAAAATAGTAAAAAATCATAAAAATATCAAAACACTTTATTTCTGAATTTTTGGTAATTTTTACTTATTTTTATAAATATTTTTCCTTGTCTTTGATTACATTGTCTATAAATTCCAATATTGAAAAAGAAAAAAAAATAAAATATAAAATTATAAAAATTAGAACATCAAAAATCAATATACAAAATTAAAAAAATTAAATTAAAAAAAATTAAAAATTAAAAACCCACAAAAATTGCTTTGTTTGCTTGCTTAGTGTAGACACATCACACACACACACACTTGTGCACACAATTTTTGAACTACCCTGCTTGCTCCCTGTGTTCGAACTCTCTACATACTTGACACTATACACCATTTGTGCAAAGTTAAAAATAAATTTTAACTCCACATAATTTCTAATTTATTGATCTTTAGTGTGGGTTAATTGTTGACTTTAGTCCAGATTTAGAGTGGTCGATACACCGACTGAGTTCACGCTTTGTGTTGAACTTAAGACCGCCTAATTTCTCGCTATATCAAATGGCGCCGTTGCCGGGGAGCAACAGCGCGTAGTTCAAGTTTTTGCTTTGTGTTGAGATCATTTGTCTACCTTTGCGGCTTTTATTTCTGCTTGTTTTATTTTCCTTATTTTTGATATATCTTTGGAGCTGTCTAATCCCTCTTCTTTGTTGACTCTGTGCGAGGTACCGCGGACCGAGGGGGCGCTTCACTCGAGGCACCGAAGCACCCACGTGAAGCCGGCTTAGCCATCCTAGCACCAAGGAGACGAGAAGAGAATTTTTGAAGACCAAGTTCTATTTTATCTGCATTTTCTTTTCTTGCATTTAGTTGTGTAATTTGTGTGAGAGAGACTCCTTTATTGTAATAATACAGGTACCCCCGGACTTGGACTCTTGAGCCTAATTTCCAAGTGATTGTTCACTTGGGGGCTCGCCGTGCTTTCCGCGGCTTTTGTCGGCTTTTCTCGCATTCTTTTTTATTTTATTTTGTTTTTCGATTTTCTTTATTTTGTGTGATTGAGCCCCTAGTTCTAGGATATCTTGTGATAGACTAAGGCCAAACACTTAATACTTTGCATGCACCTATAGTTACGTTTGGACTTAGTCAAAATCTTAAACAGTTGATCATTAGCTTTCGATCCACGCGCCGCGAGCTCATTCCCGAACAAACGCTTTCTCCTAACTCAAATGTGTTGAGCAGAGGAGGGGTGAGCCTAGACCGGACATTAGGATTGAGGGTTGGTGGTCAGCTTGTGGTTCTTCACGATAATAGCAATTTCTGAAACTTAGGGCGATTTCATCGGCTTTTGCATTTGCATATAGATAGGTTTCAATTCTGTTGAGCATCCTTGCATGTAGAGTGCTGGAGGCAAGGTGAGCATTTACGCTTTAGCATCCATCATCGTTTTGATCGCTTGCATTGCTTTTCCGCCTCTCTACCTCTGATTTTGCCAACCTAGGATCTTAAAGGAATTGAATCCTCGTTAGGCGTGTGCATTTCTTATTAAAAATCCAAAAAAAGTGATAATCAATAAAATTGGGACTGCTAATTTTACTTGACCCTAAAACCGATCAAAAGAAAAATCTTGTCTTGGGGCGAGTAATCCCCTCATTGTCTTCGCTTTTATTTGCTCGCGCACACCTTAAGGATTAGTGCCCAAATCCCATCAAGCCCCCTAAGTGTGTGTGAAATTCTTTGACTTCTCACCTAACTCTAAAACAGACAAGATTAAAAGACCGCATTTTACGGTCTCTACCGAGTTGAGTAGGTGAATTGAGGGTTTGTCTTATTTTCATTTCTGTCTGTGATTGTTTTTGTGTGTCCTAGATCTCCTCTGCGCATTTGCGCCTTTTTCTTCACTCTCTTGATTTGATCGACGTGCTCCCCCGAATCATTTCCTTTTGATTTCGAGATGGATCCCTGGAGTGCATTTTATCCGGACTTTGCGGACCCCTCGTTCGCTCCAGCCGATCCACCTCCCTTTTATCAGGAGGATCCTCCTCCTAATTTTTCTAATTTTTGTACATACCCGCCTCAGCCACAGTATCACGACTCGGACTTCTACCCACAGCCACCCCCGCCTGTGTATTATCCATCTCCACCTTCACATCCACCCGAGTCTGACCTGATGGAGTCACCTCCCTCGATCTCTATGAGCGATATCTTGAAACGGATGACCAAGCCCATTGATTTGTTGAATGATAATCTTGCTATCTTGAGGAATAATCAGATTAATGCTCCTTCCGTCAGGGATTCGGATTTACTTATAGGTGATCATGGGAGCTTGCAATCGCCAAAAATACAAAAAAATGAGAAAAATTTAAAAATCCAAAAAGATTTCGGGAGACATTTGGTTGATCAAGATTTTGAGGAGAGAGTCCACTTGCCAGAACCCTGGACCACACATGCATTCACACCCAGTCCCACCTTTGACCCCGAGGATGCCGCTGTACAGACTGCTCTTGGCATACCTCGTGTATATGCTGATTCCGACTTCCTCCCTTGTATGGAGGACGTCCAAAAATTCAAAAAAATGCTATCTGAACCCGAAGTGGTGGCTACTATTCATGAGATCATCCGTGCCCCACTTCAGCAGGCCATGACCGATTTATCTGCTCCTCTTCCTAAGAAGAGAAAGCGGAGGAGCAGATCTGAGCGTCATATTTTGACCATGGCCACTGCCCTCGCCATCACACACCGTCCCATTCCCAAGAAGAAGAACACAACTACACCTTTCATCACTTGCACCATCTCTGTCCATACATGTGATCGCACTCTCCTAGACGGCGGTGCTTCGATTAGCCTATTACCCTTCTCGCTGGTACAGTCTCTTCACGTAGGGCCTCTCAAGAAAACCAGGATGATCGTTCAGTTTGCTGATGGATCAATCAAGAGGCCGAAGGGTATCCTTGAAAATGCCGTCATTTCTATTCAGGGCACGAGCCACAATGTTGATTTTGTCGTGTTGCCCATGGAGAACTCCACAGGGGAGCCATCTCCAATCATCCTGGGACGACCATTCCTCGCCTCCGCGAGGGTCGTTATTGACTATGGATCGGGAGAGGTTCGCTTCCGTCCTTTTGACGGGAACGAAGTGTCGATCACCGCACCCACAGTTGACCAGAGACCCGCACCTGATGCACCTTCACCGATTATAGCTGACTCTGAGGCCTGTGACCTACCTGATGCTACTAAAGATACTTCCTTAGCGATCCCTGATGAGACCCGACAGATCCCCCGAGGGGAGGAAGTCGGAAAGCATGGACCTCACTAATCCTCCTCCTGGTGTGTGGCGATGTGTTGATGAGATCCAGAGTATTTATGTGATTGAACCATTTGAGCAAGGGGCAGATGACAAGATAATTGAGGATGTTTATGATGTTGCCCATTACTTTGAGAGACCTCATAAGGCAACAAATGACCCAGGTAAGACTAGACAGGACGGACCTAGTTTGACTACTTCCACTGATAAGTCCGTTCCTAGCCCTTCACAGGTCAAGATGATTGAGGTCGGTTATGATGCTGCCATTTATTTTGATAAATTCAGACCTCTTGTTGAAGACAAGGATTCAGGTGAGAGTCTTGAGGACGATCTGAGTTCGTATACTTCCACAGATGATTTCGTTACTTTTGATTTTGACCTGGACGAGGACTCGCAGGATGACTCCGATTACACTTCTTCTGAGGATGATGAGTTTGTCCCATTTCACTTTGACATCTGCGAGACTTCCAAGGCCGGACCTAGTCGTACTTCTTCCACTCGCCCGTCTGTGCCTTCACACCATAGGACCACCAAGGGAGAACCTAGCCATACTGCTTCCATCGATCAGTTCGTCCCTTTCCGTTTTGATTCCACTGAGGGCCTTCACCGTGTCGACCCTGATCGGCCTCCGTCCACTGTGGACCCCGATGTCGACATACACCATATCCGATCTATCCCTCAGCGGTCCCGCAAGAACGTTTGCTTTCCACCTTCTGATGATCACCCTTTTATGTTGTAGATTCTCTCTTGTGACTCTTTCTATCTTCCGTTTTTGCTCGTCTGTCCATTTCTCGTGTTTGCCTTGCTTAGGATGTGCTTTGTCCTACGTATAGGAGGGGTAGACGAGTTGAGTGTTCATTCTTCGTTCCGTGTCATCACTCCTGTTGTTGCCTATACATAGGGCTTCTTTTACCCTAAGTATAGGGGGAGTGACGTGTACATCCTCGCGATCTTTTCATCCATCTTCTGCTTTCATTTTCTTCTTTTCTTCTTTTCTTCTTTTCCTCTTCTATCTTTTTCATCTATCAAAAAGGTGCCGCCCTTGTAGACAGTTTTCCATACTTAGGACGTACTTTGTCCCAAGTATAGGGGGGTTGGCACCCCGAGTTTCTTTCATTTTCATTTCGATCCTCTCCATTGTCTCCTCTTCTTATCTATACTTAGGGATATCTTACCCTAAGTATAGGGGGAGACAATCTGAGTACGATCTGTTCATTCCCACCCTTGACCCTCCTTGCGTTGTGTACAGTCTGCTATACTTAGGATTATTTGATCCTAAGTATAGGGGGGACGGTCAACTTCTCATTCGTTTGTTCATCCATTCCTTTATTTATTCTGTAGACTTGCCTATACTTAGTACGAGTTATGTCTTCTCTCTTCTCTCCGATCTATGAGGAAATAGCTCAAGCTAAGTATAGGGGGGTCGTATATACTACGTATATACTTTAGCCATAACTCGTACTTTCGTATTTTCTTAATAATATGGCTAATAATTCTTTAAAATTCATTAAAAATCCTTAATAAAAAGATGTGGTTATTCCTCAAATTCTTTTTGTATTTACTGATTAATAAATCATGTGAAAATGTTTTTTGCAAAATGTTTGAAAAATAGTTTGAAAATCTTTGTGAACATCTATTGAAAATTATTTTGAAAATATTTTGTTACATGTTTTCAACCTGTGTAAAATGTGTGGATTGTAAAATTTCTTTTCTTTGTGTGAAATAAAATGTTTGAAAAATGATTTGCAAATGGTTTGAAAAATGGTTGCAAAAATATTTTGAAAAACCTATATATACTGTTTTGAAAACCTTTGCAAAATGATTTTCAAATGTGTGTACTTGTTTGTAAAATATTTGTAAAAATTATTTTGGACTATAGTTTTCAAAAATTATTTGAAAAATCTGTGTCAAATAAGTTTGAGGAATATTTACATCACACCAAAATCCACTATATGTATATATGTATAAAATTGATCACTTACCCTGTAAATTCTTAAAATCCACTTCTTGTAGATATAAGAAGCACTCCCGTGTACATATTTTTAACCCAGATTTTAGCCAAAAAAACTTTTTATTTTCAAAAATCCCAAAAACATTTGCAAAAGTAAAATCCAAAAACATTTGAAAAATCTTTTTGAAAAAGAAAAAAAATGCATATGCATCATCATCATCTTTTCAAAAATCCATAAAAAGTTCAAAATCTTTGAAAATTGCATCACAAAAATATTTTCTGCATTGCATTGCATGGCATTCGCATTTTTTCGGATTGAGTTTGATAGTTGAACAAGTCTAAGTAAAATCCGGAGATTGGAGCTTGATTGGACCTTAAAATCTACCTAATAACAGGAACCTTATAGGAACTGAGTTTGATGTACTTCAGGTCTAGTTGACTTAATTCTTTGAGGATCACGGGACTTGGTTCAATGGATTCTTGACTGCCTAAGTAGAGTATTTCAGAGCACACGCACAATTCTTGTTGATAATGACCTAACTTGGACACCTGCACCTTTCACATGGCTCAACTCAGTTGGAGTGGTGAGGGGATTGGATTTGCTGGTATGAGACGCACACAAGTGGAAACATTTGTCCTCCTCTAGGGAGGGAAGTGCACCCCAACCCATCCAGTGATTAGGAAGTCTAAAGACAGGAGGCTGTGGGTTGCGATAAAGCTTCAAAAGAGGGATAGTCTACTGGCTCAAGAGGAAAAACTCCTTATGTAAATGCTGCTGTATATAGTATTCGAAAAAAAAAGTTCAGGCATGTACAAAAACAAAAAGCCTGCAAGTATGTACAAAGTCAATAAACAAGCTTGAGTTTCAAAGTCAAATATGTGAGCCTGCAGCAGGATGACTTGACTACACTGGTCTTGCATCCCAGGATAGGTAGCTACACTGGCTACCGTCCATTCTTCTCTTCACCCCCTCCTCTTGAGCTGGTTGCCACTTGAACTTAAAAGGGAATACCCCGCTCCTCGAGGATGGAGTTGCTGGATTGGGGAATCATTGGGTTGTCGTACTGGAGAAGTCAGTTTATTTGTCATTCTAGTTGGGGAGAGCCACCATCACTTACACTGTACGAGTCAGATTCATAGTCGTAAGGGTTTGCGTATGAATTGAGGTATTTCTGACCTGGCTATTGAGGAGACTTGGACAGAGTTTTGGGATTCTCAAGGACTGTTGGATTTCAAACACGGTTCTCAATAAGGTTCCGCCCGCACTAAAATTCCAAAGATCCGACTTAAGCTCTAAACCTTGATTTTGTGAAGACAAGTTTGATAATCAAATAGAATCCAAGTTCTTCTTTTTCTTTTCTTTCTTTTTCTTTTGCACTTATTGCATATGTGTTTGCTAGGGACTAGCAAAGGTAAAGTATAGGGGGATGATGAATCCACATTTCATCATCTTTATTCTATCATTTTGGCACCAAAAACCCTAGCAAATGCCTGTAAATACCCTTAAATAGAGCATCTTAGCATTCATGCATGTGCATTCAGATAGTGTATAAAATGCGGTTTTTAAAGCCAAAATTATAGAATAAAGAAAAGAAAAGAAAAAGAATAAAATATTGTAAATATTTTATGACCCAAAACCCCCGAGACCTAGGCATCTTGATGAATAGGTCGACCAGGAATAAAGTAGGGGGAGATAAGGTCAGAAATACAGATAAAATACCTATACTCTATATTCATTCTTTATTTATTTTGGGACCTATTTTTGTTTCCACTTTTTATACTTCAAATAAAGAAACTTTGTACATGAAAGTTGTAGATAATTTTAAAAAGAAAAATACAAAATTGATTTCACAGAAAAATAATGTACAGATAAAAAGTTATGGTCTGAATAAAAATCCAGAATGCCAACTTCCCAGACCCGTATCTCACAACTGACAACTCCAAATGCAGCATACTCACCTTTAATTGTATATAGAAGAAAATAAGCTAATTAATGGCGGTGGTTTCGCATTTGGCGGAACTACGGTTTGAAAGTTGACTTTTGGACCCTCATTGTACAGTGTACCGAATAAAATATTCAATTTATTATTTATTTATTATTTTTATATTTTTATATTTTTATAATGTTGTAAATAGTACTTATAATAATTATGTACATTAAAATTGGAATAAAAACCTAAATACAACTCAAATAAAAATACTTGTATATATTTGATACATAGGTGTTATACATATACTTATACCAATATAAAATACACTGCTATTTTATTTAATATAAAAATACTTCAATAAAATAAAATAAAAATATAATTACGTGTATAAAAGTATGTTATAATTTTATAAAATACTAAATGAAAATAATAAAAATAAAAATACAAAATAAAAATAAGAGAATACAATATATAGAATAATATACTTATAGAGGGGTATAAAAGCAACTTGTAAAAATATAACCCATAAAAATAATTAAAAATCATAATAAAATAATTTATAAAATTATAAGCATTTTTCATTTTGTAACCATAATGAAATAAAATGGTTTACTATTTTATTTTGATTTTATAAGATATTTTTCCAGGCTTTTTCCTGGTTGGTCCACGTGGACCAACCAGGTGGGCTGGAGAGTTGACCTCGGGTCAACTCTCTGACCCCAGCCTGTCCCCTTTGTCAGAACGAGTTTTTGACTTATTTCTCGATTTTTTCGAGGCGTATTCTTTCACCATTTCATGTCGAGGTATTCTGCAAAGTTGTTCCTTGGAGGATGGGCTTTCACGCCCTAGGCTAATCTCGAACATTGGATCAACACGGCAACCGCTAGCGCCTCGTTTAACACGCCCGTTCACCATCTTTCAAAAACACCTCTCATTCCCCCTTTTGATTTTCGAACCGCTTTAGCCTGAACAACTCCCTCCAAGGGCTTACGACGGGGTCCCCTGTGACAGAGGGAAGACCCTCTACCTTGTCGAGGTGATCCACCAAGTTCGGCGGCGTGCTTCCAACCCCATCTCTGGCCTCGCGGCCGTGAGGTCTCTACCTTGGGCTCCACAGCCCTTGAGGTTGTTTTCCCTTGTATTTTTCTTGTAGTTATAACTTTGCAGTAGCTGTAGGTGCACGCCCCAAAATCTCGTTTTGCCTACTATCCATTGAGCCACCTGATCGCTACCTTGCCGAAGCTCGAAAGCTCCGGCGACCACCATCTATTCCGCTACCCACCAACATCTCGCCAATAACAGCCAGGACGCCTGCCACTTGGTACTGCTGTATTCTTTCCTCCTTGCATGTCCTGAAGGAGGCATCTGAGCCTCAGGAGCATCGTCGTCAAGCTACCCGGAGCTGTCCCTATCCACCCACGTCGTGGCGGCGTACCGGCGTCTCCTCCGCCATTTTGACACCGTCACGAGCTAGAAGGACGCGCCAGGGAGCTTCCAGGGCGTTTTGGGACGTCAACTCGCGGCGGAGGAGGTAGATTTGGACCTGGGAAACTCGCCCTACGGCGGAGCTGTCCCAGTTCTTCGTCGATTCCTCCTCACTGTCCGATCAGCCTTCGTTCTTCCTGACGAGCAGCAGCCCTTGGATTCACATCTGATCCCAGCCGTTCGATCAGGTTTAGCCATCTAATCTGGGCCGTTATAATCGAACGGGTATCGCGGGACAGGCGCTTGACACGTGGCAAGTGACGCGCATCCACCGTCGGATCCCAGGCCTTGGGTAATTTTGCATTTATACCCAGCCTTGTTTTGTATTTACTGTCTAATTCGCAAACTTTCCTTTGCAAGCTTTCATTTGTTGTAATAATTTTAAGTAGGCCCCCAGATTCTTTATATTCACGACTCAGTCCTTGCCAGGTTCACGTGCCTAGCGCGTGAGCCTTGGCACTTTTGCGGGCGTGTCCTGAGCCTTTGCTCGTATTAAGCATTGATGCCAAGACTTTCAGCTGTAGCTACTTAACTTCTGGATATTTTGTGATATAGTCCCTGCCCTTTTGGAGACTTGCATAGGTGTCCTTGCCAGGTGCGCGTGCTTCGCACGTGTGCCTGGCGCTTTTGCAAAAGCACCCTTGCGATTTTTGTAATTTGATTTTGGTCCAGAACATATTGTAATCAGTTATAATTTTTGTGAGACAATTGCAGTTAGGCCCCTGGATACTTCACATATTGCATGTAGGTCCCTGCCAGGCCTGTTTATTGATTGGATGCTTGTTGTATTTATTTGAACTATCATTTTAGATCCAAAAATTCTACAAAAACAGGGTTAAGATCCTGGATACTTGTGCTTTCACGTTATCATTTTAGTTTTTGATTTTTTTATTTTCATATTTATTAAAAATCAAAAACATGCTTTTTGTGTACTGTCTAGCTTAGAAAATGCCCTAAAAAATATTAAAACACCTCTAAAAATTCCAAAAAAAATTTCCTAGTGTCTATTATATCCTATTTTTGTGTCAGTCCAAAAATCACTAAAAATTTCAAAAGAAAAACACTAAAAATTTAAAAACACTCTAAAACTTCAAAAAAATAAATAAAATCAAGGAAAACTCCAAAAAATACAAACTCCACTCCTGTTTGTTGCATTTTTCAGTAGCTTTATTTGAAAATTAGTTTGAAAAATTTTGAGTACTGGTTGCTATTTTTAAATCCCATTTTACTCACAGCCAGCATCTATTTCACTGATTTGACGTATTTCAGTAATTAAAAATACCAAAAACACCTTGAAAAATCCCCAAAAATCACAAAAACAGTAAAAAATCCTAAAAATATCAAAACAATTTATTTCTGAATTTTTGGTAATTTTTACTTATTTTTATAAATATTTTTACTTGTCTTTGATTACATTGTCTATAAATTCCAATATTGAAAAAGAAAAAAAATATAAAATATAAAATTATAAAAATTAGAACATCAAAAATCAAAATACAAAATTAAAAAAATTAAATTAAAAAAAAATAAAAATTAAAAACCCACAAAAATTGCTTTGTTTGCTTGCTTAGTGTAAACACATCACACACACACTTGTGCACACAATTTTTGAACTACCCTGCTTGCTCCCTGTGTTCGAACTCTCTGCATACTTGACACTATACACCATTTGTGCAGAGTTAAAAATAAATTTTAACTCCACATAATTTCTAATTTATTGATCTTCAGTGTGGGTTAATTGTTGACTTTAGTCCAGATTTAGAGTGGTCGATACACCGACTGAGTTCACGCTTTGTGTTGAACTTAAGACCACCTAATTTCTTGCTATATCAACGAGGTTGATTCTTTCTTCGAAGAGTTTCAGTCAACAACCACTAGCAAATCAGACTTTCTGAAATGGTTCGGGGATAAAATTGAATTATTAAAAGTTACCAAAGATGAACGGTGGAGCGCAAATCTCGATATAATTCACATGAGTCCATACTCATTAATAATATCACATTCCGGCTATATCGTTAACGGATTTAGATTTTGAAAGAAGTCAATTGATGAAAATAAAGCATCACAACTTTCAGGAGTAATAGTGAAGGCTGATCTCAATGCTGAAATTGACGGATACTATGGCGAGATTATTGATATACTAGAAATCAGTTTTACATATGATGCAAGGTGTGTTCTATTTCATTGCATCTGGTTCGATGTGGGTCGAGTTGGATTAGGTTACAAGAAGGATAGAAATGAGGTACTTTCTTTAAAGCAAACAGGTCGCTTACAAACCAATGAACCGTATACGCTTGCCAGTCAGGTCGAACAGGTCTTTTATGTTCCAGATAACTCAGCTAGTGGATGGATAATACCAATTAGAACAACACCGAGAGATTTCTTCGACGTAAACGAAGAGGAAGATGCACTAGACAATGATGTTGCATATCAAAATAACTCCAATGATTTTTTCCATGAAGTATTAGACAACGACGTTGGAACTAGCAATTTAAGGTAATGTTTTTTTTATTTTCAATTTCTATTAATTGAAATTATTGTCATCTATCTAAATGTATATTTTTGAAATAACTCTTTTTAAATTTCAGACATGGCTCCTAGACCGAGACGTATTCGGGAGGTTCCCGAACCTTCTCAGCAGCCACAGACAGGTTCGTCTGATGCAGGCAGTGGAGGTACCCCAAGACGACGTGGACCGTCTCAGTGTATATTTTTGGATCGTCTTGCACCCGGGCAGACGTTGCATGTGCGTATTGTTGGCGGGGATGCGGTTGGTGAGAACTCTACGGAGTTTCAGAGCTACCTTGACCAGGTTTCTCGTGCGTACGTCCCCATCACTACACATGACTTTCGGCAGCTTCTTTATGCTGTCAAGGTTGCCATACTATCTGACTTGGAGGTATTTTAAAATCATACAACCATCTTTTATTAAGTTTTTGTACTAATATTTTGTATTTTTTGTTGTATAAGGCTGCCTTTTCATGGGAACGAAATGCCCATGTCGATTCCCAGATTCTCTCCCATGCTGCTGAGATGTTGCGTCGATACAAGGGACGCATAAAGGCGAAGGTACGAATATTTTTTTATTTTTAATTCGGAAGAATTAAGATTAATGGTATTTATTTTTCCATCATTAGTATTACAACCCCAAGATTCCATATGATCAGCTTGTGCAAAACGTCCCACCTGGTGTTACACCAGAACAATGGAGAATGTTGATTAAGTTTTGGTCCAGTGAGGAATTCGCGGTACGTACAATGTTTACTTTTTACTTGATTTATGCTTGTAATAATGTTTTTTAATTACAGTCGATTTCTACGAAAAATACGGCGAATCGATACAAAGGCTTCTGGTCCACCCATAAGATGGGAAGGAAGAACACTAACCAGTTGAAGGATGACTTTGTAAGTATTTAAACATTTTCTGTAATTACTAAGTTTGAGTGCAGAATTGATTTTAAAACCTTATTTAATGTATTTTTTAGTTGATGGATAACGAACGAGAAATGACCCGCATAAAGGTTTTTGCTGGGTCAAAGAGTCGGGATTTAGGTGGAGAAGTGCAGTGGGTTGATGATGCCTACGCACCAATTCATGTAAGTAATATTTACTTTTACTTTATATAATGACTTAAGTTATTACATATATTGACAATATTTATAATATTTATACATGCAGGAAGAAATGATTAGGCTATCTACCACCCCCTCGCTAGACAGCACGGGGACGAGTACTCTCCCGTTGTCAGCCGATGATGCATTCCGTCAAGCCACTGGTCCAGAACATAGTGGACACATCCGTTGCGGAGGACGTGGAGAAACGATCCGTACATGGTACGGAATGGGTGGTGCAAGTGGTTCGCACTCATCCTCCTAAGGGAGCCAGAGAGAAAGAGAGATGGAGCTCCGGGAGGTAAAGGCAAAGATGTCTGCACAAGACGAAGAGATGGCGAAGATGCGTACAGAAATGGCGAATGTCATGTTCGTTATAAGCCGTCTTCAAAGTCAAGCCACGCCACCTGTACAACCAACACATCTCGACAATGATGACGAGAGTGAGGAAGAGAGTGAGGAGGAGAGAGACGAGAGTCAAGGATCCGAATAGATAACAACTCTTGTAGTAATTTTAGTTTTAAATCTCCTGAACATTTAATTGTAATATTTTTATTAGTATTAAGATTATGTTAAATTGATAAACATTTTCTTTAGAGCTATAAAGTGTCATATTTGCTACTTTCATTTTGATTATGTGGATTGTGATATTCAATTTCACAGGGGGAGCGTGAACAAAACACAATGAAGCTAGTATTTTTTTTCCAGGCAAGGGTCATTGGGGACGATCATAACCGTCCCCAAAAGTGCTACAGAAACGTCCCCCCTTGTTTATGATAGCTCACGGGACGCAATTTTGCATTTCAGAAACAATGGGGACGGTTACAACCGTCCCCTATACGTTTCTGTGGCCGTCCCCTTTACCTATATGAAACAGAGGGGACGGCTGCAACCGTCCCCTATGAAAAGCAAGGGGTACGGTTCAATCCGTCCCTTAAGAATGTTAAACACCTTCTGTCCCATTTTAGCAGTCAGAGGGACCAACGGGGACGGTTTAAACCGTCGCTAATAGGCTTCTGTGGCCGTCCCCTTTAATATATGACACAGAGGGGACGATCATAACCGTCCCCACTGCAAATCAAGGGGGACGGTTCAATCCCTCCCTTCAGAATGTTAACCACCTTCTGTCCCATTTTAGCGGACAGAGGGACCAACGGGGGCGGTTTAAACCGTCGCTAATAGGCTTCTGTGCCCGTCGCGGAATGGTTGCACACCATTTGGGATGGTTACAACAGTCCCTCATGCTTCACAGACTGGGACGGTTATAACCGCCGCGACTAGTTTCGGTACTAGGGACGGTTGTAACCGTCCCCATTGGTTATCCTTAAGGGGACGGTTTCAACCGTCTCCAATGGTTTACTAGAAGCGACGGTTGTCAGAACCATCCCATCTAAGTAAATGAAACGGTGGCAGAAGGGACGGTTGTGGGACCGCCCCCGATACGCAAAAGGGACGGTTATGACGACAAAGGGGACGGTCCTTGACCGTCCCCTTTGTGCCATCCGCCTGTAGTGACTAGTGCCTAGTATGTGAAAATGAGGACAATGAACATCATCAAATCTTTTTGTATCCCTGAATTTCATTTTTATATCTTTTTTTATTATGTAAATATAAACCATCTAGTCATTCATTTGCATCATTAATATTGTAGGAATACGTTCATTTTTGCATAGCAATGAACAATTTTTTCTATCTTTATTGATGTACACAGTTGTTTGCTTCATATTTTAGTAACTTTTTTCTTATAGTTGATCAATGGAGGATACTCAGAATTTGTGTATACTAAGAATTGTAGAACGTTTAGCAGGTGACAAGGCGATGGATTCTCCCATGATGGCTATATTGAAATCCAATTAGTGTCGAACTACCAATGGAAGAATAGACCCTCAATGAACCTAAAGAACCATTTCTGAGTCGAGAATTTGAAACTGAGGAAGAAACATTTAATTTATATAATTTATTTGCAATGAAATGTGGCTTAAGTGTTCGTAAAAACTATATAAATATAGGAAAAACTTTATTAGTTATCACATCAGCTAAATAGTTGTGTGCTAAGGAGGATTGTAGAGGGCTAGATAAAAGAAACAAAGACACAACCAAGCCAAGAGCAGAAACACGATGCGATTGAGATGCTCATATGAAGATCAACAATGATAAAAATAGGGAAAGAATGTCATAGCAGAATTGAAAGTCGAGCACAATCACCAATTACATTTGGAAGAGTGTGCTCGCATGATGAGATCTCAAAGATAAATTTTGAAGGTACAATAAATCCAAATGGATATCGCCACATATATTGGGATTCACTTGATATTGCGTATGATCTTGCTGGAAAATTATCCGGGGGTGTTGAGCACCTCAGATACACAAAATTGGATCATAAGAACCGTTTACGATCAAGACACAAAATCATATGGCAACATGAGAACTTGGATGCATATTGGCATATTTTCAGGAGCAATCATTAGAATATCTTCACTTTCATTATTTGTTATGGCTCGATTGTGAAGATCAAGTCACAAATGTATTTTTGGTAGGTTCACATATTCACGAAGATTACTCTTACGTTGGCGAAGTTATGTGTTTTCTCTTACGTTGGCGAAGTTATGTGTTTTGAAATGACATTCAATACAGATAGGGAGTTGAGGTCCTTTGGTGCATTTAATGATTTTAATCACTACTGTCAAATGCTTGTATTTGGTGTTGCCTATTATATGATGAAAGCTTGGATGCATTTGAATGGTTATTTCAAATGTTTATTGAAGTGCATCAAAAAACATCGGCCTTGAAGGGCATTTTGTTCCATGTTAATATCGTATTGTTTCAATGAAAGTCTGGTATATAAATGATGTAGCATAACTAATTTATATTGTATTAAAGTAATTCTACTTTGTCACCTAGTTATATACACAAATAAATGAAAGTACCGTAGAGAACATTAAAAAATAGGTCTGAGAGGGCTATACATGCCTTAACACTACCTATTCATAAGTACATAAATATATAGGGATAAATATCGATTATTTATGAAATTTATGAATTTTTTAATTAATTATCATAAAGTTAAGGCACGATTCAAAGAAGGAAATCAAACAAAGTATAAAAAGGAATGATACCTTAACAACATATGGAACACAGTGCTACGTCAAGACAGAAGCCACCTCTAGAATCCATTATGTTGGGTTCTAAATCGACCTAAAGGGCAATACCTTCAAGAGGTGCTGGATTTGGTAGAACATTGTGGAAAGTTCACCATTGGCTTAGCGATGTTGTCATCATGTTATCGAAGTGATTGATCGACCACAATACGGTAAGTAAAAATTGACCCTATTCAAAGATAAGGGTAAAAGCTTGAGTGCATAATTATGATATGAAGATACATTTGTGAAAATCACATGAAAATCTGGTTATGAACATAATTGTTACTGCTATTGTTTTCAATAATATACAATTATCATTTCATTATACATTCTTTCTTATGAAGGTATACATGTGAAAAATGTAAGTGGAATTTTTTCATTATACTTTCTTTCTTATGAAGGTATACATGTGAAAAATGTAAGTGGAATTTTGATATAATACTGTTGTTGTCAATCTTCTCTTGAATTATAACAAGTTATTTGTCAATTTCATTATCGGTTTATACCATACTAATCTATTTTGCTTATGAGCATTTTGTCACTTATGTGGTTTGCCCTACCACAGATACATCTGAGGAGTAAAGTGCAAGAGACTAATTAAGCAGAAGAGCGGAGACTTGAAGTCGTATTAGTGGCGATAGTATAAGTGCATTTTGTTAATAGTTAAATGTAATACACTGTAGTCACCTCTGACTTTTACAGATGTAATAAACGTTATTTCTTTTATGACCTAGGGGTGAACTGTGATTTTGATATTTATGAGTAGACCTCGAACTTGATGTGACATTATTTAATGCTTCCGATGACCACTGGATTTGAGTTCGTTAGGAATACTTATGCAGTTGGATGTGTAGCTGTAGCTTGAGAGCCCATACATAACGAAAATCCCCGCTAATCACATACATCTCAAGCAATGCCTCTTTCTGCTTCGTATGTCCAAAGGTATATTTATTAAATCTCATATAGATGTCATCTTTGTATCATCCTTAATTTAGAAAAACATGAAAGAAGATATTGATGACAATGATCAGACCTAACTGTTTTTATGTTTATTACTGCCCTCATATAAACACTTTAGAAAGATCTCAATTTACGAGAAAATGAAATCAAGCTAGATGATGTGGACTTGTGGATTGTGAACTAATAGGCCATTCGTTAAAAGATAAGACTGATGTGTTTTGTATAACGAAAATACATTGAATGAAAGAAGCGTGAGAAGTCACATGATTGAAAAAAGGACAAAGCAAGTTTTATCAAAAATGCAAGAAAAATGGTGTATGAAGGATATGAGTGCTGGAAACTCCAAAACATGGAGAAAGAGCACAAACAATTTGGCAAAGGTTCTCTAGTAGAAGAAAGTTATCTGGAAGTAGAATGCATAGATGTGAGATATGTTTTATTGGGTAGTAGACCACACGGATCGAAGGATGCTTGGATTCTCAATTCTGGTTACTACTATTACACCACATCTAATAAACTTTGGTTCTCATACATATTGGTTGATGGTGGAGTTATCATCATGTTTAATGATTCACAGTTTAGGGATATAGGGTTGAAGAGCATTGAATTGAAGATACATAATGGGATATAGTCATCTTAACACATGTTCACAATGTGCTAGACATGGCATAGAACATGATACCCCTTGATACTCTAGAAGAGAAATGATGTAAGTACGCTACAAAATTTGGTATATTGATAATTACCAAAGATGGTCAATTTGTAATGTCTACCACGAGATCAAGAAATCTAAATGTGTTGTGTGCGATACTATTACGGGTGCCTCATCTTTTCAACTGTGTCAAAAATAAATTGCACCAAGTTACGATACCCAAGTTGGGTCATCTAAATGAGATAGGCATGAATAATCTCATCAGAAGAGGATTACTTAATAGTAAGGGTATGTGTAAGTTAAACTTTTGTGACATCGCATTCTTGTTAAACGAATATGGAGGAGTTTTACTATTGTTAGACATAGAACAAGGGAATTGTTGACAATATTCACTTTGGCGTATGGGGGTCATCACAAGTTCCTTCCAAAGAGGAGCATGTTATATACTGAATGTTACCATGATTAATTAAAAAATGATTGGATTTATGCCCTTATCCAAGGATGAAGTATTCCAATACTTCAAGTAGTGGAAGACTTTGTTAAAGAAGCGGAGTTTGTAAATAGATATTGATTTAGAATTCTGTTCTACAAGATTCAATGACTTCTATAAAAATGAAGTTGTTGCTAGATTTTTCAACAATTAGTCATATTCTACAAAAATTGGAGTTGCAAAGTACATGTCAAAACTCTTATAGAAAGAGCTAGATGTATGTCGATGAATGTAGGTTTGCCAAACAATTTTTGAATAAAAGTAGTTGCATGTAACTCCTTTATCGATTATGTACAACCTGACACCATAGGAGGTATGTTCTGGCCATCTTCTTATTATATATTTCGACTTTTAGAATTTTGTTTGTCTTGTGTATGCCCATGTTATCCAAGGAAAATTGGAATACACATCTATTAAATGCACATTTCTTGGGTATGCATCTACGTTGAAGGGATATAGAATGTGGTGTCTTGATCCGAAATCATCTAATTTAATTGTTGAAAAGAATGTCATATTTGATTAACTTATCATTTGTTCTCCCAGGAAAAACTTTGTCATTCGTTCTTATAACGCAGATGCGGGTTGAGTACCGATAAGCATGTGGAGCTTGAGGTGACTCAGTCCAACCACATCATGTCCATTTATTTGACTTCGAAGAAGAAGAATGTACAACATGTAATGATGAGTGCATTGCACACAAACGAAAATTTAAGTTGACCAAGTCACCTTCCAAATATGTAGATTCAACATTTATGCAGTAACGACTGCGAAGGAAACATGTGATGCAAGGCCGGGTAGTTTTTCAGAAGCTATTTCATTATAATACCCCACAGATTAGTTTGAAGCAAGGAACGATGAGATAATATCTCTTAATAAACATAAGACAAGCACTCTCGTTTCTCTACTACATGGATAAAAGTTCATTGGCTACAAATGGATCTACAATATGCAAAAAGGGATCTTTGGAGTTGATACAACATACAAGACAAGACTAGCTAATAAAGGCTTATCCAGGTGGAAGGTATTGAAAACAATGATATCTTCTTACTTGTTGTAAAGCACACCTTTATTTGGGTTCTCCTAACTATTGTTGCATAAATGATTTGGAGTTGAAGCAGCTACATGTGAAAACAACTTTCTTATATGGAGAACTTAAAGAGCACATTTATGTGCATCAATGGTACAAATGCTTCGACTCATTCATGATTGCACAATATTTTTTCAAGAGCTCTTATGATATTTGTGTTGGATGGGTTCCCCTCCTTGTGGGAATCTATTCCATATTTATAGGACATTGATAGTCCTATTTGGAAAAGGAAAATCAATTATTGATTGGAGAAGGAGATCAATTACCTTTTAGGATTAAGAGTTATCTTTTCATAATCCTATTGGAAGTAGGAGTCTAGATTTCCTTATTTGCTCATCTCCATGGAATATAAAAAGGGGATATGGTGTGCATACCAGGATCATCCCAACACAAGCTCTCCTAGCACAAGAAAGAAACAAGAGAGAGAGGAAGAAGAAAGAGGGTCTGTGGTTGCCGCGGAGTTTGGAGGGAGTAACCTTTAGAGCAGTTCTTCTCCAGCATTCTTCCCTACAATTTGGCGACGGATTTACCATTGGGTGGTATTTCTCCTCTCTACTATTCTCCATTGTTTGGTGATTTCTAGCACCGTATTGAGGGTCAGCCTTTTGTAAGCCTCTCACGGGAGATTACTTTGATTATAGTGCTTGGTTTTGGGTTGCGATCAACCTCGTGGTTTTTCCCCTCACATTGAGGGTTTTCCACATTAAAAATTCTCCGTGCATTTGTGGTTGATTTTTTTGTGGTTGAGATACTTTCTCGTAGTTGATATATCATGCAGGATCTGCCTATCGACTTTGGTTATTTTTCCGCAATTCAATTTATACGGAAATCTGTTCCCAACAAGTGGTATCAGAGCAAGGTTCAATGGCGGATTACAAGATGGAGTTTGGTTCGAGCAGGATGATTAGTCTTAATTGGACTAATTACAATTTGTGGAAGAACAAGATGAAGGATCTTTTATATGTGAAGGCTATGCGCCTTCCGGTGTTCTATACGCAGAACCTCGAAGCCAAAACATATGAATAATGGGATTTTGAACATGAGCAGGTTTGTGCCTTCATAAGACAGTTTGTTGATGAAAATGTATACAACTATATCCAAGATGAAAGTCACACTAGAAGCTTGTGGTTCAAGTTGAAAAATCTTTACGCCTCGAAGACGGGAAGTAAATAATAGTTTCTTCTCAAGAGACTAGTAAACTTGAGGTTCAAGGAAGGCAGTGCTGTACGAGATTTTCTGAATGAGTTATAAGGAATTACTAGCCAGTTGACGAGCATGGGGATAAAATTTGAAGATGAGATGTTGGGACTACTACTGCTTGCTACTCTACCAGATTCATGAGAGACTTTTCGAGTTTCACTTACAAATTATGCAGTCAATGGGGCCGTTTCTTTGGAGACAGTCAAGTCTGGCATTCTTAATGAGGAGATGCAAAGAAAAACCCAAGGAAGCTCTTCACATTCAGATGTTCTTGTCACAAAGAACATGGGGAGGAGCCAGACCAGAACTGATAAAGGTAGAGATAATGCCAGAAGTAAGTCCATGCCCAGATATCAGAATATAGAGTGCCACTATTGCAAGAAGAAAGGTCACATCAACAAGTATTGCTTCCAGTTTAAGAGAGATAGCAAGAATGGTGGCGACAAGCAAGAGAAAAAGAATGAACAAGTTGCTGCATCTGCACAACATGAGCTCCTCATTGTCTGTGATGAGGATATGGTAAATGTCGCACATGATGGTACTTCTTGGCTTGTTAATAGCAGATCTGCTCTATATGTCACATCTCAGAGAGAGTTTTTCTCTTCATATACAACCAGTGATTTTGGTACATTGAAGATGGGGAATGGTCTTTGTCCCATGTTGTTGGCATTGGCAATATTGCATTGAAGAATGCCAATGGAGTTGTGTTGACGCTCAAAGACGTGAGGCATGCACCAGATATGCACTTAAATCTCATCTCTGCAGGCAGGCTTGATGATGAAAGATACCTTAACACTTTTGGTAGCGGTCAATGGAAGCTTACCCAAGGATCCTTGGTTGTTTCTCGTGGAAAGAAGTATAGCAATAATCTTTATATCATGAATGCATCCATCTCCCATGATGTTGCACATGTGACTGGAGATGCAAAATCCATTGAGTTGCGGCATCGACGATTGGGGCACATGAGCGAGAAAGGAATGCAGTGTTTGCTGAGGAAGAATATGCTGACAGATGCCAAGAAAGAGAAGCTGGAGAGATACAAACACTGCTTGGCTGGGAAGCAGACGAGAGTCTCCTTCAAGAGCCATCCACCTTCTAGGAAGATGTAATAATTAGAGCTTGTTCACACAGATGTTTGTGATCTGTTGAAAGTAAGTTCTCTTGGTGGTGTACTTTATTTTGTTACATTCATTGATGATTTCTCTAGGAAAGTTTGGGTCTACGCCATTAAGAGGAAGGACCAATTCCTTGGTGTTTTCAAAAACTTCCATGTATTAATGGAGCGATAATCTGGAAAGAAGCTGAAGTGCATTCGCAATGATAATGGTAGTGAGTATATTGGGTTGCTTGATGAGTATTGCAAGTCTCATGATATCAGGCACCAGAAGACTCCACCCAAGACGCCGCAATTGAATGGCATTGCAGAGAGAATGAATATGACCATGATGGAGAAAGTCAGATGTCTCCTTTCTGAAGCTAAGTTGTCTAACTCTTTTGGTGTGAAGTACTTTATAGTGTTGTTCACGTTATTAATCTATCTCCACATGTACCCTTGGATGGTGATGTTCCTGACAGGGTTTGTCATGGAAAGAATGTCCTATACAACCATTTGTGAGTCTTTGGATGCCACGTATTTGTGCATGTTCCCAAAGATAAAAGGTCCAAGTTGGACGCAAAGAAAAAGCAATGCATCTTCTTAGGATACAGACAAGATGAGCTTGGCTACATGTTGTATGATCCAATTGATAAGAAGCTGCTGAGGAGCAGGGATGCAATCTTCTTTAAAGATCAAACCATTAAAGACATCAAGAAGGCTTCTAAGGACTCTTTTTCGAGCAGATATCAGCCAGATGATATGGAGCTAGTCCCTTTGCAGAAGGCTCCAAATGTGGAGCCAAATGATGCATATGAGCATGTACCAGATGCAGGACATGAGGAGGATGTACCACAGGTCGCCACTCCTAATGATGATGATGTAGATGACGGTAGTGATCATGGTGGGCAGGATGATGAGAGCTCTTCTTCTTCCGAGGCTCCCCCCACAGAGACCCGTGAGGGAGAGGCGACCCTCCACCAGGTATTCTGCACATGAGTACATTTTACTGACAGATAGCGACGAGCTTGAATACTATGAAGAAGCCTTGCAAGATGCAAATAAGAAGAAATGGGTAGAAGCTATGAAAGAGGAAATAGAGTCCCTTCATGACAATCATACCTTTGAGCTTGTCAAGTTGCCCAAAAGCAAGTGGGTATTGAGAAACAAGTGGGTTTGTAGAGTGAAACACGACTGATACTTTACAAACCCAAGGTACAAAGCTAGGTTGATTGTGAAAGGTTTTAACCAAAGGAAGAGAGTTGACTTTGAGGAGATCTTTTCTCCTATGGTGAAGATGTATTCTATCAGGGTGGTTCTCAGCTTGGCGTCTAATCTTGATCTGGAGGTTGAACAGATGGATGTGAAGACAGCTTTTCTTCATGGTGACCTTGAGGAGGAAATTTACATGTTGCAACCAGAGGGCTTTACGGTCAAAGGCAAGCACTACAGGCGGGTGGGTCTAAGGGGACGGTCGCAGACCGTCCTTTTTGTCTCCCCTTTGATCAACGGGGACGGTTCCTAAACCGTCCCTTCAGCCACCGTCTCATTTGACTGAATGGGACGCTTCTGACAACCGTCTCATTTAATTCACCATTGGGGACGGTCGTAACCGTCCCTTACACGAATGCTATTAGGTACGGTTGCAACCGTCCCTACAACTTATTGTATTAGAGACGGTTAGAAACCGTCCCTAATGGTCATCAACATTTTGAGACGGCCCCAGAAAACGTTTGGGGACGGTTATCCCCGTCGCATACGTTGCGCAGATGGGACGGTTGTAACCATCCCCTTTACCATATAGCTATATGGCTTGAAGAATCTATATGGCTTGAAGCAAGCACCCAGACAGTGGTACAAGAAGTTTGACTCGTTCATGGGGGAGCATGGTTACTTCAAAACTACTTCATACCATTATGTATTCGTGAAGAAATTCTCAGGTGATGATTTCATCATAGTATTGCTTTATGTTGACGACATGCTGATTGTAGGCAACAATGGAGAGAGAATTTCTGATTTGAAGAAAGAGTTGAGCAAGTTCTTTGATATGAAGGACTTGGGGCATGCAAGTCAGATACTGGGTATGAAGATCAATCAAGACATGGGAATAAGGAAACTTAAACTTTCACAAGAGAAGTACACTGAGAAGGTACTTCAAAGATCTCGTATGGAGAAAGCAAAGCCAGCTAACACTCCTCTTGGAGCGCATTTCAAGTTAAGTTCCAAAGATAGCCCACAGAGCAATGCAGAGAAGAAAGATATGGAAAGAGTTCCCTATGCATCAGCCACAGGTAGTCTCATGTATGCCATGGTTTGTACGAGGTCAGATATTGCTCATGCTGTTGGAATTGTTAGTAGGTTCAACTCAAATCTAGAAAAATAGCATTGGGAAGCAATTAAATGGATCTTGAGATATCTTCGAGGTACTAGCAGTTACTCTCTTTGCTTTGGAGCAGAGAAGCATATTCTTCTTGGATACACAGATTCGGATATGGCAGGTGACATTGATGGGAGAAGATCCATATCTGGCTACATAATGTCCTTTGCAAATGGTGTAATTTCTTGGCAGTCTCGTCTCCAGAAGTGTGTTGCTTTATCTACTACAGATGCAGAATTTATTGCAGCTACAGAGGCATGCAAGGAGTTGCTGTGGATGAAGAAGTTCATGCAGGAACGTGATTTTCATCAAGATTCCACTCGGTTATTATTTCAAGTTATCCGCGGATTTATCTCCACAGACAGAGGATGAGCGCGAGTATATATCACAAGTTCCTTGTACTAATATTGTTGGGAAAATAAGAAGATTTGTTTATTCCATCAGCCCGAGGCTCTCTTATATAGAAGAGCAGCCTATGGGTAAAATACATAAAGAGTCCAACAGAAAATAAAATTATAAGAAAAGTACTGAAGTGAATAATATCTCTCTACACTCCCACTTAAGGTGGAGCATAGATATCAATCATGCT
The DNA here is from genome assembly GCA_037367405.1 of Ottelia alismoides. NCBI lineage: Eukaryota > Viridiplantae > Streptophyta > Magnoliopsida > Alismatales > Hydrocharitaceae > Ottelia > Ottelia alismoides. The sequence goes on from JAZKJV010000172.1 coordinate 546,166, forward strand.
CAGCTTGGACGAACACTTCTGGAATGACCCTCGAAGTAACGCCTTGGTAAAAATATCTGCAGTTTGATCCTCTGAGCTAACATGGGATGTAACAATAAACCCCTTCTGAATCATGTCACATTTGAAGTGATAATCAACCTCGATGTGCTTGGTCTGTTCATGAAATGCTGGATTATTTGCAATGAATAGAGCCGCATGATTGTCACATTTCAGAGCCATAGGAAGCGGGACTTCTATTTATAGATCTGCAAGCACAACCTTTATCCACATCATTTCTGTACTGACTTGAGCCATAGCCCAATATTCAGACTCAGCACTGGACCTTGCTACAACTGTTTGCTTCTTGCTTTTCCATGAGACTAGAGAATCTCCAACATACACAGCGAACCCAGTGGTGGACATCTTATCTTTGGGGCACCCTACATAATTTGCATCTGCACAAGCTGATATAGTAACCTCGTTGCCTTTCTTAAACAGCAGACCCGCACCTGGAGATGACTTTAGATACCCGAGTATCATATGTATAGCATCCATGTGTACCTGACGTGGTTGCTCCATAAACTGGCTCACTCGACTCACAACAAAGGAGATATCAGGCGTGGTAATAGTAACATAGAGAAGTTTGCCCACCAGTTCTCTGTATCTTCTCTTATCCATCTCATCAGTGTCATCATCATATAATTTCATACTGGGATCCATAGGTGTAGTGGCAGGTCGGCAACCAAGCATTCATGTTTCACTCAACAGGTCAGTGACATATTTCCTCTGGGTCATTACCAACCCACGAGGATTTTTGGTAAACTCCAGTCCCAGAAAATATCTAAGAACCCCAAGGTCCTTGGTGATGAATTCACGTCCCAGCATCTCTTTTGCCCCATGGATTCCTTGTTCATCATCACCTGTAATCAGAATATCGTCTACATACACCATAATAGCAATAATACCTCTAGGTGTCTTCTGTACAAACAGGGAATGATCAGCATTAGAACGTATGTACCCCTGTTTCTCAAACATGTCTGAGAGCTTCTGGAACCAAGCTCTGGGGCTCTGCTTAAGGCCATAGATAGCCTTATGAAGTCTGCACACCGTAGGACACTCCCCCTCAATAGCAAAATCAGGTGGTTGTTGCATGTAGACTTCCTCCTGTAGGTCACCGTATATGAATGCACTCTTCACATCTAACTGGTAGAGCAACCAATCACGAGTAACTGCAACATAAAGGAGGATCTGTAGGGTGGAATGGCGAGCAACCGACGAGAATGTATCAAGATAATCCACCCATATGTCTGTGTGAAGCCACGAGCAACAAGCGAGCCTTGTATCTGTCAATGCTGCCATCTGCATTCTGCTTACCCACTTGCAGCTAACTGTAGATACATCAGTAGGTGCAGGAATAAGGCTCCAGGTGCCTCTGGACTGAAGAGCTGCCATTTCTTCTTCCATGGCCAAGCGCCATCGACTATCCTTTAGTGCATCTTGATAATTCCGCGTAATATCCACTGCTGACAATGCAATGACAAAGTTCCTGAATTCGTCAGTGAGACGGTCAAACGACACAGAAGATGCTATAGGATATGACGCGCAGCTCCGCTTCTGCTTTCGTAGAGCAATAGGTACATGTAAATCATCTGTCTCCTCAGCTGGTCTCTGTAACACTTCCTGCTCAGGAAAATCCATCAGATCCATCAATAGTAATATCTTCGGAACATACCTCAGGCGAGCTGGATGATGAGCGGTGACCATGAGCAGAAGCAGGCCTACGGGTATAGTGGAATGGCAGTGGTGAAACATGCACCGTGACAAGAGGTATAGGAGATGGTAACGGTTCTGGTGGTGGTGGCATGTATATAGCATCAATAGTGTCAGAGAGAACCAGCTGATCACCTGTAGACGAGAAGTACATAACGGATTCAAAAAAGGTGACATCACCACTGACTAAATACCTCCTGCGCAATGGATCATAACACTTGTACCCCTTCTATGTTCTGGAGTACTCGACAAAGACACACTTGACAATCCTAGGAGAAAGCTTGTCAGTCCCAGGAGATAACCGGTGAACAAAGGCAACCGAGCCAAACATACGAGGAGTAAGGGAGAACAATTCTTTGTCAGGGAAAATAAGAGAGAATGGAATCTTCTCATCTAAGACGGATGACGTCATTCGATTAATAAGATAGCACGCCGCAAGAACAACATCACCCCAGAAAGAATGAGGGGCATTACTCTGTATAAGAAGCGACCTGGTGACATCGAGTAAGCGACGGTGTTTCCTTTCAGCAACCCCATTCTGTTGGGAATTATAGGCACATGATGTTTGGTGGATAATACCTTGAGATGAAAAATAACTGGATAGGGTATGAGTACAGATTTCCAGTGCATTACCACTTCTCACAACCTTAACAGATGCAGAAAAAACATTACGAACTTCATTAATGAAATTGATGATAATATTCCCCGCTTCAGATTTATTCTTTAACAGAAATACCCACGACACATGAGAGAAATCATCCACAATAACTATATAAAACCTGTGTCCTTGATGATCAGGAACACGACTAGGACCCCAGATATCGATATGAAATAACTCAAACTTGGATGTACTACTCCGACACTAACGAATGAGAAAACTAGACCTGCGATGTTTTCCCAACTAACAAACCTCACTTTGAATGGACGTGTGAGGTGAAACCTGAGGTAACACATGACGTACCTTCTGAAGCGGTAGATGTCCAAAACGTAAGTGCCACAGTAATGGGGAGATGGATCCGATAGGTAGAGATGAGGTTCCAACATAAGGAGTCCGACTAAGGCGATAGAGGCCGCCTTGCTCATAGCCACGCCCAATCACGTTGCCCGTAAGGATGTCCTGAAAAACAAGAGAGGATAGATCAAAAATTGCTCGACAATGTAAATCCTTTGTAAGTTGGCTAATGGACAACAAATTCATCGAAAAATCAAGTGCATGTAACACATTCTTGAGATGCATGGATGGTGACAAGCTAATCTCCCCCTGACCAGTAATCGGGGAATGTGTTCCATTAGCAATAACCACTGTACGACATGGAGAAACATGTCTGTATCCTATAAGTAGACCTTGGTCACTACACAGATGATGTGTGACACTAGAGTCCATAATCCACTCTAAAGTATCTGATCCACTACTGCTTGTGAATGCATAGGTGCTACCTGATGTACTTGTGGATGCATATGCGGCAATGTCGGCGTGACTCTCAGAAGTAGATGTTGATGTTGCAGGACCAGATGGAGGAATGATGCCCCTCAGATAGGCTACAAGATCATCAAAGCGCTGATCCATAGATGATGTGGCTGGGGGCTCGATCTGATCAGTGACTCGTGCAGAAGCTGGAAATCCATGCTTAGAATAGCATGTGTCTTCTGTATGTCCAGAACGATGGCAAAAAGTACATGATGGCCGAACACGACCTCCTCTACCACAAAGTCCACAACCACGGAACTGATGATGCTGACCTCCTCGACCTCGATTTGCTGCCATGGCTGAGGCGGTTGGATTCGTAGCAGACGAGGGAACAGTAATACGACTCAGCCTATGAAAAGCTTCCTCCATAGGAGGAATAGTAGAATCTGCAAAGATCTGGGAGCGTGCTGCCTCGTACTCAGGATCAAGGGCAGCAAGAAAAACAACCACCATAATGGCATTTCGATAGGTCTTCTGTTGCTCTGGAGTGGCTGTGAGAGGCATGAAGTTATAAAGCTTCTCAAACATTCAGGTTCCACTGCTTTTTGATGTGATTTTCACAAATGAGAAAGGGGAAGTGAGAGAAGCTTCACGAACGTCCACAGCAATCTTCCGATCGGAAGTCCAGTACGTTCATCTTACCCCTAACTCGAAACCATAAAGATGTGTACAAAGAGTGTAGAGGCCGTCCATTCTGCTTGATAGTAAATATGTCATGCTGGAGTTGCAGAATCTTTGTCTCATTCTTTACCTGAGAATATGTAACAGCCGGAATATCCCGCATTGCTTTTGCAGTGGGCTGATGAAGAATATCATTGGCAATCTCAATTGTCAGGGTTCCAGATAGCCAAACTTTGGCATATGCATCATCTGCCTCCCATGAGGCATTGATCCCAGTCTTCTCAGCAGGCTCTTCTTCAGTAAGAATGTGTTTCTTATCGGTTGACTTCATCATACTCATGAACTGCATTGCCCACAGTTCATAATTTGAACCATCCATCTTCACAATCGGCGCTGGACCTCTGAAGACGCCTATAGATGGGATGTCTGCCTTGCTATCTGACATAGTGGTAACGGAAGACTGGGGTAGTAGACTGAAGATATGATCGTCTACACGGACATTAACGAATTTAGTTGCATGTGTAGACTCAAGCAACCAAACCCAATACTTTGCAGAAGCGCGCGCGGAACGAGTTTTGAGGTCACATACACGCGCTTGACTTAGGGTTGCACGTGCACGGAAGTCGAGCCCTTTACACGCACAGTTGCATGCAGGAAGGTCACATGCAGGGGGCGCACGCTGGGGCACGTGAAGATCACGCGCACTAGGGCACTCGCAGGAATATCATGCACGGGTCACGCACGAAGATCTCGCGCAAGCGCGCAGTGCACACATGCCAAGCACGACGCTCAGCGCGCACAGTGCGCACAACGCACGCCGCGTGGAGGAGGCACACGGAGGTGCGAGATCGAAGGTGCGGAGGAGGCGCGCAGAGGTGCGAGACCGGAGGCGCGGGGGGCGCGGAGGTGCGCGGAGGCACGGAGGAGACGTGCGGAGGAGGCACGCAATACAGGAAGGCACGAAGGGCTCGAAGGTGGGGCTAGGGTTAGGGTTTTGCTCGAGAACTCCGGTCTAGGACCGTCGCTCTGATACCATGTTGGAAAAATAAGAAGACTTGTTTATTCCATCAGCCCTAGGCTCTCTTATATAGGAGAGAAGCCTATGGGTAAAATGCATAAAGAGTCCAACAGAAAATAAAATTATATGAAAAGTACAGAAGTGAATAATATCTCTCTACAAATATTGTTGGGAGTATCATGTATCCATATAGCTACTATTGTGAGTAGACACGTGTCAAATCCAGTAAAATTCCATTGGATTGCTTTGAAGTGGACCATGTAAGGTACTATTGGGTTTTGTCTTAAGTTTAGAATTAAAAGAATGGATTGGTCAGCTTTGTTAATGCTGACTGTGTAGAAGCTACTTTGTAGCACATGGTGACCCTATCTACGATGGAAGCATAATACATAATGGCAACTGAAGGAATCAATGAAACAATTTGGTTGAGAGGATTATTTGAGAGCTCACCTTTGGTCAGAAGGCAATTGTCGTCCATTATAATGTGATAATCGGACTTTTGTACACCTAACAAAGGACTATATGCACCATGAAAAAAATAAAGCACGTTGATGCCTACTACCTCTTCATTAGAGAATTAATCACATATGACAACATTCAAATGATGAATATCGCCATAGCAGACAACTTTCACAATCTGCATAAATTTGACTAGTCTTTATTGTAAGTACTAGCCATGTTTGGTAGAGAGAATTTTCTTGCTACTTTGGGGTGGAGTTCAAGTAAAGGTGAGGATGTGGAGATATGCCTTTAAGACTCAATCTGTTTACTGCGTGATAGAGTCCGTAAATGGATCTTGACCGACTCGATTAATATGCAAGGGCAGAGCATCCCATGGTACATATTATTAGAAGCTGATTAGGGTATGCTTACTATGTACCCTATATATATGTTAGGGTAAGGCATGGGTTATTTGAGAGTCCATTTCTGGGGGAGTATTGCCTTCTATAATTTTATGTATCATGCACTCCAATTTTCTACACAGTGAGATCTCTCTTTGCTAGTGGTTTTGTCCTCACTACACAAATGTGATTTTCCACATAAATTGTTGTCATCTTCATGCAATTGCACTACAAAGTAAACCTCTTCTGGCTATAGAATGCCTAGTTTTCGACAACAAAATTTCTGCCAACACAAGTTCAACAAGTATTGTGGTAATAAAAATAGGGAAAAAGGAGCCTACCTCGGCAGGTGTAGGTAACTCCCTACACCCGGCCTAATTTTTCATTATTTTTTTAATTTTTTAGAAATGAAACCTTGGGAGATTTAGATCACCATGTATCACCATGTTGTCATTTGAAATTCAACTTAATTCGGGACTTCTATCATCTCCATCAAGACTACCAAATTTTAATGGTCTCAGAATTGCTGAAATCGACCCTGTCTAGATGAACATGTTAGGAATGTTTGTTTTGCATGAAACTTGAAACACATATTCCCCTTAACATATTAAGTAAATCCCCCAACTTTTATTTCAAAAAAATAAATAAAAAAATAGTCGAAAAATGGGGTGGGTGCAGGGAATTTCCTACATCCCAGGGTGCAGGCTCCCTGCCCCCATAAAAATAATTCTCTTTATAATAAGTTGGATATAGATGGAATTAGCTTAAAATACGATTTATGAGTACTTTCATCCAAGATAATATCATTAATCAATAAATACTTAAAAATTTAATAAAACTAAATATGAAATTATAGAAACATTTCAAAAAATGTAGTTGTGACACTGAGGCATTGGACTTTATAATTGCGGCAACAAAAACTGAGGTACGACGGTCTAACTGTCATATAAAATATGTTGCCGAAAGTAGAGTAGCCAAAGACTTGTAGCGACTTTGTTTTCCTTACCGGTTTTTTTTTGCGTGGTTGTTTTCGTTACTGGTTACTCTCATAACAAAAATTTCATTCTTGTAGCTAATATTACATAGAATATATAGAATGAAACTTTTGTTACTTTTGTAGCCACTAAGTAAAATATATTTTACATACATCCACTAGCTAATATTACATAGAATGCACAACAAAAATTTCGTTCTATGTAATATTTGCTAGTGGATGTATGTAAAATATATTTTACTTAGTGGCAACAAAAAATTCGTTGCAAAAGAAACAATCCATAGCTTAAGTTTTTGTTACCATAATTTGTCCCTTGACAATTTGTTGCTTGTAGATTGTTTATGTGCGTGGTTCCTCGACAGTAACTATGCATCAATAGCTTGATCTCCTTTTCGGGCTGGTGATCCATATGTGAATTACGTTTAGTCTATGTGAGAACATATTCCTTTATAGCGTTGATTGATTGGGAGATGTATTTGTGTTGATCTTAACTATCAAGGGATAGGATGATGGAAGCATTGAGGATAGTGGCAGGATATTCTTTATGAATCAAAAGGCTTGTTAGGGCCCGGCTATGAAGCAAAGATAGTCAATCCCCTAAACAATGATGGACTGCCTCCAAACACTCAGGGAGAGCTTTGGCTTCGCATTCGTCAACCGTGATAGGTAACTTCTTCCTCAAAATATCGGGTTCTTCCAATCCAAACTATTGTGTGTGGCAGAAACAACCGAGGACTAGTAGTTGACAACTTGAGCAAACACATTCAGGTGATATGATATTCAGTGCCTCCTGTCAGTTGAGCAAATTTTGCTGATTGTTGCAGCAGTGACGGAGACAGAGGGGGGCGGGAGGGGGCTTGGCCCCCGTCTCCAAAGTAATCCTTTTTATATTATATTATTATTAAAAAATATGATTTATATACAAAATAATAAATAAAAAAATTAATAAGGTGTATTCAAAAGCCCCTCATCTTTCATTTACAAGTTGTATAGATGCGCATATACCCGGATCTGGTCCACAACTGTATCCGTATCATACATATTTTGACATCTATATTCAAATATATTTTCAAATAGATAGGGATGCAGATTTCACTTTCATATCAACAAACATCTGTATTTGTTTATGTATATTCATTTTCATATATATATATATATAGTGGTACATTTATTTTTGACATTAGATAACATAATTTCTTTCCTCATATTTAGTATAATTGTTATGATATAAGCACATTTACTATATTTATATCATATGTATTCCACACAATACATGTATATTTAAGCTACTATATAGAGTATTTCTAATATTATTCATGTGTGATTGGTATCCATTTTATATTTATATCCATTTTTTAAATGGATATGATAAAATATTTTCATTCGTCAATATCTGTATACACTTCCGCATTTGTATTTATCAACGGATAAGGATATAAGAAGGCCTATATTCATATCTGAATCCATCTATTTGCCTCCCTAATCCCATGTATTTCCCAATGTAAACTCAATAGTATGACACGTAGGAAGTAATCTAACCATCAACATTTGTATATTTTACGTAACTACAAATATGACATGTTTTATATATGAATTGAATGGCTTGTTATGATAAAAATAATATATGTATTTATTTAATAAAAAATCTAAAATATTAAGAAAATGGTATAAAAAATTATTATTTGTAACTAAAAATAAATCTATAGTTATATATTAAAACAAATATATAAATACAAACACAAATATACGTGGACATGAACGTGCATTTGTATATGTATAAATTCGATAGAGATGAAGCGAATATGGATATGGAAATAAGCATATCCGATCGGTATCCGATGTAAACACATTTCAATAATTATAATGAGAAATAGTAATAAAGATAAATTATATATGTAGTCTCAATAATTTGGCCCCTCCAAGTAGAAATTTCTAGCTTCGTCTATGTAGGTTACCTCGGAGACGCAGAGGCAACTGCAGCTAAATTGCATCCAGAAGGCTGGCTGAAAACCGGTGACCTGTGCTACTTCGACAACATGGTTACCTCTTAGTTTTAAATAGGCTAAACGAGCTGATTAAAAACAAAGATTACCAGGTAATTAAATCATCACCACGAGACATTGTTATAAAGACGACCGGCCAAGTGATTTTTGGTGAGCTTTCATGTCTCTCTGGTTGAACCAGAGCGCATTCTTTGTTCTCATCCTGAAATCGCAGATGCTGCGGTAATCCCATGAGTATTTGATATTCAGTGCTTGTGTTTTGTCCAGTGCTGCATTCAGTTTATTTCATCGACTTGACCTGTGGATTCTACACATTTCGTTCCAACTGGAATACAAGTCTAAAATTACAAAGATCATGGATTTTTGCGTCTACTACGATGGCTGCCTCTTGCATACCTTCATGGCAATAGGACCTGCAGATGTTCCATTCTTACCATCATTCATGCTCCCTTTTAATTAGCCATCAACATGCAGATCTTTCTAGTATTCAAAAAGGACTAGCGACGCAACTTGTTGCCCGTTTGCCTCCTGTTTCGGTGTAAACTTTTATCGTTACGTACATATTTAAAGCACGGTATATTTTAATCCCCGATATCATGCATCCTGATGTTTCTACTTAATTGACATCCTTAGCCAAGATGCTGAATATGCAACTATATTCATTCATTGTTACTTGTCTAGAACATCATATGTGCCTCAGTGAAGTTTATTCATAGAAAGATCCCAATGGCATGCGTGGTACGCAAAGACGGAAGTACCGTTGACGAGGAACAAGTAATCGACTTTGTCACAACAAAGGTGGCGTTTCCTTAGCAATAAGATTACACAAGTGCATTAAGCCTTCAACATGTTCAACTCATTCTCAAATTTATTGTTCACTGATCATTGAGTGAAGGCAAAGCAATCTGTTTAACCCTCAAGAACGATCTCCCAGCGTTTCCTTTCCTCTCTGCAGGTCGCTCCTCATAAGAGAATACACCGTGTTGTGTTCACCCATTCGATCCCTAAGAGTGGTGCAGGGAAGATCTTGAGAAAGGTGTTGGTCGAGCGACTTCAAGAGGCCATTTGATTTCGAAGTGTCGCCTATTGATTTACGGATAATTGTCTTATTTGAGGTCCCAATAAAAGCCTTGCTTTCGTTAGTGTTGTCATCTACTGTTAAATTCTCTCTTTGGACAGAACTAGTGCAGGATTAGCCAAAGTAGTACTGACCTATCGTGGCTCGTGCTTGGGTCAACCTCGTAGTTTTGGTTTGTTTGACCAGGGCTCATGGGGTAACAGTTAACACATGGTCTTGGTTGAACTACTACATTGGAGGATCTCTGCTAGACTTGTCTCTCTGCAACCATAAAATAGATTGAGAAATCTCCACTTGCTAAGCTATAATACTCAACATTGCACGTGAGCAATCATCTCCTCCTCTCAGTTGGGAGGCCACCCAGGTCATTCCACTTCCGTGACTTCCGAGTGCGTAAAGATGGATATCTTCACATTGTAGAGGCGTCTCGGAATTCTACTATAGTTCGAGGTAATCCAAAGCCTGCAAACTCAAAGCAGCAAAGGTGGTTCTCAAATCTTGGGCGGTGGAAGAGGCATATGTAGCCTCAAACTTGAAGCGCGTTGATTCCTTCCTAATAGTTGTCCATGCTTCCCTGGCACACTGTACCCTTTGCACCCCTTGGTCAATTGGAGGAAGACGTTAAGGCACACAAACACTTTAATATGCCTTGTATTCTAACCATATGTTATGATGAACCTAATCGAAGAACCGTTTCCCTGCACCCTCCATAAAAAGGGCGGAGGAAGCCTGCCGCACAACATAGGGATCGCTAAACCCTAGACAAGGGTCTATGTATCATATCTACTTTTCCTTTCTCCACGTATAGTAAAACTGATCACCGCCACCCAAGGATGAAGCTTAGTTATGCGAGAACCTGTAAATATGTGTGCATGTAGTTTGCTTTTTGTGTTTTTGCTTGTTCGCTTCCACTACTCGCAACAGACACATTGGAAGTGGATTTAGAATTCGCTTGGAAAATATACGCAGGACAGTTGATTGGTTAAAACTTGGCGATTGCTCGACAAAATTCGTCCACCTTTCAACTAAATTCAGAGAAGCAAAAAATCACATGCTTGCTCCAATTGCACAAGATGGCTCGCATGGGGATGCTTCCTGGGGAAATCAGTCGAAAAGTGGTTGATTTCTTCTTCAAGCTGCTCTCGCCCCCTCCTTCGCGGCTTGCATTGTCCGATGCCTTGCCGACTAAGCATATTCTCTAAGGATGTGCATATCTAGATTGAGTGGCCCTTTTATGAGGGAGAAATCAAGCGGGCACTATCTTCCAACGCCTCCTCTAAATCCAACCCTGAAACAACTTCAATGCGAGATTCCTCCGATGTAAATGGGACTTGATTAAGTGTGAAGTAATCACAGCCATGAGATTCATTCATAAGGGAGGCAACATGATAATACAAGTGAACTACATGTTCCCTACATTCATACTAAAACCAATGCCCCTTCTCTATGGGAGGCTTTCGTCCAATATCGTGTTGCAATGTCATCTACAAAATATTTGCAAAATTGCTGGTATCAAGTTTTGAAGAGGAACTTCATCAACTTATTTCTGAGAGCGAACTTGCCTTCATCAAGGGCTGGCCAATTGGGGATAGAAACAATTCTTGTAAGGAGTCCTATTAAAATCAAGAAATATATGCATTCATGTCATCCACACCAAAATAGATAGATTTTTCTGAAAAAAATTTGCTAGTGGAAGAAGAACCCTTTGGGATAAAAGACAAAGTACTAAAGAAAGAGCCAAAAAAGGATCTTCAATGTATAAAAATGCATAATTTAGAATGTCATCACTTCTAGTACGCAGACTAAATAATACAATGCAAGCAAAAGTTCCTAGATTCATGGAGATATAGAACAACATATAACTTATCATGATTGCATATCCATCTTTAATCATTATATATTTGATATGACTGAAGAACAAATTTTTTATTTTCCTCATTATCATGTTAAAAATAGCTAGGATTCCTAAAAGATGATATTCGTTTTATGAGGAATAAAAAGTACGGAGAGTTATTAGCATCTATGTATTTCTTATATCTTTCTCATGTAATTTGCCCTTGAGGATTTCTCCTTTCTATATAAGAGAGCCCTACAACCTCATAAATAATAAAGTCATTCATTCCTTTCCATGTGGTATTTGAACGATTGTCCAATACCGGAGCCCTGGTACTCCTCGAAACCTAACTCCACCAGTCGTACCCACCCTGCTGCCACCGTCCTCGTGGGACTCTCCCCCACACCACTAGTTGCTCCCCTCGTCACCCACGACCTTTGCAACTTCCGCCAATAGCACTGCGCCTCCCTGAGGTTGCTTCCAAGCAGTCTTACGCTGACGTGTACCATCACCAAGGGTAGTAGCGCATTGTCGTGCCGCTTATCTGCCATCCTCTAAGAGGCCTGATTTTGATGTTTTCGAGGTGATTTAAAACCTCTAACACACCCTTCTTGCTCTACATTGTCTCCGAGGTTGACGGGAATGGTTGTGCTCTGAGTCTGCACACACAACAGGTTCCCCTCATGATCATGTAGACAATTTCAGATCACTCTACAACCCTAATCGTGTCCTTCCCCAGCAGCATTATTCATCATGTCAGAGAACAAGGTTGATGTATCCTCCTCTGAGGCCTTCAAAGGTCCAACCAACATCAAACGGATAGGACCAACTATATTGTGGGTCATGTAGTTCGTGAGTATCGTTGAGATCAACGACAAGGAATACATCCTGATGCAACTTGATACTGCCGACAAGACTTGGAAAAATGCTTCATGCAAGAATGATAATGCATGAGCGTGTGTTCAGCTATCCGGGACTTACCACAAAGATAACCAACAACATTCTCCATCAGCCCATTGCTAAGGCAACGTGAGACATTTTTTCGCCACATATTCTCAAGCGAGACATGAAATGAAGATTCTACATATTCAACAAGACATCTTCAAAGTCAAGCATGATGATTGTCCTCTCTAGCATTCTACTCCTACTCCTAGCTTAGGGCATATTCTCAAGCGAGACATGAAATGAAGATTCTGCAACTTCAACAAGACATCTTCACAGTCAAGTGATGAATCTCGGATCCATCACTCTAAGTCTCATTAATTAAGCTCAGATCCCTCAAAATCAACAGTATTTCTGCATCTATTCTGCATAATTAGCATTCATGCACGTTTTCATAAGAATTACATTTTAGCATTAATTTCTGCATAAAATAAGAAGCCAAAAATCCAAGCCAAAAATGACCTGTAAATAGCCTAACTTCCCATATTTTTAACTCCTCCATGCTAATACCGCATGACACAAAACCACCTTCACTGTGTGCACATCACTAACAAGAATAAATAAAAAATACAAAAAAATAACTAACCCAGATAAGTGGACCAAAAACCCAAACCCTAGTTGCTGGATTTTCGGAATAAAAGCCCCATATCTTCCCCATCCAGTGTCCGATTAGATCCTACTCATTTGGAACTAATACACATTCAATTACCTTCAAAACAAGACCAAGTTTAAGTGAATCAGAGCTCGTATGTGAAAGTTGGGTTTTGGGCCTCTTTTATACATTGTATATTTTAGCGGTTTTCTGACCTATATTTTATGTATATATTTTCTTTATCAATAAAAATCCAAAAAAATTAGAATTAAGTGTCTTTTATTTATCTTTAGATTTTCCATATTTTTCCGGATTTTATCGTGTTTAAAAATGACAAAAAAATTTGGAAAACCCAAAAATCTAGGTATTCTATGTACATGGGATACCCCAAAAATTTACTTTTTTACATTTGACCGATTTTGGCTTTGATATCTTAATGAAAGTTGTATATCTCGTCGAGACGAGCATTTTTTGTGAAGAAACTTTTTTGATCCGAGGTCGTTTAATATTTCTTTTTGATTTTACAAAGTATTTTATTCTAGATTTTTCTGGTGCTGACACGTGGCAGCCCCATAGGTCGCCACGTGTCAGCCGTTTTTGGGCCTTTTATATTTTCATTTTTATAAAAAAAAATAAAAAAATAAAGCGGATGCACGTGCGTCGCACGTGCCTTCAAGGCACGTGCTCCGCACGTGCCCCGCCTCTTTCCCAGTTGACCGCCACGTGGCCCTTCCGCGGTCGTTCGATCGGCGGCCGATCGAACGGCCGATGTGCATCTTCTCCACCCATGCCTGCCTCGCAACGGCCGCCGCCCCGCCTCGCAACTGCCGCCGCTTATCTCGCGCACCGCCTCCTCGATCGCCGTTGACCTCAACATCCCCCGCAAGCATCGGCTCCCTTCTCTCTCTCGCCCCTATTTAAAGAGCCTCGTCGCCCCCCTGATCGAGCATCCGCCGTCAATCCCAAAGAGTCCCTCTCCGGTAGTGACAGACCGACGTGCCCTCCTCCGTCGACGTGATCCAAGGTCTGCAGACCTTGTCGCAGCGCCGCTCCGAGCAGCTGCCTCGCTCCGGCCGCTCGTCGCCGTAGAGCCCCCTTCCTCTTCCAGGTACATCCTCCATCCTCCACCTCATCTCTCTTATCTCCGATCATCCCGCTCCTCCCGATCGACATCCCCGATCACTCGCCGCCTTTGCCATCTCCGCTCCAATCCCCGCTCCGCCTTGGCGTCGAGCCAAAGTTCTTCTTCTCCTACAATTAACATCGCCTACGACGACCATCTGCGCCACCTTCTTCCCCGACTTCGACAACAACTACGCCACGACTCCATCGTCTCCGCCAACAAGCATCGCCCTCCGACCGACATCATCGCCACCAGCTTCCACTTCGCCGCGCCACCGCCCTCGAAAGGAGCTCTCCTCCAGCTCCACCAAAAGCCGCCTCGAGTCAGCCACTCCTCCGACCGTCTTCGACACCTCCACCTCGCCGTTCATCATCTCCAGTCGAAGCTCCACCCCTCGCCTCTCCAACGGTCGACTCCACCACGCGTCGTCAACACATCCGCAGAAGCCCTCCACCGCCAATCTCCTCTCAGCGCCACCGCTGAAGCTGAGCTCTGAATCCTCCGCCTTACCAGCTCCGCCTCCTCGCAGTCAGCCTCGCGAACCACCGGCCACGGCGGTACTCCTCACCTCCGCCATCACCAGGCCGGGCAACCTCCGCCCCCTCCGCCGCTGAGGCCCCCGGCCAAGCCTTCTTCGTCCTCCTGCCAGCCACCAGCGCGGCCGGGTGCTCCGAGCCTGAGGCCCTCCCACGTGAGGCGCACGTGCGAGAGGAACGCCCACGTCAGCGTGACATCAGCCCAGGTCACGTGCTTTGCACGTGACCGTGGGTAATTTACACGCACGTCCCCGGAGCTCTGCGTAATTGCACTTCAGTCCAGAGACTCAAGGATTACGTGCGCCGCACACGCTCCCTTGAGAATTTTGCAGAAACCTCCCCCAAGTTATAGGTAATTTCATTTAGGTTCCTGCTCTGCATTTTATTTTCTTAATTATTGCATTTATATCCCTGTATTCCCCCTTTATTTTGAACATCTTTTTTACATTATTTTATCAATCCAAAAATAGCATGATGTTTGTTATTTAATTTTCTACATTTTGACATATTGTGGGTATTTTTATGATTGCTGGTTAAATAATAAACAATTATTTTGTGAAAAATTGCAAATTTTACCCATCTTATGCTCTGAAATTTCTAGTTGATTAACTGTTATTCAAAAAATCCTCGAAAAATTACATATTGTAGAGATTATTTTGCTTGACATTGTGCCCAAAAATCTTTGCATTTGCATGCATAATTTGCCCTGTAAAAATTATTTTGCACATTTCATTGTTTAATTTTTAATAGGTATTAGACCCCACATTTTCAAGATTTAGGATTTTTCTGAGATCCGTCACCTAGTGATAGATCTTAGATAATTTTGTATCTTGAAAATAAATACGTTTAATATTTATTATAATTAAATATTGAAAATCATTTTGTTTGCATTTAAAAATTCATAAAAAATTCATATTGCATCCAAAAATTCCAAAAAAAATACAGTGCATTCATTTCATCATCATTTACATAGTGGCCAAGTTTCGTATTTTTCGGACATCGTTTGATTGAAATTTACATTTTAGTCCCTAAAATAGGCCAAAACCGCATCTTGCATCCCTTATTTGCATTGAAAATTCCAAAAAAAGACCGCCTTGAAAACCGAACATGAAATTGGATAGACATAACTCTAGGTTGTTCCTTTGCCTCCTTGTGATCGACCTTGGGACTTGTCCAAGTAAAATAAACATAAAACCCACTTGATTAAAATTGATTAAAATTTTTTGGTTATTTCTTGACTGTTTCCGATCGCCGCCTACAACGAACGACATTTTTTATTTTACGAACAAGATAAAAACAACTTCTTAACTCAGCATTTCCGGAATCGTCATCAAGCAAAATGGTTATCCTCTCTAGCATTCTACTCCTAGCTTAGGGCATATTTGAGAAGCTTCATAGCTTCATGCCCTTGAAAGCTATCACCAAGAAGCAGATGGCATATAAGAATGCCACGAAGATAGTTTGTGTTTCTAGTGACACTTGATTCCTAGTATCATATTGCCCACAACCAATTTCTCGCAGGCATGTCTATACATTTTATATAGGAGCTTACATCTGACTGAGCCGGATCACAGTACCTCATGCAGCTTCTACTCTATTCTCATCTGCGATGATCGCGTCTTGCAGTAGAAGAGGATCAACACGGTTCATAGGAGTGCGTCTCGAGCGATGTTGGCATCTCGGGCGTCGAGGAGTGCGTTTCAGGCGCCGAGGAGGCCTTTTCGGGGGCCGAGGGGAGGCGCTTCGAACGCCAAGGAGGGTGTCAATGGTCTCTTGATTGGAGTTTTGGCTGAAGGTCCGGGCGATGCGCCATCAAAGCTGATGGTGGAGGCTGAACTCTCGCGCTGCTTCGGCGATGCGTTCGGGGGTGATGTGGTATGGATGGGAGCGGGTTGGGTCTGTGCTCGTGGCCTGACTTTTCAGCAAAAGGGGGCCCTGCTGGCCTCCGGGGCAGGCGGGGCTGTGGTTTGGTGGCTATCAAGATTCACTGACGGTTTTATTGATAGGTCGGTCGTTCGGGTGGCGCAGGTCCACGGAGCGCCTTTCCTTTCGCGTACGGCCAGGGCTTTGGGTCCGGCACTGAAGCATATGGGTTCGGTTGTGAAGGTCTTGGAAGATGGTACTGCGCCGAGCACCGACCCAGAGGTGGCACTGGTCCTGATGGAAAGCCCTCTTGGGGTTTGCTCTGAGTCGGAGGTGATCCTTGCGGGTGGTCGTTTCTCCTTCAGGTTGCTGGTCCGACTGCTTGCTCCTCTGTCGCCGTCGGGTTGGGCGGGGCCCTGTGTCATCACTCTGTCTTCTCTACGGGGAGGGGAACGATCGTCTTGGGCAACTCTTTGCTCCTCGTGTCTGCTGTCTCGGGAAGCGATCCTCTGCGATTCCCATGCTCCCAAGGCGTCGATTGGGATTCCTTTGGGGGTCGCGGGGGATCCTTTGGCGCTTACGTTTCTTAGACGGGTGTCGGGTTTGGAGCCGTGTTATCGGATCCTCAACGCGGATGTGCTGCTGGCTTCGCGAGGGGCTTTGAATCCGGTTATCTCTCGGGTTACTTTCTCCGGTGTTCCTTGCCTGGATGCTGTCTCTCTCGGATCCGGGGGTGGCCCGTTTCGAGTCAGAGTTTGACAGCAACTGTTCCTGGAGGTTCGTCCGGTTCGCCTACGCGGAGGGGAGCTTGGGGGCGCCAGGCCCTCCAGCGCGGCGAGGGGAAACCAGCTTGGTGGCAGCGGTGAGGATGATTTGGAGCTGGGGGGTGGCTGCGAGAGGTCATCTTTGTAAGGGAGCGGGCTTGCCTACGAGGTCCTCGATGGTGTTTGGGCGGGCACATGGGATGCCTGCTAGGGGGTTTCACCTACTGTGGGCGTTGGGTGCTCGTCGGTGGCTTATATGGGTGAAGGGGTGGCGGATAAGAGGTCGGAGAAGAAGTACCGGAGAAGGCAGTGTTCTAGGGCTGCTGTAGCGGGAGCTGCGCCGGTCTCCAAGCTGAAGTTTGTGGTTGCGAAAGCGGTGGGGGTGGTGAGTGTGGATGGAGGGGTCAGAAATGAGTGTTAATGAAGATTCTCTCTTGGAACGTAAGGTGTCTGGGTGACCCAGAAAAGAGGAGGGTTTTGGGGTCGAGATTCTTGGAGTGGGGTTCTGATGTTGTCTTCTTGCAAGAAACTAAGTTGGATTCACTCACGAGCTTGGACTGGCAGTCTTTTGGAGCAGGTTCGATCTCTGACTTCAGTTCGATTGAGGCAGTTGGTTCTGCGGGTGGGTTACTTGTTGCTTGGAGGGGCTCGGCTTTCACTCTGCGCGCGGAGTCGAAGGGGACCCATTTGCTCATGGTTCTGTTGGAGTGCCTGTGCTCGGGTGTGATGTTTGCACTATCCTGCGTGTATGGTCCTTGTCATTTTGGTCAGACTTGAGGGCCGCTAGGGAGGCCTTCCCAAGCTTCCCCTGGTTGGTGGGGGGAGACTTCAATGTTAGCGTTAATCTCTTCGGACCGATCGAGGTTGCGAGGCGATCAGGACCCCGTCTCTGAGGTCTTCGTGGAGATGATTGATTCGTTGGAGTTGGAGGTTCTGGATGTTGCTGGCGCGAAATACACCTGGAGGAGTGCTGGCTCCAGGTCGCGTCTGGATCAGCTTCTTGCGTCGACGGAGCTTTTAGAGATCTTCCCTCTTTCGTTTGTTGCTGCCAGGCCTCGGTCCTGGTCGGATCACTGATGAATCCCGTATTCATCAAGCTAAAATTGGTCAATTAAGCTCGATTCTCCAAAATTACATGCATTTAATCATTAACAGAGCATCATTAGTATTCATACATGTGTAAATAATATTTGCATTTCATCATGCATAATTGCATTAAAAATCCCAAGTGTAAATTAGCCCAAAAAGCCGCTAACTTCTCTTATTTTTACTTAATTCATCCTAACTCCGATTGACCCCAAACCACCTCCATTGTGTAGATATTACTAACATTATTAAATAAAAAATACAAAAAAATACTACTCAAATAAATGTCAAATAATCCCAAAGTCTAATTTCACATCTGACAGACTAAAACGAGTATATCTCCCTCATACAGTGTCCGGTTTTGGTTTACTCACTTTTAAAGTACTCCATTTTCAAATACCTTCAAAACAAGACCAATTTCGTAAAATTCGGAGCTCATATGTGAAAGTTGTGTTTTGGGTCTCTTTTGCGCATTTTGACTTTTTGCTATTTTTGACCTGAGTTTTTATGTACATAATTAACCCTTTTAATTTTATTTCTTTTTCATTTGTGTTCTTTATGAAAGTTTTATTAAGCGACACAAAAATCCAAATCCAGATTAAAACTAAAATCAAAGAAACTGACTAAGTACAAGTATCCATTGTGAGTCTGTATAAAAAGTGTGTGTTTCTTACTTCCATTTTATTTTCCCATTTTCTTATTTATTAAAAATCCAAAAAATAAGATTAGTGTGTAAATAAATTTCTTGTATTTTATCGTATTTTTTAGATTTTTTATCCTCTTTAAAACTACCAAAAAAATTACAAAACTCGAAAATTCGGTTTTCTATATACATGGAGAACCACCAAAAATTCCACTTCGCACAGATGACCTCTTTTCTCCTGGGTTGTTCATGAAAGTTGTAGAACTCGTCGAGACGAACAACTTCCGTGAAGGAACTTTTTTTATCCGAGCTCTCCTTCTATTTCTTTTCTATTTTTCTTTATCTTTAAATTTTGATTTTTTGTGTGGTGCCACGTAGCAGCTCCAGGGCACGCCACGTGGCACCCCCACCTGTTGCACCTCTTTTTCCTCTCGCACGTGCCACGCACGTGCCGCCTTCTCCTCCCGCACGCACGTGCGCGGCACGCGACCAACCCCCTCCCCTTCCCCTACCTCCAGCCGTTACCCCCTCCCCCCGCGCGCATAACGCGTGGCCGTTGCCCTCCTCCGCCTTCGCAACGGCCGCGTCCTTCTGCTCCAGCCGTTACGGGCACCGCATGAAATGCCTCCACCTCCTATAAAGCCTCCTCACAACCGTCCATTTCAGATATCCGCCCTTCCCCTTGCGCGTCCGGTGACATCGGCTAGCTGCTCTTTTTCGCGGCGTGATCCAGAGCTCCAAGCTCTGTTACAGCCTCATTGAGCTGCTGAGCTCGCCGCCTCGCCAAGCAGCTCGAGCGACGACAGGAGGCGGCCATCACCACTTCAGACCTTGGCGATTTATTTCCCCCTTTTCCATCGTGTTTTACCTAAATCCTTGCAGGAACACGGAGCTTCCGCTCCTCCGTATTTCCGACCTTGGAGCTCGCCGGCGAGCAGCTCTTCCACACAACAGTGGGTCGGCGATCATAGCTTCACCATCACCGCCCCTGCTGCACCTCTCGTATGCAACCGGCCAGCTCGCCTCCTCCGTCGGTCATGTGTCGACCAGTCAAAGTCCAGCTGATTGCCCCCCGCTGCACCTCGACCACCCCTCCGCTTTAGCCTCCACCGCGCGAAGGCGCCGCCACCGCCACCTGCTTCGATTGCCCCCTGCCTAGCAGCGCACAATTGCCATCGGATCGGGCAGGAGGTCCTTGATCCGACGGTCCACAGGTCTCCACGTCAGTTGCCTCGAGCCTAGGCCCCAGCCTAGAGGCTTGGGCTCTTCGAACCTTGTCCCGAGCCTCCACCAGTTGCCACCTAGGCTCGGAACCCCCGAGCCTCTGCTTCATCTACCGAGCCTCTGCCTCAGAAGCCGAGCCTCCGCTTCACGCCCGAACCACATGCTCGTAGCCCGAACCACCGGCTCAGCTGCCCGAGACTCAACCACCTCCCTTGAGCCTCCTGGTGCACGCGCTACGCACGTGCACGTTGGAAAAATTGTGAGGAGGCCCCTGCCGATTTCTGAAATTACAAATATACCCCCACCTGGGGTAAATTGTAGCTCCAACTTTGTGAAATTACAGATAAGCCCTTTCAGGGACTATTTTGAAGGAAAAACTTTTTTAATTACATTTTAGTCCATGGAATTTCATTTTAGCATATCTTTCTTATACGAACTCCGTTTTTAGCATATAATATGTCATTTTGAAGCTCTTTTCATGCTCTACCACTTAGCATTGTTTATGAACAGATCTGAGGTTGTTTATTTATAATTATCATTTGAGGATCTCTGTTGACATATGCAGGCTAATTTTGACATATTTGTGCTTCAGAAATTAATGATATTTTTTGCAGGAATTCGGATGATGATTTTAATCTGATTAAACCCTTATAGTCATTGTTGATTATTCTAAATAGTTTAGTTTTCATAGGGGATTAATTTAGATAATTTCCTCTAAGATTATTGTCAACTGTTCGAGGAACTGAATCAACATTTGGAGGCCGGATATATTGCTTCAAATTATTCTGAGCATTAATTGATTAACCTGAAGCATTGAGTCAGTCTTGAGTTCGATCCACTTTGATTTGTGATTAATCTTGTGAACTTATAGATCAAATTATTTGGGGATTTAATACGTTTAAAAATCGCAGATCCTAGGCTTAATCATCTCTGTTTATTTTCTTTGCATAACATCTTCATCATTGCATTGTTTATTTTCTCAACACATAAATTAATCAAGCATCAATTAATTATTTAATTTTATTTAAGACCACGCAACTAAGAATCACCGTTCTCTGTGTTCGACCTTGGTAGACTTGCCAAGTAAAAATATTCCACAACATTCAAAGATTGTGGTATTTTGATCGACCGATTTTCGCCTCCTATACTACAATTCATCATTATTAAAGAGGCGGATTTCGGGTTCATTAATCACACGCCCATCCTGTGGGACTCTGGTGAGATATCGCCTCCGCGTGGCTTCTTCCGCTACGAGAAGGCTTGTCTGCTCGAGGAGTCCTTCAGGGACTTGGTGGTTTCGCACTGGACTTCGATGTCGGTTACTGGGCTCGGCAGAGGTGAGATTTGTTTGAAAGATTGATTCCTTGTGGGCGAGGCTGTGCGCGTTCAAACGAGAATCGAGAGTGGCCCACCGTGCGCTCAAGGAGGCAACTGAGGGCATGGTCGGCATGCTGGAGAGCTTGGAGGATGAGAGTCCACTATCGGAGCACGAGTTGATTCAGAGGGCGGGGGCGCAGAGGAAGATTATTGATGAAGACAAGAAGAGGGTCACCGAGTGAAAGCAGAGAGCCATGCACAGATGGCTCACGGAGGGTGATGCGAACACGACTTTCTTCCACAGAATTGCTAGCGAGAGGCATAGGGGAAACACTATCAGGTCGATGATCGTTGGTGGTGTGCGGGTGGAGGGAAACATGGAGTTGGGGAGAGCAATCGCGGCCATTTTCAGGAGTTTTCGACGAGGGGGCAGGCATGCGTTGGAGATGAACTAGCTCGGGAGCTGTGCGGTTGGCGGACGCTCATGCATCCAGCTTGACCCAGGCGGTGACTTTCAAGGAGTTAAAGACGACGGTGTGGAATCTCAACGGCGATGGCGCGTCGGGTCCGGATGGTTTCCCCATTTCTTTTTACAGAGATTTCTGGGATTTTATTGGCTGTGAGGTTCTGGATGTGGTGCAGGAGTGTTGTCGTTGCAATGCAGGTTTTGAGCGGGTTAATAAGGCTCTGGTGGTGCTGCTGCCAAAGAGAGACGGTGCTGAAAGGATTGGGGATTTTCGGCCTATTGCTATCTCCAACGCGTTGTATTTGATTGTTGCCAAAGTCTTTGCGACTAGATTGAGTAGAGTGCTGGAGCACTTTATTTCCCCTCTTCAATCGGCCTTCGTGCCGGGGAGGCAAATTGCTGATTGTTTGGTTATGGCGTCTGAGATTGTTGCTGATTGGAAGAGAAGCAGGAGGAAGGCCTTGCTCTGGAAGGTGGACTTTTCTAAGGCTTTTGACACTCTGGACTGACATTTCCTCTAGGCGGCGCTGCACAGGGATAGGATTTCCGGAGGTATGGATTACGTGGATGAAGAGATGCGTGACCATGACAGTCTACATCCTTGTGAATGAGCGCCCGAAGGGAGGTTTTTTCCAGCTGCAGGGGGTGAGGCAGGGTTGCCCTCTGGCCCCCTTGCTCTTCATCTTCACCGTGGACGTTCTTGCTTGCATGATTGACAGGGTGCACCACAGGGGAATCACAAGCGGTTACTCGAGGGATGGGTTGAGGATCCCGTTGTTCCAGTACGCTGATGACACTATTTTCTTCATTGAAGGGGGTCTTGAAGAGGCTAGAGGCATGGCTACACCGCTCGAGCTTTTTAGTGAGATGTATGGGTTGCTGCAGAATGCAAGTAAGTCCAAGGTTGTGCTGTTCTCTCTGAGTGAGGAGGAGGCAGGGCTTTGTGGTTTGTCGATGGGAACTAAGTGTGCCGGGCTTCCCATTCACTATCTAGGAATGTCGCTGGCCACAGGGAGATCAAAGTTGGCGGATTCGTTGCCATTGGTTGTAAAGATGGAGAAGAGGCTGGCGGGGTGGAAGGCGGCGGTCCTTTCTAAGGGGGGCCGCCTGGTGCTCCTGCAGGTGGTGCTCTCCGCTATTCCTGTGTACTACTCCTCCACAAGGATCTTGTCGGCTGGCGTTAGGAGGAGGCTGGAGGAGCTGATGCGGCAATTTTTGCGGAGCAAAAGCGGTCAGAGATCGCCTCATATGCAGCTGGTCAGTTGGGAGGATATTACGCTGCAAAAATGCGACG
The DNA here is from genome assembly GCA_037367405.1 of Ottelia alismoides. Lineage (NCBI taxonomy): Eukaryota > Viridiplantae > Streptophyta > Magnoliopsida > Alismatales > Hydrocharitaceae > Ottelia > Ottelia alismoides. Next base: position 569,623 of record JAZKJV010000172.1, read on the forward strand.
ATGGGCTTGGGTGCATCGGTTGGGCATGTTGAACGAGGCCTTGTTGCTGAAGTGGGTGGCCAGGATTTGGGGCAGCGGCGATGATCTTTGCACCACTCTTGTTCGTCGGATCTATGCGATCAATAGTGCGGCGCCGGTGGGCGTTGCAGTGGGGGGTGCGATGGGGCTGAGGCCCTCACCTTTTTGGAAAGGTGTTTGACGATCACTCAAAACTTTAAGGCGTTATTCAGACCGATGCTGGGGAGTGGGGAGTGTTTTTCTTTTTGGAAGGACAACTGGACGGACGGGAGGGGCTCTATCTTTGTGTTTACCTCGTTTGTTTGCTTTAGCGGCGGACCAGGACGTACGTGTTGCCTCTTGCTGATTTGATGGGAACTGGATGCCGATGTTCCGTTCGAACTTCTCTAATCAGTGCTTGGAGGAGTTTTTGCGGTTGCTTGACGAGCTCTGCGGAGCGAGATCACTGGGTTTGACGCGGTAGCTCTTTTTCCATGCGAAAGCATATTTGGCGATTTGCAGGCCCCCCTCTCTCTCGACAAAGCTTGTGCGTGACTGCGGGTTCTTCTGGGGGCTGGGTCTTCCAGAGAAGATTGGCTTCTTCTTTTGGTTGTTCAGGAGGAAGAGGCTGATGACGCGTGATCGATGCGCTAGGCTGCTCGATGTGGTCTCTGACAGATGCATTCTGTGTTGTGTGGAGATTGAGATGGTGGAGCATCTCTTTTTCCTTCTGTCAGGGGTGACGTCCCTTTGGGATGACCCGGTATTGGGTTCGGTCAATAGGGCGAACGTTGGGCTTTCTGTGGTGGCTTGGTTACAGCCAAGCAGCGGGCGAGGAGGGAGCTGCTCCGGCCACTTGTGATGATCTGAGCCATTTGGCTAGCCAGGAACACGATGCTTTTCTCTGGGCAGAGGTTTTACAAGGAAAATGTTTGTATCCAGGTGTCGGGTTTGTTGAGCTCGTGGGTCTCTTAGTGCATCTCTTTCTAATTGGTCTTTACTCTCTTTTTTATTATTAAATTCTTGGGGTGAACAACTATGAGTGTCTCCCCCTTTGTTGGCTTCAAAAAAACACAGTTCAGAGGACGGTGTGTCTCTAGCAGAAGAGGTGGACGTTTTCGTCAGCAACACACAAGCTGCCATCTTTTTAGGCGCTTTGAGGTTACTTGCTACAAAACATGGTCACTTTGTGTTTGCCCTGGTCGATGAGCAGACTAAGCCTATTGATACTTCCGATGATCAGAAGTTCAATGATCTTGTCTCCCATTAGAGAAAGATTATGGCTCCTTCAATCGACTATACTAGTTCTTCTTTGACCCAGTCTGATGTTGCAGCCTATGCCAATACCTCAAGTATAGCTTATGCACATACTGCTTGTTACATGGCAGACATTTCAGAGTAGATCGTGGACTCAGGAGCAGCTCACCACCTTTGCAAAGACATAAGCACAGTTCACATCCTATAGTTTAGTTCATCCTAGAAAATCTGTCGTTATTGCAGATGAGACACATTCTCCTCTTACATGATAGGGGGAGATTCGGTTGACACCATCCATGCACCTATAGAATGCACTACATGCACTTGATTTTTCTATGAACTTTTTTTCAACCAAGGACCTGAATTGTTGTGTCATTTGACCCCTTTTCCTATGTATTTTATGATATACTCACAGGTAGGGTGATTGCGTGTGACCATGAACAATGGGGTCTCTATAAACCGATCCAGTCTCCTTATGTCGGTAAATATTCTATTCCCACTGGATCAGTATCTCTATGAATGTGGCACTTTAATTCGGTTATCTTCCTCTACAGAAGCTATATAGAGTCCTCTTACAGATTTCTTCTCATTCCACATTTTAGTGTGAGGCTTGCCGACATGGAGAGCATTACCATACCGATTTTTCTATCCGTTAAAGTCATGGAAATGGTTCATTGTCTGAGTTGTTACATTTTGATATTTGATGTCCCTGTCATGTTCCTGATCACATGGGCACGGGTTTTATATCATTGTAGATGATGATTTTTCTAAACTTTCTTGTGTTTTTCTACTAAAAACAAGTATGATGTCGATTCTCTCGTGTAAAATCCCATTATTGAAATAAAGACTATTTTTTCCACTATTATTAAGAATGCTCACTTTGATAATGTCTTATATTTTTGTACTATTGAGCTCTCTCAGTTCCTCAGGTCCCTTGGCATCCTACATCAGACCTCTCGTGCCTACAGTTCTCATCAGAACGATGTTTAAGAATGCAAACACCTTCATCTTTTTGATCTTACTTGGACTCTCCTTATGCATAGTCATGGTGATGAATCCATGTTCATCACTCTTTATTCTTTTATTTTAGCTAAATATCTTGCTAATGCATCATGTAAATAGTTGTAAATAAAATAACTTAGCAATATGCATGCATGTGTTAATAGTGAATAACTAGCATGTATTTGTGCAAAAATAAAAGAATAAAGAATAAAAAAGGAAGTATTTAAAATAAATACTAAGTGACCCGAACCCCAAGAGAGGGCCAAACATTGGCCTGGTCGCCAAATAAAATAAGTAGAGAGAGATAAGGCCACTCCACTTTGTATATATATGTATCATGTGTGTACATAAATTATTTTTACCAAAATAAAAATAAAAACATGTTTTTACTTTATTGTATATATTTCTAAAAATAAAATAAAATAAAAAACAAAAAAATAAACAAAAATAGAATAAAATCTTCTCTCTCACTTGTACATAATACATGTATATATATTCCCTTCTCTAGTTATTTTATACATGTAAATAAATAATAAAATTAACACAAAAATTATTTTATACTCCAAAAATTATGCTGAAAATAAATAAAATATAAAATTGGGGTATTTTTGTACAAATAATAAGTTAAAAATAATTGTACAAAATACATAGGTATAATACACATGTATATAATACAATATATTGTATATAGAGTAATTTATTTTTCATAAAAATAAATAAAAATCACATAAAAATCCCTTGAAAAATAATAAACACTTTTCATTTTATCCATTTTTTTAATTTAAATTCATTTACTATTTTTAATTTATTTCTCTACTATTTCCCTTGCTATTTTGTCTTGTAGCGGGTTTTGTCCTTTCCCCAGGCGCCCGTGATTGGTCCACGTCTAAATGTTGACTCGGGTCAACCCCCTCTTCCAGGGCTTGACCCGACCCGATCTCTCTGCCGGACCTTCTTCTCAGAATTTCCTAGGGCGGATCGCACACATGTTTGCCCCGAATCCTCGCCCGTGTCTTCCCCATGGATCCAAGATCTTCGCGGATCCCTAGGGAAGCACAGATCCTTCTCGGTTCACGCGTCCTTTCTCGATCTCTCTAGCCACCTGGGAATTCTATAAAATCATTCATCCGCCTCCCCAGGTCGACAGCTCGTGCCTTGCTCCCATCTGAAACCCTAGACACCTTCAGCGTGGTGACAACCGTCTGAAGCGCCTCATGGCGAATGGATTGGTGCAGTGACGCCGACGCTCTCCCTTCGTGGCCGGTCCTCCGCCGCGAGAAGCCTCCCTCGCCTACCGCCGCTTGGTCGAGGCCATAACCCAACCGATCCCTTCTCCTGCAGCTCAGGAACCCATCCGGACCTTCAGATGACTCTTTCATCCTTCGCCTTGTTCATTCCGATCGAATCTTTCATCTGTCGCCATCGTCGCTCCGCCAGCTCCGTCCAATTGGTCGGAGCTCCTTCACGCACACCCAATCGCTCTGATATCCTCACGTGCTCACCCTCCAACTCCTTCCGCAACCTGATCACCCTAATCTCATCCCATCCAGCCAAGATTAGGTCTGAGATCTCTTCTATCACGTTCGCCGAAGATCGAACACAATTCACCTCCGCTTCTTTGGTTTCCAGTCTCAATAACCCAGACCGGAGCATAGCTCCGAGTCAGAGCTACTCGTTGCATGTACATTCGCGTGCTGGAGGCTTCCAGACCATCCTCTCCAGAGCTCGCCGGAGCAGCTCCAGGTGCCCATCAGCGTCACACCCATCCAGTCGTTGGAGCTTCCATCCGAGCCGTTCACCTGACGCGGATTCATCCCACGATCACGTCGGTGCTTGCTGATCTTCCATTGGGGCCGAGGATCTCGTCCTTGGCTCCAACGAAGTTCATCCAGGCGCATTTCTTCCAGACATACTCTACACCGTTGGATCGACGTAGCCCGCCAGTTTCCATATCGATCGTCCATCCAGGAGACATGTCAGACCGTTAGATGTCAGATCTGACGACCCCGTACGCGCCACGACCCCAACCATCTGACACCGTTAGATCTGACACCTAACGCCTGCAGAGCCGCACGATCTCGCCTCACGAGCGGCCAACACGTGGCCAACCATGCACGACTCACATGCACTGAGGGTATATTGCTCTTTTTACCCCCCATTTATTTCACTATATGTTTTGGTCTGTAAAAAATAAAAGTTATAGTTGAACCTTTTTGCAATATAGTCCATATAGTTTTTGTGATTAGCACTTTAGTCCTTCCAGTCTAGAGGCACGTACTTGGTCACATGCATATTGGTGTTTTTGCATTATCAGCCCCGAACTTGTTTGATGTTATCTTTTGAATGAATATTTTCTGAAATTGCAAATATGCCCCAATGAGTGTGCATTTGACGCATGTGCGGATTTTGTTGGTGAATTTGCACTCTTTACCCCAGACTTTCTGTACGTGTTATAGTTTAGTCCCGAAACTTAAATAAATTGCATTTAGTTCCCTATAACATGTGTGTATTGTTTTTAATTAAATCAATATTAAAACTACTCCAAAAATTCCAAAAAAATAAACTTGGCTGTTGCCACCGTGTAGTATTTTTGATAATTTTTGAGATGCATTTTGGTTTTATTTGCTATTTTATAAAATTAAAACCCTAAAAAGTATCCCTGTCTATTTTGGAAAATCAATTAAAAATAGAAAAATACCTTTAAAAATTCGAGTGTGCTTGTTTTGTCTTGTTTTAAATTTTTTGTGATTTTTGTTTCATTTTCTATTATAAAACACCTAAAAATTGTAAAAGATAAAAAACCTAAGAAAATCATTAAAAGTTCATTAAAAATAAAAAATTGTGTTTTCAGTTTCTGTAGGTAGATTTTATTTTATATTTTCACATAAAATTATTTTCAAGATTTTAGAGGCACCTTAGATATTTTTAATGTGCCTTTTCATCTAGGTTGCATATTGCTTGTTGCTTTCCTCTTTCTTTTATTTTTAGAAAATTATATAAAAATCAGAAAAATCCCATAAAATACCCAAAAACATCTGAATATTTTAAAAATATAGAAATATTTTTGTTTTGAATTTTGAGTATTTTTAGATCTTTAAATAATTGCTTGAGTATTGCTTCTATTATTTCTTTATTCCTTTTCTTAAAAAGAAAATCATAAAAAAATAAAAATTTAAAACCACCAAAAATAACTTTATTTCTTGGATTACCTGACTACTTCGTAGGATTCATTCTGTACTCCTTGTGTTCGACCCTGGTGGCTATACCGGGTTAAATAATTAGCAAGACCGCTTGCCTTGGTTTTCGTGTTTGATTTCTTTCTACGATAGTCTGATTTTTCTTGTTGACCGTGCCTTGCTATTCAGGTCGCAACGACCTTCGATATTACTTAACCCGAGTTGCCTTCGCGGGTCATCACATGCCCCCCCCCCCCAATTAATCTGGAGTGATGATGTTTTCACTGCATGCTACCTGGTCAACCGCATGGCATCCTTCGTATTAGGAGAAAAGGTTCCTTTTTATCGTGTTTCCTTGTACGAACCTTTTTTCTTTAACATTGTGTCTTCGGCTCTGTGGTTTTTGTTCATCACCTGACTTCTGGCAATGATAAGCTCTCTCCCAGAGCTGTCAAGTTTGTCTTTGTTGGCTACTCCTGGACCTAGAAAGGGTACCTTACTTTGATCATGTCAAACGGAAGTACTATGTCAGTGTTGACGTCACATTCTTTAAGTATGTTATGTATTTTTCTCCTACTGATGACAGGATGACTTCATTTGAGTCTGGAAAGAAGATTTACATTCCACCTCCTCCCTCACCTCCACCGCTTACCACTCCCCTTGAGGCTCAGACTTTGCCTCACTACTACATTCACATGCTAACTACTAGACTAATTGCTCATGTATTGTCCCCATCATCCAACATACCTCATGTATATTTTGAACACTTGATTTCTACTGATGGCACTATCGATATGTCCGTACAACATGATATTTCGTAGGATAGATCACATCACCTCAACAGAGTGTGGTACAAGAGACGGATCATCAGAGGATCCTGATCGACCCATTGATCTTCGGAAGATGAGGCGTACTTTTGTTATGTACCCTCTTGCAACCCATATTTCACCGGAACATCTATCAAAGGATTTTAGAAAGTTTGTGGTGGGACTTTCAGCTGTTGTGATCCCACGCAATCATGAGTCTATGCAAGACAATCAGCGACATCTTGCTGCGAAGGAGGAAATGGCTACATTCCAGTCACGTGGCACATAGAGCTTGGTTACTAGCCCAACATGAGCTTCTGTGGTTGGCTGCAAATGAGCTTTACAGTGAAGCAGAGAGCATATGGCAGTGTTGACAGCTACAAAACTAGACTTGTAGCACATGGGTCTACTCAAACATATGGGGCAGAATATCATGACACTTTCTCCCTCATGGCTCGTCATTCTACCTTTATATTGTTATGGTAGACGAGAGATCACTTTTCCAAATTGATGTTAAGAATGCTTTATTGTATAGAGACATGCAAGAGAAAGTCTATATGCAGCAACCACCTGAGTTTGCTGCTAAGGGAAGTATCAGAAGATATGCATACTTCATAAAGCTATTTATGATCTTAAGCAAAGTTAAAGAGCATGGTTCCATATCATATTTTATAGAGTAGCATGGCTTCAAAAGATCGACTGCAGATCACTCGCTCTTTGTATACATGACATAACCATGTATTGTTCTCATTCTGGTCTATGTTGATGAAATCATTGTAAGGAGACAACTTACATGGGGTCAATGAAGCTAAGGAGTTCCTTGTACAATAATTTGTCACCAATGACCTTGGAAAACTATGATACTTCAGTGGGCTTGAGTTTGCCATGAATCAGAAAGATCGTATGATGGCCTAGTGGAAGTAAGTTACAGATCTTCTAAAGATAGGGATAGCATACCAACTACTTCTATGAATCCAAGAATGAAGCTCTATGATGATGATGATATCGATAAGGTGGACAAGAGGAGATACATGGAGCTTGTTGGAAGCTTCCCTACCGTAACAAGTTTCATACAAAACAACGAACAAACTGTGGTCACCATCAGCCCAAAAACAATCAAAATCCAACAAACAATATCATTGACGGTGTATATCATGATGTCATGTCTTGCTTCTGCTAAAGTTGAAGAATGATCGTCTCCACTTCTAGAGCCAAATGACCTTCCATTTCACGATTCAAATCAGCTTTGATTACTAAAAACGAACATAATATGAAATATCAATATTATATCAAAGAATGCGGTAAATGTTGCATTGTATTTGATTGGTATAATAGATTTTCTTAAGCCCTTCATAAACTGATCTCTTAAATTATAATAAAATAATTTAGCAATTAAATAAACTATGTTCATAATAACCAATATTTGAAAAATGTTTTAAGTTCTACCCATGGACGCTTGATTTTGAACGTGTCCCTATAGACATATATACAAAATGGATTTACCAACGGGCAATTAGAACTCGCAGATGGAATAGTTCCCATGACACTGCTATCGTGAAAACTACCTCTTCCATTAGTCCTATTACCATTAATAGGACTTGCATTATTTCTACTACCGCTTCCACTGGCTCGTGAAGAATCTGAAACATCCTATAAGAAGAAAATAATATATTAGTATTAATTATTGCATTACTATAAAGAAATATATCTCAAACATTTTTACATGTGGGTTATGATGATAACTAAATCCAACATATTGGCTTAGTTGTTGCACCCAAATACGCAATTCATGCATCGATGCATTTTGTTGCCGATTTAATAAGTTTTTTAAGCAATAATATCTTGTAATTTTTTCACACTTTCCTGAAACAAAACACATTAAAAATGCATGCTAATTTAAAATCAAAACATATTAGTGATAACAACCTGTTCATCTCTAGTTTTTTGCAATGATGCTTGCAACTTCCCACTTTCAGATCCTTTATGCATTTTTTGATGCCCGGTACCAACAAAGTAAATATAGTCTCTTTTTTAGTGCCAACAAAATGTGAATATGCCTCCGACACGATTTTTTCAAATGGCAACTCTTCGAATGGCAATTGGGGATGATTCTGTTGGAATCTTTGAATACGTTTTTCAAGCTCCTCCTAGTGTAAGTTTAAAAAATAATTAAATGAAGACCGTAACATAATTATTGCAATAATAATATCTCACCAATATCTCCTCATCGGAATACATGATCTTCATCGTGTCAACGTCCGTAGGTTCCCTATTTTTTCCCTTTTCCTAAAGAGAAAGCAGAAGATAAAGGTGCAACTTTGAGCTTGTGACGAAAAAATTATATAGGGTTAACTTACAAATTCATGACGTTGAACAACCAATGGACGTCTTCCACATCTATGATCCAAAGCCATCTAGCTTTAACTTTGAGCTCGAATGATTACTTTAAACATAAGCTACTCTCATAAATGAGATAATTAAATTTATCAGTGAGAGTTTCAACCATCTAGCTTTCATTTACTCTAATATCTTTGTCTATTTTTCCTAAAATGTAAAGCATGATCGTCTCACTGAATGCCGCTTTATCCGCCCGTAGATTGCTCGCCAAATGTGAAACAGATGAGTGAAATTCATGGTTATAGTTGTGTTGGCATCTCTTTCCATTTCTTATCAATAGGCCATAGCCAAGAACAACGTGCATAGAACACACATGCATCACGGAGTTTAGGTGCATTCTCTCCTATAGCCTGATCGTACTTATTCCATTCAAGTTGATGACGACCTTCACCTTTATGTCTAAAGAACTTTGATGTACTAAATCCCCGTCCTCTTTTCTTAAGATTTAGTGCACCGCTACTTACCTCACCGATCTCTTGTACTTCATCAATATGTGTACCACATGTTGCTTCTATAGGAGATGAGGTGTTATCATTTCCTCTCTCAAGGCCAAAACAATTAATCGATTGGCTCATTGTTCTACATTGTAAAAGAACATAAAATAATAGGTAATTAATAGCACCATAAACATTGGAATCTCCACAAGCAACTAAATAAATGCAGCTTTTAAATGACATATTACACATTGTGATCATCGACAATATTGATTAGTATCCTAAGATCATTGTTAATTAATAACATCATAAAATTATGTGGTTTGCGAGAAGGTGGAAAAGGAAGATGATAACAAGGGAAGATAGCAGAATCGATGGCAACAATTTTAAAATTAGTGATAATAATACGTATTTTTGTTTTAGTGCGAGAAGGCTTTGCCATTTTTTTAGTATGTGTTTTGTTGCCATTATGTTGCAAATTTACACTCCCAAAGAGAGTGGATTTAGCATTGCATCAATGGTATGTATTAGTTGTTTTCAGCATAATCCAAAGAAATACAAGGACATTTAGTTTGTGTCTTGCTTTAAAGATTGAGAACGAAGGTCAATTGCATTATCGCCATAAATAAATAACAATGAATAAATGAAGATAGTGTTTCTAAATTACGAGTGACAATAGAAAATTTAACATAGCTACATTATTGACAACTACTTCCCCAATACATTTGATCGCATCCGAGTATTTAATTCATCAACTATTACCATACTTGGATGCAGCATACCAACACCATATACACCATCAGCATGCATGTCATATAAATATCTAGATGGAACTTTAATGCTAAAATAATAGCCTCCTCTCCTTTTATCATCTTAGATATAAAAGCACTGTTGTGCTTGGTACTCCTAAAATCAACAGATCATCTTCGTGCTTTCTTTGTCCAAAACAATGGATGAAACCCGTATTTATCTACCTAGAAGTCCACCAATAATTTTGTCATTAAACCATTTACATTCAAGTAACACAATCCCCATACTAGGACCACACTAGACCTCAACCACATTTTCTATTTTATCATAATATATTATAGTTTTGAAATGGACATATTGCCAATAACAACTGATAGATAAACCCTTTTTTAGAGTGTATCATTTAACATTACATGTTTACAAAGAAATTGGCATCCATTTCTTATATATCCACCATATAATATAGTTTCCAGAAAGAAGACCTCAAGCTCATCACCTTATACATTCTAATACATCTACATTGCTTATGGAATGCAAGTGTAGAATTTAATTGTGTAAAATACAGAATATTAGATTCAACCAGTAAGGGGGTTATTAAAAAATGTGAATTTTTTCCATAGGAATTTAAGAAAGAATTTTAAGGGGGTAAGAAGAGAGGATATTGGGATAAGAGGATATAGAGGCGCATGCCAAGCTGCATGCGAAGGGAAGGAAGATCGGTTTGAAGGATAAAGTCAATGGCTAGACTTAGGGATAAGCATGGATCGGGCTATTGCAGACCGTGCAGAGTCCAGCCCTAACCCATTTAACATAGTTGTTCCTGGGTCAGGTCGAAGCCTAAGAAATCTTTCAAAGCTTGGCCCAAGCCCAAGCACGATTCAAATCTAATGAGTTGTGGTTGTGTCGGCCAAAACCTCTTACATATCTAATAACACTTGATGATCTCATGATCTCCTTATTCAATAACAATACCTTAAGCATATACTCTTTTAATATGTTATTGGAAAGGGTCAAGCTCAAACATTCTCGTATAATCTTTTATTGAGGTTTTTGAAAAGTGTTATACGTTACACTTATAATTTGTTATAGGAAAGGCCTTATGAACTATAGGGTTTTTTTTTTGAAAGAAAAGAGGGTGAAGCCATAGTGGACCTTCGTGGTTGGGAATCACCAGTTGGGGATGTTGACCCGAGGACCGTGTACCCATGGTTTGCAGATAGATCCCATGAATGAAGATATGGTCTCTAAGGATCCTATTGAATTTCATTCAGAGGAGGAATCCTATAAGGATCATCTCGATTCTGATCAAAGAAAGACAAGTCTAACTGGAGCTATTCAAGAATCAAGCCCGAGACCCACTGCACCAACCATGATGATCTCATGAGCACGTAACTTAAAAGGGGATACCAAACAATCCAGGTCCTCAACCGATGAATGTACTTCGAAGCTCGAAAACCGCGCCAAATAAGGGGTCCACCTATTTGGCACGGTAATCGCCCTAACATATGAAATGACGGAACCGAAGTTGAACTACCTTTCTTGTCAATGGCAATGTAATCGCTAGAGGTGAAACTAGGAACTCCTCCACAAGGTCCAAAGACCCCCCCGAGCACATAGCAATTTCCATGAACGCAATGTGGGACTAAAATATCATATCTTAGGACACATAGTTCATGCCACATAGCAATTTCAAGATCTGAAAGTATTTATCTATTTCAAGAAATAGAATGTCCACTAGATAAAATAATCTACCATTCATGTTCAAGAGATTTACATGAACGCACAACTAGTAGTCTATCTATATGTACATGATTCTGCAAAAAAAAAAAAATAACTAGAGGGCCGCATTTTTCATTTGGTAACATATTACATAAAACATGGTAAAAATAAGGTGGAAGTGAATAGGAGATTGAACTGAAAGATGAGGATTCATATCTACGGGCACTTTAACCAAGTTACTTAATCCCTGAATTTAACATTTAACAGACATGTTTTGGCTAAAGATTATCTAACTCGGCCTATCTGTCGATTTTTCCTCTCAAATTCTCCCCGAAAAGTGCTGAGAACACAACTTGAGTGATTGATTGAAGATGTTCATCCTTCAAGGTCAATTGCAAATATGCTCAAACAAAATATATAGGGATTTTTACCCGGCAGACCCTATAATCTTTGTCAATTACCTCTACGACCTTTGAAACTACATAATTCCTCCCTTGCCCCTGTAAACTTGCTCCGTCTTACTCCATGAACCCTACCGTTAAATTGACACATCTAGAGTTAACTTCTTTGGGTTAAAAATGAGTTAATCTAACCAACCCGATCGGACGGGTAGAATTAACCCAAGCGAAAAAAACGAGCGGGGGGCTCGAGCAGGGAGGCGAGGCCGGGGGAGGGCTCGAGCAAGGGATGCGGTGGGGCCAGGGGGCTCCGACCTGGGGCGATGGTCGGGGTGGGGGCGCTCGAGCAGGGGACCCGCGGGGTGGGGGAGCCTGGGGAGGCGCGGGTGGCGAGGGCCTGGGGAGGCGGCGCGGGTGGCGGGGGCATGGGGAGGCGCGGGTCGCGGGGGGCCTGGGGGGGGGGGGGGTGCTGAGGAGGCACGGGTGGCGGGGAGCCTGGGGAGGCACGTGGCTGGGGGGCTCGAGCATGGGGACCCGCAGGGTGGGGAGGCGTGGGTGGCGGGGGGCTGGGGAGGCGTGGGTGGCGGGGGGCTGGGGAGGCGCGGGTGGCGGAGGCCTGGGGAGGCGGCGCGGGTGGTGGGGGCCTGGGGAGGTGCGGGTGGCGGGGGGCTCAAGCAGGGGACCCGCGGGAGGGGGGGCTCGACCTGGGGAGGCGGCGTGGCCGGGGGGTGGGGTGGGGTGCCAAGCAGGGAATAGAGGCGGGCCAGGGGGAGCTTCGAGCGGTTGGCTGTTGCGGGGGGCTCGAGCAAGGGAGGCGGCGCCGGGGGGGGATTTCGATGCAGCGTGGCCCCGGAGGGGGCTTCGACCTGGGGAGGGAGTGGCAACTTTAGTAAATTTGATGAATAAAATGGGTATAATGTAAAACAAGATAACAGAATCCGGTTAACTTTAACGGTTAAATGGATGAGGGTTAACCACATGGTCTGTAGGGTAAAGGTTAACAAGTTTATTGGGGTAAGGGAGGAATTACGTAGTTTCAAAGGTCGTAGAGGTAATTGACAAAGATTATAGAGTCTGCCGGGTAAAAATCTCAAATATATAACATTCGCACATGTTCGATTGGCTAAATATGCCCATCATTCAGGTAAATGGGAATGATCGTACGGTACAGCTCTTACTCGAAATAAACGAACGAAATTGGATAAATACAAAACCGTTTAAATTAATCAAAATTCTATCAAACCGGAGGAGCATCATTGGTCAGTCCCAATTCGAACTCAATACGTATCAATAAGCAAAAAAAACACATTTAATACATAAAATCGTTTTGGTAAAATTAATAAGCAGATTTATTTGAATCTAAAAATTTATTACCTCTCACTTTGAGGTAAATTCACCTGAGGGGTACATGTAGAAACTTATTCCACGGGACCCCCAGGCGAATATATATTTTGTTAAGTACTCCAAGGGAGCCATGATCTGAGGTCACAGCTTCCTTATTATGAAGCCGTCACTTGCAATCACGGCTCCCACTCAAGGAAGCCGTGATTCCAAGTCACTGCTATTTGAATATAGCCCCAGCCGCGACCCGCCCCTCCCCCACACGGACAGAACCTCCTCCCCTTCCTTCAACGTCGTCGCCTCCTTCAGCATTTCCCCTCCCTCGCCGCCACCTCCTCCCATTCCGCCCCCTCGAGCCCGTGATCCCCTTGTGTCCCCCCTCTCGCTACCACCTCTCGTCGTGCTGCTCCATATCATCCATTGTGAGTAAACCTAGCCTTATATGTTTAAAAATGTAATATTTTTTGGTTTTGTATATGCCACACATTGTCTACTTATGAGTGTATTTTATTCAACGTGTAATTTTAATTATTCTTGTTTTTGAAGATAGTCAACGGAATGCAAGTAATGTGCTTGTGCCATGTTGACGGAAAGATTTCTAAGGATGGCAAAGAAGTCAGATACGAGGGAGGTCGGGTGAAACCCATAAGAGTTGGGATGGGTTTGATATTTAATGGATTGGTCGAGATGATTGCAAAATCATTTCATCTTTACTTAACCAACGATACAGAATTACATGTATTTCACAGGATGTTGGAGAATAACGAGACATTTTTGGTTGATGTCGAGTATGATGGTGACATTGATGATATTTTGAACTACGCTGAGATGATGGGAGGCTCATACCGACCAGTTTTATTTACTGACATTGTATACACAAGAGCTCCTACGTGTATACGCCAAGCTACGACGACGGCTCCAAGAACGCATCTTGTTTCTCGTATATCTGATGTGACCACCTTTGGAAGGGCCCGTGAGAGTCTTCATGTATCAACAACTCACGTGGAGATTGCCACATCAGTAAATTTGCCCCAACCTTTGGACCCTGACTGAATGACCCCATCTACACTATAGGGGAGGATCACGATCCCGAGATTGATCCTATGATGGAGGATACCCCACAGAACACTGATGATGAAATGGAAAATGATGATAGAGAAATGTTGAACGATGAGAACGAGACTGTGCGTGTTGAGTCTGACATTCCCTTTATAACACACGAGGCAGTGATGATTGCATCCGAAATGGTGATAACGTGATGGGAATTCATGATGGACTGGCAAGTTCAGAGGAGTTAATAAATAGGATGACCTTCAAGTCAAAAGAAAACTTGATTTACTCAATCAATTTTTTTTCACATTAAATACCACTACAATTTTGAGGTGCACAAATCTGACCGTCATGTATGGGTTATTAATTTAGCCAAAATTAGGTGGTCTTAAGTTCCACATAAAGCGGGAACTCAATCGGTGTGTTGACCACACTAAATCTCAACTAAAGTCAACAATTAACCCACACTATAGATCAACAATTAGAAATAAATGTGGAGTTAAAATTTATTTTTAACTCTGCACAAAGGATTGTATAGGACAAGTATGCAGAGAGTTCGAACACAGGGACCAAACAAGGTAGGTGCACAAGTAAATGTATGTGAGTGTGAAGTGTGTCTACACTATGCAAGCAAATAATTTTTGTGGGTTTTTAAATTTTAATTTTTTTATTTAATTTTTAATTTTGTATTTTGATTTTTGATTTTTATAATTTTATATTTTATTTTTTTTATTTTTTTTCAATATTGGAATATAAGGACAATGTAATAAAAGAGAAGATAGAAGATTAATAAAAATATGCAAAATTAACCAAAAATTCAGAAATAAATTCTTTTTGGTATTTTTATAATTTTTTACTATTTTTGTGATTTTTGGGTATTTTTCAAAGTGTTTTTGGTATTTTTAAACACTAAAATAAACCAAAACAGTGAACAAGCTACTGGCTGGGGGCAAAATGGGAATTAAAAATATCAGATAGCCACAAAATATTTTCAAACTATTTTTCAAATAAAGACAATAACAACATGAGACTACAGAAATTGAGTTTATAATTTTTGGAGTTTTCTAGAATTTTTTAGAATTTTTTGAAGTTTTAAGTATTTTTGAATTTTTAAGGTTTTTCTTTTGAGATTTTTAGGGATTTTTGGACTGACACTAAAATAGGTTAAAATAGACAGTAGGGAATTTTTTGGAATTTTTCGAGGTATTTTAATATTTTTTGGTATTTTCTAAGCTATACAGTAGATAAAAAGCACGTTTTTGATTTTTAATAAATATGAAAATGAAATAAAATAAAAAAGTAAAAATATAGCGTTAAAATACAAGTGGACAGAAGCTTAAGTCTATTTTTTTGAGAATTTTTGGAATTAAAAAGGGGCTCCAAATAAATACTACAAATTCACACAAATATCACAGCCTGGCAGGGGTATAAGTGCAATTATCAGAACATCCAGGGGCATACATGCAATTTTCGCACAAAAATAACATTGAATATTTAATTTCCAGGATCAATTACAAATTCTAAAACCTGCAGGGGTATCACAGCAATTTTCCCTCCAGGGCGCGTGACTTGCACGCGCCTGACGAGGACTTAAATGTAAATTCCACAGAACCCGAGGGTTTACACGCAATTATCCCAAAAGTTTAATGCTTAAACTAAAAGTTCGGGTATTAAAACAAAATATCGGATCTCCTGAGGGGTTCCCCGCAAAAAAACCTGCACCTCACGTGTACAAGTCACGTGAGGTGACGTGGCGTGGACTGGAACGCAATAATTCAAAGCACTGGGGGTAAAAATGCAAATGTCCCAAAAATATACAATGTCCTCTAAACGTGTCGGGACTTAATACAAAATACAAAAGTTGGCAGGGTATCAGGCAAAATTACCCACGCCAGGGCGAGATCGGACGGCCCGAGGCCATCCACTTGACGTGTGGTGCGTTGTGGTCGTGCGATGCCCTTTCGCCTTCAGCGGTCACGATTAGAAGATCTGGAGATGATGGACGGCCGAGGGTGAGTTGATCTGACAGATGCTGCGCTCCACGAAGAACAGGTGGATATCCGACGGCGCTGGGGCTGCTAGGACGAACGTGAGATGAACTGGTCCCCGGTGAGCTTTGGTTGATCGATGTTCCCTCCTGCGGTGACCTGCAGCTCTCCAGATGGTTGTCGCTGACTCCTGCAGGTCCCCTCGACTTCCTGGTGGCGTCAAAAGGTGTCGGCGTGTACCGACGTCCTCGCACGAAGGTGGCGGAGCGGCAAGCTCTAGATGCCTCCGTTGAGTGTCAAAATCGCTCCAGGCGCGCTGAAATGCCCCAGGTACCTGCAAGAGGGTGTGATATGATCGGGGGCAAATTGCCCCGATCACGTGGAGAAGTGAAAGGGAGGGTGTACTCGGCGGATGGTGCGAAAATGATGGTGGTCGGAGATGGCTCCGACGACTATCGATTGAGCGAATCGACACGCGAGTGAGGTGGATAAAAAGGGGGGAATGAAGCTCTGACTATAAGGAACGAAATGAAAGTGAAAACTAAGGTGATTAAACGGCCTCAAGCCCAGGAAGGGCGAGGGGAGGTGTACCTCAACGGAGGGGAGCCGGAGGTCGAGGAACGCCCGGGTCAGTGCTGCTTCTCCTCCTTGGATGGGTAATCCTGGAGCTGTCACCTCCAGGAGTCAATTGGGATCGCAAGGGGCGCGAGAAAGACCAGGATTGGGGTTCAAATTCGAATCAAAGTTGAGGGGTCCCTTTTATGTGGTTGACGGTCGTGGGAGGAAGAACGAGGCATGGTGGGTGCTGCAGCGATCCGCGACCCAAGATGACGCTTGGACGTGAATCCTTGATGCACGAGCTACAAAAGTTGTGAAGAGCGTATCGTATTTTGGTGAAAGGATTAACCTCGAAAAAAGGGTGAAGACGGGGGTCAACACATAGTCTGACACAGCCCCAGGTGCAGGTCAGATAGTTGACCTGGGTCAACTATCCGAGACCCCTGGTTGGTCCACGTGGACCAACCAGGAAAAACCTGGAAAAAATGCTTTCAAAAATCAATTTAAAATAGTAAATGTTAGTATTTTATTTAGGTTATTAAATAAAAAGTGTTTATAATTTTGTAAGGAATTTTATCATGATTTTAATTATTTTTATGAGGTCTATTTTTACAAGTTCACTTTTTAGCCCTTTATAGGTATAATACCTATATGTTTTAGCCTTTATGTTTATTCTGTGTATTTTAATGTTATTTATTTTTATTTCTTATTTTATCAAATTATAAAATACTTTTATACATGTAAATATATTTTTATTTTATTTTTCTGAAGTGTTTTGTATATTTAATAAAATACAAGTAAGTAATGTATAGGTATGTACATAGGTCTAATACCTAGGTCTTGTATATACAAATGTTTTTATTTTGAATTCTCTTTGTATTTTTATTCTGATTTTAATATACATATAAATTATAAATAATATTTATGAAATTATACAAATATAAAAATACAAAAATAATGAATAAAGAATAAATTGATTATTTTAATCTGTACAAGTATACAATAGGGGTCCAAAACTCAACTTTCAAACCGTAGCTCCACCAAATGCGAAACTACCACCATTAAATAGCTTATTTTATTCTATATACAATTAAAGGTGAGTTTGCTGCATTTGGAGTTTTCATTTGTGAGATACAAGTCTGGGAAGTTGGGATTCTGGATTTTTATTCAGACCATAACTTTTTATCTGTACAATATTATTCAGTGAAATAATTTTGTATTTTTCTTTATTAAATTATCTACAACTTTCATGTACAAGGTTTCTTTATTTGATGTACAAAAAGTGGAACCAAAAATAAGTCCCAAACTGAATAAAGAATGAATGAAATGCATTGTATTTGAACTGTGTTTCTGACCTTATCTCCCACTACTTTATTCCTTGTCGACCTATTCATCAAGATGCCTAGGTCTCGGGGTTTCGGGTCATAAAATATTTACAATATTTTATTCTTATTCTTTTCTTTTATTTATTCTATAATTTTGGCTTTAATTACAATATTTTACACAATAATTGGATGCACATGCATGAAAGCTAAGGTGCTCTATTTAAGGCTATTTACAGGCATTTGCTAGGGTTTTTGGTGCCAAAATGATAGAATAAAGATGATGAAATGTGGATTCATCATCCCCCTATACTTTACCTTTGCTAGTCCCTAGCAAACACTTATGCAATAAGTGCAAAAAGAAAAAGAAAGAAAAGAAAAAGAAGAACTTGGATTTAATTTGATTATCAAACTTGTCTTCACAAAATCAAAGTTTGGAGCTTAAGTCGGACCTTTGGAATTTTAATGCGGGCGGAACCTTAGTGAGAACCGTGTTTGAAATTCAACAGTCCTTGAGAATCCCAAAACTCTGTCTAAGTCTCCTCAATAGCCAGGTCAGAATTACTTCAACTCATACGCAAACTCTTACGACTATGAGTCTGACTCGTACAGTGTAGGTGATGGTGGCTCTCCCCAACTGAAATGACAAAGAAACTGACTTCTCCAGTACGACAACCCAATGATTCCCCAATCCAATAACTCCATCCTCGAAGAGCGGGGTATTCCCTTCTAAGTTCAAGTGGCAACCATCTCAAGAGGAGGGGGTGAAGAGAAGAATGGATGGTAGCCAGTGTAGCTACCTATCCTGGGATGCAAGACCAGTGTAGTCAAGTCATCCTGCTGCAGGCTCACATGATATGACTTTGGAACTCAAGCTTGCTTATTGACTTTGTACATACTTGCAGGCTTTTTATTTTTTTTGTACATGCCTGAACATTTTTTTTGAATACTAAATACAACAGCATTTACATAAGGAGTTTTTCCTCTTGAGCCAGTAGACTATCCCTCTTTTGAAGCTTTATCGCAACCCACAGCCTCATGTCTTTAGACATCCTCATCACTGGACGGGTTGGGGTGCACTTCCCTCCCTAGAGGAGGACAAATGTTTCCACTTGTGTGCGTCTCATACCGGCAAATCCAATCCCCTCACCACTCCAACTGAGTTGAGCCATGTGAAAGGTGCAGGTGTCCAAGTTAGGTCATTATCAACAAGAGTCGTGCGTGTGCTCCGAAGTATTCTACTTAGGCAGTCAAGAATCCATTTAACCAAGTCTCGTGATCCTCAAAGAATTAAGTCAACTAGACCTGAAGTACCTCAAACCCAGTTTCTATAAGGTTCCTGTTATTAAGTAGATTTTAAGGTCCAATCAAGCTCCAATCTCCGGATTTTACTTATACTCGTTCAACTATCAAACTCCATCCGAAAAATGCTCATGTCGTGCAATGCAGAAAATATTTTTGTGATGCAATTTTTTCAAGAATTTTGAATTTTTTATGGATTTTTGAAAAGATGCATATGCAGATGCATTTTTTTGTATTTTTCAAAAGGATTTTTCAAATGTTTTTGGATTTTAGTTTTGCAAATGTTTTTGGGATTTTTGAAAACAAAAAGTTTTGGCTGAAAACTAAGTTAAAACTACTGAAAATTAAGTTAAAACTATGTACACGGGAGTGCTTTTTATATATACAAGAAGTGGATTTTAAGAATTTACAGGGTAAGTGGTCAATTTTATACATATATACATAGTGGATTTTAGTGCGATGTATGTATTCCTCAAACTTATTTGACACAAGCTTTTCACAATTTTTGAAAACTATAGTCCAAAATAGTTTTTACAAACATTTTACAAACATGTACACACATTTGAAAATCATTTTTGCAAAGGCTTTCAAAACAGTATATATAGGTTTTTCAAATATTTTTGCAACCATTTTTCAATCCATTTGCAAATCATTTTTCAAACATTTTATTTCACACAAAGAAAAGAAATTTTTGCAAACCACACAATTTTACACAGGTTGAAAACATGTAACAAAATATTTTCAAAATAGTTTTCAATAGATGTTCACAAAGATTTTCAAACTATTTTTCAAACATTTCGCAAAAAACATTTTCACCTGATTTACTAATCAGTATATACAAAAGAATTCGAGGAACAATCACATCTTTTTATTAAGAATTTTTAATGAATTTTAAAGAATTATTAGCCATATTTATTAGGAAAATACGAAAGTACGAGTTATGGCTAATGTATATACGTAGTATATACGACCCCCCTATACTTAGCTTGAGCTATGTCCTCATAGATCGGAGAGAAAAAGAGAAGACATAATTCGTACTAAGTATAGACAAGTCTAAATAATAAAGGAATAAATGAATGATCCAATGAGAAGTTGACCGTCCCCCCATACTTAGGATCAAGTAATCCTAAGTATAGCAGACTGTACACAAGGCAGGGAGGGCAAGGGTGGGAATGAACAGATCGTACTCAGATTGTCTCCCCCTATACTTAGGGTAAGATATCCTTAAGTATAGACAAGAAGAGGAGACAATGGAGAGGATCAAAGAATAGAAGAAAAACTCGGGGTGCACACCCCCCTATACATAGTACAAAGTACGTCCTAAGTATGGAAAACGGTCTACAAGGGTGGCACCTTTTTGATAGATGAAGAGGATAGAAAAGGGAAAGAAGAAAAGAAGAAAAGAAGAAAAGAGATGAGACTGGAAATGAAATCATGAGAATGTACACGTCACTCCCCCTATACTTAGGGTAAAAGAAGCCCTAAGTATAGGCAATGACAGGAGTGATGACACAGAACGACAAAAGAGCACTCGGCTCGTCCACCCCTCCTAAACGTAGGACAGAGTGCGTCCTAAGCAAGGCAAACACGAGAATGGATGGTTGAGCGATACGGGAGAGACAGAGATGAACAAAGGAGAATGTACAACAGAGGTGGATGTACATGTGATCAAGAAGGCCAAAAGCTAACCTTCTTGCGAGACCGCTGAGGGATAGATCTGGTGTGGTGTATGTCGACATCGGGGTCCACAGTGGACGGAAGACGATCAGGGTCGACACGGTGAAGGCCCTCAGTGGAATCGAATCGGAAAGGGACGAACTGATCAATGGAAGCAGTATGGCTAGGTTCTCCCATGGTGGTCCTATGGTGTGAGGCACAGACTGGTGAGTGGAAGAAGTACGACTAGGTCCGGCCTTGGAAGTCTCGCAGATGTCAAAGTGGAATGGGACAAACTCATCATCCTCGGAAGAAGTGTAATCGGAGTCGTCCTGCGAGGGCTCTTCCAGGTCAAAGTCAAAAGGCACAAAATCATCAGTGGAAGTATACGAACTCTGTTCGTCCTCAAGAGTTTCACCTGGATCATCTTTTTCATCAAGAGGCCAAAAATTGTGAAGGTTCGCGTCATAACCGACCTCAATCATCTTTACCTTTGAAGGACTAGGGACGGACATATTAGTAGAAGTAGTCAAACCAGGTCCGTCCTGTCCAGTCTTGGTATCTGCCCTCCGCTCAATTGGATCAATCACGTAGATACTTTGGATTTCATCAACACATCGCCACACACCAGGAGGAGGAACTGTGAGGTCTATGCTTTCCGACTTCCTCCCCTTTCGGGGGATCCGTCGGGTCTCATCAACGGTCGCTAAGGAAGCATCTCTAGTATCATCAGATCAGTCACAGGCCTCAGAGTCAGCTATGATCGGTGAAGGTGCATCAGGTGCAGGTCTCCGGTCAACTGTGGGTGCGGTGATCAACACTTCGCTCCCGTCAACAGGACGGAAGCGAACCTCTCCTGATCCATAGTCGATAACGACCCTCGCAGAGGCAAGGAATGGTCGTCCCAAGATGATTGGAGACGGCTCCCCGGTGGAGCTCTCCATGGGCAACACGACAAAGTCAACATGGTGGTTCGTGCCCTGAATAGAAATGACGGCGTTTTCAAGGATACCCTTCGGCCTCTTGATAGATCCATCAGCAAACTGAACGATCATCCTGGTCTTCTTGAGAGGCCCTAAGTGAAGAGACTGTACCAGTGAGAAGGGTAATATGCTAATAGATGCACCGCGATCCAGGAGAGTGCGATCACAAATGTAGTCAGAGATGGTGCACGTGATGAAAGGTGTAGATGTGTTCTTCTTCTTGGGAATGGGACGGTGTGTGATGGCGTGGGCAGTGGCCACGGTCAGAATGTGACGCTCAAATCTGCTCCTCCGCTTTCTCTTCTTGGGAAGAGGAGCAGATAATTGGGTCATGGCCTGCTGAAGTGGGGCACAGATGATCTCATGAATAGTGGCCACCACTTCGGGTTCAGTCAATATTTTTTTGAATTTTTGGACTTCCTCCATACAAGGGAGGAAGTCGGAATCAGCATATACACGAGGCATGCCAAGAGTAGTCTATACAGCAGCATCCTCGGGGTCAAAGGTGGGACTAGGTGTGAATGCATGTGTGGTCAAGGGTTCTGGCAAGTGGACTCTCTCCTCAAAATATTGATCAACCAAGTGTCTCCCGAATTCTTTTTGTTTTTTTAAATTTTTCTCATTTTTTTGTATTTTTGGCGATTGCAAGCTCCCATGATCACCTACAAGTGAAGCCGTATTCCCGATGAAAGGAGCATTAATCTGATTCTTCCTTAAGAAAGCAATATCATCATTCATCAAATCAATGCGCTTTGTCATCCGATTCAAGATATCACTCATAGAGATCGAGGGAGGTGACTTCAACAGGTCAGACTCGGGTGGATGTGACGGTGGAGATGGATAATACACAGGTGGGGGTGGATGTGGGTAGAAGTCCGAGTCGTGATACTGCGGCTGAGGCGAGTATGTACAAAAATTAGAAAAAGTCCGAGGAGGATCCTCCTGATAAAAGGGAGGTGGGCCGGCTGGAGCGAGCGAGGGATCCGCAAAGTCCGGATAAAATGCACTCCAGGGGTCCATCTCGAAAACAAAAGGAAATGATTCGGGGGAGCACGTAGGTCAAGTCAAGAGAGTGAAGAAGAAAGGCACAGATGCGCGGAAGCGATCTAGGACGCACACAAAACAATCACAATCAAAGATAAAAAGACTACAAACCCTCAATTCACCTACTCAACTCGGTAGAGACCGCAAAGAGCGGTCTTTTTATCTTGTCTGTTTTAGAGTTAGGTGAGAAGTCAAAGATTGCACAAACACTTAGGGGGCTTGATGGGATTTGGGCACTAACCTTAGTGTGTGCGCGAGCAATGTAAAACGAAGACAATGAGGGGATTACTCGCCCCAAGAGAAGATTTTCTTTTTGGTGGATTTTAGGGCCAAGTAATATTAGCAGTCCTAATTTTATGGATTATCACTTTTTTTGGACTTTTACTGGAAATGCACGATCCTATCGGGGATTCAATTCCTTTGAGAACCTATGTTGGTAAAATCAGAGGGAGAGTCGGAAAAGCAATGCAAGCGGCAAAACGATGATGTATGCTAAAGCGTAAATGCTCAGCTTGCCTCCAGCACTCTACATGCAAAGATGCTCAGCAGAATTGAAACCTATCTATATGCAAATGCAAGCCGATGAAATCGCCCTAAGTTTCAGAAATTGCTATTAGCGGGAAAGAACCACAAGCTGACCACCAATCCTCAACCCTAGAGTCCGGTCTAGGCTCACCCCTCCTCCTCTCGACAAATCGAGTTCAGGAGAAGCGCTTAGCAGGGAGAGCTCGCGGCGCGACGGATCGAAGGCGAAGATCAACTATTTAAAATTTTGACTTAAGTCCAAACGAGACTATAGGTGCATGCAAAATATTAAGCGTTTGGCCTTAGTCTATCGCAAGCAATCCTAAAACTAGGGGCTCAATCACACAAAATAAATAAAATCGGAAAACAAAACAAAACAAAAAAGAATGCGAAGAAAGCCGACAAAAACAGCGGCGAGCCCCCAAGTGAACAATCACTTGGAAATTAGGCTCGAGAGTCAAATGTCCGGGGGTACCTGTATTATTACAATAATAGGTCTCTCTCTCTCACAAATTACAAAATAAATACAACACAAAAAGTGCTCAAAAATACGACTGTCTTCTCAAGTCCTCCCTGCCTTCTTTGATGCTAGGTTAGAAGCCTTCCGAGCCTTAACGTGGGTGCACCGACGCCCAAGGTAGAGCGTCTCCCTCGATCCGCGGTTCCTCGCACAAAGTCAACAAGGAAGAGTGATTAGACAATTCAACAATGTATGTCAATAAAATAGCGAAAAGAAAAGCCGCAGAGTAGACAACCAATCACAAGCACAAAGCAAAAACTGATCTACGCGTTGTTGCTCCGCGGCAACGGCGCCATTTGATTTAGACAAATTAGGTGGTCTTAAGTTCCACACAAAGCGGGAACTCAGTCGGTGTGTTGACCACACTAAATCTCAACTAAAGTCAACAATTAACCCACACTATAGATCAACAATTAGAAATAAATGTAGAGTTAAAATTTATTTTTAACTCTGCACAAAGGATTGTATAGGACAAGTATGCAGAGAGTTCGAACACAGGGTGCAAACAAGGTAGGTGCACAAGTATGTATGTGAGTGTGAAGTGTGTCTACACTATGCAAGCAAATAATTTTTGTGGGTTTTTAATTTTAATTTTTTTATTTAATTTTTAATTTTGTATTTTGATTTTTGATTTTTTTTGATTTTATAATTTTATATTTTACATTTTTATTTTTTTTTCAATATTGGAATATAAGGACAATGTAATAAAAGAGAAGATAGAAGATTAATAAAAATATGCAAAATTAACCAAAAATTCAGAAATAAATTCTTTTTGGTATTTTTATATTTTTTTACTATTTTTGTGATTTTTGGGTATTTTTCAAAGTGTTTTTGGTATTTTTAAACACTGAAATAAACCAAAACAGTGAACAAGCTACTAGATGGGGGCAAAATGGGAATTAAAAATATCAGATAGCCACAAAAAATTTTAAACTATTTTTCAAATAAAGACAATAACAACAGGAGACTACAGAACTTGAGTTTATAATTTTTGGAGTTTTCTAGAATTTTTTAGATTTTTTTGAAGTTTTTAAGTATTTTTGAGTTTTTAAGTTTTTCTTTTGATATTTTAAGGGATTTTTGGATTGACACTACAATAGGTTAAAATAGACAGTAGAGAATTTTTTTGGAATTTTTCGAGGTATTTTAATATTTTTTTGGTATTTTCTAAGCTAGACAGTAGATAAAAAGCATGTTTTTGATTTTTAATAAATATGAAAATGAAATAAAATAAAAAACTAAAAATATAGCGTTAAAATACAAGTGGACAGGAGATTAAGTCTATTTTTTTGAGAAATTTTGGAATTAAAAAGGGGTTCCAAATAAATACTACAAGTTCACACAAATATCACCGCCTGGTAGGGGTATAAGTGCAATTATCAGAACATCCAGGGGCATAGATGCAATTTTCGCACAAAAATAACATTGAATATGTAATTTCCAGGACCAATTACAAATTCTAAAACCCGCAGGGGTATCACAACAATTTCCCCTCCCAGGGCGCGTGACTTGCACGCGCCTGACGAGGACTTAAATGTAAATTCCACAGAACCCAAGGGTTTACACGCAATTATCCCAAAAGTTTAATGCTTAAACTAATAGTTTGGGTATTAAAATGAAATATCAGATCTCCTGAGGGGTTCCCCGCAAAAAAACCCGCACCTCACGTGTACAAGTCACGTGAGGTGATGTGGCGCGGACTGGAACGCAATAATTCAAAGCACTGGGGGTAAAAATGCAAATGTCGCAAAAATATACAATGTCCTCTAAAAGTGCCGGGACTTAATACAAAATACAAAAGTTGGCAGGGTATCAGGCAAAATTACCCACGCTGGGGCGAGATCGGACGGCCCGAGGCCATCCACTCGACGCGTGGCGCGCTGTGGTCGCGCGATGCCCTTTCGCCTTCAGCAGTCACGATTAGAAGATCTGGAGATGATGGACGGCCGAGGGCGAGTTGATCTGACGAATGCTGCGCTCCACGAAGAACAGGTGGAGATCCGACGGCGCTGAGGCTGCTAGGACGAACGCGAGATGAACTGGTCCCCGGCGACCTTTGGTTGATCGATGTTCCCTCCTTCGGTGACCTGCAGCTCCCCAGATGGTTGTTGCTGACTCCTGCAGGTCCCCTCGACTTCCTGGTGGCGTCAAAAGGTGCTGGCGTGTACCGGCATCCTCGTACGAAGGTGGCGGAGCGGCGAGCTCCAGATGCCTCCGTTGAGTGTCAAAATCGCTCCAGGCGCGCTGAAATGCCCAGGTACCTGCAAGAGGGTGTGATATGATCGGGGGCAAATTGCCCCGATCACGTGGCGAAGTGAAAGGGAGGGTGTACTCGACGGATGGTGCGAAAATGACGGTGGCCGGAGATGTCTCCGGCGACTATCGATTGAGCGAATCGACACGCGAGTGAGGTGGATAAAAAGGGGGGAATGAAGCTCTGACTATAAGGAATGAAATGAAAGCGAAAACTAAGGTGATTAAACGGCCTCATGCCCAGGAAGGGCGAGGGGAGGTGTACCTCAACGGAGGGGAGCCGGAGGTCGAGGAACGCCCGGGTCAGTGATGCTTCTCCTCCTTGGATGGGTAATCCTGGAGCTGTCACCTCCAGGAGTCAATTGGGATCGCAAGGGGTGCGAGAAAGACCAGGATTGGGGTTCAAATTCGAATCAAAGTTGAGGGGTCCCTTTTATGTGGTTGACGGTCGTGGGAGGAAGAACGAGGCATGGCGGGTGCTGCAGCGATCCGCGACCCAAGATGACACTTGGACGTGAATCCTTGATGCACGAGCTACAAAAGTTGTGAAGAGTGTATCGTATTTTGGTGAAAGGATTAACCTCGAAAAAGGGTGAAGACGGGGGTCAACACATAGTCTGACACAGCCCCAGGTGCAGGTCAGATAATTGACCTGGGTCAACTATCCGAGACCCCTGGTTGGTCCACGTGGACCAACAAGGAAAAACCTGGAAAAAATGCTTTCAAAAATCAATTTAAAATAGTAAATGTTAGTATTTTATTTAGGTTATTAAATAAAAAGTGTTTATAATTTTGTAAGGAATTTTATCATGATTTTTAATTATTTTTATGAGGTCTATTTTTACAAGTTCACTTTTTAGCCCTTTATAGGTATAATACCTATATGTTTTAGCCTTTATTTTTATTCTGTGTATTTTAATGTTATTTATTTTTATTTCCTATTTTATCAAATTATAAAATACTTTTATACATGTAAACATATTTTTATTTTATTTTTCTGAAGTGTTTTGTATATTTAATAAAATACAAGTAAGTAATGTATAGGTATGTACATAGGTCTAATACCTAGGTCTTGTATATACAAATGTTTTTATTTTGAATTCTCCCTCTAGGGACCTAAATGCAACATTTATCCTTTTTATTTCTTGCATTTTTATTACAATTATGCCCCTGCATTGTTTTTAGCATACCTTGAGCATCGTAGGTCCAAATTGCGTGATTTTAGTGTCGTTTTGATCCTTGTTTTGTCCTCTACATCTTAGCATATTTAATTTTCTCATTTGTCACTGTCTTAAATGAAGTGATTTTTTATGTGATGAATGAGACCTTGCTCTCCTTGTTTTTGCTTTGATTTGATGACTGTTCTTCATATTGTGATTCAATCGACTCTGAATCCTATTTCGATATAAATTATAAATAATATTTATGAAATTATACAAATATAAAAATACAAAAATAATGAATAAAGAATAAATTGATTATTTTAATCTGTACAAGTATACAATAGGGGTCCAAAACTCAACTTTCAAACCGTAGCTCAGCCAAATGCGAAACTACCACCATTAAATAGCTTATTTTATTCTATATACAATTAAAGGTGAGTTTGCTGTATTTGAAGTTTTCATTTGTGAGATACAGGTCTGGGAAGTTGGGATTCTGGATTTTATTCAGACCATAACTTTTTTATCTGTACAATATTTTTCAGTGAAATCAATTTTATATTTTTTATTAAATTATCTACAACTTTCATGTACAAGGTTTCTTTATTTGATGTACAAAAAGTGGAACCAAAAATAGGTCCCAAACTGAATAAAAGAATGAATGAAATGCATTGTATTTGAACTGTGTTTCTGACCTTATCTCCCCCTACTTTATTCCTTGTCGACCTATTCATCAAGATGCCTAGGTCTCGGGGTTTCGGATCATAAAATATTTACAATATTTTATTCTTTTTCTTTTCTTTTATTTATTCTATAATTTTGGCTTTAATTACAGTATTTTACACACTAATTGGATGCACATGCATGAATGCTAAGATGCTCTATTTAAGGCTATTTACAGGCATTTGCTAGGGTTTTTGGTGCCAAAATGATAGAATAAAGATGATGAAATGTGGATTCATCAGTTATTTATTGTAGCGAGAAGATCAGGGGTTGCCTTTGGCGATTGCGCGGACATCGCCACCCACTTGATGGCCTCTTTGTGATTTCGAAATTAGATGCACCACATACTTGCTTGCACCGTGTAGCAAACCAAGCCCTCAACTTGATTGCAACTTCATGGCACAGAAATTTCTAAATCAAATCAAGGTCTCACCAACCCGTGAAGGTTTCATACCTGCGGCAGTCTATTTCTGATGAGTTCGGGTACATGGTGAGTCGTAGGAGGATATGGGATGCGAGGAGAAAGGGAATAGAGATAGTATATGATGATTGGGCGGCTTCATACAATGAATTGCGTATCTATTTCGTGCATTGGAGACATCAATCTCGGGAACCGTGACCGATCTCTATGGGGAATCTGTTGGTGGATACGAGAAGCTTTTCAAGTGGGCTTTCTGGGCATTTTCGTAGGTGGTTTGGCGGCCTTAACGACAGATGTGATGCAGATGCTTCCTCTGTACTTCTTAGAAGCACCGGATCTTCATGTTGCAAGAGTACCACTCATTCATTTCTATTTGGTTGGGTTACACTCTAGATCGAGTGTTACGACAGTTTATAGCAGTGCTGGGGATCCCAGGTCCATGCAACACATGCACAAAGCTCCACTCGATAGATCTTCGAGGGAAGATCAACGCTGATTGGATCCAATTCCATGCCAACTTCTTACGGATGTGGGAGAACAGGAGGGATATACTGTGGAGACGGTCCCCATAGTGTCAGGCGGAGATGAGGTAACATATGACTACATGAGTTGGTATAACCGTATCATCCGACGGTTTATTAGTAGACACGGGTGCATAATGGACTTTGTTGTAAGTAATAATTACATTAACATTTCATTTTCAACATACATAGAATGTGACTCAAGTCTTTCTCATTTCCAGATATCGAGGTTTGGAGACATCCATCTAGCAAGGGATAACCCAGAACGTGTGGCATTTTTGGCGGTTGTTCTGAGCGGCGACTACTGGAAGCCATCGAGAGACAGTTCAAATATGGGGCAGATGATGATGAGGACGTTGGAGGAAATGAAGAAGGGGATTCCGCAGAACCAACTCCTATTTAGCGGGGTTGTGGACGAGGACATGAGCGAGGACGTGAAGGAGCAAGAGTTGGCGGTGGTCGGAGAGGTGACATGTCGAAGCATCTACTGCTGATGATTTTCAGACTCCCTTTCAGGACCTGTCCACACCAGCCGCCCCTGTGAAGGAGAGGGGTCCTTCTGACGCCAGCCCTTCACATTGCTCTCCGCTTTCTGTACTTCATATGAATGACGTTGCAGTTATCGATGGATCTATGATTTCAAAGATTGATCAAGCTAGCCAGATCGTGCCCTCAAGCCAACTGCAGCCTGAGGTGATACCGCAGGAACCCGATGAAAGGCCACCAAAGCTTAGATTCTTTCGTAGAAGGAAACTTTTATGATGAATTTGTAATGCAGTGATATGTATCACAATGTATATTAAATGAAGACCTTCTTCTTATGTTATGATTCTATGTAGTTTTATGTATATTAAATGAAGAGCTTCTTATTATGTTATTTATGACTCTCTTTTTTTGGACTAATGTTAAAAGTATCTTGAAGCGTGGACAATTGTGTTTGTTAGGCTTTATATAACTCTTTCCTCTCTATCGAAATCCAGTCCCACCACCAAGGACGGGGACTTGTCTATTCTGGAAATAGAGGAAGCCGTGACTTCAGATCACAGCTTTCTTGGAATGGACTTGTGATCTCAGGTCACGGCTCCCATGGGGTACTTAGCAAAATATATATTCGCCTGGAGGTCCCGTGGAATAAGTTTCCACAAGTACCCCTCAGGCGAATTACCTCCTCTCACTTTCCTCGGGCTCGATCCTTGGACCATCACGCTCGCGATCTACGTACCACCCATGTTGCTCAGGTTCCCTCCATTGATCATCGCTCCCCGCCCTCGCCATCTGCCCATCGCTACTTTCACCAACTCCTACCCTCATGCTCCACCCACTGCCAATAATCCCCGCGCTCTGCCCGTCGTCATCGTCCGCATCCTCGGCCCATCGACTTCCTCTCTCTACTCTTACCCTCGCCTGCTGCCCTTCGCATCTACTACCATCCACTACCCTAGTGCTCCATCCACTGCTCACTGCCCTATAACTTTGTGCATCATCATCGGTCCAACAATCACCATCATCCGCCGACACCCTAGCCCTCTGCTTTTCGCCTCCACCAAGGCACGCTGCCCTCTCCCACCGCCCATCACCATCACAATCCGCCCTTCGTTCGTCGCCATCATGATCTATCCACAGCCTACCACCGTCATCCTCGGAGCATTGATCACGATCCTCCTCGGTTGCCCTATGTCGGTCGCCTCTACCTCCGCCACCGAGCTCCGGCATTGGCGAAAAGAAGTTGAGATTTTGTGGGAAGGGTTGGCGATCGGTGAGAAATATGCGTGAGGAAAGGTAAGTCGCCACTGAGGATTTAGTTTCATATAAGAATCGGAATTATGGTTTGGGGGGGGAGTTGAGGTTTTAGACGTAAAGCGGTAATTTCAGAATAAATGGAATCCAACGAGTGGTCTGGTTGCAGTGATAAATGGCATCCAATGAGTAGTCTGGTGGTAGTGCAGTTTGGTTACACCTTAAAAGACTCGGGTTTGAATTCCAATGAGGACGCTTCGGATTCTCAAAATTATCAGGTTTGTTATTAAAAAATTCATATAGTACGGATTTTAAGTTAACAACCGATGTATAAAAAGGTGTATTATGCGAGAGAGACACGTAGGAGGAACGAGAAAAGGAATGATAGTCATCATATAGTAAGGAAAGTCACCTAGTAACGAAAGGGCCTGTTCGTTTGGAGAATAGGCCCTGGAATAAGGGGCATGTTCTCCATCCGACACGGTCCCGTGGTACGGTTATTCCTCCTCATTTCATCTTATTTCACTCTTATTCCTATCTTTATCCCACCTTACCTACCTTTATTTCACCTTATTCTCCTTATTCATATTCTCCAGCCGAACAAAGAATAGACCCTTATTCTCCTTATTCCCAATCCTTATTCCTGCTTATTCCTGAATCGAACGGGCCCGAAGATGAGGTGGAAATATTTACCATGACTTTGTTGTAAGAAAAGAATGTGAACATTTTTTTGTACATGCGTAAAGAGATTGGTTGGAATATATCAGAATCGATATATAATTATATGGGATCATGCATTGTTACAAGGGTAATATTTGACCCTTATTTGATCAGGGCCACTGCACTCATCGGTCGAAGCCAGGCATGACTTTTCAATGGGCCAAAACTTTTGACCCAAGCCTAGCTAAATATGTATCGGGCTCAGGTTTGGGTCTAGCTCGTGAGACGAGCCCAACTTAATACTCATCCCTAATCAAGGCATCTTTGAACCCAAGTCAATCATGTGATCAGAGTGCAGTGTCAAAAGTTCAATCCTCTTCCCCCGGTATTTACTCGTGAGTACCATCCCATACCCATACATGGAAATCTCGAATCACCAATTTGGTCCTTGAAGTTATTTTTCTTTTAGGAGGTGAAAATGATACTAGTGTACTGCTTGGTTGAAGGGTTATGGAGAAACTTCTCCATCTAATTGTGTGGATGATGCTATCTAATGGTAATAATATGGTGTCCAATTTTTAGAATTTGTTAAGGATAGAAAGATAACATGTTGAACTCAATTCCATTAATTTAAGACCACTTCAAAATCCCTTTTATATCAAGTATCATAGTGTTGCTTTTAAAGTTAAGGAAGGACATCATAAACAAGGGTGTAATTTAGGAACTTCTATGTAATTTACGCATCATGTTATCAAAAGTTCAACGTAACCGAGCTCTGCACAAGATGTTAAATGTAAAATTGTTATCTAATAGGTGTATGTATATACTAGGGGAGAGTATGTGCTTTCTAGGAAAAATCAGTTTCCATGGTGTTTAAGGATGTTAGACGATTGGAAATCTACAAATGTAATCAGATATCATAACGTATCTTTGTAATATATTCGTTTTTATGGTCCAGGTAATAGAAACGTATAAAGGGAATCACAAAATAAAATAAAAAAATAATGTAGGCATACCAAGTCATGGGATCTATTCACCGCGTGGTATGAAAACTCCTAAAAAGATTCCAAATTAGCTCCATTGTTTATCCCTTACCTCCGCACCAATGTTTTTAAATCGTACCGGACCGGAAACTTTATTAAAATGGTCGGATCGAGTTGAACTATGGAATGAACTCGATTCAACCGGATGATGACGTCATCATTATTTAAAATCAGATTAAACCGAACTGGTGAAAAATAAGTAGTTCAATTGGCTAATCAAACCGAAATGAAATAAAAAAATGTATATAATATACACTTAAATATACTTGAAATATAAATAAAATACATAGACAATGTATATATTTCACACTATACATAAAATATTTTTCGTATACATCATCTGTTGGGGACGGATCCGATCAAGCACCACAAGACTAGAACCACAATCGAATAAGAAAGCACGCACAATCGCACAAGACAAGGATTTATAGTTTTCGGCAATGTGCCTACTCCACTTACTCATACCAGACTCTCTACTATTGTTTGAATGATGTTCGAATACAGTATGTGGTGCCACAGGGCTCCTTTTATACTACAACAAAAGAAGGCTAAGCATTCAGCAATCCCCATCATCATCTCTCAGCCAATCAGGATGCAGGATGTGGATTAAGCATCTCAGTAATCCAACACAATACCTCTCAGCCAATCAAAATGCATGAGGTAGATCAGACACCTCAGCAATCCAGCACAAGAGCTCTCAGCCAATCAGAACGCATGAGGGAGATCAGCCACATCAGCAATACTTTCCACTTGTATTCAACCAATTTGTCTTCACAGGATAAATCTCAACAATCTCCCACTTGAAGATAAATTTATGGTACACACCACATCTTCAATAGTCCTGGTGTGAGCTTTCCCTTGTCTTCTATGCTTGAAGACCAATAGAAGCTGAACATGTCTTCAGCTTCTCCCCTGTTACAGACATTGTGAACATATCAGCATGATTTTCTAATGTGTGGATCTTCTTCAACTTAAATTGATCATCCTCTAGTTGTGTCCAAATGAAGTGGTATTTCACATCAATGTGCTTAGTCCTCGAGTGAAAGACGAAATTCTTTGCAAGATGAATTGCACTTTGACTGTAGCTGGATAATTGACATTCTTCACATTCTTTATTCAGTTCTTTCATCGGACCTTTCAACCATATCACTTCCTTGCAAGCTTCTGTTGCCGCCACATATTTTGCTTCTGTGGTCGAGATGGTCACTATCTTCTGGAGTCTAGAGATCCAGCTAATGGCTCCACTCCCCAGGGTAAAGACATACCCTGTTGTGCTTTTCCTGCCATCGATATCTTATGCAAAATCTGAGTTCACAAAACCTCGAGTGGAAATGTTAGTGTTCCCATAACACAATGCCACGTTAGAGTACCTCTCGAATAACGTAAAATCCACTTCACAGCTTCCTAATGTTCCTTGCCAGGATTCGCCATAAATCTGCTCACAACTCCCAATGCATGGGAGATGTCTGGTCTTGTGCAAACCATTGCGTACATCAAACTACCAACAGCAGACTGGTAGGGTACCTTTGACATGTACTCATGCTCCTCCTTCGTAGCAGGTTCTTTCTCCTTTGAAAGTTTGAAGTGGCTCCCTAAAGGTGTTAGAGTAAATTTTGCATTTTTCATATTAAATCTTTCTAGTACCTTCTCGATGTAATCTGATTGAGACAATCTCAACTTTTTATTCTTCATGTCTCTGCTAATCTGCATTCCAAGGATTTTCTTTGCAGGGCATAGGTCCTTCATTTCAAACTCCTTAGACAACATTGCCTTCAGATTTGTTATTTCTTCCTTGCATGAGCCTGCAACAAGCATGTCATCGACGTACAACAATAAAATGGTGTAAGACATACCAAGCTTCTTTAAGTAGCAACAATGGTCAGCATGACATTTGAGGAACCCTGTATTTCTCATGAAATCATCAAACCTTTTGTACCATTGTCTTGGTGCCTGCTTCAAGTCATAAAGGCTTTTTCTGAGCTTGCATACCATATCTTCCTTTTCAGTAGCTACATAACCCTCTGGTTATTGCATGTAGATGTCTTCCTCAAGATCTCCGTGGAGAAATGCTGTCTTAAACATCTAACTGCTCCAAATGTAGGTTCTCAGCTGCAACAATGCTCAATACTGCTCTTATGGTTGAGACCTTTACAACAGGTGCAAAGATCTCTGTGAAATCAACTCCTGCTTTCTGTTGAAAGCCCTTCGCCACTAGCCGAGCCTTGTATCTAATGGAACCATCAGCTTCCTCCTTCACCCTGTACACCCACTTGTTGTGCAGAGCCTTCTTTCCCTTCGGTAGTGGGACTAAATCCCACGTTTTGCTTCTTAAGAGAGAGTTTATCTCTTCATCCATGGCTAACTCCCACTGATTTCTTGCCTCACCTTGTATAGCTTCATCAAAGCATTCAGGCTCACCATTATCAGTCAGCAATAAATAATTCAAGGAAGGTGAATACCTTGCAGTGGGTTTGCTGATTCTGGAAGATTTCTGTAGCACCGGAGTTTGCGGATTATTCTGTGGGATGGGTTGAACATTCTCATCACTTGGCTGTGATGTGCTTTGTTCAGGAGTTTCATCAAACTCCACAAAGTCTGGTTCTTCATTTGGCTTTCCTTTTATCAATTCATCTTTGTATAAGGAAGATTCATTGAAAGTGACATCAATGTCATTGAAAGTGACATCAATGTTTCTAACTGTCTTCTTGTTATCCAAATCCCACAATCTATATCCATAGTTATTTGTACAATAGCCGACAAAAGTACACTTCCTTGCTTTGGGATCAAGTTTCCCTCTGTCTTCTTGCTCAATGTGAACATAAGCTATGCATCCAAAGATACGTAAATGAGAAAGTGTTACCTCTTTATGTTCACGTTTCTTCTGGAAGATCCCCATCTAAAGCAGCAGACGGACCTCGATTTATTAAGTATGCAACTGTATTCACTGCATCAGCCCAATGTCGCTTGGGTAGACCTGCATGTAACCTCATACTTTTCGCACGCTCTAGAAGAGTCATGTTCATGCGTTCAGCAACACCATTCTGTGTGGTCTTTCTTGGGATCGTCTTCAATCTCTTGATATCGTTCTTGGCATAATATGATTCAAACTCCTCACTGCAGTATTCTCCCTTATTGTCTGACTTGAGACATTTCAACTTTAAAACCTGTCTCAGTCTCAACTAAGGCCTTCCACATTTTGAAGGTCTCAAAAACATTGGATTTATGTTTGATAAAATAAACCTATAGCTTTCTAGTTGCATCATCAATGAAAGTAATAAAATAATGAGATCCGCCAAGGGAAGGTACCTGAGATGGACCCCATACATCTGTATGAACCAGCTCCAGTCTTTCAGTTTTTCGTACTCTTGCAGTCTTTGTGAAACTGACTTTCTTCTGTTTTCCCAAGATACAATCTTCACAGAAGTCCAGATCAGCGGTCTGCAATCCCATCAACTTTTCCTTCTTCTGCATGATCTTCATTCCCTTTTCGCTCATGTGACCAAGTCGTCTATGCCAAATGTTAGCATCACACCCAGATGATGCAACATTTTATCCTGTCATATGAGCCTGATGCAATATACAAGATTCCTTCTTTCTTACCTCCAGCAAGGATCAATGATCCCTTTGACATCTTCCACGAATCAGAATCGAATGATGTCACCACGCCGCTTTTCGATAGCTGTCCAACAGATCTGAGATTTCTTATTAGACTGGGTACATGTCTAACATTCTTCAATCTCAAGAAGCCACAATTGGGTTGGGATATGTCAATGTCTCCCTTTCCAATTATGCTGCAGCATTCATCATCTCCCAGATATATCTTTCCAAATCACCTTTCACATAATTTTGGAGGATATCTCTTTGTGGAGTGGTATGAAATGAAGCACCCGAGTCCACAATCCAGGACTCACTTCGAGCATCTGCAACACATATCAAGGCATCACTATCCTCATCATCAGTAAGATTTACAGTGTTCTTACCTTTGTCATTTTCTCCTTTCTGCTTTCTTGGGGCCTTGCATTCTGACTTGTAATGTCCCCTTTGATTGCAATTCCAGCAGACCACGGATTTGGATCTCTGGATTTGAATCTTCCTCTTACTGACTTTCCCCTGGAATGCTTTTTGGTTCATGTAGCTCTTCCTGCTTCTTCCTTCTATATTCAAGGCAGAACCTGACGAGTGTTCTTCCCCAGACGTCTTCCGTCGAGCCTCTTCTCCAAGAAGGAGACCAACAACATCCTCCAACTTCAACTTTGCAGAACCAGAGGAGTTGCTAACGACTACAACTAAAGCATTCCAACTATCAGGTAAACTAGAAAGAAGTAAAAGAGCTTTTATCTCATCATCAAACACGATCTTCACAGACTCCAACTGGTTGATGATACTATTCAGATCATTCAAGTGTGAAGCCACCACGGAGTTCTCGCTCATCTTTAAATTGAAAAGCATCTTCATCAAATACACCTTATTTGATGCAGATGGCTTCTCGTACATCTTTTCAAGAGCTTTGAAAAGATTCGTCGTCGTCATCTCCTTTGCGATATTTGAAGCCACTGATGGAGCAAGGCTGAGCCTTACCGTTCCTAGAGCCTTTCGGTCTAGGACCTTCCACTCATCATCTTTCATTGCTTCGGGCTTCTTCCCTTCGATCGGAAGATAGAGATCCTTCTGATATAGAACATCTTCAATCTGCATCTTCTAGAACGTGAAGTTCGATCCATTGAACTTCTCGATCTTGACCTTTAATTCTTCTGCCATCTGTGTAGAGGTTGATCTCCGA
Source organism: Ottelia alismoides (assembly GCA_037367405.1). NCBI lineage: Eukaryota > Viridiplantae > Streptophyta > Magnoliopsida > Alismatales > Hydrocharitaceae > Ottelia > Ottelia alismoides. Next base: position 607,146 of record JAZKJV010000172.1, read on the forward strand.
ACCTTACTCTGATACTAGTTGTTGGGGACGGATCCGATCAAGCACCACAAGACTAGAACCACAATCGAAATAGAAAGCACGCACAATCGCACAAGACAAGGATTTATAGTGGTTCGGCAATGTGCCTACTCCACTTGCTCACACCAGACTCTCTCTACTATTGTTTGAATGATGTTCGAATACAATATGTGGTGCCACAGGGCTCCTTTTATACTACAACAAAAGAAGGCCAAGCATTCAGCAATCCCCACCATCATCTCTCAGCCAATCAGGATGCAGGATGTGGATTAAGCATCTCAGTAATCCAACACAACACCTCTTAGCCAATCAGAATGCAGGAGGTAGATCAAAACACCTCAGCAATCCAGCACAAGAGCTCTTAGCCAATCAGAACGCAGGAGGGAGATCAGCCACATCAGCAATGCTTTCCACTTGTATTCAACCAATTTGTCTTCACAAGATAAATCTCAACACCATCAAATGTCATTCATATCATATATATATATATATATATATATATATATATATATAATTTGGACTAGTTGCTCTATAACATAATAGTAGTTTAATTATATCTAAAATCCAATACATGCAAAAAAATGTGCTAGTGTAGCTGATTAGGAGTTTGAAATAAGCAATCAAAGATCATGAGTTGAACTCCCACCATTAAGATTATTTTGAATAAATTAAATGCGATTCAACTTCGATTGAACCTGTTTAAATTGGGTCAAAAAATAGGTTGAACCAAACATGTTAACTAAAATTTGAATATTCAAATCAAACCGGTTAACCGAACCGATCCAAGCCCGATTCACCAGACCAGTCCAACCCCGGTTCACCGATCGAACCGTCGACCTGTCCGGTCCGTTTTCAAAACATTGTTTCACACTATAAGGGTAGTAGGTGGAATAAAGATAAGAATAAAGATGGAATAAAGTGAAATAATGAAATGCGATGAGAATAGCCATACTCTTGAAAAAATGCACCAGCCAGAGAATCAGCCTCTTATTTCAGTACTTATTCTCCAAACGAACAGGACGTTTGAGAATTGCAAGGAGGAAAACCACTGCATATTCCCCCATATTTACTACTACAGAGACATAAAAAAGAAGGGAATTGAATTGGACAGCAATAAAAATTAGCAATTAAAACATTTAAATTACATAAAGAGAAGGATATTAATATCGTTACAAATGGATGGAAAGCACGACTTAGAACTTTCGTTCTAAATGTGCGCACCTTTTTCTTTCAAAAGGTGTTATAATATTAAAATTAAAACAAAAAAAGCCTAATGTTGTGACATTAATAAAGGTATAATGTTTTGTATTAATTCATATATCCGATTAGATCATAGTACAACATTTGTAGAATAATAAACAATGATAGCTTGAAAAATATAAGCAGCAGATATGCTTATTCCAATCCAAAAGTATGCATTCCTTTCATACAACCTCAATTAAACAATAAAATAAGATTTCGATTATATCCTGCTATTAAACCCGTATACTGTTTTGAAGCTCATCCATGATCCCATCTTAAAATCTTCACCAAACAAAAGATGCCCTATTTTTTTTCTTTACAACATATATTTCGTACCTGAAGAAGAAAAGGCACTTGCACATGCAGGAGGATAAGAAACACACAGAAAAGCTTGCAATCCCCGATGCTAAATCGCTACTCAAAAATTAAATCTCGAGCACATACAATTACATCTATCACACAAAAAAAAGACGGAACATTCTGTTCTGCCACGATGGCCTCAAGCGTATTGCGAACATCTCCCACAACTGATGAAGGTATCTAATTAGGTAACTTCTAATCTGGAATGATCCAAGACCCTAACTTGAGATTCTGTATTCGACTTTTAGCCAAATGAAATTAAAACGAGCCATCTGAGATCCTGAGCCTAGATAAAAACATATCCCTAACATTGGCAATGACAAGTTCATTTACACTGAAACGCTATGCAATACACAACAAAAGCACGACATCACCGTAAACAGAACTGAGCTCAGCAAGTAAATGAAGAACAAATAGCTATAACAGCTCAAAAACCCCAGGGGCATTGTTTCCCACAAGAAATGACCAAGACAACAACCAGCGCAAAATTTCACCGCTACTGATCTGCACTGATCTCACAAGAACTTGGGAGGAACTGAATCAAAATCATCGAAGTCGTACCTCGTTGCTCTCTCTCGGCCAGCCTGTAAAGCAAATTTCAAGAATTGTGAGTTGAATGCGGAGAGCAAGGCATGGATAGGAATAAGGATGAGGGGCAAACAGACCTTTGCTAAATATGAAGGGTCACATGACATGTAGTCATCCATAGCTTTCAATTTTCTTGACAAATCCATAACACTGCAATTGTTGCATACAAAATAAGTGTATCAAGTTTTGTGTACACCAGAACTGATCTAAACTATGGTCAAGCTACCATGCATCAAAAAGATACATAATTTCCTATCAACAGAAGAGACGGCCACATTCTTAATCTGATGACACCTAAAGGCCCAAGGACAAGAGATTTGAAAGGCCCATGTATAAGAATTGTGATAAAATGAAACCTGTATGCAACCATATATAGTCTCAGGTTGTCCAGACACCAAAGGCATGAGCATTGCTAGCATTAACAGAGAGATAAACCATGTAGATGGAGAACTGCATTAAGATACATTTGGGACATGTTTATGAAGTTTATACTATTCTCTTGAATGGGTTAACAATACAATGATCGTTGATCATGAGGAGCGCAGGAAGCTTCTACTATGCTCTTAAATGGGTGATCTATACCACAATCGCTGACATTGTGGATAGGCAGAGCAGAAGTACAAAGATGGACAAAAAGTTGGTGTACAGATCATAAGTGCGAAAGAAGGCTGATAAATCCTTTCTATATAAATAAGACAAATTCTTCACAGCATGGCATGCCACCCATGCTCATAATGTCTATGTGCAGAGTTTTGGGGAGGTCACTGAATAACAATTTGTTTTTGAAAGCCAAACGTTAGTGATGATCCATAAATCAAGAAAAAAACCATAAGGCAGTTACACCACCACTGACAAGCATCAAGATCCTCCTCACACACTTCAGTAAATGGAAATCCAATTCAAGCATCATCCACACAAGCCATTGTCCTCCAGAAGACCACGACATTTCTGAGATCACTCCCAGTGATCTACACCCCTGTTGCCTGATGTCTGTTGCCTCATTACCAATCTATTCACCTTGAAGGAACGCCAAAAAGCCTCCACAGAGAAGACATTCAGACAGAGATGTCCAACCTCCACCAAACCTCCTCTGCAAAGGACCATAAAAGAAAATATGATCAAACTGCCACTCGTCTACCTCACAGAGAGGGCATGTAGCATCATTTGTTGGTGTCAATTTCCTCATGTACATGTTACTAACGAGGCGATCCTTTCTCCTCAGCCACATCAGAATTTTTGCCTTCAATGGTGCTTGGGTTTTCCACAAACATCTGCATTCATGGAGTGGTGAATGATAAGTAATCCCTCTTCCCTTGCATTTCTTCCCATATACGGTCGCCAAAGAGAACCTCCGATCCCACTGTTCAGCAGTTCCAAATCCCTTCTATTGGCTCAAACTTGATGAATGAAATAAAATTCGAAAATTAGTGCATCTTGAATCTAAGAAAGGCGAAACAAAAGTAGGGAACCAAACACCCATGCTCGCCCCGATAGGTAACTTGTATTCAACCACTGTGGCATGTGCCTACATCACAAGATCCATCAAACTAGTGAACATCTCCCCTACCATGTTGGGCCAGACTATCACTGGTGAGAGTATGCATCTAATGACCCAAACCCTGACGTAAGACCATCACCGGTGAGAGTATGTATCAAAGAATCACCAATCAGAGTAACAATTTGCCCACTCCCTCGTATAAAGAGATGACCTAGTTGGCAGCCGTGTTCACTATTCCAGCCACTGAGTTCTCCACTGCAAGCGAATAAAATCCCCAACATGCATCTCCATTCCCCGGCAATTTTATCACCAATCTAAATGGTAGTGCTTTGTTCCATTTCTCAGGTACTTCAAACCCAACCACCCTCCATGGCTGACTTGCATACCTCAGACCATTTCATGAGCGGCATTCCTTTGCTCGAGGAACCAGTCCCACATCAAAGGTACATCATCCACAATGTATTCATTCTCATTGCCACCCCAGCAAAGAGCAAGAAAGCCAACAAAAAGTAATCGGGGATGGACGAAACACCAACCTCAGCAATATCAACCGGTTTCCCATGGACATCGCCTTGGAAGACCAACCTTGCAGTCATCTCTCCATCAGCTCCAGTTCTAGAGCAGACCGGGCCCAGATCAACGATCTAGAACACAGGCTAACCAAAGACAGATCTAAGTACAATAATTGTAAGCTCCCTCACAACGTCAATAAAGCAAACAGAACCTCTCAACCGACTGCTCGTCCACGTCAAAAGGAAAGAAGCTCGACTTTTGACATTTCAACTTTTTGGCCCAAAGGCCTCCCCAAAGATGTTTGAACCTCTCACGATTCCCCTTGATAAGAAGATAGCACCATCACTGCACTGCAGCAGTGGGAAAAGCATAGCTTCCTTCCTCATCCCCAACAAAGCTCCCACAGACGATTTACCTGCCTCAACCCCTACTACAACTAGGACTCACTTCAATTTCAGTAGTTTGAATATACCCTTTCTGACTTCAGATGTAAACGAGGGCTAGGGCAGTAGTCGAGGTGTGAGAGTATCATCCCTGTAGCACAAATATCCAGAACACCGAAGCCAGTGTGCCCACCGTGATCACAGAAGGTACAGAGGTTAATGGACATCCCTTACTGGCATCCCTCCACAACCGGACCTAACCCCTCTCTGATCTTACATTTAGACGCACCAAGAACGAAGCCAACCTATTTTTTTCCAAGCAACCCAGCACCAGAAAAAGATTTCTCAAGTGTCAATTGTGGTAATAACCATCCAAGTGAGTCTCATGCCTTGTTGATATCCACAATTGATAAAAATCCCTACACGGCTGCACCCAATAACCCCCTTAACACCACCTCTGAAGCAGTCACAAAACTGTCTAGGATGGAGCATCTTTTAGCCACCATCTCCAAATCAGTCAAAAATCTATCTAGGATGGGGCAATCTTTTTTCCCAAGCAACCCATGCACCAGAAAAGATTTCTCAAGTGTCAACTGTGGTAATAACCATCCAAGTGAGTTGTATGCCTTGTTGATATCCACAATTGATAAAAATCCCTACACGGCTGCACCCAATAACCCCCTTACCCACCACCTCTGAAGCAGTCACAAAACTGTCTAGGATGGAGCATCTTTTAGCCACCATCTCTAAGTCAGTCACAAATCTATCTAGGATGGAGCAATCTTTGATGAAAGCAAGATCGTCTGGATAGATAATGTCATCTACCACCTCACATAAGCGGGACGCAAGTAGCTTGGAGACTCCATACCATGCAGCTGAGGTCCATCTATGATATACAAAACCCCTTGAATCAGAATATTATGCTTTCAATCCAATTTCTAGAAAGGAAACCCCATGTTTCCCCTTTAATTCCATCAAAAAGACAGCTGGAAACAAGAAATCTGCAGCAAAACAGTGGCTGCCCAACAAGGTTTTGGGGTTGCTGTGAAGCTCAGTTTCCTTCTCAAGCGGTATACAACCTAAGTCCTTCCCCTTAAAGTTGACTCTTTATATGGCATGTTTGATGCATCTAAATAGGATTAGATGCTACGAATGAGAAGTTTAATTTATAATGGATTTTGATAAATAAGATCATACTTTTTTTTGAGAAATCAATAAGATCATACGTGTAGGAGTTGGTGACCCTCTAGAGATATTCTAAGAGTGCTCCCGAGACTTCATAATATTGGATTAAATTAATGTATGAGTTGCATGTTTTTTATCTTAAATGGCTACTTGTTTCAGTTCTGATATTCGTTAGTGCATCACAAAGCTACTTAGGTGTTTATTTGTTTTGAGCCAAAAACAAGAGATGTAAAAACCTCATCTGCCTCATTAGCCATTTGACTTCGACTCTCCCATCTGTGACTTAGAGCCATTTAAAGAGCATGACAGGTAGCACTGTACGATTAAATTTGATCCAACAAGACTTTAAAATGGTACGGGTAACACAATCTTAGAAATTCTTTGTTATATATGTGTGCATAAAAAAAATAATGATATGTATCTGAAATAGCTGATGAAGCAAGATTTTGGATATGTTAGGAATGCCCAAATTAGCAAATAATTGCCTTTAGAAAAATACAGAGGAAATGGAAAAGAAAAGGCATGCATTAAATCTTAGTAATGAAACACGTATGAATTGCTTTAATTTGTCAACATAGGATTCTTTGAATTACTTTGTTCCTTACACAATTTGTGCTTGTATAGCTTGTTATGTATAGCCTTTGCTAGGCTTTATGCTCATTATTTACTTTATGACCAGTTGTATTGCGGGTCTAAACTTCATAAGGGTACGTAATGAGGATTAGAAAGTTAAATTGCTTAAGAAGTGGCCAGAATTCCTTCGAGATAAGTACTTTGTAAATGCTCTAAGAAGAATCTAGACTTTAGCTTCTTCAGAATGCTTATGACTATGCATGTTTATTATTGTTGTGGCTAAATTCTTTCAAAAAAAAATAGAATGGTTCAATTAGATGCATTATTTCTGCTTTCGTTGAATAAAATGAGATCTTGACACCATTAGTTAATACCACGGGAACATTTAAACACGGCCTGAACCAACCCATAATAGGGTGTTACATTGCAAGCTATTGCCCCCCTTCCCCTACCAGTTGATTTCAATCCCTTTCCATAGAATGATCATATTCAGTTGATTTCAATCCCTTCCCACAGAATGCTCATATTCAGCTGCAGAGAAGTCACGGTCTTTGTTCTGCATATATTGCTCTCTTGCTTACTCTTACATCATCTATAAGTGGAACTCCGATCTATCTATGAGGCTTAATATAAAGAGGCACACACCCTGTGTATTCATTGAGAGTGAATTTTTATGAAGTATACGGCCCTGTAAGGCCTTCTCCCGTGATTTCATCACGTCGCTTACGGAGTAGGGTTCCACGTATATCCTGAGCGTTCTTGTTCATATTTTTATGCTCTTGATATGATTTGCGTTCTTATTTTCAACATGGTATCGAAGCAGTTCGATTCTTGCATTTGTTCTTGAAGTTTTATTATTTCATATTCTATTACAATTCCAAAGATTTCAATCCATGTTTTGCTCTGTGTATACGCGCAAGTTCTAAAGATCGTCATCGCCAAGTTTGAGAAAATCTAGCGTTCCTGAAATCCTAATTATAGGATGCATTAATCCTTCATGCATGTTTTTCCAGGTAGAAGCCCCACCAGTTCATGCAAATAGAATGAGAAGCATCACTCCGATCATCTCTCTCCAGTTGTAGTCCTCTCCCGTGGTCAGGGCCAATCTGAAATCCTACTCGCAAGATCAAGCGAAGGAAGAAGGGTTCCACCTACTCGCGTTGCCGCGCAACTCCATCCCATGTGCCCTCACTCGTACAACTCCGAGTCATCGTGCCCTCACGCATGCAACTCCGAGCATTGCACCACTGTCGGTGCCTCCTACCAACTCCAGGTCGTACCCATCGTTGCGAAGGTGGGACAGGTCCTCCATGTAATGGCAGAGACGGGTTCTCCCCCACGATGGCCCCACGCGATCTTCGAGATCTTCCAGTGTGACCCGACAACCTCCATCCCCCGGCACAATGGCCCCAGGCAAAACCCCTGCTCACTTTTCTATGGCCCCTCAAACATATGTACGCGCAGGCAATCCTCTTTGCCCTTGCATTCTCCTCCAGGCGACAATCTTCAGAATAGGCGATGGTGGTGAAGCGAATTGGATGCTCATCTAGTCATCAAACTTGAGGGTTACCCATACTTGAACCATTTTTTAAATTCAACAATGTCTTCTTCAATCTGCTCTTCTCCATTCACATATATTACTCCACCATCTCATGGGAGGTTAAAGCTTTCACCACATCCTTCTGATGCAACACCTTGTTGTCCACTTGCCACATTTGTCGAAATACCTTCCCCAACAAAATTGGTAAACATCTTTTGCTTTGGATCTTTGCTCGAGGCAAAGCAAATGGATCTACTCTTTTTTTAACGGAGCTCTTTTTACCAAGAATATCTCAATTCATTGCCTTATTCTTCTTAGGTATTATCCCAAGAATCCCAACTTGTAACATTTCCATTGGCACTTGGATTAAATCTTAAACTTGAGATAATAGGTCCGGAACCACCATGACCCACGAACTCCAACGCCTCTCATGTCTACTCCTGATCTTTCCTACACTAAGGTTGGATGATGACGATGCGTGACAGATAATATATGCATTATAAAAATATCCACAAAAAACAATAAATTGTTCTCTTCTCCTCATGCCACCATCAGCTCATTCATGATGTCAACCAATTAACCACCTCTACCATGAATGACTTATTCAACCCATGGTATTTTACAGGATTGTATCTCTTCTGTGTTTGTCGCACATTCCTTCATGCTCATACTCATGCCCCAACCAATTGCAGGGTTATCTTTAACAATCCCATAATACTAATAAAAGTAGACCTGTATGCAGAAACAAGGTGTTGATGATGTAGACCTGGATGCAGAAACAAGGTGTTGATGATGTAGAAGTATATAGGAAAATAACAAGAGGATGCAATCTGAAATGTCCTTCTCAAACAGACAAGCTTGTTACAAGGTCGTGGAACACTACAAGGTGATCCAGGATGTGATGGGGCACTAGCACATGAAGCAGCACACAAATATATGTAGCAAGATCAATGAAAGTGGAAATGATAAAGGATGTAATGAAAAAAAGGAGGTGTGGGCGGGGTAACTGAAGTAAAGACGAAAGCAAGGCATTAAATGTCGGATTTCGGTTTCATTTCGGCAAACCTGGAAAGAGAAATTCGGTGGAATTTCGATGGAATTTCGGTGAAATGGCCATAAATTGGGGAAATTACTTGAAACCTCATTTTTTAAAAATAAAGATTTCTAATATTCTTTAACTCAATAAAAGAGATAGAAAGATATTTTTTTTGCTAATAGTAAGATATTAATATGATATATTACATTAAATATCCACCAATCGTCCCAACAATCAAAAAAATAGTATGTTGCTCAAAACCAGAACCAGATTTGGAACCGTAATTAGAAACCATTGGTTTCTCCTCTTGAACATGAATAAAATGGTGGCATTTGAGCACCTCTTCAATAAGAATAAGGTGACCAATATGATAACTACTAATTAATATATATATATATATATCAAAATAAAGAAAAAATAAAAATATCTCCATTAAAAACATTAATTTAACTCTTAAATCTTGTGTTTAACTGATTTGGTTTGGATTTAGATAAAAATATAGAAACTAACTAAAGAAACTTCTTTAAACAGTGCAAATCACTATAACAACTCAACACGTTAGCGAATAAATAAGTGAAAATTCATTAATATATGCAAAATTCGATGAAAGAGAAGGGTAGATTCCGTTATTTTGTTGTTTGGTCGAAACGACATAATTTCGATGAAATTTCATCGACGTTTCGGTGATATTTTGTTGAAATCCTGGAAAAGAAATAAGGGAGCATTTCGATTTAGGTGACTTAAAGAAATGGAAATTTCGGAGAACTTCGGTGGAATTTTGTTGAAATTTGATGCCATGGATGAAAGGGAGGGGGAACAAGAAATATTTGAGCATTACAACCTGGACCCATACACATAATATCACATTTTAAGAAGAAAACCTTGATATAAAATTGAAAAGCTGGTGAAAATCAAGAAACAAATGGCTGATGTGCAATGAAGTTAATGTGGCTACTACAACAACAACAACAACAAAGCCTTTTCCCACAATGAAGTTAATGTGGCTACTATTGACGTATATTTATTTATTTATAGCGGAAAGACGGGAGATTATAATCAATCAATAGTCATCACATAATTGTGGTAAAAATGGCAATATACCTCTTAATGGATGCATCAATGCGCTCAATCATCTCAAGACTTTTATATTGTTCGGGATCTTCCTGGAAACTAACCATTCCATCTTTCTGGTTGATCGAAGCGAAGATCTCACGAGCCTGAATCTGGACATTTCAATTTAAAAAACAGACTACAGTCAGGGCCCCTCATTTCGTTCTTTGAAAAGAAGGCTGCTCACTTCATAAAATTCCAAAATAGCAATAAAATCAGAAGAGTAAGCACCATTCGGAGAACATGCATCTCGGCTTCCCGAGATGTCTCAAGTTGCACTGCACTGGCTATATCTTGCAAAGGTAGAGTCAAGTATGTTTGTGTAAGTCTCTGAATGTTTCGCTTATACATAGATGCCAGCACTTGATGCGCCAATCCTAGATTACTGTCCTAAACAAAATAAATAAAGAGCAAAATCTCGAGTCAAAGATGTAAAATTAGAGCACTTTGAATTAAAAAGTACACAATGATAATTTGACTCTGAGATCATTAACACATTAGAAATCCGCAATTCAGTCTGCCCGGTTTCAATTCAGATATAGCTTCTCTGGAACAATCAATGTACTGGAGAAAAATCATTGCATTGCGGGTATTAACTTACTATTTAAAATTTGATTACTTTTGGGTAATTTCTTTGTGCAAAATCGAGAGAAATGAATGAAGAACTCACCTGCTGAAATTTTTCCACGTTTGCCTGGATAAATTGTTCAAGTTCGGAGTACTTCCCAGAGTTGAAATTATTTGCCAAATCAACATATAACTGCGTTTCGAAAGGAAAAACGTGCACACGCAAAAGAATCAGCATACGGGATCATCTCATTTTAAATTTTTATTGTCACAAGCATGCAGAAAGACAACCATGAAACAAAGTTAACCTCTCCAATCTTAATAAGACTCTCAATACATGAAAACATATTCTGTTGAAACTGAATGACCAAGGAAATCTTCGAGAATTTTGAAAGGGGTTAACTATGATTGTAATTTTAATCATGAATTTGCAATACGAGATATACAATCATCCATAGCTCCGATATCTATATGAAAGCTGGCCTGCTGGTCTATATGACCAGCCCAAGTGACCCAACAGTTTTTTTATTGGAGAGAGTCTCTGCTTATCTTTTCTCACCTCAGGGGCCTTCACAGATGGTGTCTAATACTCATTTTGGCAGCAGCTTGTAAAATAAATCTAAAATTACATATGATCCAAACTTCAACTTCCGTCGCTCCTCTGAGACTGTAGCCCTGGCATATGACAGTAGAACATACCTTCTCCCTTGTCCATCCTTCCCTGTGACTTCCTGAGTGAGGATCGAGCTATAATCCGGTAAATTTATTCTAGAAATTTCATCTATGCTGCACTATCTGACTTAACGATGATCAAATAGTTGTCTACTTAGGGAGACCCTGACGTACTAGTAACCTGATCTCTTTGGACTCAGTTGATTGAGAACTATGGACATGAAGGACTTCGAGACTGGTGACCAATTCCAACCTTTTCTTCATTCTTTGCTTCACTTTTGGTAGAGCTACTTCGTATGTGCCCTTTCTGTTGTTGAGTGTGGAGAGGAATGAAATGAAAGGAGTACTATTATCATAGCCCTAGAGCTCTCTGATATAGGAGAAAAGCTCTAAGGGAAAATTACATAAAGAGACAACGGAAAAAGAAAATTACAAGATAATAGTAAAGAGACATAAATATCTCAACACTCTCCCTCAAGCTGGAGCATATATATCTATCATGCTCAGCTTGGAACAACAATGGTGAAAAGGCCCCTTTGCAAGAGCTTTAGTAAACATGTCGGCAATCTGATCGCCTGAAGCAACATGAGAAGTGAATATGAACCCCTTTTGAATCAAATCACGGGTGTAGTGGTAGTCAACCTCAATGTGCTTTGTTCTTTCATGAAAAGCATGATTATTAGCTATGAATAGAGCAGCTTGGTTATCACATTTAAGATGCATAGGAAGAGGCACCTCAATAGTTAGGTCAGTCAGAACAGACTTAACCCACATCATTTTTGTACTTCTTGGGCCATGGCCCTATACTCGGATTCCGCACTGGATCTGGCCACAACCGTCTGTTTCTTGCTCTTCCATGAAACCAACGAGCTGCCCACAAACACAGTGAAGCATGAAGTAGACTTCCTATGCTTGGGATACCCCGCATAGTCTGCATCCGCACATCCTGACACTGCAAGAGACGTGTCTCTCCTTAATAGAAGCCCTGCTCCTGGAGAAGACTTGAGATGCCTCAAGATCATGTTGAATGCATCCATGTGAGCCTACCTAGGTTGCTCCATAAACTGGTTGACCCTGCTGACAACAAATGATATATCTGGTACGGTAATAGTGACATATAATAGCTTTCCTACCAGCTCCGCGGGGTTCGTCGGGCGGTGACGGGTCTGCGGGACTTGCTAACTTCTTCGGTGGAGCATCCTTTGACGTCGTTGTGGTCAACTCTCCCCCATCAAGATTTGGACAGAGCTGCCGTCGAAGGCGGATTTCCCGCCTTGGAGGCGCGTCTCACTCTTCTCCCAGCAGTGACTCTTCTTCTATCTCGCTTCGCGACGCTGTGGCTGATGCTTCAGGCTTAATTCGTTTGGCGAGGCAACCGCCTCCTGGAATTTGATACTGGCTTTTTAAACAGCGGGATTTCCTGGGCTCCCCGTTGTTGTTAATGAAGATTTTGTCTTGGAATGTGCGTGGTCTTTGCGACCTTCACCGTCGCCGAAGTCTGGGAGCTCGTCTTTTAGAGTGGGGTTGCGACGTCGCTTTTATACAAGAATCCAAGCTGGCTGTGCTGGATGATGATTTATGGCGGTCCTTTGGTGCTGGTGGGTTGGACGCGTTTCGCTCGTTGGACGCGAACGGCGGGAGCGGCGGTTTATTTGTGGCTTGGCGCTCTTCGCGCCTCTCTTTCTCATCCATGAGGATCGGGCGTCACTCCCTTTCCGTGGTGCTGACTTTATCTGAAACTAATATGTGAGTCGCCTTCACTTGTGTTTATGGGCCAAATTCTCACATCGCCCGCAGGGATCTTTGGGAGGACCTTCGGGAGGACGCGCTTGCTTTTGGTGATTTGCCTTGGCTTTTGGGGGCTGACTTTAATGTCACGTTGCTCTCGCAGGATCGTCCCCGTGCTCGTGGGGGCAGCGACCCCGATTCTGGGGACTTTTTGGACTTCATTCGTGATTTGGCCCTGGACGGGCTTGTGCCAAATGATATCTCTTACACTTGGAGATCGAATTCTTCCCGATCGCGGATTGATCGCTTCTTGGCTAATGTTCGCATGATGGAGGCATTTCCCCTTTGTGCGGTCAGTTCTCGTCCTCGCTCCTTCTCTGATCACAATCCCATCATTTGGGATTCCGGGGATGATCAGCATCCTCGTGGGCTCTTCCGCTATGAGCGTTGTTGGCTCCTCGAACCGGGGTTCAAGGATCTTGTTCGGAATCATTGGGACCAGACCTCTTTTGTGGGATCTGCCGCTCGTCGCTTTGACCATAAAATCTCTTCCTTGAGAGCGGTCCTGGCTACCTTCAAACGGGAGACGCGGCAGGCTCGTACTTGTGCTCGCTTGACGGCCGATGCTGAGATTTTGAGGCTTGACCTTATCGAGAACGAAAGGGATTTGACTACGGGGGAGTTGGCTGAGCGCGATGCCGCCGTTGAGACGGCTCGGCTGGAGGATAGAAAGAGAGCGATCGAATGGCGTCAACGCTCACGGGTGAGGTGGCTCAAGGAGGGGGATGCCAATTCGGCGTACTTCCACAGGGTGGCGAGTGGCCGCCGCCGCTCGAATACTATTTCATCTATTTCCATCAGCGGTGCGCTTATTGAGGGGGAGAAGGATGTGGGGGTGGGTCGGGAATTATTTTCGAGCCGTGTTTGGGTCCCCGGCTCTGCGACGGTGGCGGTGGTCGGGCCAAGGGGCTCCAGCTCTCCCGGCGTCTGCCGCGGAGGCGCTTGTCCGTCCGCTCTCTTTGGAGGAACTCAAGGGGGCCGTTTGGGACCTCAACTCTGATGCTGCGCCGGGGCCTGATGGCTTCCCGGTGTGTTTCTACAATGATTTCTGGGATGTTCTTGCCAACGATGTTTTGGATGTGGCGCGGGACTTCTGCGAGGGGAACGATGGCTTCGATAAACTCAATCGGTCTCATATTGTTCTTATACCAAAATCCATCTCGGCTACTCGGATTGAGGACTTCCGGCCTATTTCCATCTCTAATGCGATTTACTTAATCATCGCCAAGGCCCTGGCGCGGCGCCTGGCCCCGCTCCTAGATTCGCTGATTTCGCCGGCGCAGGCCGCTTTCGTTCGTGGGAGGCAGATTTCAGATTGTTATGCGGTTGTTTCGGAGATCATTGCGGCGTGGCGGAAGAATGACTCAAAGGGGATTCTTTGGAAAATTGATTTTGCGAAGGCTTATGATACTCTTGATTGGCGGTTTTTGTGGTCCGTTCTTTGGAGAAGGGGGTTCCCTTCGACCTGGATTTCGTGGATGAGGCGTTGTGTTTCAACGGCATCCCTTTCTCTTCGGCTCAATGGTCATACGGCTGGGGGCACTTTCCAACCTCGCAGGGGGATTCGTCAGGGGTGTCCCCTTGCTCCACTCCTATTCGTTTTGGCGGTTGATGTTTTGCCGCGCATGATCGAGGGTGTTGTTGCGGCTGGGCTGTCTCGAGGGTGCTCCTTTGGCCCTTACCACGTTCCGCTTATTCAATTTGCTGATGATACCATTTGCTTCATCGAGGGTGGTTCTTCGAATGTTTCCTGTTGGGAAACGTGAAATGAGAGATTGTCTATTCCATAGCCCTAGGCTCTCTTATATAAGAGAGTAGCCTATGGGTAAATTACATAAAGAGAATGACAAGAAAATAAAATAACAAAATGGGACAAGTAGAGCATATGCGTCAACACTCCCCCTCAAGATGGAGCATAGATATCAATCATGCTCAGCTTGGACGCGCACTTCTGGAATGGACCTCTAAGTAGAGCCTTGGTGAAGATATCAGCAGTTTGATTCTCTGATGTGACGTGAGATGTAGCAATGAACCCCTTCTGAATCATGTCACGTATGTAATGACAATCGACCTCAATATGCTTGGTCCTTTCATGAAACGCTGGATTATTTGCGATGAATAAGGCGGCCTGATTGTCGCATTCCAACATCATAGGAAGAGGTATGTCAAGGCATAGATCTGCAAGTAAGGATTTCACCCACATCATTTCTGTGCTAGCCTGGGCCATAGCCCTATATTCTGATTCAGCACTGGATCTGGCCACTACTGTCTGCTTCTTGCTCTTCCATGAAACTATAGCATCTCCAACATAGACTGCAAACCCTGACGTTGACTTCCTGTCCTTGGGGCATCCTGCATAGTCTGCATCCGCACATGCTGTGACAGAAATCTCCTTTCCTTTCTTAAATAGCAAGCCTGCACCTGGAGATGATTTTAAAAATCTCAGAATCATGTATATTGCATCCATATGGACCTGGCGTGGTTGCTCCATGAACTGGCTCACACAACTCACTGCAAACGATATATCAGGTCTAGTGATCGTGACATACAGCAGTTTGCCTACCAGTTCTCTGTACCTTCGCTTGTCGACCTCTTCTGTGTCATCATCATATAACTTCATGCTAGGATCCATTGGTGTCGTAGCAGGCCGACATCCTAGCATACCTGTCTCATTCAGTAGATCTGTAACATACTTCCTCTGTGTCATGACTAGCCCATATGGATTTCTAGCAAATTCCAGCCCCAGAAAATATCTAAGGACTCCCAAGTCCTTGGTGACAAACTCAGTCCCCAGCTTTTCCTTTGCCTGCTTAATGCCCTGGTCATCATCACCTGTAATCAAGATATCATCAACATAAACCATGATTACAGTGATACCTCTCGCCGTCTTCTGCACGAACAAGGAATGATCAGCATTGGAGCGTTTATATCCTTGTTTCTCAAAGAGGTCTGACAGCTTCTGGAACCATGCTCTGGGGCTCTGCTTAAGGCCGTAGATGGCCTTATGTAATCTGCAAACCTTGGAACACTCCCCCTCAACAGCAAACCCTGGTGGCTGTTGCATATATACTTCCTCTTGCAGATCACCATACAGAAAAGCATTCTTCACATCCAGTTGATAGAGCGGCCAATCTCTAGTAACTGCAACTGATAAGAGTATCCGCAGAGTGGAATGACGAGCTACAGGGGAGAACGTGTCAAGGTAATCTACCCCATATGTCTGTGTGAATCCTCTTGCAACTAAGCGTGCCTTGTACCTGTCAATAGAACCATCTGCATTGTGTTTCACTGTAAACACCCATTTGCAACTCACTGGGGTAACATCTGGAGGTATGGTAACCAAGCTCCATGTACCTCGAGACTGAAGAGCCGCCATCTCTTCCTCCATTGCTAGCCGCCATCTAGAATCCTGCAAAGCCTCATGGTGGTTCTGTGGAATATCTGTAGCTGAGAGTGCCAATGCAAACGTCCTGAATGGTCCAGATAGCCTCTCAAACGAGACCGCAGCTGATACTGGATACTTGGCACAGCTTCTCTTCTGCTTTCGTAGAGCAATTGGGACATCCAGATCCTCTGAAGTTGCACCCTACTCCTGTACTGCATCCTGCTGAGAAGTGTCGTCAGATTCATCAACATTAATATTTTCATTACATACCATAGGCGAGCTAGTTGACTGGTCAGAGCCATGAGCTTGATTCGGCCGTCGGGTGTAATGGAATGGTAACGGGGATATTGTTGGTGGCTGTGGTGGTGGTGGTGGTGGTGGTGGTGGTTCTGGAGGTGACGGCTGTGATGTTGGTGGTGCCATGAAAACGGTATCAGGAGACAATGGTGGTGGCTGCATGTTCCCGGATTCTGAAAAATACATGATAGATTCAAAGAATGTAACATCTGCACTGATCATATACCGCCGACGCACAGGGTCAAAACACTTGTACCCCTTTTGAGTTCTGGAGTACCCCACAAAGATGCACTTGACAGCCCTAGGAGAGAGCTTGTCCGAACCGGGCGACAACTGATGGACAAATGCGACACACCCAAAGACACGAGGTGTAAGAGTGAACAGTTCCTTGTCAGGATATATAAGTGAGAAAGGAACCTGTTCATTCAAGACAGATGAGGGCATACGATTTATAAGATAACATGCAGTAAGAACTGCATCACCCCAGTAGGTATACGGGACATGACTCTGAATGAGAAGGGACCTTGTAACGTCAAGAAGATGACGGTGTTTTCTTTCTGCAACCCCATTTTGTTGAGACGTATGAGCACAGGATGTTTGGTGAACAATCCCTTTCGAGGAGTAGTATTTGGCTAGATTGTTGGTGCACAACTCTAAGGCATTGTCAGTTCTCATAATTTTGACTGTTGTGGAAAAAACATTCTGAATCTCATTTAGAAAGTGAATAATAATATCTCCAGCTTCACACTTATTTTTCATTAGAAATACCCATGATGCTCTAGAAAAATCATCCACAAAAACAATATAAAACCTGTGCCCCTGATGATCGGGAACACGACTCGGACCCCAGACGTCGACATGAAACAACTCAAACTTGGAGTTAGTACTCCGACCTTGACTACTGGGAAAAGAAGACCTGTGATGTTTTCCCAACTGACACGCCTCACACTGAACAGTTGTGTGAGACATACTATAGGGTAGGACTAGACGCAACTTCTGAAGCGGTAAATGACCGAAGCGCAGATGCCACAGGAGAGGAGATACTTGTTCTGCGGAGGGAGCTGTGATTCCGGCAAACGGAGTCTGGTTCAGACGATAAAGGCCTCCTTGCTCATAGCCATGACCAATCACGTTGCCCGTACGGATGCCCTGAAAAATCAAAGAAGATGAATCAAAAATAGCTCGACAATGAAGATCCTTCGTAATCTGACTAATCGACAACAGATTCATGGAAAAATGCGGTGCATGCAAAACATTTTTGAGCTGCATCGAGGATGTCAATGTAATCTCCCCCTGACCCGTGATAGGGGAATGAGTGCCATTGGCGATCACTACTGTCCGTCCTGGAGGAATCTGAGTATATCCTGTAATTAGACTCTGGTCGCCACATAGGTGATGTGTAGCGCCCGAGTCCATGATCCACGGCAATGTATCTGATCTACTACTGTGAAGAGCAAGTGTACTACCTGAAGTACTCGTAGAGGCAGAAGCTGAAGCAGCGGCATCATTATGATTCTCTGTCGGAGGTGCTGGGCCAGATGGCGGAATAATGCCCCTGAGGCGGGCAACAAGATCATCAAATCGTTGGTCCAGTGCAGCGGCAGATGGGGGCTCTATCTGCTCAGCTGCTCGTGCAGATGCAGGAAATCCATGCTTTGAGTAGCATGTGTCTTCAGTATGTCCGACTCGGTGACAATATGAGCATGTTGGCCTAGTGCGGCCACCCCTTCCACGAGGAGTACGTCCACGGCCCTGGTGATGGAAACCACGGCCTCTGTTGGCCGCCATAGCTGAGGGATTCTGACTCGCAGCTGCTGAAGGTACTGTGATCCTGCTCAGTCTGTGAAAAGCTTCCTCCATGGGAGGAATAGTCGAGTCTGCCAAAATCTGTGAGCGTGCTGCCTCATACTCTGGATCAAGTGCAGCGAGAAAGAAACCCACCATCGTCGCATTCCTGTATGTCTTCTGTTGTTCTGGCGTGGCGGTAAGAGGCATGAAGCTATAAAGCTTCTCAAACATCCCTCTCAATGATGTATAGAGAGAATGTAAAGGACGGCCATTCTGCTTTATTGTGAAAATATCATGTTGTAGTTGCAGGATCTTCGTCTCATTCTTCGCCTGAGAATATGTCGCTGCCAGGATGTCCCACATGTCTTTCGTTGTGGGTTGATGTAGAATGTCATTGGCAATTTCAATAGCCAATGTGCCGGATAGCCAAACCTTGGCATATGCATCATCAACCTCCCATGAGGCATGGACTCCGGTCTTCTCTGCAGGCTCGGGCTCGGTAAGAATGTGCTTCTTACCTGTAGACTTCATCATACTCATGAACTGCATTGCCCACAGTTCATAGTTCGTACCATCCATCTTGACAATGGGTGCTGGACCACGAAATGCGCCCATAGACGGGATATCTGCCTTGCTGTCTGACATACTGGAGATAGAAGACTGGAATGACTAAGAGAAGATAATCTTTGTCTACAATGACATAGACGGGATTAGTTGCATGTGTAGACGTCAAGCAACTATCCCCATGAATATGTGCGCGCTACGCTCTGGATATGTTTTGGATACACGAGCACAAAGATCACACGCAAGGGCAACACAGAGCCGCTACCCGCGTGTGCGACTGGAGCAAACGAGCGCACAGTACGTCACTGTACTGCGCCCAGATGCGCTGCTTCAACGCGCACCAATGTGTGCAGATCTAGCGCACCAGTGCGCTCAGATGCGCACAGATGCGCACGGTTCTAGCGCACAGGGGCGCAGGCACTAGGCGCTGGAGTTGTAGCGCACACGCGCCAAGGTGTGCGCGCGGATGCTAGGGCACAGTTCACGCACAGGCGCGTGGACTGCAGATGCGCACAGATCGCCGCGGAGGCGCTGTGCTATGGCGTTGGAGGAGCGCACAGCACGGGGCGATGGCGATGGAGACGCCCCGATCGAGAGAGGGAGAAGAAGAGGGCCGGCGGGTGGGGTCTAGGGTTAGGGTTTCGAGAACTCCGGTCTAGGACCGTCGCTCTGATACCATGTTGGGAAACGTGAAATGAGAGATTGTCTATTCCATAGCCCTAGGCTCTCTTATATAGGAGAGTAGCCTATGGGTAAATTACATAAAGAGAATGACAAAAAAATAAAATAACAAAATGGGACAAGTAGAGCATATGCGTCAACATTTCCCCTATGGCTACTACTCTACAACTTTTCAGCGAGCTCTCGGGTCTTCAAATCAATGGCCACAAATCCAAGGTTGTCCCTTTCTCCATGTCCGCGGCGGAGGTTGCGGAGTGCTCGCGAATGCTGGACTCCCCTGCCTCCGATCTCCCCTTTGATTACTTGGGTATACCTCTGACGGTGGGCCGCGCGCGCATTCGTGATTGGAAGTCAATTGTCGAAAAGATGGAGCATCGCTTGGCTAGGTGGCGCGCGGCTATTCTCTCCCGTGGTGGGCGGTTAGTGCTTCTCAAATCGGTTTTATCTTCCATCCCTATTTACTTCCTCTCTGTGCGTGGGATGCCAAAGGGAGTTCGTTCGCGATGGGAGAAGTGTATACGGGGATTCTTGTGGGGGAAGAAGGGGGGAGGGGGGAAGGGCGTGCACCTGGTGGGCTGGGAGGAGGTCACGCGGCCTAAGAAGGAGGGGGGGTTGGGCGTGAGGCGCCTGACGACAGTGAATGATGCTCTCTTGCTCAAATGGGCGGCGAGAATTTGGGGTAGGGAGGACAATTTCTTGCTAAACTGTTTGAGGGTTGCGGCTGGGGATGGATTTGTTTCCGCTTTTCGTGGCAATTATCAGGGTCAGCTATCATCTTTTTGGCGGGGGGTGATGGACGCCCTTAACCGCAATCGCTCTTTATTCGCTATTAAGCTCGGTGATGGAAATTTGATTCGTTTCTGGGAGGACGACTGGACGGGAAGGGGGCCTTTACGGAATCTCTTCTCCCGTCTTTACGCTTTGGTGACCAACAAGGATGTCACGGTGGCCTGCTGCTGGGATGGGCGTGCTTGGTGCCCTCCAATTACTGAACTCTTGTCGGAACAGCGGGCGCTCGATTATATCTCTCTCTCATCCGCTCTTGATGAAGCCCCAGTGCCTTCTCTGGGTCGTGACTATTTGGCTTGGAAGGATGGTTCCTTCTCTACCCGTGACGCTTATAAGGCTATCTTGCCTAACTACTCAAGGGATGATGCCATTTTCTTGAGAGACTGCAGATTCTTGTGGGGGCTCAAGCTTCCTGAGCGCATTGGTATTTTCCTTTGGCTACTACGTCGGGGAAGATTGCTAACTCGTGATCGCTGTGCTATGATGTTTCCGAATTCATCGCCTACCTGTGGCCTCTGTGGCCTGGAGACGGAAAGTATTGATCGCCTATTCCTTCATTGCAGTTGTGTTTGTGCCCTGTGGGATGACTTGGGTTGGCTGGATCTGTCCTCTTTTGTATCTTTCTGTCATAGCTTGTTCTGTGGTAGGGGGCGACCGCGGTTATCGCTGCTGGACCCAATTGCGCGGCTTTGGAGCCTTTGGTTGGGACGAAATGAAGCTATCTTTGCTGGGCAGCGGTTCTATCTGGAGAATATTCGCTCTTCGGCCTCGGGTTTCCTACTTGATTGGACCTCAATGTAATATGATGATTTTGTTGCGGGGGTAACGCCCTTTGCTTACCCCCTGTAACCTTGTTTTTTGTTTTCTGATCTTCCATTCCCACTTGTAAGTATCTCTTTCTCTTTTTAATGCATTGGGGTGAGCACCTTCGAGTGTGTCCCCCTTTTTTGGAGCCTCAAAAAAAAACATATGCATAGTCATCATCATATAGCCTTGCATTGGGATCCATCCGAGTAGTAGTAGGTCTACATCCTGTCATACCCGTCTCAGACAGAAGATCAATGATGTATTTTGTTTGCGCCATTACCATTCCTTGCTGATTTCTTGCAAATTCTAGGCCAAGAAAATACCGTAGCTTGCCAAGATCCTTGGTCACAAACTGTTGTCCCAGAAAATCCTTTTAGAGATAGATATTATTATATGCTATGTACTTGTTCGTCATTTTTATTTTTCTCTGGACTACTATGTATTTTACCCTTGAGGTCTCTCCCTATATAAGAGAGCCTAGGGTTCCCTTGAATAATAGATCACTCATTTTTCCCAACATGGTATTAGAGCCCAAGCCCTAAGGCTCCCTCCCCCCCCCTTCTCTTCGTCTCTCTCTCCGCCGCCGCCACCTCCCCGAGCCCCTCTCCGTCGCTCCTCTCGGGTCCACTTCTCCGCCGGTCCCAGGTCTCTACCGTCGACCCCAGTTCCGCCCACCCCAGTTCCCACCGGCACCAGCGCCGCCGGCCCCCAGCCAAGCCGGCCCCGATTCCGCCGGCCCCCAGCCCCGGCGTATCCTAGCCCCGTCATCGGCCTTTTTCTCTAGCGGCTCCTCCTGACGCCTTGAGTGTAGCCGTCTCTTCCTCAAGATATATGGATTTGGGTGCGTAACGTCTACATACGCACTCGAATCCTATGCAATTTGTGTAGACATCTATCACATTGTCTACAAACCCTAGTTCTTCTCCAGCGGTGATATGTCAGAATCGAAGGTTGATATGCCCTCCATAGGCACATTCAAAGGTCCTGCACCAATAGTAAAGATGGACGGGTCGAATTATGAGCTCTGGGCGATGCAGTTCATGAGTCTCATGAAGTCGAACGGTAAGAAGCACATTCTTACCGAGGATGAGCCAGCAGAAAAGACAGGGATATATGCCTCGTGGGAGGCTGATGATTCGTATGCCAAGGTCTGGTTGTCAGGTACACTGTCGATGGAGATTGCCAATGATGTCCTCCATCAGCCCACTGTCAAGGCAATGTGGGATATTCTAGCTGCTACGTATTCTCAAGTGCGAAATGAGACTAAGATGTTACAACTTCAGCATGATATATTCACGATGAAGCAAAACGGCAGACCTCTTTACTCCTTGTACACATCTCTGAGAGGGATGTTTGAGAAGTTATACAGTACCATTCCACTCACAGCGACTCCTGAACAGCAGAAGACATTTCGGAATGCCACCATGGTGGGTGTTCTACTTGCAGCCCTAGATCCTGAGTATGAGGCCGCCCGCTCTCAGATTTTGGCCGATGCAGTTATTCCTCCAATGGAGGATGTTTACAGGAGGCTCAGTCGTATCTCAGTTTCTTCCAGCTCATCTACTCCACCCCCATCGGCGATGGCAGTATCGCGTGGGAGAGGTGGTCAGTCTTCGGGTCGTGGACGTGGAACTCGGGGTACGAGAGGACGCTTTTGTCAACCGTGCTCATACTGTCACCGCACAGGCCACTCGGAGGAGACATGCTACTCTAAGCATGGGTTCCCAGCATCGACACGTGTAGTAGAGCATTCTTAGCCCCAATTGCCATCTACTGCAGACAATCGTTTCGAGGAACTTGTGGCACGTCTACGTGATATTATGCCACAATCATCTGGTGATTCTTCTGGTGGACCTTCAGATGTTGCTGCTACAACATCTGCCAGTTCCTCTGCTGTTGCTAGTACCTCAGGTAGTAATGCTGCTAGTACCTCAGGTACATGATATCTCCGATTGGATTATAGATTCTGGTGCCACACATCATCTCTGTCGAGATCAAGAGAGACTTGAGTCCTAGAGGGACATTCCCCATGACCGCTCAATACAGATCGCAGATGGTACTCATTCCCCCCTTGTTGGACAGGGGGAGGTCTTCCTATCTTCTACTATGCATCTACAGAATGTCCTACATGCTCCTAAGTTCTTGATGAATCTGTTGTCTATTAGTCAGATTACGAAGGATTTGCACTGTCGTGCTATATTTGACCCGTCTTCTCTTATTTTTCAGGACATACTAACGGGCAGGGTGATTGGTTGTGGCTCTGAGTAGAATGGTCTATATCGGCTGGTCCGGAATTCTTATGCTGGCATCTCTTCTCATTCTGCCGGACCAGTTTCTCCGTACATATGGCATCTCCGTTTTGGTCATCTCCCGCTCCAGAAAATGCGACATCTTCTGCCTCAGATCTCTTCCAGTTCTTCCTTTCGCTGTGAAGTATGTCAGTTGGGAAAGCATCATCGGTCGAGCTTTCCTAGTCGTCAGAGTTGGAGCAGTAGCTCCCCGTTCGAGTTGTTTCACATAGATATATGGGGTCCAAGTCGTGTACCCGATCATCAGGGACACAGATTTTATCTAGTGGTAGTGGATGATTTTTCTCGTGTATCTTGGGTCTTCCTTTTAAAGAATAAATCTGAAGCAGACGATGTGATTAAGAATTTGATTAATGAAGTGCAAAATGTGTTTTCTTCTACTGTCAAACATGTTCGTACAAATAATGCTCTAGAATTCTGCACACGGTCCCTCTCTCAGTTTCTTTCGTCAAAGGGCATTATTCACCAAACCACTTGTGCTTACACATCTCAGCAGAATGGTGTGGCAGAAAGAAATCATCGCCACCTTCTTGACATTACTCGAACCCTACTTATTCAGAGTTGTGCTCCTATTTCTTTCTGGGGGATGCTGTTCTTACCGCTTGCTACCTGGTCAATCGTATGCCATCTTCTGTTCTTGGTGAGAAAATTCCTCTCTATCATTTTTTATGACAAGGAATTATTCTCACTTACTCCTCGTGTCTTTGGTACTGTGGTATTTGTTCATCTTCTGACTCCTGGACTTGACAAACTCTCTCCTAGAGCTGTCAAGTGTGTCTTTGTCGGTTACTCTCGGACTCTGAAGGGCTATCGGTGTTATGATCCCATAAACAAGAAATACTTTGTTAGTACTGATGTCACGTTCTTTGAGTCTGTTATGTATTTTTCCCCTGCAGGTGACAGACTGGTACCATCCACTACCAACGATGATGTCTATGTCCCTCCACCTCCTACTTGGAGTTCACCTGAGTCCACTCCTATTCCTGTCTCTATGTCATCTTCACCACCACCACCTCCACCACTTCCACGACCTCCTATTCCACCTTTACCAAAATTCTATACGCGTCGGTCAGGTCTTGCTCAGGCTACACGTCAGACATCCATCACGCCTCAGGTATGTTCATATGGCATTACTACTGACGGGTCAGATATGGTACATGTGCAGGATTCTTCATTGCAGGAGGAGACTACACCATCCAGTACAACGGAAGATGGTCTTGATATTCCTATTGCTATCCGGAAGCAGAAGCGGACGTGTGCATCTTATCCCTTTGCTTCACAGGTGTCTTTTCATCGCCTCACAGGCGACTTTCAGAGATTTGCTGCAGTTTTGTCCTCCGTGGACATATCACGGACCTACCAGGAAGCTATGAAGATTGATTGCTGGAGAATGGCTATGGAAGATGAGATACGTGCATTACAGTCTCGTGGCACCTGGACCTTGGTTGTTGCTCCTCCTGATGCATCTATTGTGAGCTGTAAGTAGATATTCACAGTTAAATACCACGCTGATGGCAGTCTAGATCAGTACAAAGCACGGCTGGTCGCGCGAGGTTTTACACAAACCTATGGCGTGGACTATATGGATACATTTTCTCCAGTGGCTCGTCATTCTACTCTTCGCATTCTCTTATCAGTTGTTGTGGTACGTGACTGGAGTATATCTCAACTGGATGTCAAGAATGCATTCTTGTATGGATATCTGCAGGAGGAAGTCTACATGCAACAGCCACCATGGTTTACTGCTGAGGGGGAGAAGCATATGGTGTGTAGACTTCACAAGGCGATTTATAGCCTCAAACAGAGTCCAAGAGCGTGGTTCCAGAAGCTTTCCTATCTGATTGAACGATAGGGATTCAAGAGGTCGAATGCAGACCACTCGTTGCAGTTCAGAAGTCATCGACAGGTACGGTTGTTATCATGGTCTATGTTGATGATATTCTGGTTACAGGAGATGATATTCAGGGCATAGAAAGGGCGAAGGCATTCCTAGGCCGTCAGTTCGTCACGAAGGATCTTGGAACCCTAAGATACTTTCTGGGGTTGAAATTTGCCAGGAATGCACAGGGTCTGGTGATGACCCAAAGGAAGTACATTACAGATTTCTTGACTGAAACAGGCATAGTTGGATGCAAACCATCAAGTATTCCCATGGATCCAAGCATGAAGCTGTATGATGATGACACTGCTGAAGTGGACAAGAGGAGATATAGAGAAATGGTGGGTAAGCTCCTTTATATTACCATAACTCGATCCGATATTGCCTTTGCAGTAAGCAGGGCGAGTCAATTTATGGAGCAGCCAAGACAAGTTCATATGGATGCCATATACATGATACTGAGGTATCTGAAGTCTTCTCCAGGTTCAGGGTTGCCGTTTCGAAAGGGCACAGATTTGTCTATCTCAGCATGTGCAGATGCCGATTATGCAGGATGCCCTAAGGATCGAAAATCAACCTCAGAATTTGCAGTTTTTGTTGGGAGCTCTCTGGTTTCTTGGAAAAGCAAGAAACAAACTGTTGTGGCAAGGTCCAGTGCTGAATCCGAATATAGGGTCATGGCGCAAGCAAGCACGGAGATGATGTGGGTTCGATCTGTACTAGAGGATCTACATGTAGCCGTACCTCTACCCATGCAGCTTCAGTGTGACAATCAGGCAGCCTTGTTTATTGCCAACAATCCAGCTTTTCATGAAAGAACAAAGCATATTGAAGTTGACTGCCACTACACTAGAGACTTGATACAGAGAGGATTGATATCTACAGCTCACGTGAGCTCAGGGGATCAGACTGCTGACGTACTCACCAAGCCGTTGCTCAGAGGACCTTTTCAGAGATGTTCTTCCAAGCTGAGCATGATAGACATCTATGCTCCACCTTGAGGGGGGGGTGTAGAGATAGATATTATTATATGCTATGTACCTGTTCGTCATTTTTATTTTTCTCTGGATTACTATGTATTTTACCCTTGAGGTCTCTCCCTAT
The DNA here is from genome assembly GCA_037367405.1 of Ottelia alismoides. Lineage (NCBI taxonomy): Eukaryota > Viridiplantae > Streptophyta > Magnoliopsida > Alismatales > Hydrocharitaceae > Ottelia > Ottelia alismoides. The sequence goes on from JAZKJV010000172.1 coordinate 633,822, forward strand.
ATAAGAGAGCCTAGGGTTCCCTTGAATAATAGATCACTCATTTTTCCCAACAATCCTTAGCTGCTTGAATACCTTTATTATCACCGCATGCAACAATAATATCATCCACATAGACCAAAATAGCAATCGTACCTTTCTGGATTCTCTTAACAAAAAGAGAATGATGCAATGGCTCTGACAAAGCCTTGTTGCTCAACCAACTCCGAGAGCTTCTGGAACCAAGCTCTTGGACTCTGCTTAAGGCTATATATGGCCTTGTGGAGTTTACACACCATAATGGACTCCTCCTCAGCAGCAAACCCTGGCGGCTACTGCATATATACTTCTTCCTGCAAATCTCCATACAAGAAAGTATTTTTGACATCTCATTGGAAAAGTGGCCAGTCCTGGACCACGGCAACGGCAATAAGAATGTGTAGTGTAGAGTGACGCACAACGGGAGAAAATGTGTCCTGACAATCCACCCCATAGGTTTGGGTGAACCCCCGAGCAACCAACCTGGCCTTGTATCTATCCGCAGAACCATCTGCATGGTGTTTAATTGTAAATATCCATCTACTGTCAACAACAGAAGCACATGGGGGAGAGGGGACGACACTCCACGTACCACGAGACTATAAAGCAGTCATCTCTTCTTCCATAGCAAGATGCCAAGGACCACACTACATAGCTTCCTGATAGGTCTATAGTATCTGCACAGCTGATAAGGCAACAACAAACCTCTGAAAGTCCCTAGATAGTCGTGCCAAGGACACATGAGAAGAAAGAGGATGCATAATACACGCATGCCTCTTCCTGCGGAGAACAATAGGCACGTCCAAGTCCACAATATCCTCAGAAGGAGTATCATTAATGACATCCTGCACCTCGATCTACATATTCAAATCACTAGTGCCATTAGTGGAACTCAAATGCTCAGAACATACCTTGGGCGTGCTGGATGATGGAGGAGGAACATGAGCATGAGGTCGACGCTGGTAAACCTGAGAAAAGAAAGTAGGTGTGGTAGGAGATGGAGGAGATGGAAGCGTTGGTGAAGGAGGTGGTAGAGGTGGCAGTGGTGGTGAAGGAGAGGACAGTATTGTAGTGTTGTCGCCTAGAATGGGTGAAACAGGAAGTAGAGGCATATAAACCTCTTCTCCACTTTCTGTAGGAATGAGCTTGTCACCTGTAGGAGAAAAATACATAATGGATTAAAAGAAGGTGACATCTGCACTAACATAGAACCTTCGTCGAGCAGGGTCAAAGCAATGATACCCCTTTTGGGTCTTGGAGTACCAACAAACACACACTTGATCAATCTAAGAGAGAACTTGTCAAGACCATGAGACATATGATGAACAAAAGCAACCGATCCAAAGACACGAGGCGCGAGAGAGAAAAGAACCGTCTCGGGAACGCAATCGAGAATGGGATCTTCTCCCTCAGAATCGATGAAGGCATACGATTCATCAAATAACATGCAGTGAGAACCGCGTCCCCCCAGTAAGAATAGGGAGCACGGCTCTGAATCAGAAGAGTCCTGGTAGCATACAAAAAACGGCGATGTTTCCTCTCAGCCACCCCATTCTATTGAGAAGTATGCGCACAAGATGTCTGATGCACAATACCATAGGATCTAAGGAACTAAGAAAGTTGTGCACTGCAAAATTCAAGTGCATTTTCAGAACGTATAAACTTGACATTCACAAAAAACACATTCCTTATTTCATTAATAAAGGACTGGGTGACATGACTAGCATCAGACTTGTTCTTAAGAAGAAAAACCCACGACAATCTAGAGAACTCATCAACAGCAACATGATAAAACCTATACCCTTGAAGATCTGGGACGCGACTTGGACCCCAAATATCAAAATGAATCAACTCAAAAAGACTATGACTACTCCGACACTGACGACTCTGGAATATGGACCTATGATGCTTCCCAAGCTGACAGGCCTCGCACTGAAAAGTAGAGCGAGGAGAAATCTGAGGAAGAACTTGACGCAGCTTTTGCAGAGGAAGATGACCAAACCGAAGATGCCACATATACGGAGAAACAAATCCAGTGTGAAGATAAGAGGCACCAACATAAGGAGATTGTTCCAATATGTAGAGACCTCCTTGCTCACGGCCAGAACTAATCACCCTGCCCGTTAGAATGTCCTGAAACACAAGAGAAGGGTCAAAAATGGCACGACAATGTAAATCCTTGGTGATTTGACTAATAGATAATAAGTTCATGGAGAATTCATGAGCGTAAAGAACGTTCTGAAGCCGCATTGCAATGGTTAGCCACACCTCCCCCTGACCAGTAATGGGAGAATGTGTCCCACCTGCTATCACGACTGATCTGCCTGACTGAGTTGGGCCATATGAACTAAATTGCCCTCTGTCACCACAGAGATGATAGAAAGCTCTTGAATCCAAAATCCACTCTGACAAGTCTGCTCTGTAACAACTAGTAAAAGTATATGTTGTACCTGATGTAGATGCAGAGGCCAAGGCAGCTACCTCTGATGATCCTGACGGAGAGCCAGTTGACCCAAGAGAAGGCATAATCTCTCTGAGCCGTGCCACTAACTCATCAAATCTCTGATCAGATGAAGTTGAAGAACTGCTGCCCTGCTGGATCTGTTCAGCAACACGTGCTGAAGCGGGAACCCATGCTTAGAATAGCATGTTTCCTCAGAATGACCTGGCCTGTGGCAGTAGGTACAAGGTTGACGAGAGGGTCAACTGCCCCCTCCTCTTCCACAGCCACCGGCCACGGAACTGTGTAGGGATCCCCCTACCACAAGATGCTACCATGACTGAGGAAATCAGAGACAACTGAGTACCACCTGAAGATATGGATAGCCTGCTCAGCCTACGATATGCCTCCACCATTAGGGGTATAGTGGCATCAGACAGAATCTGTGCTCTACCAGCATCATACTCAGGGTCAAGTGCCGCTAGAAAAACTTCAGTCATCACCGAGTTTCTATATGCCTTGAGCTGCTCTGGCGTGGCAGTCAAGGGAATGTAACCATGTAACTTCTCAAACATACCCCTTAAAGAAGTATAAAGGGTATGAAGAGGGCGATCATTCTGCTTGGATGTGAAGATGTCGTGTTGAAGTTGCAGAATCTTTGACTCATTCTTTGGTGGAGAATACGTAGCAGCAAGAATGTCCCATATAGCCTTGGCCGTGGGCTGATTCAATATATCATTGGCTATCTCCATGGACACCGTCCCTTACAGCCACACACGTGCATAGGCGTTGTTTGCCTCCCATGAGGCGTTAACCTCAATCTTGTCAACAGGCTCCTCCTGTGTGAGAATATGCTTCTTGTCATTGCATTACATTCGACTCATGAACTGCATGGCCCACAATTCATAGTTCGTTCCATCCATCTTCACAATGGGTGTTGGACCTTTGAAGGCACCCAGGGACAGAACATCTGCTTTGTTGTCTGACATGATGACAACGATCTTCGAGACTGGGGTTGCAAACTAGAATAACTATGTCTACACAGACATATAGGAAGACGGTTGTGGGTGTAGATTCATACCACAACCTCGTCCATCTACTAAGGGCTTCCTGAGGTACCTAGGATGGGTTTAGAGAGTATCTACCACACCCTAAAAACCAAGGTGGTGTCACAGGAAGCGATAGGGGCCTGGCAGCGGCGGTGGATACTGCTACAACAAGAGGTGGCGGCGGTGGCTGGCAACAGCAACCTCTAGCGACAGCGACAGCAGGCTTATGGCAACCGCAGGCGGCGGCAGGCTACAACAGCCGCTGTTGATGTTCCTTCGGGACGATGACGGGCGGCGGCGGCCGCAACTGCTTCCTTTGTGCATGGCCTCAAATTTCAGCGAAATTCGGTCAAATTTCTGTCGAATATCGATATCCAGTCAAAATCGAAATTCGACCGAAATGACCGAAATATGGGGGTCTTTGTACAAAAAAATGACCGAAATGATCGAAATTTCGATCGAAATTTGACCGAAATTCCATCGAAATTCTATTTTGGTCATCACCGAAATGGAGACCGAAACCGACATTTAAGGCCTTGCCTTTGTGGTGGCGGCGGCTGCACGAGAGAAGAAAAGAAAAAAAACTAGGGTTTGGTGGGAAAGGAATTCTAAGGCACATGCTCCGATCTAAGACCGTCGCTCTAATACATGTGGAAAGGATTGAAATGAAAGAGAGCTCTCTTATATAGGAGAAAAGCTCTAAGGGAAAATTACATAAAGAGACAACAGAAAAAGAAAATTACAAGATAATAATAAAGAGACATAAATATCTCAACATTGAGCATCTTTGCTTGGAAGATTCATGGGTTAGTTGAGCAAGAGCATCGTATTTACAAATCAAAACGTGAAGTCAGTCAATTTTGAAGTACTATAATCCTTGGGCACTAATTACAAAGTTATAGGTTCGGATATATTCCTTGGCTACCACTTGACGAATGACTGTCGGAATATCCGGTTGTTCTTTTCCACTAGTCCAGTGTTTATTTGAGATGAGATACCATGTTTCTATTTGATTGGATAGCACGTTCTGGAACTGACCACTTTTACACTTTGGAGTTTAGTTTGGGTACCCAAAAGCCGTCCATCAGAGATCCAACCACGCTACAAGTTCGAAGCACAATTTTGTTCAAACCCACAAGAAGGAGGTTACCTCATCCTAATTTCTCCATGAATTTCATAAGCGGTGGTATTAATCTCCCCAGACATAGCACAATCTCTACACTATATAAAACATAAAAAGCACTGAAAATGACATGTTAAAAACCTCATAAATATTCAACATCCAAACAAAACATTTCACATATATTTTCAAAACATATTTTATTTTCCAGTATCATCACAACTACCATGTGCATGTACCTACTGTTTTCACAACATATAACAAAACAGCATAGCCTTATATGTACAGGTAATTCAGTTCCTCATACAGTCAATCGAATTATTCAAAGTAGCATTTCTCCCACGAGAATGTTTTCTCTTACTTTCAGAATATGGGACCACTTGTATTGAAATGGCTAGATACACAAACACGTATATATTTTTTATTCCAAATAAAGTGCTTAAGAAAATTAATAAAAATACTCTCCAACAATTTTAGAATAAGTGCAAGGGAAACTAGCAATAGCAAGTCTGACCTGGGTATGGGCTTTTAAATTCCGTGCAGCAACAGAGGATGTATATTTTGGAAATGAGGGTACCTGCAATGAATTAAATTTAAACAAATGGCGTTTTAAATTCAAGAAGCATAGCCCAGTACAGAGCAATAATGACCCGTGTTTATAATATTTCAACTAAATGTTACCATGTGGAATTAGTAAATACAGCCGAAAAGGGAAAATAAACACTTCCTTTAGGGTTGTAAAACGCGAACCATCAACATGGATGCTAACATGACTTCTTCAATTGCCTAAATAGTTGTTTGACCAGAAATCTTGTTTTAGATAATACTACTCTAATGGAAACTAGATAGCCACCAAGGGGCAGTGCATGATTCCTCCCCATGGTATCTCAAACATTGTAGATGGAAACTCATGGACAACGCATATATTTAGCCGACACCTTTTGATGTAAAAGAAAGATAGTAGAATTAGCATAGGTTATTTTATTATTTTTTTGTAAGCCTGATATTATTCAGGTGACTATTGTCATTGTTTTTTTTTATAAAGCAACGGGTGAGCTCCCCAGTTGAGGGGGTCAACGCCAAAATTTCATTAAAAAGTTGCAGGGTACATTACCGTAATAACCATTGGTTATACAGGGCATTACAATGTGAAAGGATGTTTTCTACATAGAATTGATGGTTGTTGAAGATTGTGTCGTTTCTACCATTCCAAATGGCCCAGATGGCAGCAAAAGGCTTGGAACAATCATCGTTCGAGTTGCCACCCACAGTTCTAATGGATCTCCAAAAGTTCATGAAGTTCTCGGTCCTCACCCATGAAACCGCCACCTCCGTCCAAAGTCCAAACCGCCGCCGATGAAAGGCATTTGAAAAAAAGGTGCACAGCGTCCTCATCTATAGCTCCGCATCTGTCGCATCCTGTGTCAATGACTCCAAGAATGCGTCCCCTCCGTACCTTGTCACTAATACGGTTCCTTCTCAAGCACCATAGAAAGATCTTTATCCTCAATGGAATCCTTGCAGCCCAAATGATGTTGACGTCCTGGTGGAGCTCCATGTCCCGATCCTCAGTCCGCATGAGTTCCTTGTATGCATTTTTCACGGAGAACTTGCTGCCCACCCATTGGAAGTGGTCCCTACCGCTAGTGTGGTTCCCCCAGGGTGGAATGAGCGCTTGCATATTCATAAAATCCTCGAACCGTTGGTCGCTCAATTCAGAAACAAATGGAGGGGCCCACAGCCCACCCTCGACATCCACTTCCGAGATCACCGCTTCTTTGGCAAGCTGCCAGCGCAAAAAGCCGCGGGAATGTCGTCTCCAAAGAGCCATCGCCAAGCCAGTTGTCTCGCCAAAATCTGAAGAAGTTTCCATCGCCCACCTTGGGACAAAAGCGGTGGACCAACGAAGGTAGCACCTCCCGAATACCCGACCACAGCGGAGACTCGAAGGGGAGTCTCTCTGTGATCAAACCACCCCCTACGCCATAATTTTCCGCATCAGAGTCGTAACCAACGAAGTGGATGGCCCCCATATTTTAACAATCCATTTGGCAAGGAATGCTTTGTTCATACAACTGATATCTTTGACCCCCAGTCCTCCCTCCCTGCGTCCCCTCGTGATTTCTTCCCATTTTACCATATGGAGGCCGTGTCTCAACTGCTTCCCGTCCGACCAAAAGAACTGCTTCATCATGGATTCAATTCTCTTCCTAACTCAAGTCGGCATGAATCTAGTAGAGTAGAAGAAGACTGGAATCGCAGAGAGAACATGTTTCAGTAGAACCAGTTTTCCTCCTTTAGATAACGTGATAGCTTTCCAACCTGCCAGACGTTGCTCGATCTGACGCACCAGGTGGTCCCGGTCTCTGTTCCTCAGCTTCCCTGCGGTTAAGGGCATGCCTAGGTAGGATATTGGGAGGTCTCCAACCCACATCCGCAAATCAAAGCAAGCTCCATACGATCAGCCTCCTCCATCCCAAAAGTAACTACAGAGGATTTTTGCCTGTTGATCTCGAGGCCCGAAATGTCGCCAAAAATCTCCACCAGGTGGGCCGCGTTCACGTGCTGATCGGCCGTCCCTCCCATGAAGATAAGCGTGTCGTCAGCATATTGTACCAGGGGAATAGTGGTCCCCTCGGCCCGAAACTCCTCGCACCATTCCGCCTCGACCGACTGCTTGAAAAGGACCGCCAAGGCATCGGCCACAATGACAAATAATAAGGGTGCCCAGGCAACCTTGCCTCACACCCCGCTGCGGCTGAAAAAAGCCCCCCTCTGGTTTGCCGTTAACCAGAACCGAGTAAGAAGACATAGTGACGCACCTCTTCACCCACGTCACCCAAGCACTAGGAAAGCCTCTCTTCACCAGAGATTGCCAGAGAAATTTCCAACGCGCGCTATCATATGCCTTGGAGTAGTCGATCTTCCAGAGCGTAGCCTTGGCATGTTTCCTCCTCCACTCAAGGCAGATCTCGGATGCCATGACGAGATCATCCGCCATCTGTCTCTCCAGAATAAATGCAGACTGACCCTGCGTCACCACGGTCTGCATGACCCCTTTCATTCTGTTAGCCAACACCTTGGCGATAATTAGGTATATGGCATTGGAGATAGCGATGGGTCGATAATCATCTACCCCCAAGGGGTTGTCTTTCTTCGACAACAGGAAAATTAGCGAGCGGTTAATCTTCTCAAAGCCATGATTGCCGTCGCGGAACTCAACAAGCACGGCCATAACGTCGTCCTTCAGCAAGTCCCAGAACTCACGGTAGAAAAGAACCAGAAATCCATCGGGGTCCGGAATGGCCTCCGCATTCAGCGACCACACCGTCCTCCTTAGCTCCTCTTCCGAGAATGGTGATGTCAGCCCGCCCGCCTGAGATGACGAGAGGGATTCCACCCCGGTTCCCCTCCAGCCCCAACCGCTCCCAACCCTTCTTCTAGTGGCCCCAACAAAATGTCCCCGCAATGCCCCCCCCCTCGTCGTTTCTCCCGAAAACCGCACGCCTCCCACCACGAGTTCGTATATGTAATTTCTTCTCCGCCGCCCAGAGGCCATCGAGTGGAAGAACCGAGTGTTGGCGTCTCCATCCTTCAACCATTTCTGCCATGACATCTGCTTCCATTCCATATCTTCCTTCCTCTCTTCAAGAATAAGTTCCTCCAGGAGGGTCTGCCGAGTCCTAAAATCGGACTCGGAAAGCCCTCCCTCGTCATCCAAACCGTCGAGACGGGCCACCTTGTTCTGAGCCTCCGCCCGCTTCAGTCTACGACGCACCCTCAACTCCTTCCCGAAAAAGGAGGAGAGCCTTCAGAGCTCTAAGCTTATCCGCCAGGCACACAACCGCGGACCCCTCGGAAACCGTCCCTCGCCAGTGCTCCGCTACTATCTCCCGGAATCCCGGCTCCAGCAGCCAGCTCTTCTCAAAGCAAAAAAAGAACCATGCCTCTCCTCGCTAGATGACCACATAATAGGAGTATGGTCCGAAAGCACCCGCGCTAGGACCGAAGCCCGAGAGAGAGGGAAATGTTCGGCCCAACCCCGAGACATGAGAAACCGATCAAGGCGGGACCTGGAGTTCTTGTTCCGCCAAGTGAACGCGCAACCGACCGCATCCACGATTGAAAGGCCGAGCCGATGAATCATCCCCCGGAAGACCGAAGAGCCCGGGTCCAGACCCCCACGCCCCTGGGGTCGATCATCCTGCAATAGGGTGATGTTGAGATCTCCACCACTCAGCCACGCCTCATTCGTCCTCGCGTTGCCCAAATGTTCTAACTCCGCCGCGAGAGTGGTCCCGTCCGTTTCCGCCATTAGGTCCGTATACGTTCGTCACCAAGAACTCCAGCCCATCAGAGCGACGCCGTAGGAGCGTGGATAGGCAGTATTGTGACCTATAAACCGACTGCATATCAAATAAATCCTTCTTCCACCCTGTTAGCAAGCCGTCAGACGCACCATGGGCCTCACACTCCGCCAGCAAGTAGACCCCGCCACCATCCAGGCCCGACATCGCACCCGAGGATGCGGCGTCGATCTTCGTCTCCTGAAGCAGAAAGATGTCCGCCCCATTGTCTCTAATATGATTGAGAACACCCCTCCTCTTCTCTGGCCTACCCAGCCCCCTCACGTTCCACGATAGAACTTTTAAAGACAAAAAAACGATTGACCTCCTTGGTGGGACCAGGCCTAGATGTTCGACCAACGTCCTGTCAAACAGCTTGAAGCGTTTTTTTACTGTCGGGACTGTTCCCTGAGCCTCCGTCGTCACTACCCCGTTCTCTAATCGAGTCGCCTCCTCCAGAAGGATCGCCCTTCTCCTTCGTCTACCGTTGGGGGAATTTCTCGAATAACAAGTCCCAAATCTGACAGAGCCCACCCGCGTGGGTGGGCAGTGGAACTCATGTCCTCGCCCTGAGGAGAGCACCTCTGCATGTTGGTTCAGCTCTTCCTCCACCGGTCACGTTCTCTCACCGCTCGGTTGGTCCTTCCGATGTTGTGAATCTTCTGTACCGAGGAGCCGGGTCGACAACCTCCCTTCGCCTTGGGCGGTCCCCACATTCAGGTTGTCCCAAGCGTCTCCGGTTGCGAGTGGAATCGCCTCTGGACAGCCACCCATAATATCCGGTTCCGAGTTGACAACCGGGCCCGAGCTCTGTATCACCTCGTTGACCGGCTCTCCGGGTCGAACCTCCAGATCCAAGTCCACAGCCTGAAAGTGCTCCGCAAGTGTAGAGGTTTCGTCAAGCGGACCCGAAAACCCGACTGTTGTAATCGTGTCCTCCAAGAGCACCCGATCGGGCGCGACCGCCAAAGTTTCCACGCCTTCGGTGGCACGAGGTTCCGTCGCCACGTAGACAGAAGTGGGGTCCGCATTAGGAATGTCGGACCGTACCCCCATTATTAACTTCCCAAAGGCGAAAGAGTTATGACCACCAATGGACGCACCCGGGAAAGATCCGAAACGGATCGGCAGCTTTGATTGAGGGTCCACTTGTGGCTCCTCGTCTCCCGTAGCGGCTCTTCGACTGCCTCCCGCCGCTTTGCCACCGTGAACGTCGCTTCGACTGCCCTACGGCGACCCTTTCGAACCCGACGGTAACCATACCGACGTCGGAGGACACCTGTTGGCGACCACCTCCCCGCCGGAGATGGGACAGGCACGTGAGAACATCACCAAGGATCTTCTTTTCCCAATCTTGATCCATCTCGGCCCCAGCGTCTCCGGTACAAGATTTGACACTTCAACGATAGGGTCCTGGGGTTCCCCAGGATGACACCCCGTAGAGACGATGTGGAAATCGCCCAAGATTTCCCCCAGGAGCCGCCTCAGCCAACCTCTCCCACGCCAGGGGTAGGGGATGTCCCTGATCGAAATCAGAGACGTGGGTTTCTATTAAAGAAATCCTTCCTCCGCCCCAGCACGCCGCCACCTCAACTTTGTCCAGCCCTCATTAGACCAGCGCTGAAGCTCCGCCGCCTCTATCTCTTTCAAGCCACGGGCCAAGACCCGCCAAGGAGTGAGTCACGTAATGTCCCCTTCAAAAAAAACCCCCGTGAGCAGACCCACGTCGGAGGTTCCACGAAAGAGGGCCTCCTCTGCGCCCCCGCCTTCACCAACCACCATTCGCACGCCACCTTCCTGTGCTGGGTAATTGACATCCTTCATTTCCGCCGTCTTGTGTCGACTTTTCCACATCGATCTCCGGGGACAGTTTCGACTTGTATGCGCGAAGCCTCGGCAGCGATAGCACCTAACAGGTTCCCGGCATTGTTGTGCCCAGTGAGACAAAGAGCCGCAACGATAATAGCCCCTCCCAAAAGGATTGGGAGGAAGATTGGGTTTGGAAGGTAGCTTGTCCCGGTGCAGCGATCGCCTCCTTTGAATGACAATAGTCCATCCCCCGACTATTGTCATTGACTTAACAAAATGTGTACATGATGCTCATATCGATAGGAGGCCATTGGCCTTTACGCAGAGAGTATGGCAACACTGCCTTGAACTAAGTAAAACTGACCTATGTATGGCCAACATGGCCTTGAAAAAAAGAGAGTTAGGCAATCGGCCTTTGCACATATAATATGGCAACATTGCCTCAAACTAAGTAAAATTGAACTAGGTATGTCCAACAAGGCCTTGAAAAAAGCAAGCTAAGTGTAAGTTGTAGCCATAATGCCTTGAATAGTCAGCCTAACATCGTCATTTTTTCGTTAATTTGCATGGCCTTGAAAAAAGCAAGCTAAGTGTAAGTTGTAGCCATAATGCCTAGAATAGTCAGCCTAACATCGTCATTTTTTCGTTAATTTGCAAGAAACTTGCAAGACCGTGAATGAATACTAACACGATTTGTATACTAAGCGGTCTTGTTGTGGAGTGCTATATGTGTTGTAAATCTCGAAATAAATCTTCAAACAATCTTAGAATCTTGATATAAGGCATGAAGGGGGATGAATTCTTTTACAAAGTTTTATCATTTTTAGGATTTTATAAAAAGAAATAACATTTTGTTTAATTTGCATCTCCCCATCAGTGAGGCTTATGCCTCCACCGCCTCGAGACTTATGCCTTGCCTTGCTTCCAAGAGAACTGTCCCGATCCATCTTTCGCTTTTTATAACATTAGGTGTGACACACGACCATATTCCTTCTCGAAGAACGCACAATACAAGGCATTGATGGCCTTCAAATTTCACGCCATCTTCTTCACTTCAACATCAGCGTATCAGGCTTTTTCCGTGATAAATGTGAAGGCTTCTTCACCATATATCAGACCATAAAATCTGCTAATTGTAGGAAAATCGACATCATTGCTTTCAGTTACGAATAGTTGTCTCCACTGAGTAAAGGTGGGTGCTGACAAGGTTTCCTTCAGTACTCGATCTGATGTCCATTACGTTCTGGTCTATTACAACTTGGACATGCTCCACACTCTCATACAGAATGATCTTTATAGAATGTGTTGCAGAAGCTTATTAAATCAAAATGATTGAATATTCCATAAGCATGAGGATCACAACATAAACAAACATGAGAGGACATCAAGCATAATATATTCCAATCACAAAGATAATCATCACAGATGGACAATGGTATTTTTACAAGGAATTTTAGCTGGGTAAAAATCCTGACCGGAGTCATATCGACTCAGAATTCCAACTGATCGAATCATTCGGTCCTTTCCGCTATTTAAGCTGCTTATAACAAGGGTAGGTACTCCTCAATTACACCTTACAACACTAAACATTACTAGTGTTAAACTTCTCTTCCGAAACAGAAGAGGGGCTCCTACAACCTTGAAACCTCATATAATAATAACGATAGAAAACAGTATGAGAGAAAATACAGAAAGACTTTATAGATCAATTTTTAAGAACAAAAACTTGAACCTTGAGTGTACAGAATATTTTTTTTACTAGGAGAGGATGGAGTTGAGAGCACATAAGTGGCTTTTTCTTTAGTACTGCAAAGTGTAGAGAATGAGTGGACATTGAGTGTTGAGAATGAAAAAAATAGCGCCTTATGTCTCGCTTGTAAGGATTTAAGGGCATCATGTCTCTTTATGAAAAGAGGCAACTCCTCAAAAAACAGCTAGCAAACTTCTGTCAAAATTACCCGGCTGGAAGCCTGGAAGTAAAAATCAATCAATTGACAATCAAATTAGTAGACAAAAAACATTGTGTCTACTGGAAATCAGACAAAAGATAAACAATTCTAAAGTGGTAAATTAGTTAGCTGGACAAATCTTTGAGTATGTGAGAATTAAGAATGCGTGGGTTGATCAGAATGGTCAATCGGCTTATTATTTGTTCAAAGGTAGTCATTGGTCAAGTAATTGATGCTTGAACGTTGGTCAAGAAAATAGCCGACAAGAGCAAAGTCATCAGTGGACTACAAAGAAAATCCATCGACTGAATGTAGAGAAATTTCCAGATTTTATGTTGTCTTTTGTTATGTTTTATTTCTTTCTTCCGTCTTATGTAATTTACCCATAGGTCTTCTCTATATAAGAGAGCCTAGGGTTCTTTGGAATAAACAATTCACTCATTTCTTCCAACATGGCATCAGAGCCACCACCAAAACCCTAGCCCCCCCTTTCCCCTCTCTCTCTCCCTCCACCTCCCGCCGCCGCCCTTTCTCCACCTCCCCCCCCCCTTCACCTCTCACCGCCGCACCCCCTCCCACCTCCCGCCGCCGACCCCGCACCTCTCTCCGCCGGCGCCGACCTCCCCCACCAACCTCCTCTCTCTCCGCCGCCGACCCCCCCCCATCCATCTTCTCATCGCCGCCACCTCCCTTCTCTCTTTCTTCTATGGATTTGAGTGCATAAGTCTACATATGCACTCAAATCCTCGGATGTTTATGTAGACACTTGATTCTTCGTCTACAAACCCTAGTTCTTCTTAGCCGACAACCATGTCCGAAAACAAGGTCGACATGCCCTCCATAGACGCGTTTAAAGGTCCAACGCCCATTGTCAAGATGGATGGGACGAACTGCGAGCTCTAGGCTATGCAGTTCATGAGTCTCATGAAGTCAGATGGTAAGAAACACATTCTTACCGAAGATGAGCCGGCAGAGAAAACGGGGGTTTATGACTCATGGGAGGCCGATGATTCGCATGGCAAAGTTTGGCTTTCTGGTACACGGTCGATGGAGATTGCTAATGATGTACTCCATTAGCCCACTGCTAAGGCGACATGGGACATCCTTGCAGCGACATATTCACAGATGCGAAATGAGACCAAGATTCTTCAACTTCAGCATGACATCTTTACGGTGAAGCAAAATGGTCGACCTCTGCATTTATTATATACATCCTTGAGAGGGATGTTTGAGAAGCTCTACAGTATCATTCCCCTTACGGCGTCTCCTGAGCAGCAGAAGACGTTTCAATATGCTACCATGGTGGGGGTCTTACTAGCGACGCTTGACCCTGAATATGATGTTGCTCGCTCGCAGATTCTTGCAGATGCTACTATTCCTCCAGTAGAGGAAGTGTACCGCAGGCTCAGCAGAATTACAGTCTCGTCCTCTGCTACTACTCAGCCTCCATCGGCGATGGCAGCTTCCAGAGGCAGAGGAGCCTCTTCTTCCTTTCGTGGCCATAGACCTCGTGGTCGAGGTGGCCGCATTCGTCGGCCCTGCACATTCTGTCATCGCCCAGGACATACAGAGGAGACACGTTATTCTATGCATGGGTTTCCGGCATCAGCGCGGGTAACCGAGCATATTGCATCTCCACGGCCATCTAGTTCAGACCAGCGATTTGAGGATCTTGTTGCCAGGCTGCGAGATATCATGACTCCTGCATTTACTGATTCTCCGGGAGGCTCTTCGGATGTAGCTGCTTCAGCCTCTGCTAGTACATCGGCCACCGCTAGCACCTCCGATAGTGCTTATGCCCTTACTTCATGTCATGGATCTGATGTTTCAGAATAGATTATGGACTCCGGCACGACACATCATCTTTGCCGAGACAAAGATAAGCTTATATCCTACAGAGAGGTTCCACCGGGGCGATCTGTAGTCATAGCAGATGGGACCCATTCGCCTATTGTTGGATAGGGGGAGATCAGTCTGACACCCTCTATGCGTCTCCAGAATGTCTTGCATGCTCCAGATTTTTCGATGGATTTATTATCTACCAGTCATATTACGAAGATTTTGCATTGTCGAGCTATTTTTGACCCGTCGTCTCTTGTTTTTAAGGACATTCTCACGGGCAAGGTGATTGGTTGTGGCTGTGAGCAGGATGGTCTCTATCGTTTGGTCCGAACTCCCTATGCCGGTGTATCGTCTCAGTCAAGTGGTCCAGTTTCTCCATTCACATGGCATCTAAGATTTGGTCATCTCCCTATTCAGAAGATGCGTCATATCCTGTCCCAGATTCCACCGGGTTCTTCCTTCCAGTATGAAGCATGTCAGTTGGGAAAGCATCACGGATCTACATTCCCTAGTCGTCAGTCTCGAAGCAGTAGCTCCCCTTTTTGAATTATTTCATGTTGATATTTGGGGTCCGAGTCGTGTCCCTGATCACCAGGGACACAGGTTTTATCTAATTGTGGTTGACGATTTCTCTCGTTTGTCTTGGGTGTTTTTGTTGAAGAATAAATCTAAAGCAGGGGATGTTATCAAAAATCTCATAAATGAAGTGCGGAATGTTTTTTCGTCTACTGTGAAAATTGTGCGTACGGATAATGCTTTGGAATTTTGTACTCATGCTCTTTCTCATTTTTTCTTGTCTAGAGGCATTATTCACCAAACAACTTGTGCTTACACGTCCCAACAAAATGGCGTTGCAGAAAGAAAGCATCATCATCTCCTTGATATCACTCGGACTCTTCTTATTCAGAGTTGTGCACCCATTTCCTATTGGGGTGATGTTGTGCTTATGGCATGTTATCTGGTGAATCGTATGCCATCTTCTGTCTTAGGTGAGAAAGTTCCTCTTTCACTTGTCTTCCCTGAAAAGGAATTATTCTCGCTTTCTCCTCGTGTCTTTAGTTCGGTGGCTTTTGTCCATCAGCTCTCTCCAGGACTTGACAAGCTTTCACCTAGGGCTGTCAAATGTGTATTTGTTGGGTACTCTCGTACGCAGAAGAGTTACCGATGCTATGATCCCTCGGGAAAAATTATGTCAGTGCTGATGTCACATTCTTTGAGTCTGTGATGTATTTCTCCCCTGCAGGTGACAGGTTGACTTCCTTCATCACCGATGATGAGATCTATGTGCCACCTCCTCCTATGCGTCCGTCCGTTCCCATACATGTTCCTGTTGTTCCACCACCACCACTTCCACATCCACCTGTGCCACCTTTACCATGATTCTATACCCGACGTCATGTCCCTGCTCACGGAACTCGTCAATCATCCAACACGCCTCAGGATTGTCCGGGTAGCATTATTAACGATTGGTCTGACGATGTGCATGTGCAGGGATCTCTGTAGGAGAATAGCATACCGACGAGTACGATTGTTGATGATTTGAATGTACCTATTGCTTTAGGAAGCAAAAGCGTACATGTGCATCCTATTCACTTGTTTTATATGTTTCTTTCCATCGCTTCACTCGGAATTATCAGGACGCATTGAAGGAGAGCTACTGGCGTTCTGCCATGGAGGAAGAAATGGTTGCTTTGAGGTCACGAGGTACATGGAGCTTAGTTGTTGCTCCTCCAGGAGCCTCTGTTGTCACTTGTAAATGGGTATTTACTGTCAAATATCGTGCAGATGGCAGCCTTGATCGTTACAAAGCAAGGCTAGTGGCACGTGGGTTAACTCAAACCTACGGCGTGGATTATATGGACACATTTTCTCCAGTTGCGCGTCACTCCACTCTACGTGTCCTTTCAGTTGTTGTGGTACGTGATTGGCCCTTGTTTCAGCTTGACGTTAAAAATGCATTTTTGTATGGGGATCTGCAGGAAGAAGTCTACATGCAGCAGCCTCCAGGGTTTGCTGCTGAGGGGGAGAGTCAGATGGTGTGTAGACTTAACAAGGCAATATAAGGCCTGAAACAAAGTCCGCGGGCATGGTTTCAGAAGCTTTCTGACTTAATTCAGAAGGAAGGGTTCAAAAGATTAAATGCAGATCATTCTTTGTTTGTTCAGAAGACTCCCAGAGGTACTATTGTTATCATGGTTTATGTTGATGATATACATGTTACGGGAGATGATATGCAGGGAACAAAGATGGCAAAAGCTTTTCTAGGCCATCAGTTTGTTACCAAGGACCTTGGTACCCTACGATATTTTCTGGGGTTGGAATTTGCTAAGAATGCATAGGGTCTTGTGACGGCCTAAAGGAAGTATATTACAGGCATGCTTGTTGAGATAGGCATGATTGGTTGTCGACCCTCGACTACTCCCATGGATCCTAGCATGAAGTTATATGATGATGATACAGATGAGGTTGACAGGAGAAGATATAGAGAGATGGTGGGAAAACTTCTCTATATTACTATCACCAGACCTGACATCGCTTTTGCAGTGAGTAGGGTGAGTCAGTTCATGGAACATCCCAGACAGGTACACGTGGATGCCATATACATGATACTGAGATATCTAAAGTCGTCTCCAAGTGCAGGACTACTATTCAGGAAAGAAACAAATATCTCAGTTTATGCATGTGCTGATGCAGATTATGCAGAATGCCCTAAGGATCGGAAGTCTACTTCAGATTTTGCAGTATTTGTTGGTAGTTCTTTGGTTTTTGGAAAAGCAAGAAACAAACAGTGGTGGCTAGATCTAGTGCTGAATCTGAATACAGGGTCATGGCACAAGCAAGTACATAGATGATGTGGGTTCGAGCTGTGTTAGAAGATCTGCATATAGATGCACCTCTACCCATGCAGCTATAGTGTGACAATCAAGCGGCACTATTCATTGCTAATAATCTTGCATTTCATGAAAGGACAAAGCATATTGAGGTAGACTGCTACTACACTAGAGATATGATTCAAAAGGGCTTGATTTCTACTTCCCATGTCAGTTCAGGAGAGCAAACTGCAGACATTTTTACCAAACCATTGCTCATAGGGTCATTCCAGAAGTGTTCCAAGCTGAGCACGATTGACATTTATGCTCCATTTTGAGGGGGAGTGTAGAGAAATTTCCAGATTTTATGTACTCTTTTGTTATGTTTTATTTCTTTCTTCCATCTTACGTAATTTACTCATAGCTCTTCTCTATATAAGAGAGAATAGGGTTCTTTGGAATAAACAATTCACTCATTTCTTCCAACATTGAAAATTCACTTAGTCAGCTAATTTGGTCTAAGAACTTGATTAGAGCTAGAATTGTACTTTATGCATATGCACGAGGTTTAAAATGCAACTCTCATAAAATTACAAGAACTCTTAATATTTAGCTTATGTTATTCTCTTCATCATGATATAACTTCATGCAGCTCCATTAGTTTGATTACTGCTTGCAATAGTTTGAGCTTAAACTTCATTAATTTGTTTTTTTGTCATCACGTTCTTTACTAGTTACAACACAAGATAAAACAAGAACTATTCTGCCATCTTTAAAATAATGCATGCATGAGTGCACATTACTAACAAGTTCGAAATATCGATATTGAAATCATATCGGTGGGTCCTAAAAGGGATATATCGAGAATATATCGAATATATCAGTGGAAATCTTGGAAATGACACAAAAAAAGTAAATTTTCATAAATTAATATCCTGATCCTTAAAACCATAAATAACATACAAATGCACATTTGTATACAAGAATGAGGTGTATTTAGCATACCAGTACACATTATATCATGCATATATCTGTTATCAATGCTAATTGTTACTATTGACTACTGAGAGATATTATAAAAGAAACGATGAAAATCAAACAATAACAACTTAGTAACATTAAGGAGGTGTACTTAACAAATTAACATTACATCACATCGCATGTTATATATAAACAAAATGCTGAGCTATATCAAATATCATATGAAAAAGCTAATGAGCACAATAACATATATGTTAGTAGATATTCCTTAATCAACTCTAGAGTTGTTTCATCTCCATCGCGTTAGTAGATATTCAATAATCAACTCTAGAGTTGTTTCATCTCCATCTCTAAAAGGGGACAACAAGGTTCAGGAAAGCGGTATGCGTTCGGACAAGTCACTGAATAGCGATTAAGCAGTATGCAAGGGCATATGCGCGGTATATGTGGTTCTACGCGGTTTCTAATTGTTTATTTAAAAATAAATAAATAAATACAAAATTAATTACAATTGAATTAAAGTTATGTATAATTGTGGTCCAACACAAGATTTAAGAAAAATGACTTTCATATAGAGCTCAAAACAATCTTTATCAATCAAATATCAATACTTCAATAGAAAAGTTAGCGCACATAATAATTGACAACAACCACCAAAATAGGTAACAAATAGTCTAATCATGTTATATCAAATCACAACAACAATTCTAAATAAAATAAACATGTACAAAAAAAATAAATTCTGAGTATGATCAAATCAAACAAAAATAGTTTAAGATCATGTCAGAGTATTTCTTGAGAATTCGAGTTCAAGAGTATGTACAATAAATTGCAAAACAGATCTAATAATCCGATTATCTTCCTTCCAAAATATATAACAAACAATCTAATCACACTTATATCAAATCACAACAGCAATACTAAATATAATAAACTGAAATTCTGATCAAATCTACATATCCTTTATATGTGCTTTGACACGCTTGAATATGCATTGATGCATAAAAAATAGCAAGAAATTATAGAAAGGGGATCTAGGGTTACCTTCACACGGGCACGACGGAGCTGGGAGGCAGAGGAACCTCGCACGGAGGAGATGAAGGTCAAGGAGCCATGCACGGAGGAACTAGAGGCAGAGGAGCCTCTCACACGGAGGTGGTGGAGTCTCGCACAGAGGAGATGGAGGCGGTGAAGCCTCGCACTGAGGAGCTAGAGGCGGAGGACACTCACACAAGAGCGGAGGGCTTCCGAGCAGCAGTGGAGGCGCAGCTGGGACGAGGCGGAAGAGCTGGGAGTCGCTTGAGAGGGGGAGAAAGAGAGAGAGGAGATCGATCAGGGTATCAGGATTCTGGAGGTGGAAGCCCTAGATCAGGGTAATGGGTTTCTCATGGATTCAGGGTATCGGGTCACCTTTTTCCGTAGATCTGGATCCCACAACCCGACCAAGCTCCAAAAATCGGGAAGCAGGTGCACAGCCCGCATATGCGGGCCACATAAGAGCATGGGGCGCTTAATGAAGGGCTTCATGTATACGACGCGCTCGGGGGTCCGCTCAGGCATATGCAGTGGCATATGTGGCCGCTCAGAGTGATTTCATGAACATTGGGGGACAAAGTCCCATGTTCAAAATGGGATTCATAATGTATTTTTAATGTCGGGAGTAAATAAAAAGCAAAACCCCAACAAATAAGTCAAAACTTAAAAATTGGGTGATATTGAGCAATAAGTCCCATGTCAATGGTATCAATCGATATCTGGGAAATTCTATATCGAAATCTTCAATTTTTGACTAATATGAGACGAATCACAAGATATCGAGCGATTTTCTGTAATTTAATATGTGCCCAAATAACAAAACCCTAGTGATGGAATGTTTAAGAGATAAATGAAAACTCTAAAAACCACCTCCCTAAGATCTTAACATATATTAAAAATCGTAGCCTGACAATAATAAATGAACAAGTAATAAAGCGCAAAATATACAAAATCTATCAGAAATCCGCCTCTAAATACATTCAAAATGATGCAATCACCTAAGGAAAACCTTATCTAGAGCCAAAAAGAAGTTATATGCAATAAAAGCTTGATATAGTGATATAGAAAACCGATATTGGCGATAGCAGTCGATACGGGAGAAAGTTGCATTCAAAACTTCAAGTTTTGATTGATACCCAACGATATCTCGATATATAGGCGATATCTCCACCGATATTCAGGAAAACAACATTTATAGTAGTATCAATAGCGTTCGGTATCAGATACCCGATATATCGTCGATATATCGGTGATATATCCTGATATTTGAATCCTTGCTAACAAATTAGTCATGTTCAACTTCAGGATCAAACCAAATGAGGGTAGTTGTGTGCTCTCCCCATCATGTCCTTGGGATGTCACCTTGGGGGTGTCTAGTTGTATTGTTGGGGGTTGTGGCGGCTCTGGGTGGTTTTGGTGTCGAGAGCGGTGGTGGTGGTAGTAGTGATGAATGGTTGATTGCGTTGTAGCGGCAGTGGCGATGTTGAGGTACTAGAGTGCTGACGACGATGCTAGAACTGGATACCAAGTTAAAAATGGATATTATGTTTCTTATTAGAATGTGGTACCATTTGGGCTCCTTATACAGGAAGAGTCCCGGGGGTTTGAGTTATACCGAAGAAACACCATAAAGTGGAAAGACAAGCGTGTGCCGGAAGGGATGTACCAAAATCTCTTAACAAAATCAAAACAATGAACGATCCGAATTAGAGTTCTTATACAAGATATTCACCAGCCAAACATACTTGCTCCATTTAACAAGAAATACTTCATTAAACAACTAAAAACTATACTAGTTAAACAATACAGAAAGACTTCAATAAATCACTCAAAACCATAGGTAGGTCTTTTCGCACTAATTACATGATCTTGAAATTGTGTACTTCCATAATCAACACCACCTAAGTGACATGTCCAAAAAGGATATTCAGAGCTGTCTAAGTGACGTCCAACTAGGGATAAAGGATAGCAGATATCCCAGATGCACTATGGGTAGGTGGATCGGGCCAATCACTATTGAACAGAAGAACAAAGCAAGCATTAATAATGAAGTTTTCACCGAATTTCGCAACCACGGGGCAACATATATAGAATATTGGGACCTCCAAATTTGTTATGCGAAATAGGAGAGTGTTTAATGCTCTCCAGATACATCTCTTCCTAAAATGAGCAATAGCATAAATTGCATAAGATGACCTGGAGAATAAATTAAGGTCCTTTGTGCGCATAAAGGGGTACTAGTACTACAACTTCTTGGGCAGACAAATTAATGTCTAATCCCGACCAAAACAACCCCTTCAAACAGGTGATTGCATGCCTAATCCATCGACACCCCCAAATTCAATATGTGAAAGAGGACTGTGTGGTTAAAAAGCTCTGCAGACACATCTCCACCTAAATCGAAATAATAGCATCCCATAAGATGACTCTGAGAATATTCAAGAATTGCGTATGGCTTGGCTTTTATTAATGACTTCTCTTCATAATAAGATTTTCATCCCACATCTTTTCACGTATCTATATGATTTGAAATTAAGCTACACCTTCTCATGCCCATACCCGCAACTCCTCTTGATGGATTATTAAATTTACACATCCCCCCTCCTCCACTAAATATAAGGAGTGTTGACGATGCCCATATGCAGCAAGAATAAATTCAATGACAGCAGATCCTACCAGTTATTTCCAATGAAATCATGAATGCAAAGGCACTTTTTGGCGACTAAACCAAACAAACAGGTATCAAAAACAAAAAAATTTCAACAAACCTGCCCATTAATAATAAGAGAAACCAGAATATACTTTTTATAAGCTTCAACAGCAATTGCATTTAAGTGTGACATAGGTGCAGTTATAACCTGGGGGAAAAACACATGATGAGAACAAGAAAATCCAGCATCAAAACAAAACTGAGACATAAAATCGAATATATATTTCCTTACATTGTACAGAAGTTCTAAGGCTTTAGGAAATCTTTTCAACCCAATATTCAGCATCCCACTGTCACGTGCAATTATGAAAAATAATAGTAAAAAGATGAAGCATATTTTATCATCTAAAATAAATTTGACAAGCTACGTTGCTTAAATCAATGAGAAGAAGTCGTTGGCAAAGAGAATAGCCATTTATCCATCATGAGAAAAACAAAAGTAAATACCCCTAACATGTCATGCAAAAATAAAGTAAAATGTGTACCATCACCGCCCCCCCCCTTTTCGAGAAATGCAAGTTGTGCTCCTCTAGCAAGCGAAGATGATAATAAAATAAAGGGAGCAGATATAGATTGACCTTCAATCTGAGATGAATTTACAGGGAAAACCTAAACCCCTTGTCAACATCTTATGGTACAATTAATTTGACAGCGAAAGGCAACCTGCAGGTTACCACGAACCTGGATAATGGAGATAATAATGTCTTACAGCATGGAAGAGTTCAAAAAAAAAGGACTAAAAGAAAGATATATGCTTCCTACTTTTTGAATAAACCGTGACCCTTTTCTAACATTTTCATTTTTATGCCATATGACATTAATCCTTGAAGACAAGGAAGCATTTAGGTAGCGTTTGGTTCGCGGGTTACTTACGGGTTAGGGGAGTTTACCCCCCTTAACCCACATCCCCCTCTCTCCCCATGGGCCCTATTTTATTCCTTTTTAAAAAATTAAATAAATCAATTTTACATCATCAATCCTATCAAAAAATAATATACTATACCATCATATCATATAAAAAATATAAACTACTCCACTTCTACTCCCTTTTCCAAACTTCAATACAATCACATCATCATAACTACTCACTTTTTCAAACTCCAATATAATCATATCACCTCAAACCCACTTCTAACACACTCCCAGTTTAACCCTCTATCCAAACACCAAAACACAAAAACGGGTTACCCTCCTCCAAAATCTTTTCACCTCAATACCATCAGAAAAATATGGATATCTGTAGAGAAGCAACTTGATCCAAACAATTAAAATTCGATTAGAAAATCCGGAAGCCGACAAAAAGAACTAAACTAAGTACAACATATTGATTGCACCTTTATTACATAGTTCATCAAAAGCAGCCCTGAAAATCATCTAACAAGATATGGGTATTTTCAAGAACCAAAAGCTACCATACGCAGTGTGAAATGTGCCTGCATAAGTCGGAAACATGCCAACATATGTTCTCGAAAATCATGTTTTATGTCTTCCTCACAAACTTCGTATCATCATTACTCGACTGACTTATCAATAGCTCCATCATTTTCTATTAACGATGTGTATTTCCCTACAAAACTTCTGAAAGAAAGTTTATCCAAATCATTCTCACACCAATCCACTTTCTGCAGGAAGGATGATCTTGCTTGCGTGGTAGTACAAAAAATAAACTAGCAAATAGAATCAAGAGAACAGATTCTTTGACAATTAAGCATAATCAAAGAATTTAAAAACAGCAACCAATCCGTTTCCAACTTTAATGGGTCAGATGCCTCCAAGCAGATCTAATTTGGATTATAACCAGGCTTATTTCAAAAATTTTGTATCCTTCTTTCCTCAACCCCGTCTTGCAAAGGTTTTTTCTATCTCCATGCCTTTGAACCAGAGACAAATGATATTCTTTTCACATGTCCAGACCACCTTTATGAGTTTCCCCATTTTATTCTGTATAGTTGCCACACAACTTTTTGTTTAACGGTCTCCTTGTAAATCAGACTCTTCTTTGTTTCTTTTGGTGGCCGCAAATCAGTTGGAACATTTTCATCAAAACTACAAACATTCTCTGCAAACTGTAGTTAATTATTGAACACTAGGTGGCATAAAGCATTGCAAATCTCACTGTAACTTTATGATATTTATTTTTTTCTTCAAGGGTATATCTTTATCACAAATAACACTTAAGATCATCTCCACTTAAATCACCTTGCATTAATTTTCTGTGCAACATTTGCATCAATTTCTCTTGCATTGAAAACCAAAACCCATATTTAAAAGCGACATTGTTCTGCTGTGCATCTCTTATAAACTAGTAATCCATATACCTCCAACTTCGTTCGACTCTATTTGGGAACATTCACTCCCGATCCTCCCACAAATGCTGAAGCTTCCTTCTGACACCAAATTTTATCTCATCTACTATGATATTGCCATATGCAAACGTGTATAAGGAACCTCTCCATGCATGCGCTTTGTTAATTCATCTATAATCAACTTCAGCACTGAGATTTAATATCAAAAAGGTCTACCAGTCTAGTCAGAGTCATGACACAAGTCGATGTTTAGCATCTCTTAGCAAGTTGATATACAAAACAGGAGCATCTCGCTTCTCCATAATTCTCCTTGATATAACATCATAAGTATTCTCTAAATTAAAAAAAAAGACCATGTATAGGCCCCTTCTTAGAAAACTTTCATCAAATGCCTCAAGTGGATATGGTCTCCATCATTGATTAACCAAACAAGAAATACAACAATCGTTTTATCTTTCTTTGCCATATAATATAGAATATTTTTGGAAGTCGTTAGCAGTTCCCCCATTATCATCTTCCTAGTATCGACAAGATGTCATCTTGGTCTCATTGATTTCCCAGATTCTGTCATTTTAAAGCCTGCTTTATCCTACTCCTTTGTATCTGTCAACAAGCACTACTAAGGTGGGTTTCAAATTTTGTGAGTGAACCTAATGTGATCTTGGCATCACTGTTCCCATTAAAAACTTGCAGAATTCGTTCTTCCACCTTGGCAGAAGTGTAAAACTCCATTTCTTCATAGATGTGTTTGGACATCTGGAATGTATTGGAGTGACCTTGTAATTGCAAAGCAAGTTGGTTGGAAAGAGGATGTTTGTAAAAATAAAAAATGAGTAGGATAAGATTGGAATTAAAAAGTAATGAAATCACCCCTACACTTGTTTAGAGGAGTATGCTTATGGAAAAGAGTAAGGAAGGGTACTTGTAAAACTAATCATTAGGCTATCACAACTACTACAACAACAACAAAGCCTTTTCCCACACTAAGTAGGGAAATTATATTGTCAAGAATGGGATTCGAACCCATGCCCTTTTGGACTAGTACCTGAAACTGGCGCCTTAGACTAACTCGGTCATCATTAGGCTATCACAACTGATTTGGAAAATGTTGGACTTATAAAGGTTTGGATTTTGGGAGATGGAGGATAACATTGGGATACCCTCCACCCTCGCAAATCTAAATATGCCACAAGAATAGAGAACAACTGTCCCTTTACGATCCACATTTTACAATGATTCATGGTCCACATCCACACATAAACTGATGCAACCTCTCGAATTTGACTCTTCAGGACCTTTCTTCGAGATGGAAGCAATTCACCTCAGAAAAATTACTTGAAATCCAATCTCTAACAGCAGTATGTTCAATTAAAACATTCTAGTTGACATATGAACCATGAAGTAGCATTGTGCTTCGCTGGACTTCACACTTAAGAGCTGAATATTTTGGCTGGACCTTACACTTGCAAGCTGCGTAGATTTGATCCCACAGCACAGCACCCTTCAATATTTAACCCATTCCTACTCAAAGTAGACAAGGGAAGAAGGTTGAATCGATTGTACTTTCTAGGTTGTGCACAAAGATACACAAAGATATTCAAAGGATGACAAAGATATGTTCACAAAGATATTATGGATCCCAGAGTTTGTCCAAGTACTGTTGTAGGTTACAATAACCTAGCTAATATATAGTTCTTTGGAATTCCACATGCTCAAACTCAATTAATGATTATTTACAAAATATTGTGTTGAAATTCGATATTAGTGCAAAGCACTACGGCTACTCCCTCGGAGTAATTTCGATACTACTACAATGCATTATGGCTACTCCCTCGGCACCGTCAGTTAAAAAACTCAAGTTCAATCTACCTTTCCGATTTCTTAGCAATTTTTCTCAAAAAAAATTCTTAGCAATTTCCAGAAACCCTAGATTTTCTCACATCTATCAGATTCATGGAGAGTCTCATATTATTATTGCTAGATGCCATTTACTAGTGACGAACGTGCTGCCATTGTGCAAATATAGATCTTTAGCAAAACAGTTATCCCCAACATAGCCATCAAAATATATAATGTAGAAAAAACAATCCAAGCACTTACCCATAATAACAGAAGAGAAAGAGGTCTTTGGGATGATCAACTTCATATAATGGTTGCTCTAATGTGCCTAAGCTAGTTTTGTAACACTTTGCCAATAAACAAAGAAGAAGAAATTCCGGATGCAGGGCATTCAGATGCTCCGGTGAATTTTGGAGTTTATGGGCCGCAGTTCTTAGTGGTGCAACACCTCTTATGGGATCTTGCAGCTGCACAACCTTGTCCTTCAATCTTTTACAAACAGATACAACTGAAAGCAAAATAGCAGGTTAAACAATTAAAAATTACTCAAATGCAAAAGAGTAGAGTAAATCCCAACATAATTAATCTAAACTCTGACATCCATTCACCTCTTTGATCCACAAATTTACATTTAAAAACAATTGCATGTTTTCTCGATAATGATAATGATTAGAAGTCATAAATTAATATTCAAGATCACTGAAAACATATTGACAAGTGGCAAAAAAGAAGATACTTGCATTTTTCTGGCGCCAAACGTATTTGCTCTGCGACACAGGAATCAATTAATCGAACAGCAGATTGAAGAAATTCGTCACCTTGCTCACTAGCACTTGGGCCAGAAGAATATGCTTCCCTGTTTAACAATAATCTCTATCAAATGCAAGTGGAAAGGAATAACATTCTCAAAAAGTCACCAATTACCATGGAAAATAAAATCTCGGCAGGAAACCAAAAATCATTCGAAGACTTTATGAAGGAAAAGTAACAACCAAAAAAATAGTTTAACCATCTAAAAAACATTTGGAATTGAATAAAATGACAACTGTGATGACAGAAGAATATACATGCAATTCAAAAGGCTGTCAATTAATCGGTTGGCATTTTTTGCTTGAAAAGATGGAGTAAATAATTATCAAAGAAAACCAATACACCAGGCTTTTTCACATGAGCATAAACCTAACCAAACTAAAATCGTGTCTTTTCCGTGATAAGTGGAATCAGTTAAATGGATTTCATTGCTCCATTCTGGCATGTATTTGTCATGCACGCACCTAACTCTAGACAATAAAGACTGCTTAAAGGTTCATTCTATTTTTTCCAGACTGAGCACCTATACAAAAGCTTGAGATCTCACTTATCACTTGTGAACGAGGGCATCAACTAACTTAAAGTCGGGTGCCCAAAACCACTTTGTTTAGTTTGGCAATTAAGTACTTGCGTGGCAACTTCATGCAGAAAGGGCTATTCATAGTGTTTTCTACAATCAGTGCGGTAGATTTTTTAAAGGAAAAAGGTACAACTCCAAGAGAATGCCCCCCATGAAACTTCTATATTTTCCCATTATCGAACACGGTAAAAAATACAAGGACCAAAAGGCCTGAAGGCTTTTGACATGTTCTAAGACATTCTCCATGTACATTCTCTCACCTCGGAATATGGACCCATTTGGTGCGAGCTACAAAGACAACAAGATAAATACCATCCAAATTTTGGTAGGGCTACTCCCATGTCCATGTCCCTTCACGGATTCCAAAAACCTAACCCAGTTTGGGGTTGACACAGAGTCCATCTACATTGATGCCTAGACCTCCCTCGAAACAGAGCATCCAAAGAAGAGATGGTCAATGTCCTCCCCTATTGACAGAAAACGTTGGCACACACCGCCAATCCCCGGGAAAAACCTTACCCATCGCTCACCAATAATCAGTCGATCCCTTTCAAGTTTCAACAACCAGATAAAAAATCAAGCACGCAAACGGACCTTTTACGTCCACATCCTTGAAATGATCCGAAGCAATTCCAGGATCAAATATCATCTCCATAGACGACACTATATGCCTTCCGCATCATGAAATGCCCATCCACCCAAGACCACTGATTACGGTATCAGGATCAGGGAAGACCTCCAAAGGGTGCAGAAACTCTTCAAACCACTAATCAAAGAAGGCACGATGTAATCGTGGGATCTAGCCCCCGCCTTCCCTCCAATCCCTCACCGTACAGTAAGCATAAGATGCCAGATCGGCCAGGGAAAATGACCCCCCAAGAGTCCTCTACCTCGTCCAGCCTCACTCTAAAAGTGAAAAGCAGAACCATCACCTCAAGCATGCATCATGTGAGGAACCACGTGAGGGAGAACAGAGCAAATACCCCTCCAGAAAATGGATGGAAAATTTTGCAACACCAACCCACACAAAGGGGTACATAGGAAACCACATAGATCGAATGAATCATCCTGCAAAACAGGTTGGACCCACCACCCCATGTGTGAGACCCACTTTGTTAGCAAAACTTCATTGAGCAACATGGTTTTCCACCCGACCAAAGGCATTCCAAGTGCCTCCCCAAAAGAGGATCAGAAGAAACGTCTCGCTATCGCCTCCAACTTCCCCTTAACCCCAATAGGCAAGTAGAGAGTAAAAAGTCAAAATGGTCGGAAGGGTCGCCTTCAAAAGCACCAGACAGGACCCCGAGAGAGACATGCCGCCTCACCAACATTCGCTTCATCTTCTCGATCACGGGCATCCAACCAGCTGCAATCTACCACCCACCAACAGCATCCCAAGACTCCCATGCCTCGTACAGCTATCAACCCAAGAACGCCACGCCCCCTCCAAGTTTGATTGATCTGCATGCCCTAGATTAAACACTAGTCAAGAACAATGTCCACACCCTTCACAGCAAGCATTTCTCCCTCTACAAAAAAGACAGTGTTTGTCAGCATAATGAAGCATGGGTACAAAGATCATGCCAATATTGAAACCTCTCCGAAAGCCCCCCTCCTTTGCTTTGGTAACCAATCTAGCCACAACATCAGCAATAAGAACGAAAGATAAAGGTGGCAGTCGACAATCCTACCTAACCCTACATTGTTGTACCATTCATGAAAATAGCATAAGAGGATGTTGTCACGGGTCTCTTCATCTATTCGATCCACAAGCTCAAGAAAACCTTACGATACAAGGACACCCAGATGAACCTCCAATCAACATAATCATAGGCCTTATAAAAATCCCTTCCCACAGGAATCCCTTCGTTTTCTTCCACCTCTTATTCGTAATAATCTCAGAGGCCAACACAAGCATGTCCATAATGTGCCAACCAAGGATGAAAGTTGTTTGGGCAAAATCAATAAAGAGCCAAGAACCTCATGTAACTCATTTAGCAACACCTTCACGATGATGAGATGGATACCATTAGACGAAGTGACATGACGTAGGTCATCTACCCTATGCACCACATCCTTCTTAGGCAGAAGGAACAAAAGGGATATGTTAAGTTACTTGAACCCACGGTTCATCTAACGCAATTCCTCCACCATGTCGGAAGTTTCTTGACCCACCAAGTCCCAATAATCCTTGAAAACATGAGCCATATGGGCTCGGGCAACCATCCACATTCAAGTCAAAAGCCGCTCGCTTGACCTCTTAAAGGAGGAAGGGTCTCGTCAGCTCCTCCGACTGCAACTCATTCAAACCCAGAATATCTCTTTCCTCCCACTTGGCACCACTGAAAGGCACATGTCGACTAAGCTTGAGGTAATTTTGTCTTACCACACCATGGAAGACTTGGTCGTCACCATCTCTTCTCCGTCCACCTCAATAGAATGGATCATGTTCCTTCGCCTACGCTCACTCGTCATTGCATGGAGGAACCTTGTATTCGTATCTCCCTCCTTTAGCCACTTCCGCCTCAATCCATGCCTCAAGTCAGCCTCTATTCTTATCCTCCTCTAGAATAACATGGTGATGTTCGCATCTTACTGCCATCTCCTCCTCCAACAGCTTTCTCATATCCTCCAGGTGATCAATGTGCATAATCTCCGCCTGATCCACATTTTACGCTAGCTTTTGAGCTCTTGAGTCACTTCCCGAGTTGAATAACCATGCTGCAAAGAGCTCTAACCTTCTCAGTCATCCCCCTCGAGGCAGACCCCCTCCACATTCTGCCCCGGTCAGCACCATGTGGCCTTCTAATAGAAACCTTCCTCCTACATCCATGAGTGCTCAAATCGTAAAATGCTTCCATAACAATGGCCATCACCCAAATCCCAACAAATCAGCATATGGCTCGAATTTGACCCTGATAATACCAACAAGGTCCCCAACAGGAAGCACTCCAGTATGCCCATAGAACCAAGGAAGCGGTACGGATGAGACCTATATGAGTTGTTTCTCCATATGAACTTCGAGTTTGTGGCATCCAATGTTGCAGAAGACGGTATTCGGTATTCAGTCGGAGGGGTAACTGAATAGAGAATAATCGGTATTCGGGCGACTATTCGAAATTATTCGATTTTGTATTTTTTAATATAAAAATTATTTATAATACATATATTCTTATATTTTTACATATATGGTCATTAGTTAACATGAATCTAAGATAAAAGTACCAATCAATATAATAGATATATAGAATTTGACATTTGTTGCGATACCGTGGTAAAATGTAACCCATAAAAACTGAAAATTGATAACAAAAAATAAAAATATCAAAAGTCAAACTCCAGTCGGCCTCATAGTCGGGCCAGTCGGCCGAATAGTCGGCCGACTATTCAGTCGAGCCGACTATTGACCGACTGGAGCTCTGTTCAGTCGGGGACCCCCCCCCCTCGCACCGCATAGTCGGACCGACTATTCGGGATAGTCGGCCGACTATTGCAACACTGGCGGCATCCAAACTTCCATTGCCAAATCACCGACAAAGACCGCAAACAGATTACCCAAGGTCCAAGCCACCCCTATCGCACAGGCGATCTGCTGCAAAAATGGTGACATTGCCTACCCATAATCCAGGCCGAATCCAGAAAGCAAGCTCGCACCAGCTGAAGCTCGTCCCATATATCAATCAATGCATGAGCCCTCGAGGGTCCATAGATCCAGGAGACCGGAATCAAGAATCCATTCAAGATACTCCTAAGCAACAGATACAACTCGAGCATCACACATGGAGTCCACTTACTCCATCAGATAACCTTACACCCAACAAGTATGCCACTCGAAGCACCAGCAGTTGGTGTCGTCTAAAGTCATAGTACCATAAGCCAACTACCTCACGTCAAAGGAAACTATCCCAAACTTCCAACTATTTATCTGGTAGACAAATAATATCTAATTTTCATGCCTTAAACAGTAGCCCAATTGCCCTCCTCCTGTCGGGTTGTCTTAGACCCCAGATGTTCCAGGAGGCAAGCTTCATCTTGCAACAGTAGTGGATGCTCCCACGAACTTCATATCCATGAAATTCGCAAGCACTTCATGCTTTTCGATAACCCTCTCATGGCCCTCACCCTCCTCTAGGTCGTCGTTGACATCCTTTGCATTGTGTGTTGCGTCTCCACGACTATGTCATCTCCACCCACCTCCAAGATGCATCATATGTAGAAAAGGTCATAACAATTGCCAACGACACTTGTGAGTGAACACCTTTAAATGATCTGCCCTATAGAAGGCAATCAGTGTGATTGATGCTGGCTTGGAAATGTTATAAGATGATGTATCCTTTTTTAAAAAAGATGGTGTGTTCCTATTTGATATGATCACAGGACGAACAAAATTGCTCTCAAATATAGACTCTACAAGTCATGGTTTACAAATTTATTCAAAGTTATGTTACAATGATGTAATTCATATGTAATTAAGATAATTGGATCATATGATACATAAGGGTGTGGGAGAGAGGTAAGTTGGCATAAAGGTGTGTGACCGTAAGGAGTCTCCCCCACAATGTTGGGCTTAGAGTTGGTTCTCGCCTTAGGTGTGATGGGTATCCTCGATGGAATAGAAACAACGTCAGACCCAAACCTTGTGGTGACGGACCTTCTCCTAGAGGTCTTAGACCTTCGTCTGGAGGTTTTAGGCCTCCACTGGAGGTGCGACTGATGCAAGACCTCTGCTTAGAGGTTCCAGACCTCTGCTTGGAGGTTTGAGGCCTCTGTCTAGAGGTACGATTATAGTTGGACCTCCACCTAGAGGTTTTGGAGATCTGTCACGAGGCGTGAGGCCTCCTAGAGGCACAAGATCTTTGGCAGTTGTTGGACCTTATGCTTGGAGGTGTTGGCACGTTGCTTGTTGCTATCGAGGACCATAGGGAGTTGGTTGTGGATCTGAAGATAATTCAATCGTAGTTGAGGTTGTCGACAATGAAGATTGGGAAATGATGCGTCGACGTGGGATTCGACGAGAGGTCATGACACCTCTGATCCTAGAGTTTCAATGTTACAAGTATGTTGAATGGGCCACCAACATGGAGATTACAAACTTTGCAGGGTGTGACAACCTCGAGTAAACCTCACCTCAAGGGCAAAGGGGACCACATTACAGAATCCGATCATTACAGATAATACCTTAAGGACCCCCCAAAAGTCGCACTCTACAGAGGAGATTCATCCCCGTCAATAGGAGACTGTCGATACGTCGATGGATCAACACCCTAATCTTAAGATAGCTTTAGTGGCATGCGGTGATCGCCTTAGCATGAGAAATTACATTTTCTCCATAAAAATGATCGTCTGAAGACCACCCCATTCATAACCAACCATAAGGCCCACAACAGCCACAACACCAATTTCTCCTCTTTTGGACCCTGCCAATTGGACCCAATAGACTCCCAGAGACTTACGGCACAATCTGTCACATCATCGTATTGCTAAAACTCGTCCAAATGCCAATAAAGCTCACACAGGTGATCTACATCTTCAGTATTCTCAAAACAATGGGTGTACATAAGATGTGCTCCTTGAAAGAACCATGCATATATCTCTTGTAATCAACCGTCGAAGACTTAATAGCCATAGAAAAACCTTCACTCTAGCAGACATCTTCCAACTTCATATCCTTCTACAATCAGTTATGCAACCTCCTAGATCAGAAGGTACTAGCCCCATCAAGGATTTATATACCTTCCTAACATAGAATCTACCAACAAATCAAACCCAACAAGTGAAAGACCCTCTAGATTCCTCAACAACTCCATAAGATCGATCATCCATTGATCCGAGAGATTACATAGGAAATGTGGGAAGAATGATGCATCGTGCCAAGTGTCAACCACAAAAATATCCGGGTCAATTGACAATGCCTTATTCCTAGACAATTTTACTGAAGATGTTGTCCCGTTGGGTTATGCGGCAATCTGTAGTGGCCTCAAGTGTTGTTTAGAGGCCCCCTGCTTCAAGGACGAGGCGGTGGCACGTGGTCCCCGTAGGCTTTTCCGTGTTACTAGCATTTTATTCATGTCGCCTTGCCTAGAGTGCTTTCGGGGTCAGTGGTTAGCAAGGTTGCAGAAGTCGGCAGTCGGTACTCGGTCGGCAGGGTCACTGACTAAGGATTAATCGGCAGTCGGGAGAGTAATCGGATTTAGTCGGACAATAGTCGGTTTGGAATTTTTTTATTATTTTAAATATATAAATCAATTTTTATAGCATATACTCTCATTTATATTCATAAATTTAGCAGTTTTAATATTTTTAAGAGCATAAAAAAATAGCAAGAGATTGAAAAAAGAAGAAAGTTAAGAACAAAAGGTTTGGCACATAGTACAAGCAAATGTTCAAAAATAAAAGACAATTACAACATGCTCAAAAAATAATACAACTGAAAGTAAGACAAGTATCCCAAGCCATTGGGTTCAATCCTCAATGTCATCATCCAAATCCAGCTCCTCTTCTTCATCATCGCCTTCTTCTTCTTCATCGTCATCATCTTCTTCTTCTATATCCTCAAGATGTAGCTCCTCCTCCTCATTCATCGGCGTAGCATTGGAGCTTGACGATGAAGCTCCCTTTCCACGCTCACCTCGTTGGCTCCTTCTTGGTTCCAAATTCTCTTCGGCGCCACTAGCATGTGCTACAGCACCCCATGTCAGTCCGGAACCTGGAAAAACCTCCTCATCATGAGCATCAACATCCCCGATCCATTCAGCCATGTGTGCACGATCACGAGATGACAGGGGATCTCTCTCTTTCTCAGCTCGGCGTTCCTGCAGGTTGGAATTGAAACGCACATATACAAGATCGTTCAGCTTCTTCGTCTCTAACCTGTTTCTCTTCTTGGTATGGATCTGAAGACCAAAAAAGTTAACATTTATCGATTATTCATTGAAATTTTACTATTACTAATCGAATTGGGTGGGTGGAGTGGAGTCTTTACCGAGTCAAACGTACTCCAGTTACGCTCACATCCCGATGATGAAGACGTCAAGCTCAAGATTTTGATAGCCATAGCTTTCAAATGAGGTGTGTCATCTCCATGATTATGCCACCAATTAGCTATTAGAATAGAGAAATGGTCAACATAATAAAATAAGTGATTACCATTAATAGAAAACAAATGACTAAAATACCTGGATCAAAATTGCCATCATTTGCCATCCTCTGTCTCACAGCTAAAGGCTTCCCAAAATCTCCACGACCAAGTCTATATGCCGGAAGCTCGTCCCTAGTGATTGCATCTTGTATATCCAAATCTGGATAAAATTTTTCCATGCAGTCCTTAAACCCTCTCCTCACCACAACATCTGGATCACCATGGGACTCGGTGTAGAAGAAAAATGGGTTCAAGTAATACGCTGCTAGATGCAATGGAGTATCAAGCCTCCCTTTGGTCTTGGAGGTAATAGCATCCACAAAAAATTTATAAGATGACTCCACACCATTGAATGCTGCAATTATTTCCCGCTTGGCTTCTTCAAGCCCTCCGTAGACAAAGCCCATGGATGGGCGTCGATCTGCATCAACCACGCGTAATAAACGAACCAATGGAGTGAAAACTCGGATAGCATGTGTTGTATGGTTCCAGAATGTAGGGCTGAATACAATGGAGCTCGCTGCTTCTCCCTTCTTGGTCTTATACCACTTGCAGTTTCTCCACTCTTCTGAGGAAAACATCAATCTCAGCTTGTCTTTCTTCTCATTCAGGCTCTCAAGAGTGAGAAATGTGGTTGCAAATCTTGTTTGGCCGGGCCTTGCAATGTCCCTCTTGCTGGTGAACTTGTGCATCAAGCTTAGAGTTTTGGTGTGAGAATAGATGAACACCGTAAGCCTCTTCGCCTTTGTGATTGCACTCCTCACCTTTGTCTCTCTGCTTATCTCCTCCAAAGCAAGATCAATAGAGTGCGCGGCACACGGAGTCCACCAAATCTGCGGATATTTGGTGACCAACAATCTTCCTGCTGCTACATTGGCGGATGCATTATCCGCCACAATCTGAACCACTTTATCCACTCCCACTTCTTCCAGGCACTCCTCCACCAACTTACAGATGTATTCCGCAGTGTGAGCCTCATCTGAAGCATCTATGGACTTCAAAAATGAAGTCCCCAAGGTGCAATTGACACAAAAATTGATGATGCTTCTTCCCCGCTTGTCCGTCCACGCATCAGTCATCAAAGAGCATCCCGCTGACGTCCATGTATCACGATGACATTGCAAGCCATCATGAATCTCCGTCACTGCCTTCTTCAAAAGCGGACCACTAAGCTCATACCTCGTGGGAGGCTTTAGTCCAGGCCCGTACTTCCCAATCGCCTCCACCATCTACAAGAAATTCTTCGTCGTCAAAGCATTAAACGGAATCGCCGATGTATATGCCCACTTGGATATGTACGATGTAACCCTGTCACGATGATCCTTGGAGAATGCATCCTTGATGGTCATCTGGCGTGATGATCCATCCATTGCGGCAGTCTGCTCCAAGGATTCGGAGACTCGTGATCTCTTCGTCGAACCCAGATCAACTTCCTCCCTCATCTCAAGAACATCGGCGGCTTTCTGGGACTTCTTTTTGGCAACATCATCAAGGTACGCAATCATCCTCTTCTTTGTTTCCTCATCCACCTTGGGACATGCAGCTACGTTCCCTCTTCGGTGTGCTAGATGTTGTTTGAACCTATACACACCACCCTTGACAATCTTCTTGCACAATCTGCAAGTGACCGTATTTGGATCTGTACGGTTCGCAAGGTAACCGTATTGCCATGCAGGATCAGTTGATCCCGGCGGCACATAAAAAGAGGAGTCGCTACCGGAAGCGACATTGGTAGGAGGTGTATCCATCTACATAACAAACAAACTCACAAATTAGGCAATCAACAAACACACAACTAACTAAACTCACAATTTGGACTTTCTAATTAACTAACAAATCACAAGCTAGATCTAGATGAACATATAAGTTGAGCAAATTCATATTTGCTAACAATAACTTAGAACAAATAAAGTAGAGGGAAATGCCTAAGATTATTTCTACATCCATCTTGATAATTTTAAATGATACCTCCTGAAGCAAACTGGAAGCAAACTGGACAGTGACAATTGTTTCATTTAAAATTATACATTTATCCTCAACATTAACAACATATAAAACCTAAGCAAAATGAAATGAAAAAACAATTCATATTTGCTAACAATAACTTAGAACAAATAAACATTTATCCTCAACATTAACAACATATAAAAAAGTAAAAGAGAAAACAAAAAATAATCAAAAAAAAACCCTAACTTACAGTGAAGATGGCCAGGCGCAGGAGGCGTGGGGCCGGCGAGGCACTGGAGGCGATTGGGCGGCGAGGCGTTGGAGCAGAAGCTTCAAGGCGTCGGGGCGGCGACTCCTGAGGGCGGCGCCGGCGAGGCGATCGGCGATGGGGTCGGGGGAATGGAGAGCGCGAGAGGGGGTGGGAGTTTTGGGGTTTTCGAGCGAGGGGAGGGTTTCTGCGGGCGAGAGACAGAAACCCTCGAAAGGGCTTTACTTATTTCGTAATCGGATCCGAAATGCCTTATGCAATAATCGCCCGATTACTCGGCCGCCTCAACCGACTAGTCGGCCGCCTAGTCGGGCTCGACCGACTATAGGCCGAGTTAGCCTATTCAAGTCGGGCACCCCCCCGATTCGCTTAGTCGGTCCGACTAGTCGGTCTAGTCGGCCGACTTTTGCAACAGTGGTGGTTAGCATTGCCATGCAATAAAGATTGGATGGTTTGTGACCAAGAGATGGCATGGATACAATGATTGCAGTGTAGGTTGTTTAGTTGCTTAGTTATTCAGAGGGGTATGTGTGGTTGGTAGAACGGTTTTTCCACTACATGTGGTCGAATGCTTATCTTTCCTAGCCTCCCAAGACCTCCTTCGACATTTGGTTTCCATATGGATGATGACCCAAAAGAGGATTTTTCTACTTTCCCACCACATAACTCGATGGATGTGTCTTTTGACTTGATTGGTGATACACGTAACTTAGTGGTGGATCCTTTGTTTGGATCAACTTGCACAGACTGCACGATCTAGTGGACCTTAGCTTCTTTTCAGACATGCAACATTGTTGCAACTCTGGCCATGTCAGTCTGGTTCATCTGTTGTGCCATTGAGCAAGAAGTCTCAAGGCAAATCGATGGAGATCATGATTTATTCCTAGGGAAAACCCAAATATGTCTCCACATGTTTAAAGGAACGTAAAAAATATCTTTTTAGATATCAAGGCCCAACTCTTATTGCCCCCGCTATCTACAAGGTTGATCGATGGAAGGTGTTTATTTGTTGGATATGACGGCAATTGTTGGATCCTTGATCGCATTTGGTGAGAGCCTCAATTGTGAAGGTGACTAATGTTAATGTGCCTGCAATGGTGTAGCCTGTGGGGGATTGTGGT